>JALIGW010000074.1:1660048-2260048 GCA_023053685.1 Diadophis punctatus similis
CTGATTTGAGACGTCGGTGAATCCACTTTATAACTCTAGAACAGGTCTTGTGTTTGACATCTGCTAGCTTTGGGACTTGTGCCAAGGACAGGGAGACTTGTAATTATCTCTTGGACTTCTGCCTATCTTGTTCAGTGTTCTTGTTTAATGAGATGTTGCTTTACTGACTAAAATACTCTGAATGTTTGTGTGTTGCGTAATTATTTGTATGTCGGTTGTGGGGACAGAACAGAAAGAAAGAAAGACTTATGACCACAATTGAGCCTAACATTTTGGTTGCCAAGCAAGAGCGTTGTTAAGTGAGTTTCACCACATTTTACAAGTTGGCCACGCCCACCCGGTCACCTGACCACCAAGCCACGCCCACCTGAGTGGGTGTGGGGGGCGGGGTGAGGATGAGTTTGTAGCACCAAGGGGGCGGTGGACTGAAAAAGTTTGGGAACCACTGATCTACAGTGTCCTCTTGTGGCCAATTATACAGCACACCAAGTAAATAATCTCTCAGCAATGTTCTTATTTTCAATAACAGCCAAAAAGGGCTAAAATCACTTAATAGCAAGGCAAACATTTTGCATTTTTCCGCCCTTATTGCGTCCGCCGACTCCCGCCCAGCCGCCCTGTTTAGGGTGACTCGCTCCCTTCTAGCCAAGGAGGGAGTTGAAGACCCCTTGCAGGGCAGAGCTGAGGAATTTTCTCAGTTTCTGGAGGACAAAGTCGTTCAGATTCGGACAGACCTGGACTCCATTTGGACAGGGCAAGCTGAGGTGCCGGGGGGCGAGTCTTAGTCCTGTTATATGGGAGGAGTTTGAGCCTGTCACTCCTGATGATGTGGACAAGGCCATAGGAGCGATGAGCGCCTCCACTTGTTTATTGGACCCGTGTCCCTCCTGGCTGGTTTCGGCCAGCAGGGAGGTGACACGTGGCTGGCTCCAGGCGGTTGTGATCGCATCTTTGAGAGAGGGGTCCATCCCACAGCCCCTAAAAGCTGCGGTGGTGAGGCCCCTTCTCAAGAAGCCTTCCCTGGACCCAGCGGATTTAAAGAACTTCCGTCCAGTCTCCAACTTACCCTTTTTGGGTAAAGTTGTTGAGAAAGTGGTGTCGCTCCAACTCCTGCGGTTATTGGAGGAAACTGATTATGTGGATCCCTTTCAGTCGGGTTTCAGGCGCGGCTACAGTACGGAGACTGCTTTGGTCGCGCTGATGGATGATCTCTGGCGAGCCCGGGATGGGGGTTATTCCTCCATCCTGGTGTTGCTTGACCTCTCAGCGGCTTTCGATACCATTGACCATGGTATCCTTCTGCGTCGTCTTGGGGAGGTGGGAGTGGGAGGCACTGTTCTACGGTGGTTCTCCTCCTACCTCTCTGACAGGACGCAGTCGGTGTTGACAGGAGGACAGAGGTCAGCCCCTAGGCCCCTGACTTGCGGGGTGCCACAGGGCTCGGTCCTCTCGCCCATCCTGTTTAACATTTACATGAAACCGCTGGGTGAGATCATCCGACGACACGGGGTGAGGTATCAGCAGTATGCTGATGATACCCAGTTGTACATCTCCACCCCGTGTCAGTTCAGTGAAGCAGTTGATGTAATGTGCCGCTGCCTGGACGATGTGAGGGTCTGGATGGGAGTGAATAGACTCAAATTCAACCCTGACAAGACTGAGTGGCTGTGGATGTTGCCCCCCAGGGATTTTGTCAACTGCCCCTCCTTGGTTCTTGGGGGAGAAAAATTGACTCCCTCAGAACGGGTTTGCAATTTGGGTGTCCTCCTAGATCCACAGCTAAAATTGGATCAACATCTGTCAGCTGTGGCTAGGGGGACCTTTGCACAGATTCGACTTGTGCACCAATTGCGACCCTACTTGGAGAGGGAGGCTTTGCTCACAGTCACTCATGCCCTTGTCACCTCACGGCTAGACTACTGTAACGCGCTCTACATGGGGCTACCCTTGAAGAGCATCCGGAGACTGCAATTGGTGCAGAATGCAGCTGCGCGAGCTGTGGTGGGTGTACAGAGATACACCCACGTAACACCCATCCTCCGCCAGCTGCATTGGTTGCCCATTAGTCTCCGGTCGCAATTTAAGGTGTTGGTTTTGACCTTTAAAGCCCTACATGGCTCAGGGCCAGGTTACCTTCGGGACCGCATCCTACCACATACCTCCCTACGACCAGTTAGGTCCCACAGAGAGGGCCTCCTCCGGGTCCCGTCAGCCAAACAATGTCGGTTGGTGGGGCCGCGGGGGAGGGCCTTCTCTGTGGGAGCCCCGTCCCTCTGGAACCAACTCCCACCAGAGATCCGGACCATCCCCACTCTACTGGCCTTCCGTAAAGCCGTGAAAACATGGCTCCTCCGACAGGCGGGGTGAACAAGGAGATCAGATTCCCCCATGAATGGTGTTTTGTTAATATTTTTATATTGTTTTATTTTTAAATTGTTATTATTGCTTTTAATGTACGTTTCTTATCCATGTTGTACGCCGCCCTGAGTCCTACGGGATTGGGTGGCCTATAAGAGCGTAGAAATAAATAAATAAATAAATAAATAAATAAATAAACAGCTGAAGATTGCCATTGTCATTCCATGCGATAAATCAGATAAAAGTCTCATCTGGAAGTAAGGCAATAAAAGTCTTTAATTGTAATCCATTGAGGGAGTGTGTCAGATTTAACAGCACTCAGCCAGGCAATTAACTTGTAATCCACTCATCCAAAGTAAAAAGCAAAACAAACAAAAAGTTATAAATGAAAGTCAAAAGTTAATAGCATAAGCAGTGCCTCTAAAAATGCAGACAGTGGTCAGACATGTTCCCCCTCCTTCCCCCAGCTTGCTGTTACCCAAGAGTTGCAAACCACAGGATCTCTCATCCTCATAAATCTGCAATCTGTCCAAAAAGCCTCATGGGGTAATTCCAGAATGCTCATCCATCAAATCTGGGAGCAAGCTGCCAAAGATTCCAGCTTGGCAGCACAGCCAGCTGTCTTGCCAGCAGTACACACACAAAAAAGACACTGCTGCTTAAGGTGCCATTTTCCCCCTACCTCTTTGATTGGTTGTCTTGGTGTTTATGCTTGGGATTAGGTCCTACACATCCTAAGATTAGTCACCCTTCCCCCTCAGTTTTAGTTTAAAGTCCTTCGGATAAGATGAGCCAGTCATTTTCCAAATACATTCTTCCTGGTTCTTGTGAGGTTCACTCCATCCCCTGCCAGAAGTCCTTCGTGTAGGTAATGTAGACCGTGGTCTAGGAATATGAAGTTCTCTTGACAGCACCACCCTTTAAGACAGTGGTTTATTTCTAAAATCCTTAGGAAGTTTTGGAGGACTTTAGTTGGTTTGTGTGCTATGGTGATGCCATGTGGTTGTAATAGTTTGTTGGTGGTTTCGGAGATGTTTTTGATGCATGGCTGTGTTACCCTTTTCACAGCTTGTGTGGATTGTACTATATTTGGTTGAGTGGTCAGGCACTTTTTGATGAAGTTGCGTGGGTACCCATTTTGTTGGAAGATGCTGTATAGTTGATCTGTTTTCTTTATCTGATGTTTGGAGTTACTGCAGTGTGTTTGTGTTCCTCTAAATAGTGTTCTTACACAGCTTCTCTTGTGTAAGATAATTCCTACCCACCAGTGTCAGATGCAAGCCTCCAATAAACTGCACAGCTAGATTGAAAATAGCCCAAGAAAGTGGGTGGAAAATGATATGGCTCATGATCATGGATGCAGTCCTCAGACTAAACAAATATCACCACACCATGGAAAACCTAAAGCAGCAACTAGAACAGACCATCACACCAGAGCAAATAGAAAGGCTGACAACCACCATGAAGACTACTTCCCAGAAACATTCTGGAAAAAAGAATACCAAACTACAAACCAAACTATTCAAACTAAATCCCAAAATCAACAAGGCACCAGAGCCCAAATGGTTGGTCAACATGTCCAGCTGCCCACTATCTACTGCAGAACACAGTATTCTACAGCAGAGGTGTCAAACTCGTGGCCCATGGGCCAGATGCGTCACATGCTGGCCACGCCCACCCCCGGTTTAGTGAAGGGGAAAAAAGTTGTGATACGTCACGTGACGACAACATGTCATCACGAGTTTGACACCCCTGTTCTACAGAATGGCCTCAACTATAACATAGATGATGCTAATCAACTAGAATTCTTTGCAGCCTTAGAAGGAGCATTTAAAACCACAGGACTCCCAGTAGAGATCCAAGAATGTATAAGACAAACTATCATACCACAGACCAGAAGAAGAGGAGAACAGAACCAACTCAAAGCAGAGGATAGAGCAGCCCTCAAAAACCTAAAGAAGGACCAAACTATCACCATTCTACCAGCAGACAAAGGCTGAACCATGGTTATCATGGGCAGATCACTATATATTCAAAAATCCCAAAAATTACTGGAAGACAAACTTGAACACCTCACAGAGGGAAGCAAATACTGCATCAACTCCCCACTACAGTGCCTCCAAAGAATCAAAGACCTGACAATAGATGAAGATGAAATCATGGTCTCATTTGATGTCACTGCACTCTTTACATCCATAGACCCAGAATTAGCAAAAGAATCCATGACAGCATTGACTACACAGCACACCCAACTTAACCAAATACACCAAGATTGAAATACCCAGAATAATGGACCTCATCGACCTTTGCCTGACCACAGCAAATATACCAAAAAATCAGCTGACACCCATGGGATCACCACTTTCAGGATTCATAGCAGAGACAGTAATGCAACGCCTGGAATTGATAGCACTCCCACACATACAACCTAAACTATGGATCTGTTACGTAAATGACACCTTTGTCATAATAAAAAAGGACCATCTAGAGAAACATGTGAAGCTACGAAGCGAAGACATACAACATCTTCAAAGGAATAAAATTCACAAGGGAAGAAGAAAGCAACAACATGCTAACCTTCCTGGATATCCTCATCAGCAGAGGCAGGGATGGCAAATTAGAAACACAAGTCTATCATAAAACTACCCACATTTTTGTGAATGCCTCCCCCCATCTTTGTAATCTGAGATGATATAGACGAGACAAAATAAACATTTTATCAGTGATACTGACAAACTACTTGAGAGAGAACTAACTCAGCTGACTTAGAATTTGTTGGGTTTCAGAAAAGGAAGTCATTTAAACCACTTAAATTTCAAGACATTGTGACTCTTCCACAGGACCAGATAAACAACCCCAGTTTACCTTTCTCTTTGGGAATATGTACTGTAGCTCTAATTCCACCTTTAAAATTAGGGAGAACCCTTGGTCTAGATGGAGTAACAAGTGATACTTACAGTATAAAAACTTTTGTTCACTTTAGCTTCTAAATAAAAAAGCTTTTATTTTGTATAACAAGGCTTCTATTCCTTTACTTCATACCAGATAAGCTTAATAACAATAGATAAAGTGCTTTGATAAGTGTGAATACAAACATTTTAGCATCCAGCTTTTTCCCCTTTAACCATTCAGATCAAATTATATTTCATACAGTGGCATCAACATATTAATAGATTCCTAACTGAAATCAAATTTGGGAAAAATCCACTTGCTGTTATTTCTTGGAACACTGAGAAAACTTTGTTTTCTCATTGTTTCCAAAGTAAATTTTGCTATATTAAGGGTTCCCCAAAGTTTTGAGTTCTTGTTTCGAGAACATCTCATTATGTTCGTCTAGGAGTTGTTGATATGTTATAATCTTATTTACATCTAAGAGGTTCGGGTATATAATTGCTTCAGTTGGTGATATCCATTTTGGAACACTTCTGTAATGATCCTTCCTTATTGTTAACCATGTATTTAATAAGTTCTTTCTTACATAATGTCACCGGAAATATGTGTGTGTTTTATAGGTGTGCCCCCACAAGAAGGCATGCCAACCAATCTGCAAATCGAAACCCTCTAGGGTTAATATCCTTCTGTTTTTAAGTATGATCCATTCCCTCATCCAATTGAGTGTACCATTAATCTTTTTAAAACCAGCGGATATAAATATCTCCCCTAATCGTTTACTTATTAAGTATTTATCTTGTTTCTTAATATGTGTTTCTTGAAGGCAGGTTATGTCAACATTAAGTTTCCTCAAGTAATGATGCTTAG
This sequence comes from Diadophis punctatus similis, assembly GCA_023053685.1. Lineage (NCBI taxonomy): Eukaryota > Metazoa > Chordata > Lepidosauria > Squamata > Dipsadidae > Diadophis > Diadophis punctatus. Next base: position 1,666,166 of record JALIGW010000074.1, read on the forward strand.
ATGGGGCATTTGCCCTGTTAATGTTCCATGTAATAGACTTAGTCTCCATCTTCAGACAAAGTAGTAGGTTCCTGTACAACTATCTTAGCCATGCCTTCTTCTTCAGTACCAACTTTTTGATATTGTTCCACCTCTAACTTCTTTTCTATATCCATTTCTTCTTTTCTATATCCATTTTTTTATAGTAAAGTAAAGTGACCAGATTTTTTTTTCTTCAAGCGGGACACCATTGACGGGGGTGGGTTTCTCAATTTGAGTTTTGCCCTCTGCGCATGCGCAGAACGCTGCGCATGCGCAGAGGGCAAAACAGCAAATGTCGGCGTCCAGGTGAGGTGGGGGGGAGGGGGGGGAGGCGGGAGGGCGCTTGGATGCCTGCAGCTCGCGACAGGTAAGCTGCCGGCTGCCTCCTTTCCCCGTCTCCCGCCTCCCGTTCGTTGCTTGCCAGCCCGGCCGAAGGGAAGGCGGGAGGCGAGGAAAGGCCTCCCGAAAGGAGGGGAGGCTTCGGGAGCCCGCCTCCCTTTCGGGCCGAAAGGGAGGCGGGCTCCCGAAGCCTCCCCTCCTTTCGGGAGGCCTTTCCTCGCCTCCCGCCTTCCCTTCGGCCGGGCTGGCTCGCCTCCCCTCCTTTCGGGAGGCCTTTCCTCGCCTCCCGCCTTCCCTTCGGCCGGGCTGGCAAGCAACGAACGGGAGGCGGGAGACGGGGAAAGGAGGCAGCCGGCAGCTTACCTGCTCCAAGCATCCAAGCGCCGCGGTCTCCCGGTCGTCCGCCCGGCCCCAGGGCAACGGCGGCAGCGAGGCGACGGGGGGAAGAAAGGGGAGGGGGACGAGGAAGTGCTGTTTGCGCCGCTCATAAACTCAAAGCGGCGACGGCTCCTCGTCCCTCACCCCTCCCAACTGCAGCGGCGCCTCCGAGGGCGGGGCTAGGGATGGGATGGGGGAAGGAGAGGAGGAGCAGCCTCCCTTCCCCCTCCCCCCAGCTTCCAGCGCCCGCCGGCCGCCAACGCCGGCCCGAGCTGAGAGGCCTGCTGCCTTTCAGGCCGATTTTTTGAAAGAATGCCCTAGTCGGGCATTGTTTTAAAAAATCGGGACTTTTTAAGAGGGCGGGCGGGACGAGGGACAAATGGTGAAAAAGCGGGTCTGTCCCGCCAAAATCGGGACGTCTGGTCACCTTATAGTAAAGCTGTTATGAGTGGTTATTTTATACAGTATAATCGCTTAGAGAAGAAAAAATCCCAGGAAAAGATGCAAAAGATACTGGAAGAAATCAGAGAGAAATCGAATTGCAAAAGACACCTACGGACCCTAAAACTTTACATCAAATTAAACTGTTACGGCAACAACTGTCCATGTTAACAGTACAAGAAATAAAAACAAAACTGAAGTACGCTAAACAAAGACACTTTGAGTTTGCAAATAAACCAGGGAGATGGTTGGCATATAAACTAAGAAAGTAAAGGGAAAAGAGAATGATTGAGAAAATTTGTGAAGGCAGCAATGTAATAACAGATAATGAACTTATCAAAAAGTCTTTTCATAATTTTTATTCTAACTTGTATAAAAGACAGGAGTTAGATATGTCAAAAATAGATGAATATCTTTCAAGACAACAGCTGCCTAAATTGTCACAAACTCAGAGACAACTTATGAATGATCCAATAACTCTCTTTGAGATATCAGAAGCCATTAAAAAAATGAAATCAGGTAAAGCTCCAGGCCCAGATGGCCTTACAAGCCAATACTACAAGTGCTTTGAGGATGAACTTATCCAACCATTAAAAGGTACAATGAATGATATATTACAGGGGGGAAAGATACCTCAAACGTGGAAAGAAGCTAATATTGTGTTGTTACCGAAGGAGGGTCAAGACGTTACAAAGACAAAGAATTACAGACCAATTTCATTATTAAATAAGGACTATAAACTCTTTGCTGCAGTTTTGGCAGAACGACTAAAGAAGATTTTACAAGCATATATACATGAAGACCAAGCTGGCTTCCTGCCAAAAAGACAGTAAGAGATAATGTGAGGGCTGTATTGAATATTATTGAATATTTACAATATTATAATGAGAAACAGGCAGCTTTAATATTTTTAGATGCAGAGAAGGCCTTTGACAATTTAAATTGGGCTTTTAAAGTGCTGGAAGAAATGGTCTTTGGAGAGAACTTTATTCAAGGAGTCAAAGCTGTTTACATGTCACAGACAGCAAAAAAATTGTTATTAATGTTGATTTAACTAACTCATGTGAAATTCAAAAGGGTACAAGACAAGGATACCCTTTGTCTCCTTTACTGTTTATCTTGGTGTTGGAAGTTTTGAATAGCGATATAAGGCAAGATGAAAAAATAATGGGTATAACTATCAAGAGAGAAGTTTATAAATTGAGGGCATTTGCTGATGATCTGGTTATATTTTTGCAAGACCCAAAAAATAACGTAGAATATTTGTTGAGGAAATTAAATGAGTTTGGGGCTTTGGCGGGTTTTAAAATAAACAAACAGAAAACAACAATGTTGATTAAGAATATGTCATCTCAGGACATTGATACATTGACTATCTAAAAACCCAACTAAAAGGTTGCGTTTTAAGGTTGAGAAAAAGGGGAAATACTTGGGGGTTATATTGACAAACACAAAGATGATGTATCGCTGGTGTTTAACACCGGATAAGTTATCTAGAGTGTAGAAAGGTATTTCAAATGAATGTTGGAAATGTAAAAGTAAAGAAGGGACCTTTTATCATTTATGGTGGACATGTGAGAAAGCAAAGAAATTTTGGAGTAAGATTCATATTTTAATACAGAAAATTATTAAAATGAAGATAAAGATGAAACCAGGCTTTAATGGAAAAAGACTTAGAAAATTTTTTGGGAACCTTGATCTTATATACTTGTATGTTGACAGCAGCAAAACTACTGTATGCACAAAAATGGAAGGACATTTCGATTCCCACCATGGATGAATGGCTACAGAGATTTATGGAGCTGGCAGAGATGGCTAAATTGACTGAATATAAGTACTTTTGTTGCTACATGGAGACCGCTTCTGGACTTTGTGCTTGAGGTGGAAAAAAATGAAACTTTGATTTTGGGTTTTACTGATTAGATTAATTTGTTGTTATAGAAATGGTTAGTTTATATTATTTTGGAAAAGTAAAAAACTGAGGTTCGATGATAATGTTTTATTCTACTGCAACAGAGAGAGTTGGAAGTCAACGCTTTTTTTTCCTTTTCTTCCTCCCCTCCTCACTTTTCTTTCCCCTTTTCCTCCCCATTGTGTCCTATTATTTGCTTTCATATTTTGGCTCTCTCTAGTTTACTGAACCCCAGGATCATGAGTAAGCTGTTCCACGTCCTTGGGGTGGTCACTTTCTCTTGAAAAGGCCCATCTATAAAAGAAAAGGGGAGCAGAGGGGTAGGCCGCTCTCGGGGAACGAGAATTTGCTGTTTACAAGCGATTCCTTGTTCTGGCCCCTCTGGTTTGGTTCCACCTAGCTCAACCCGAGTGCCTGGTAACCAGGGATGTCAGGGCCCTGGGCTCAAGCTGCTGCTGTTAAACGCCAGGTCGATTACCAACAAGGCCCCCCCTTTTCTGGAATTTAATCCTAGAAGAGGGGGCTGACCTGGCATGTATTACCGAGACCTGGCTGAGCCAGGAGGGGGGGGTGCCCCTTTTGGAGATATGCCCGGACGGGTTCTCGGTTCAGCATCAGCCGCGACCCCAGGGAAGGGGTGGAGGAGTGGCTATTATAGCCCGCCAGAATCTGTCCTCGAAGGAGCCCTGCCCCGGAGATTGTTGGGTGTGAGATGCTCCTTCTGAAGTTGGACTTAGGGGTTCAGGTGGGCCTTTTGTTAACGTACTTGCCTCCTGGCTGCGTTACAAAGGCCCTGCCTGTTCTGCTCGAGGCGGTTGCAGGGCTGGCGATTGAGTTCCCCAGGTTGATGGTGCTGGGGGACTTTAATCTGCCATCGCCCGGCGAAGCCTCGGGGGCAGTCCAGGAGTTCATGGCTTCCATGACAACCATGGACCTGACCCAAGTAGTTCAGGGTCCGACTCATGAGGGTGGTCACACGCTTGACCTTGTGTTTCTCTCGGGGCAGTGGAGAGATGATCTGAGGCTGAGGGGTTTAGTCACAGTACCCTTGTCGTGGTAAGATCATTTCCTTCTGAGGTTGGATTTCATGTCACCACTCCTCCACCGCAAGGAGGCGGGACCGATTAAGTTGTTCCGCCCCAGGCGCCTAATGGAACCTGACGGATTCCAGAGGGAACTTGGGGAAATACCTGAATCCCTGGTACACAGTTCATCCGAGTCTCTGGTCGCGGCCTGGAATCAGGCAGCAGCGGGGCCTCTGGATCGGATTGCGCCTTTGCGACCTCTCCGTGGAAGTGGATCCAGGAGGGCTCCTTGGTTTACCGAGGAACTCCGGGAGATGAAGCGCCACAAGAGACGCCTAGAGCGACGATGGAGATCTAGTAAAGCTGAGTCTGACTGGACACTTTTAAGAACTTTCATTAAGTCTTACTTAGTGGCGATACGGGCGGCAAAATGTTCGCATTTTTCCGTTCTTATTGCATCCACTGACTCCCGCCCAGCCACCCTGTTTAGGGTGACCCGCACCCTTCTTGCTAAGGAGGAAGGCGGAGATCCCTTGCAGGGTAGAGCTGAGGAATTTTCTCAGTTTCTGGCGGACAAAGTCATTCAGATTCGGACAGACCTGGACTCTGATTGGGCAGTACAGGCCGAGACAACTGGGGCAGGTCTTAGTCCGGTTATATGGGATAGGTTTGAACCGGTGACTCCTGAGGATGTAGACAAGGCCATAGGAGCGATGAGCTCGGCCACTTGTTTATTGGACCCGTGCCCTTCCTGGCTGGTTTCGGCCACCAGGGAGGTTTCACGCGGCTGGCTCCAGGCGTTGGTCAACGCTTCTCTGAGAGAGGGGTCCGTCCCGCAGCCCTTAAAAGCTGCGGTGGTGAGACCCCTCCTCAAGAAGCCTTCCCTGGACCCGGCGGATTTAAAGAACTTCCGTCCAGTCTCCAACCTTCCCTTCGCGGGGAAGGTTGTTGAGAAAGTGGTGGCGCTCCAGCTCCTATGGCTGTTGGATGACACTGATTTTCTGGATCCCTTTCAATCAGGTTTCAGGCGCGGCTACAGTACGGAAACGGCTTTGGTCACCCTGATGGATGATCTCTGGCGAGCCCGGGATGGGGGTTACTCCTCTATCCTGGTGCTACTTGACCTCTCAGCGGCCTTCGATACCATTGACCATGGTATCCTTCTGCGTCGTCTCGGAGAGGTGGGGGTGGGCGGCACTGTTTTGCAGTGGTTCTCCTCCTTCCTCTCTGACAGGACGCAGTCGGTGTTGACAGGGGGGCAGAGGTCGAGCCCTAGGCCCCTACTATGTGGGGTGCCACAGGGCTCGCTCCTCTCGCCCATCCTGTTTAACATCTACATGAAGCCACTGGGTGAGATCATCCGACGACACGGGGTGAGGTATCAGCAATATGCTGATGATACCCAGTTGTACATCTCAGTAGTGAATAATCTCATTACTGCCCCAGGACCACAAATACAAGTACAAGGGGTCTCTGGCCAGGTTATAGGGCGGCAAGTCCTTAAACCTGTAACTTGCATATTCAAAGGGTCAGAAATCCAACATGAATTCTTATACATCCCTGAATGCCCAATACCCCTTATGGGGAGGGACTTGCTCAGTAAACTTGGGGCCACTATTGCCTTTGATGAGGGTCAACAATTCATTACAGTTAAACACAAACCAGACACCATGTGGAGATTGATGGTAGTCAGACCAGTAGAACCTCTTGATGACAAATGGAAGGAATTTGATGTGCCAGGATTATGGTCAGAAGACAACCCCCCTGGGTATGCTGCACACCACCACCCCATCATAGTCGAGGTGAAACCATCAGCCACCCCAGTACACATTAGACAGCGCCCATGCTCTAGGGAAGCTATTTCTGCCATTTATGAGTGTATTCAGAAATACTTGAAGGCAGGAATTTTGATACCAATACAATCGCCATGGAATACACCTATTTTACCAATTAAAAAGCCTGATGGGTCATATCGTCCAGTTCAAGATCTTAGAGTAGTTAATAGCATGACAGTGACAATACATCCAGCAGTGCCCAATCCATACACTCTTCTGAGCTTAATCCCCCCACAGGCAAAGTGGTTTTCAGTAATTGATTTAAAAGATGCTTTCTTTACCATCCCAATTCATCCAGTGAGCCAACCTTTGTTCGCATTTGAATGGGAAAGTCCAATTACTGGCACTAAAATGCAATATACCTGGACCCGCTTACCCCAGGGTTTTAAAAATTCACCGACATTGTTTGGAACAGCCCTAGGTCGAGATTTATTATACTATGTACCTAGACAGCAAGGGGATACTTTGCTGCAATATGTAGATGATGTGTTGGTAACAGGTCAGACAGAAGAGACTTGTTGGGATAATACAAAGGCACTGTTTGTATTGTTGTTAGAGTGTGGATATCGTGTCTCCAAAAAGAAGGCACAATTGGTGCAGAAATGTGTGCGATATTTAGGATATGATATTGAACATGGACGGAGGGCATTAGGACCTGAGCGGAAGGAGGAAGTTTTGGCCATTGCAGCACCTACTAACAGAAGACAGCTCAGGGGATTTTTAGGCTTGGCTGGCTTTTGCCGTATATGGATTCCCAATTTTGCCTTGATGGCTGCCCCCTTATATGCTTCTACTAAGGGGGGCAATGCAGATCCTTTTGTATGGACTAAGGAGCAACATCAAGCGTTTACAGAGATCAAAAGAGCTTTAATAAAAGCACCAGCACTAGCCCTGCCTAACTTAGACAAACCTTTTAATTTGTATGTAGACACAAAATTGAATATGGCTTTAGGTGTTTTGACCCAACAGCTTGGTAAATGGCAGCAACCTGTTGCCTACCTCTCTAAACAGTTAGATGGGGTAGCTCAGGGTTGGCCACATTGTCTCAAAGCTTTAGCTGCTATTGCTGAATTGTTACAGGATTGTAACAAGCTTACCTTTTCTTGCCCTATTAATGTGCATACTCCTCATGCTGTACAAGCTATCTTAGATCAGAAAGGACATCTGTGGATTAGTAGCCAACGATTGGTGAAATATCAGGCAATGTTGATAGAAAATCCTCATGTTAACTTAATTGTTTCAAATAAACTGAATCCTGCTACCTTTTTGCCCATAGATGTGGATTTGCAGCACGATTGTTTGCAGGTATTAGAAAGTGTGTATTCCACTCGCCCAGATTTGACAGACATGCCATTATCAAATGCAGATTATGATTGGTACACAGATGGTTCTAGTTACATTCATGATGGAATGCGGGTTGCTGGATATGCAATCGTGGATGATGATGAAGTAGTAGAAAGTGGACCTCTTGGCAAAGGTGTAAGTGCACAGGTGGCTGAATTATGGGCATTGATTAGAGCCTTGGAAAGGGCTGCTGGAGATAAATTGAACGTGTGGACGGATAGTAAATATGCTTTCTTGACATTGCATGCACATGGTGCAGTATATAAAGAACGAGGTTTCAGAGACTCTGCAGGGAAATACATCCAACATGGACATTTAATTCAGCGATTAATTGATGCAGTTCAAAAACCAACTAAAGTAGCTGTAATGCATTGTAAAGGACATCAACGTGGAGATGATAGAGTTGTCTTAGGAAATAGGGCTGCTGACACTGAAGCACGAGCTGCGGCACTCAGATTTAATGAACCATTACCAGATCTTTCTATTCATGTGGCTATGGATTTAGGAGTAATACCACCGAATATCAAACCGTCGTATTCTCCATCAGAATGTGCAAAGGCAGTGAATGACCTTAAAGCTATAGTAAAAGAAGGGTGGTATCTTCTTCCAGACAAACGAATATATGTCCCCTATTCAGTGACTTGGCAGTTAGTTCAATCATCACATGCTGCAACACATATGGGGAAGTCAGCACTAGAAACAGCATTAGCTCGTGATTATTTTATTGATGGTCTAGCTGGAATTGTCGCCAAAGTAGTCTCGCAATGTACTACCTGTGCTAAAGTGAATCCTAGGCAGGGACCTTTATTGCCGCCTGGAACGATACCTGTTTCATATTATCCAATGGATACTGTGATGGTGGACTTTACAGATATGCCTAGATGTGGGTTTTACAAGGCAATGTTAGTTATTGTTGATTTATATACCGGATGGCCAGAGGCCTATCCCACTAAGACTAAGAAGGCTCGTGAGGTAACTAGGGCGTTGTTAAAAGACCTAATTCCGCGTTATGGTTGCCCTACATATATTTCATCTGATAATGGTCCTGAATTTGTACATCATATCAATCAGGCCTTGGCGAAGGCACTCGGGGTACACTGGCGGTTTCATTCGGCATTTCACCCCCAGTCGGGGGCGCCATGTGAGAGAATGAACCGCACCCTAAAAGAGAGAATTACCAAAATATGTACAGAGACACACCTAAAATGGCCTGATGCTCTTCCTCTTGCTCTATATGCCATTAGAAGTGCTCCAAAGAGGAAACATAACCTCTCACCATATGAACTCATGTTTGGGCGACCTCCCACTTTACTCAGACGGCATCTAGCAGGATGGCCCGATTTAGGCCACAAGGGGGCAGTATGGACTATGGAGATGGTACAGGAATTAAATAAACAAGTTGAGAAACTGAAAAACTATGTACTTGAGCAATCCCCTCCGAGGATAGTCACTAAATGTCACAGCTTTAAGCCAGGGGATCAGGTATGGGTTAAACATTGGAAGAAGGAACAATTAGAAGGGCGGTGGAAGGGGCCCTATGTTGTAATCATGTCATCTCCACTAGCTATCAAGATTGCTGAATCTAAATCGTGGATCCATTGGATACGGGTCAAGAAAGCAGCAGATGAGCAGAGAAGCATCCCACAAAGAACCCATCCTATGAAGCTCAGACCAAGAAAATAAGAAGACGATCCAAAGTTTTCCGCTTTGTTGATTGACTGCAGGTAACAGTGCATGTGTTAATCCACTCCAAAAAAGAACTCTCCCCAACATAAAGACTTTTCTCTTTGTTTTACAAGGCCACTCTGCAAAAACCTTACCGGCAATAGGTTTTCTTCGCACAGTGGTGAAAATAGACCCCTGCTGGGCCACTCCTGGAAGCTGGCTCTTTACACACGGGTGAAGAAGGGATGAAGATGGACCCTCTCCTAATGACCATAATTGTAATGTTTTTTATAAGTGGTAATCAAGTGCTTGGAAATAGTGTATGTATTAGCAATTTAGGACAATGGAGTCTCCCAGGTGACAGGCCTCACATTAGCCAATCCTATTCGGTGGGGCAAGGACAGGAATGTGAAGGCCATCCTCCTCTCACATTACGACCCGAATGCTGGATAGGAATATTACCACATCCCTGTCAATTCCCTCAAACGTTTGATAAAATTGTTAAGGAAACCTGCCTTACTAGGCAGTCAGTGAATCCAGAAGTATGTCAATTTATCGGATACATCTTGCGAAAGGGCATGTGTACACAAGCCCCATATAGAGGTCTGCCACCCCCTGTTAGATTAGATTGTGGTAATCCTTTATTTTGGGGTTGGGACCGTATAACTTATATCAACCAATTAAAGCCAGGTTGGGAAGGGATTTGTATTATCCGCTCTATCCCTGAAATGCACCTAGAATTTGGTCACACAATAAAGGACTCAAGACCAAGACGCAGAAAAGGTAGGCGAAGAACTGGTCGTGGAACTAATTACTTACCTTATGCACCTTCTTGTAGTCATATAAACAACACTTCTATTAACCCTTCTATAACCACTTCCCCTAAGCGAATAAGGCGAAAACGAATCCTAGGGGAGGTTGTTGATCACAAACAATGCCAGCATTGCATTCATGTTACTATGACAGGGAACATTATCACTCATACTTTAGTGTATCATACATCAGTTCCCCCCACATGTACACAATTTGATCTTTTGGATTGCACACTAAATGGAACATCATATAAGCAATGCAATGGTTCTCAGGGAATCCAAGGTTATGATCCGAAACAAGCTACCAAGGTAACAAATTATCAAGTTATTCTCCGACACAAAGCTTGTGGAAGAAAGGAAGAAATTACTAGAGTAATAACTCCCACCCTAAATCAGCAAGTTACCTTAAAATTTGATGCCTGTGCGATTATAAATAAAGCTTGCTTTCCCAGAGGAGGTTGTGGAGGTTTAGCTTGGGAGCGCACATATATGTTCAATGATAAATACATGTGTCTAGAAAGAAATGGTCCTCGTAGTGCTGAATGCCAAAATATAGATTACAATTATTGCCCCTATTGGGCTTGTGTTGCTTTTGCAACCTGGATGAAAGGGTCTACGGGGGCCCTTCAAATAGTGTTAACTAAAGGAACCGCTAATAGTAACTGTAACAAAGGTGAATGTAATCCTATTATCCTATCCCTCACCCCTACAAGCACTTTTCAGCCCATTGTTATGGGACTTCAAATAGACGGGAAGGGATCTGATCCCGGGACGCTGCTAGAATTAGAAGTAACCACCAAAACAACCTCAATAGGACGTAAGAAAAGTCTGTTTTGGTCCTATTATCAAGAAATAGAGAAACTTAACCTTCAGGACCTACCTTCTAAAGTGGTAAATACATTTGTAGAACTAGCTGAAAATGTAGCAAACATTTTAAATGTAAGTAACTGTTTTGTCTGTGGAGGAACTAATATGGGAGAAAAATGGCCTTGGGAAGCCCAGGAACTAAACTATACTACAGTGCTTGAAATGGAAAAAGTAGGTAACCTTACTGCTACACTAGGTAAAGATGGAAATTGGGCTTTAACTTCCAATTTAGTTGGGTCGGTATGCTACACCCGAAACCACACCACTGGATGCCAACAGGTAGGAGCTCTTAGGTGTCTATCCGCCTGGAATAATGGTCAATGGTGGTCAGGTAAGGGTCAAATACCACCCCGAGAAGCAAAAGCCCTAGAATCAGTGAACATATTAAAACATTATATTTTGGATCCCCAAAATTATTCCAAGAAATGGTTAGCTCCAGATGGTATGTATTGGATTTGTGGTAAATATGCATATAGCCAACTCCCATCCAATTGGTGCGGTTCCTGTGTTTTGGGTCTTATCAAACCTGGCTTTTTCCTTTTGCCTCTTCGCCAACGACAGGTATTAGGCATCCCTGTGTATGATGAAGTGGGAAACATTCGTACTAAACGGGCCATAGATACATCAATAATTGAAAACCTAAAAATAGGTACCTGGAAAGATGATGAATGGCCCCCAGAGAGAATTATTCAAGTATATGGTCCCGCTACCTGGGCCGAGGATGGTACCTATGGTTATAGAACCCCTATCTATATGTTGAATCGTCTAATTAGATTGCAAGCTGTAATCGAAATAATTACTAATGAAACTGTTCTAGGCCTAACTAAGTTAGCTGTAGAGGGAGTTAAGTCCCGTACATATATTATGCAAAACCGCTTAGCTTTAGATTACCTGTTAGCCAAGGAAGGAGGTGTATGTGGGAAATTTAACCTTTCTAATTGTTGTGTTGAAATAGATGATAGTGGACATGTTATTCAGGAAATTACTAATAAAATGGTTAAAATAGCTCATGTTCCAGTTCAGACCTGGAAAGGCCTGAATCTGAAAGATATATTTGGCCAGTGGTTCCCTAAGCTCCCTGGCCTGCAAGCAATTGTAGCTTTAATAGGACTTATAGCTGCTGGTTGTATTATTCTTCCCTGTATCCTGCCAATATTAGTAAAGGCTATTACTAACAGCTTATCTCTATTAGCCGAACGAAAAGCAACTGCCCAGGTAATGGCTATGTGGGAATATGAAGGCTTACGCCAATCGCTCCACCAGGAACCTGAGTATGTAACTCTTCTGTCTAGTGATTCAGAGTTACAAAGGGGGGAATGAAGTAGGGGCCACAATCTACTAGGCCCCAGAGCCAGGCCTGACAAATTTAATTTAATTTAATTTAATAGACGTTCTTATAGGCCGCCCAATCCCGTGGGACTCAGGGCGGCGTACAACAGAATAAGAAGCGTACAATAAAAACAATTATCATAATTTAAAATTAAAAGGCATAGTTAAAACAATTATAAAAACAACATTCAAGGGGGGAATCTGATCTTCCTATTCACCCCGCCTGCCGGAAGAGCCAAGTTTTTATGGCTTTACGGAAGGCCAGCAGGGTGGGGATAGTCCGGATCTCTGGTGGGAGTTGGTTCCAGAGGGACGGGGCTCCCACAGAGAAGGCCCTCCCCCGTGGCCCCGCCAACCGACATTGTTTGGCCGATGGGACCCGGAGGAGGCCCTCTCTATGGGACCTAACCGGTCGTAGGGAGGTATGTGGTAGGATGCGGTCCCGAAGGTAAAAGTCTGGACATTGTTACAAGGCAAGTAAACACGTATCTCAATATCCATTAGTGCAGCAAAAAGGAACTGCCCTGTCAGCTCTAATTAATATATGTATCCTTTCTAGATATGCTGACCATGAGAAAGGGAGTTTTGCTATGTCTACAGTATTATGAGAACCGTTGTATTGTTCCTCAAAAACAAATGTCAAGGATAAACCACAGCAGGGAAACATCTGTGCTAATATGTCCTATATGCTTAACTGTCTGTTCCCAGTTCCTTATATTATTTTAAGATAAGTTTACCTCATTGTATACCATAAATGGGCATAGGAAATGCATACGTAAACTAGTGTATAAGAATCTGACCCTGACTGGTATTCAGGGTTCAGGCCTTTGTCTTTGCTTTGAACCTGCGCATTTAATAAACCTTTCCTTCTGTACAAGTGCTTGCTTAGTGTCCTGCTTCATTCTCCAACATCTCCACCCCGTCTCAATTCGGGGAAGCCGTAGACGTAATGGGCCGCTGCCTGGACGATGTTAGGGTCTGGATGGGGAAGAACCGGCTAAAACTTAACCCTGACAAGACTGAGTGGCTGTGGATATTGCCTCCTAAGGACTTGACCAATTGTCCCTCCTTGGTTCTTGGGGGGGGAGAAATTAGCTCCCTCAGAACCGGTCCGCAATTTGGGTGTCCTCCTAGACCCACAGCTAAAATTGGAGCAACATCTTTCAGCTGTGGCTAGGGGGACCTTTGCACAAGTACGTCTTGTGCACCAATTGCGACCCTATTTGGAGAAGGAGGCACTTCTCACAGTCACTCATGCCCTTATCACCTCACGGCTGGATTACTGCAATGCGCTCTACATGGGGCTACCCTTGAAGAGTGTCCGGCGACTGCAATTGGTGCAAAATGCAGCTGCGCGAGCTGTGGTGGGTGTACCTAGATGCACCCACGTAACACCGATCCTCCGCCAGCTGCATTGGCTGCCCATTAGTCTCCGGATCCAATTTAAGGTGTTGGTCGTTACCTTTAAAGCCCTACATGGCTCAGGGCCAGGTTACCTTCGGGACCGCATCCTGCCGCCTACCTCCCTACGACCGGTCAGGGCCCACAGAGTCGGCCTCCTATAGGTCCCATCGACCAAACAATGTCTGTTGGCGGGGCCGAGGGGGAGGGCCTTCTCTGTGGGAGCTCCCTCCCTGTGGAACCAGCTTCCCCCGGAGATCAGGACCATCCCCACCCTACTGGCCTTCCGGAAAGCAATAAAAACTTGGCTCTTCCGGCAGGCGGGGTATGAGTGAAAGTTCTTTTTAAAATATTGATAGTATTTTAACATGTTTTTTTAATTGTTTTTATTGATTATATGTTTCTATACCTGTTGTTAGCCGCCCAGAGTCCCCCGGGAGTTGGGCGGCATAGAAATTTTAATAAATAAATAAATAAATAAATAAAAAGTTAGTGGGGAAAATAGTGTGAATAAGAAATAAGTCTCTCTTCGTACAAGACGTTTCTTGTAGGTGAATGCTTCTGACATGGCTAAAATATGACACACAATCCTATACAGATAGTCTTCAACTTACAACAGTTCATTTAGTGACTGTTCAAAGTTACAACATCACTGAAAAAAGTGACTTATGTCTATTTTTCACATGACCGTTGCAGCATCCTCATGGTCTAAGGTGACCAGACGTCCCGATTTTGGCGGGACAGACCCGCTTTTTCATGATTTGTCCCGCGTCCCGCCCGTCCTCTAAAAAGTCCCGATTTTTTGAAAGAATGCACGACTAGGGCATTCTTTCAAAAAATCGGCCTGAAAGGGCAGCGTGCGAGATCGGGGGGAGGAGTTAAACTTTCGGCGGGCACTGGAGGGCGGTGAAGAGGCGCCTGATGCAGCCCCGCCCTCTCGAAACGGCCGGCGTCGCGGTGGGCGGGGCGGCCCGAGGGAAGGAATTGCATCCAAGATGGCCCTCGGGCCGGCGCTGGCTCAGCCGGCCGGGGCCGCCACCGCAGCCTTCCCGCCGCCGGGGCAGCCGGGACTGGGGGCCCAGCCGCAGGGGCAGCAGCAGCAGCAGCAGGCCTCTCAGCTCGGCCCGGCCGTGGGCGGCGTTGGTGGCGGACGTGCGTCCCGCGTTGACTCCTCTGGCGGCGGCTGGAAGCTGGCGGAAGAGCCGTTGTCAAAATTCACACCGGCTCGTCTGCCAGCTTCCAGCCACCACCGGAGGAGTCAACGCGGGACGCCCGCCCGCCGCCAACGCCGCCCACGGCCGGCCCGAGCTGAGAGGCCTGCTGCTGCTGCTGCTGCCCCTGCGGCTGGGCCCCCAGTCCCGGCTGCCCCGGCGGCGGGAAGGCTGCGGCGCCGGCCCCGGCCGGCTGAGCCAGCGCCGGCCCGAGCTGAGAGGCCTGCTGCTGCTGCTGCTGCTGCTGCCCCTGCGGCTGGGCCCAACCTGGCCGTCCTCGAGTGCCTGCAGGACGTGCGCAAGGTCAGCGGGCGGCACGGGACCCCCGGGCGGGTGGGGGGGGGAGGGATGAGGAGAGCCAAGAGATGCTGGGGGCTGCTCCCCTTCCCAAGCCAGCCCAAGCCACTGCTGGCTCCCGAAGGGGAGGCGGGAGGCGAGGAAAGGCCTCCCGCCTCCCCCCCCCACCTGGATGCCGACATTAGCCGTCTTTTGCCCTCTGCGCATGCGTAGCGTTCTGCGCATGCGCAGAGGGCAAAACTCAAATTGCGGGCCCCCCCCTCCATGTCCCGCTTAAAAAAAAAAATCTGGTCACTTTATCATGGTCACATGATCAAAATTCAGATGCTTGGCAACTGACTCATATTTATGACAGTTGTAGTGTCCCAGGATCATGTGATCACCTTTTGTGACCTTCTGACAAGCAAAGTCAATAGGTAAACTAGATTCACTTAACAACCGTGTTACTAACTTAACAACTGCAGTGATTCACTTAACAACTGCGGCAAGAAAGGTCGTAAAATGGGGCAAAACTCACTTAACAAATGTCTAACTTAGCAACATAAATTTTGGGCTCAATTGTGGTTGTAAGTTGAGGACTACCTGTACATCTATTTAGCATATTAACTGAAGAGCCTGCAGGAGAAGCTAAGTCAACTTACAACTACTAACTCTTTAAGCAATCTCATAGCTGCCAACTATTTATTTATTTTAATTAATAGAATGAAAATCATCTCTTCAATCATCTGCCCAGACCCATCAAGGTAGTTTCTATTCCAAAACTAGGTTGCAATTGGCAATCAGGGGGGATAGTCCCAGGATGTTCTGACCCAAGTTACGCTGGCAAGGGCAAGTACCAATGTAGTCCATTTATTGCACAGCTTTGAAGCAACAAATGGCCCTCCAATGGTGCTGATAAAGTGCCACCCCTGTTTCTCTGACAGCAGTCTCCCACAGCCAATACCACCCAGTCTCACAAACTGGGCCCATGACCAACCCACAAGGCAAGGAGAAATTCTGCAGTCCATAAACAAGGTTCGGAGTCCACAAAGCAAAGAGTGAGGTTCAGGCAACCCAAGGCAAAGTCCAAGTTCCACAAGCAAGGTTCAGGGTCCACAAAGCAAGATCCAAGGTTCAGAGTCCATGAAGCAGGGTTCACAAATGCCAGGGAAGTGCACACCAAAGCAAACAATTGTTCCCGGCAAACGCCCCTTCCCCCTGCATCTAGCTAAATCACCCCACACCAGGTGTTCCTTGTGAGGAGGGGCAGGGCTGCTTCCTCACAAGCAGCCTTGCAGACCTCCTCTGAGATTCCCTCTGCTCTGCGTACCCATGGATCCGTGGGGGAGGCCGCTGTTCCTCGTTGGAGGTGATCTGTTGCCTTTCCTCACTGCTGGCCTTCAGCAGCCAATCCTTTTGTGCTTTCGTTAGGGCAGGTAGCTCTCCGTCTGGTCAGCCACTACCCCCAATGCCGGACAGGCCCAGGACTGTACCGTCCATAGCCCCTGGGCTCTCCAGGCATTCCTGGGAAAATGTGCCACCCCCATTGGATGATCCTGGTTCCAGCTCCTCCTCCACCACCTCTGAACTGGTTTCCGATGGGGCCATCACACAGGATAGGATGCTTGTAACTTTGCCACCATCCTTAACATTACTTGCATCCCATGGTTTATAGTCAGGCTTCCCTGACCAGGGTTTCATCTACCTTCCAAAGAACAATAATGAAGACTGCAAGAAGGTAAAGTCCTACCAACACAACTGTTATGATCCACCATATAGGAATGTCTCTCTCAGCATCAGGGTTCACCCATTCCACCAGTGTTTTAGCTTGTGAGCAGCAAGAGAGAGATGGGAGAAAGAAAGCCAGATGAATTAACGGGTTGATATAGTAGTCCAAAGTGACTGAACTACTTTTTTATAGCCAAGAAGGAATAATAAAATTGTTAAATTGTGGGCAAAGATCGCAGGAGATAGACTTCAGAACAGCTCTTTTATTAGCTCACTCAAAACAACCAGCAACTTGCAGTCTGACAGATAGCCCTTTTATAGGGAACTATCAGACACAAGAACCAATAGCGTATGAGCATTCAAACACATGACCAGGGTGGCAACAACAGTTCAGGTAGAGTTCAACTATAAACATAACAACAACAGTTCAGTCAGAGGTCGTCTAGTCAAAACAAGTTTAGGGTTCAGTTATAGGTCAGTCAGAACACAACACCCCTCCCCTTCTAGATGGAACAGTCCGACAGACATAGTCGCACAGGTAGGCGGGGCGTTTGGGAACCCTCCCTGACCTGCGCAGCTCAGACTCTGGTGAGGCAGCAGCCTGTTCGGACAGGTCTGCTGTTGCTCTTGGGGTGGAGCATGGAAGCTCCTGGAATGTATTGGGCGTGGCCTCTGCGACTGGTGGAACCGGTTCTAATTGAGAACGCTGCTGGACTTCCACTTCCTCAGGGCTTGAGGTAGCTAGGGGAAGAACACAGGGCGTTACCTTTTGAGGTTCATTAGGTTCCCCTTTTACTCGGTTGCGTAGCTGATCTATGTGCCTCTTCCAGAGGCGTCCGTCCTGGAGGCGGACTTCGTATGTTAGTGGACCCAAGATTGCTTCTATGACCCCAGGTAGCCACAGGGGGCCCTCGGCATAATTTCGGGCGAATACCGAATCTTCCAGGGAGAAGGCCCTGGTTTTTTGTGTGACCTCTGGTTTTGCCTTAGTGGCGTAGTTTGGGTGTAAACGGTCTAGGATGGATCTAAGCCTGCGACCCATAAGGAGCTTGGCTGGGCTGCGGCCAGTGGTCGCACTTGGGGTTATGTGCTGAGTACTCAGAAATTTATCGATGTGGGCCTGCCAGTCCCCTGGGCCCAGTCTACCTAATGCTTCCTTGGCTGACCTTACGAATCGTTCAGCCAGTCCATTGGTCGCCGGATGGAATGGTGAGGACAGGGCATGGTGAATTCCCAGGTCAGCAAGGTACCCCTCGAAATTGGTGGCCGTAAATTGGGGACCATTGTCCGTTACAAGGATGTCTGGGAGGCCGTGTGTGGCAAAAAGGTGTCTGAGCACCTTAATAACCGCCTCATCGGTGGTAGAACCCATTGGAAATATTTTGAGCCACTTTGAGTAGGCATCGACAATTATTAAAAACATTTGGACGTGGCAGGGGCCTGCAAAATCGGCATGTAGCCGCGACCAGGGGCTTTTTGGTTGTTCCCAGTCATGGACTGGTGCTTTGGGCAGAGCAGGCAGCGACTCTTGACAGGGTTTGCATAACCCAACCCAATTTTGGATTTCTGCATCCATATTTGGCCACCAAACGTACCCCCTAGCCAAGGCTTTCATCCGGACAATCCCCGGATGGCCTTCATGTAAGGTCCTAAGTATTCCAGCTCGCAGGCTGGTTGGTATGACCACTCGGTCGCCCCAAAGGAGGCAACCCCCTTGCTCTGACAGGTCATGCTGTCTCTGTTCGTATGGTTTAAGGTCAGGCTTGACCAGGTCCTTTGGCCATCCCCTCAACACCCAGTTCAACACAGTTCTGAGTGAGGGGTCCTTGGCCGTGTGTTTAGCCACCTCAGCAGAAGTGACCAGTCCGGAATCAGCCAAGTCAATCAAGAGGATTGGAGCTTCCGGGACAATGTCTGTAAGGAGGTCGGGCAATGGGCACCTGCTCAAAGCGTCCGCATTGCCCATGTCTTTTCCTGGCCGATGTACCAGGCGATAGGAGTAGGCTGAGAGAAAGATGGCCCACCGGCCGAAACGGGGGGATAGGGCAGCCGGAGTGGGGCGGTCCCCCGCAAGAAGCCCCAGAAGCGGCTTGTGGTCCGTAACCAAAACAAAATCCCTCCCAAACAAATATTCGTGGAATTTTTTGACACCAGCAACTAAAGCCAAGGCCTCCCTGTCCAGCTGGTCCAGAGTCCTTGAGTAATAGGCCACAGGGGCCTCTGACCCATTTGGAAGCTTGTGGCTGAGCACAGCGCCGACTCCCACAGGGGAAGCGTCGCACGCCAGGACCAATGGCAGGGTATTGTTGTATTGTATTAAGAAACTGTTTGTTGACTCCAAACTGCAGCCTGTAACATTTAAAAGCTCCCCTGTGAGTTACAATGGTCTGTGCTTCTGCAGTAGCTCTATCTACCAGCAGCTGCTGGTACGCCTGCGCAAGGTCTAGTTAGGAAACAGGCGTCCAGGACCTAGGGAGTGGAGTAGATGATGCACAATCGGCACCGGATAGGCGCTCTGTTGCAAAGCTTTATTGATTGTGCATTTGTAGTCGGCGCAAATTTGAATACTGCCGTCCCCTTTAACGGGGGTCACTATGGGGGTCTCCCATTTAGCATGGTCGACTGGCTCCAAAATGCCCTGTTTGATGAGCTTGTCCAGCTCTTTGTCAATTTTATCCCGTAGTGGGAGAGGGACCCGTCGAGGCTTAAGGCGAATGGGGGCGACATTAGGATCAAGGCTAAATGAGATAGGATTTCCCACATACTTGCCCAAACCGTCACTGAAAACGTCCTGGAACTCGTCAAAAAGGTCGTCCAGGTTCGCGGCTCCGATGGCGTGGATGCCTGTCACCACTAGGCCGAGCGATTCAAACCAATCGAGTCCTAGGAGGCTCGGAAGGCTGCCGTTGACTATGGTGAGCTGGAGAGGTCCGTCGAAATTGTTGAATCTGACGTGGACCCGGGCTTTTCCAAGGACAGGGATCGATCCGGTTTCCCTGGTAGTCAGAGAGGCGGATTGAGGATTCCTGCAGGCGGGTAGACCGGAAACTCAGAAGGGCGAGCTTGAGCGTCTCCCAGGCGACGATAGACACTGCAGACCCAGTGTCGACCTCCATTTGGACCGGTGCTCCGTCGATGGAGACGGTGACCCTGATCTTCCTTTTGAAGGGGCAGCTGGCCCTGGCAACCCGCGTTTGGTTGGTTTCTGGCTGCCTGGCGAAGGCTCTCTGGCGCGGTCTATGGTTTTCACGCCCAAATCTATTTGACGATTCGCTTCTAGGGTTTTCCTGCGCATGCGTGTCTTTCGGCGGCAGAATGGCACGGCAAACTCGCACCAAATGTCCTCTCCTTTCACACCGTTGGCAGATAATGTGCCTAAATCTGCATGATATCCTTGGGTGTCACCCCCCACAGCTGGCACAAGCAGTCAGGAAGTCTTTGGGAGGCGGAGGGCACTTCTGGTCGGTGCGGCAGACCTTGTCGTCGCTGCTTACAGGCTCCTCGACAGAGCCCATGTGGACCGCAAAAGGAGGCTTAGTGTACTTTTTAGAGGAGGTGAAACGGTGCAGAGATTCAGCCGCTTTGGATGAGGACTCAGCAGCTCTGGCTTCGTCCAGGGCAGCGGCCAGCGTGAGGTTGGGCCGAGCCAGGAGCCGGCGTTGCAGGCGAATGTCCTGCACGCCACAGATGAGCTGGTCAAGCAGGATGTCATCCAGGTCGCGGAATTCGCAGTGGCCGGAGGCTTTATGGAGGGCAGCGATGTATTGGTTGATGGTCTCGCCCTCCTGCTGCAGCCGTTGGCGGAACTCGTAGTGCCGGACAACCTTGGATGGGGTGGGCGCGTAGTGTGTCTTCAGCGTTGCCTGGAGTACCTGCCAGGTCACGGTGTGAACTGGGGTTGGGGCAGACAATAATTCTGCGGTGTCAAACACCTCTGGCCCGCAGTGACTCAGAAACAAAGCTCTTTTTCTGTTGTCAGCCAGCCCCAGCAGATCATTGGCTTCGAGGAAGCACTCGAAACGCCGCATGTAGGAGTCCCATTTTTCCCGGGCAGGGTCGAAAGGCGCCGGCGGGTGGAAGGTGGACATCCCGATGAAAGAAGGCAGACGTGGCTAGTGCTGCCTGGCTGGTTGCAGCGCTTGAGGGCTGGTCTTCGTTCTCCTGGTCCCAAACCCTCGTCGCCACTGTTAAATTGTGGGCAAAGATCGCAGGAGACAGACTTCAGAACAGCTCTTTTATTAGCTCACTCAAAACAACCAGCAACTTGCAGTCTGACAGATAGCCCTTTTATAGGGAACTGTCAGACACAACAACCAATAGCGTATGAGCATTCAAACACATGACCAGGGTGGCAACAACAGTTCAGTTAGAGTTCAACTATAAACATAACAACAACAGTTCAGTCAGAGGTCATGTAGTCAAAACAAGTTTATGGTTCAGTTATAGGTCAGTCAGAACACAACAAAAATAGTGATTGTCTTTCCCAACCCTGTCTGTCATACTTGCAGGGCTGCTAAAGGATGGAATTGCAGTTATGTTTTGGAGGGAAAGATTTTGCTAAATTGTTATTAGTGACTCTGTCAATCATATCTTGGTTTAGGAAAATAAAATGTGAATTATCTTTTTGCCTCTACAAATAATCCATTTGCTTCCCCATTGTAAGTCCAGGAAGTCTCCAACAAGATGACTGAAACTTCAGAATAAAGGTGTTTTTTATATAGAAAATCCTATCAAATCGTGAAGTTTTAGAAACCTTATTTGAGCAGTTCAGATTAAATGGAAAACAATGGGTAATTAGAGCCTTTCTGGTTTGATAGCATTAAGAAAAGGACAAAGGGCTACATACAGTATGTGGGGTAAATGTTAAGATAAGAAATAAATCCTCCGGAGGTCGATGGATCGGGGCTTCCCTTTTGAAGACATTGTTACTTAGAAAATAAAACCCGAGATTCAAATCTAATTAACAAAATATTTATTTCAGTAGAAAAATAATAAAGAATTCTTATTAGGGCTACATTGTATCGGCTAAGAAAATAAATCACTTCTACCTTGGTAGAAATGGCGATGAGAAGGAAAGGAGTAAACCTCTGGAATGCAGACATGCATAATAGAATATATCATACGTCTGCCTGACCATAGATACAAGAAACAGAAAACATAGAGATGCACAAACTGACAATATTCACATCGTGACACCCCTTCTTTGTCAGTTGGGCTAATATAATGTGTCACTCAACACACAGTAAATATCTGAGGTAATCATGCTGAGCAATAGGTAATGGTTTGTTCAGAATGTCAGCTATCTGATATTCTGTTGGCACATATTCTAACTTTATGAGACCTTGTCTTACTGACTCTCTAACATTCTTGTAACGTATGTCAATGTGTCTGGACCTTGAACCTGTGAAGTGAGTCCTGGAAATGTAAACTACTGATTGATTGTCTTCCATCACAGTGATCGGTTTTTCGGGCTTCGTCCAGATATCTGTAACTAAGGCATCGAACCAGGTTAAAAAGTTACATGCATCAGACACACATGCATACTCTGCTTCAGTTGATGAGCAGGAAATAAAACTTTGTTTTCTTACGTTCCAGTAAACTGGACATCCATTCAGGAACACTATGTAACCTGATGTGCTTTTTCTTGACTCCTTATCACTTGCCCAATCTGCATCTGTATAACAATACATGTCAGCAAAATCTGTATGTTCTGGTTCTAGCTTCAATTTGAAGTGTTTTGTGTGTATCAAGTATCTCAGTAACTTCTTAATACATGACCAGTGAAACTCTGTTGCTTTGCCTACATGTCTTGAAAGTAAATTAACACTAAGTGCTATGTCTGGTCTAGTCCATCCACTAATGTAAAGTAGTGAACCAATTACTGAACGATAAAGTGTTTGATCCTTGAACTCAGGACTATGTGTATCTTTCAAATTGTGAAAATCAGTTTGCATAGGTGTTTGTGTAGGCGTTGCATCTGTCATGTTGCATTGATGCAAAAGTTGATCTATCTTAGCTTCTTGTGAAAGGCTAAACCCCTTCTGTGTCTTTTCAATGTGAACTCCTAAATATTCATTGATGTGTCCTAATGATTTCAATGTGAAGTATTTCTGCAAACCTTTAACAAAATTCTCACTCATGCGTTTGTTTGGACCAATGTAAACAATGTCATCAACATAAACAAGAACAATTTCATTAATATTTCCATACCTTTTTGTGAACACGCATTCATCAGTGTCGGACTTAATAAAGCCCATTAAATTTAGTTTGTCTTTTAGACATGTGTACCACATCAGACCTGATTGTTTCAGACCATAGAGACTTTTGTTTAGGAACCAGGTATCCCCTTCTCGGTCCCGGAAGACGGGAGCGGACCTGACGTAGATTTCTTCATCTAGATCAGCATGTAGGTAAGCTGTTTCAACATCAAATTGGAAAACTTCGAGTCCAAGGATAGAAGCAGTGGTTAGAGCAATTTTCACACTTTCAGTTTGCACTGTAGGTGAATAAGTGTTTGTGTAATCTTCAGGATAGCTTTGTGCGAAACCCTGTGCGACAAGTCTTGCTTTGTATAATAATTCACCATCTGGCTTTTGTTTGATTTTGTAGACCCATCTTGTGCCAATGACTTTTTTGTGTGTTGGAGGTGTTGCAGATGTGTATACTTTGAGTTTCTGCAAACTATCCATCTCAACTTGCATGGCTTCATACCATTTTTGTTGTTCATCTTCAGAAAGATATTTAATTTGTGAAAAATTCTCCGGTGGGAGTGTAACATTACAGATCAATGGCGATGGTGTGTTTGTCAATTGCATTGTGTATCTCTTTGGTGGAATACCTTTTGTAGTTCTCTTGGAACGTCTCGGCACGATTGTCCAGTCATCTTTCTTGTTGTCCACATCTCCATCAGCGTCGCTAGCTTCAGCATCCACGGCGTTGTAGGATGGGATATCAGGTGATGAACGTTGGTCATCTGGTTGCACTGTATCAACAATTTCAGTTCTAGGGAAATAAACTCCAGGGTCATTAGAATGTATCCTGGACCAATCTGTATCTTCTTCAAAATTAGCTGAATTAGAAATTGTTATCGTATTGTGAGAGTCAATGAATCTTCCCCATTTAGAATTGCTATCAACACCCATATATCTCAGTCTCTTTGCTACTGGGCCACCTTTTCTTCTTTGGGCCAATGGAATGTTGACCATGGCATATGAACCAAAAATGTGTAAGTGTCTAAGATCTGGCTGGTGGCCATATAACATGTAGAAGGGTGTTTGGTCAATGACACTGCTCCATGTGCGATTGACAATGTAATTTGCATACTGAACTGCTTCGCCCCAAAATGAGTGTTTGAGATTGGCATCTTCTAGGAGGCAGCGCATCATGGCTTGGAGGACCCCCCGTCTTCTCTCTGCGACTCCGTTGTGAGCCGGCGTAAATGGGGCAGATGTTTGGTGTAGGATACCGTTTCATCGCATCCAATCCTGGAAACGCTGAGACGTGAACTCGGCACCACGATCACTCTGGATTCTCCGGATTCTCACTCCATGTTGATTGTAGATTTGAACTGCAAAATCTCTAAAGGTCTGAAAGGCTTCAGATTTTTCTTTCATAAGAAAGACATAACCATATCTAGAATGATTATCAACAATAGTTAAGAAATACTTTTTACCGCCAATAGTTGGACCATAAGGGCCCACAATATCAGTATGAACCAAATCAAAAATGCGTGTTGACTTACGTGTAGCATGTTTTGGAACGGCTGCTGCCCTCGATTTTGCCTTTTTGCAAACAGCACAATCTAGATGTACCTTACATCCTTTGAAATTCAAACCTTGTGTGAAAAATGGCATCTTTTTAAGGACCTCAAAACTGGGATGTCCTAATCTTCTGTGCCATCTATGAATACACCTGTCATGTAAACGAAAACCTGTAAGTGGAGTTGCAGCATTAACATTAACATGAGGAACCTTAGGTTTGATTACCTGTTGCTTTGTGGCTTTAGGAGCCTTTGGAGTATTCACAGGATCTCTCTCTGGGGTATCTCTCTCTGGGCCTGTGATATTATCTATTGAGATTTTTATACTTGCCTGAATTTGAGGTTCTGCCTTTGGCCTCAAATAGTAGACCTGACCAATCACAATTGTGTCAGCAACAATATGACCATCTTTAAAAATATAAGTGGCGTTACCTAAATGAAGGACATAAAAATGCAAAACAGCAGATAAATGATTCTGACTAAGCAAATTACAATTAGCTGTAGGAATATAATAAACATCAGGTACCAGGGTACCTAACTCTTCAATAAAAACAGTCCATTTTCCTTCAACTTTGAAAGGGTGGCCACCAAATGCGTACAGTTCACGATATTCTGGTTCAGGCTCATGTAGCTCTTTGAAAAGTTCTTTTCTGTAAGTAATGTGAACAGCCGCTCCACTATCGAGAGTCCACAAAAGGGAGCGGTCATATTTCTTTGGCTGTGTATCATTGGTGATTGCTAGCATGGTGTGTGGAGGTGGGAAATCACGCCTCGGACCGGGTCGGCACTGTCCTCTGCCTCTGCTGCCTCTCGGTGCTGTTCCTCTGGGCTGGTACTGGTCCCTATAATCTGTTCTTCTAGGCTGGTACTGGCGTCTGTATTCTGTTCCTCTGGGCTGGACAGGAAATTGAGTGCGTTGCAATTGAAGACAATCTCTGCTTGTATGGCCCACACGATCGCAATATTGGCATCTTAGTACTCTTTGTGGAGGATTCTGGATTATGTCAAAAGTGCCCTCACGACGAAGCAAAGTAGTTATATCAGTGCCCCAGGCCCTATAGTTCTGTCCCGATTGCTTTAATTTTGTGTCGCCAACCAATGGAACAATTTGTGACTGTTGGGCGACTATTGGGGCCTGCACTGGTGCGGCCTGCGAAATCACTTGTGGCAAGGCTTGGGCCTGAGCAGGCGGAGCTGCTTGAGGTGCCTGGACTGGCTGTTGTTGTACAACTAGTGCACCAGCTGGAGCTGGTTGCAAAATTGGGGCTGCAGGAGGTGCCTGGATTGGGTGTTGCTGAGGGGCAACAATAGGTAGTAGAGCTGGAGCAGGCAAAAGTTGGGCTGCCACAGCTGGTGGTGGCCCTGGAGCAGGCACAGGTTGGGCCCCTGGTGCTGGAGTAGGAGGTGATCCAGCTTGTGGTGGATGCACAATTTGTGCTTGCATAGGTTGGGCAGGCGGGATAATTTGTGCCTGTAAAGGTTGTCCAGCTAATAAAGGATGCTGCATTAATGTATCTAATCTCAATTGATTCATTCTGTTCTGAGCCTGTAATATTTTTAATTGTTTATTCAAATTTTCATTTTGTTTATACAAGAATTCATTTTGCTTATGGAGAGTTTCATTTTGCTCCTGAATCACACGGAAAAAAAGATCCCTTCTGTTGCCACTAGATGGCGGTGCAGCATAAGCATATTCATAGTCTCTTTCATCAAAGAATTTCTGCCCATGTGATTGTGACGTGTCCATCCAAGGACGTTGTTCTAATTTGTTTAGAGAAGAAGGAGAAGGATCATGGCCCCTCCCTGAAATGCCTGTAGGCGGGTGGACATCTTGGTTCTCAGCACGAAAGAATGCCTGCAATTTAATCTTGTGTAATTCTTTTTGCAAATGCTTAATCTGAGCTTTCTGCCTATAAAAGGATGCCACCTCATCTTGTGGGGCATTAGCTTGAGAGATTTTTGGAATAGCTGCTAAACATGTAGAATTTCCCCCAGGGAGAAAAGGGGTGCCTTTAACATAGTGCACTGACCTTTGAAAAAGTTCTGATCCAGCTTTTACTTCTGCTTGTGTTCCAAAGAGAGTTGGTGAGGCGTCTTCATGCAGGGAAAAATTTTCTGCTTGGGCTTCTAAAATCATTTTTTCGGTCTCTGTCTGTTTTCCAGCAGCGGCAGCATGTGTAGGAGTCATTTGCACAAGTAACTTGGAAATTCCTTATCTCCGTTCGAGGAGGACATGGCTGGTCATAAATCTCTCTAATTAGTTAACTATCCTAAAACGCAATAAAACTTTCAAAGGAAGCCATAAATCTTACAGCCATCTCTGGTACCATGTTAAGATAAGAAATAAATCCTCCGGAGGTTGATGGATCGGGGCTTCCCTTTTGAAGACATTGTTACTTAGAAAATAAAACCCGAGATTCAAATCTAATTAACAAAATATTTATTTCAGTAGAAAAATAATAAAGAATTCTTATTAGGGCTACATTGTATCGGCTAAGGAAATAAATCACTTCTACCTTGGTAGAAATGGCGATGAGAAGGAAAGGAGTAAACCTCTGGAATGCAGACATGCGTAATAGAATATATCATACATCTGCCTGACCATAGATACAAGAAACAGAAAACATAGAGATGCACAAACTGACAATATTCACATCGTGACAGTAAAGGCCCACTGATAATCTCAGGTTATTAACCAAAATACAGTCATCCATAGGAGCAGAATAGCATTTAATTCTTCAGAGGTCAGCAACTTTCCAGGACTATCCAGGAATGAATAAGGCAACGCACTCTAGATTTCTAAAATGGAAACAAATTGTTAGGGAAAATATTCTATTAACTTTCAGTCCACCTCTCACCCCCATGCTACCAGCGTTCACGTTACAGTCTCTGGATTATAGAGGTGAAAACAAGAAAAGGCTCAAACCAGGCAAGTTCATACTTAGCATTGCATTTATGAAATTACGAAACTATTCAAGAATTGCTTTGATTTTGTGATAAACAGTTCACATTTGCATATGGAACTACCCGAGACAACAACTTGAAAGTAGCAAAGTATTCGAGAGAAGGAGGGGGAAAGGTGGGTAAAAGCTCTTCCATTGCAGTTTGAATTCACAGAGCCTGGGGGAGGTGCTCCTGGCTGCAACTTTTGAGTCTGAGTGAGAGAAGGAGGGGGAAAGGTGGGTAAAAGCTCTTCCATTGCAGTTTGAATTCACAGAGCCTGGGGGAGGTGCTCCTGGCTGCAACTTTTGAGTCTGAGTGAGAGAAGGAGGGGGAAAGGTGGGTAAAAGCTCTTCCATTGCAGTTTGAATTCACAGAGCCTGGGGGAGGTGCTCCTGGCTGCAACTTTTGAGTCTGAGTGAGAGAAGGAGGGGGAAAGGTGGGTAAAAGCTCTTCCATTGCAGTTTGAATTCACAGAGCCTGGGGGAGGTGCTCCTGGCTGCAACTTTTGAGTCTGAGTGAGAGAAGCAGGGGGAAAGGTGGGTAAAAGCTCTTCCATTGCAGTTTGAATTCACAGAGCCTGGGGGAGGTGCTCCTGGCTGCAACTTTTGAGTCTGAGTGAGAGAAGGAGGGGAAAAGGTGGGTAAAAGCTCTTCCATTGCAGTTTGAATTCACAGAGCCTGGGGGAGGTGCTCCTGGCTGCAACTTTTGAGTCTGAGTGAGAGAAGGAGGGGGAAAGGTGGGTAAAAGCTCTTCCATTGCAGTTTGAATTCACAGAGCCTGGGGGAGGTGCTCCTGGCTGCAACTTTTGAGTCTGAGTGAGAGAAGCAGGGGGAAAGGTGGGTAAAAGCTCTTCCATTGCAGTTTGAATTCACAGAGCCTGGGGGAGGTGCTCCTGGCTGCAACTTTTGAGTCTGAGTGAGAGAAGGAGGGGAAAAGGTGGGTAAAAGCTCTTCCATTGCAGTTTGAATTCACAGAGCCTGGGGGAGGTGCTCCTGGCTGCAACTTTTGAGTCTGAGTGAGAGAAGGAGGGGAAAAGGTAGCGGCACGCGCGCCTAACGGCGCGCGAATCATATAACTATAAACAAAAAATAGTAATAATACAATCAGGGTTAGTGCCCTTGAGACTGTGATTTTATTTTATTTCAAAATGACTGGCTTAGTTCAGTGTAATACTTGTTTTTCAGTTGTGTTTCGAAGTACTCTTTTCAAATTTGGATACTGTCCTCTCTGTAAACAAATTACTAGTCTATGTGGACAGATTATCTATCTAGAATCTCTAATCTGTGCTCTGCAAGCAGAAATAAGGTGCCAAATTCAGCCATTCCACTCTAATGAGCTGCCACACTATCAGCCCCCTCTACCACAAAGATCCTGCAGGAGAAGGGCAGTATGGACAACTGTGGGATCTGGCAGGGTGAGAGCTGTGAACCAGAAGCACAGAGCTTTTACTGTGTCCCAGCATAACAGATATAGTGCCCTTGCTGACCTTAACAGAGACACTAACGTGACAGGTCAAGGTACTTGTGATAACAATAACTCAAATAAGCAGGGGAACGTGGTCCGAGACGAAGAACTTAAATTGGAAAGTGGAAAGTGTGAATCACGTATTACACATCAGTCACACAAGAGCAGCAAGGTATCCAAAAAGAGAAGCCACCTTCTGGTTGGTGTTTCAATTGTAAGGGATGTAAATTTAGGAAAGGATATCGAGGTTTTGAAAGAGGTCAGGTGTCTGCCAGGTGCTACTGCCAGCAGAGACAAGAGGCGTATTCTTAAGATTGTCAAGAATGCCAGTAAGGACTGTGATGTTGATGCTATTATACATCTAGGCACAAATGATCTGTCCCAAAAAGATGTACTTTCTGTGCAGAATGACTTCCAGAGCTTGGGGTACGAACTTAGTAGTATAGGTTGTAGGCTTATTTTTTCAGAGGTTTTACCAGTATATAAGGAACAAAAAGGGAAAGGCCAACGTGTAGCAGAGTTTAATGTGTGGCTAAAGGAGTGGTGTAAAAGGGAAGGCTTTGGTTTTATTAGTCATGATATCAGCAGCTGGTCCAATGAAAAACTGTACAAAAGAGATGGTTTGCATCCATCAAAGAAAGGGACTGAGCTACTTGGTATTAAATTCAGAGATTTCCTGGATAAACATTTAAACTGAACAGCGGGGACAGAGAATTAATTGATACAGATCATTTCTGTCCCCAGCAATCTAAAACTAATAGGGTTAACAGTGCACACAACATAGATATGTGCACTTATCAAACAGGTGGCAAGAAAGTAGGGGCAGTCAGGCACAACACAGGTTATGTAGACAATAAACACAGGGTCAATCTAAATGGACTTAAATGTCTATACACCAATGCACAGAGTATGAGGAATAAACAGGGTGAATTAGAAATTCAAGTAAATGATGGAAGATATGATATAGTTGCCATTACGGAAACTTGGTGGGATGAAACTGACAAATGGAATATACAGCTAGAGGAATTTAAATTATTTTAAAAAACCAGAACAAATAAAAGAGGAGGTGGAGTTGCACTATATATAAGAAATAACTACATCTCTACAGAAATAGAGCACAACAATAATGAAAATCACCTCGAATGCATTTGGGTCAATATTAAAGGGGGGCGAAATGACATTGCCATAGGTCTATACTACAGGCCACCCAACCAAACAGAGGAAGTAGATGAACTTTTTGCTAGTCAGCTAACTAAGGTATGTAGGAAGCACATCACAATAGTAATGGGGGATTTTAACTACCCTGACATCAACTGGGAGACAAACTCTGCACCAAGTGGAAGAGCCAACAGGTTCCTAACAAACCTAGCAGACAATTTTGTTACCCAAAAAGTAGAGAAGGGAACAAGGGGATCAGCCATATTGGACTTAATTCTCACTAACAGAGATGAAATGATAGAAGGTGTTGAAGCTACAGGGACCTTGGGGGCAAGTGATCATGCAATATTGGAATTCAATATTATGCAAACACAAACAGTAGAACAAAGTCAAACTAGAGTCTTGGACTTTAAGAGGGCTAATTTCAATAAACTTAGAGAGAACTTGGGAAAGATTCCATGGATGAGAATCCTCAAGGGGAAAACAACTCAAGAAGCTTGGGAAATTTTGAAAAGTGAGATTATAAAAGCCCAGACTAGCACAATACCAATGAAGAAGAAAAATAATAGGTCTCAAAAGAAACCAGGATGGCTGCATAAAGAACTCTCTGACAAATTGAAAGACAAAAAGGACAAGTATAAAAAGTGGAAAGAAGGGGAAATAACTAAGGCAGAATATCAGCAAATAGCTGGAGCCTGTAAAGATGAAGTGAGGAAAGCTAAGGCTCACAATGAACAAAGGCTTGCGACAAAAGTAAAAAGTAACAAAAAAAGCTTCTTCCAACATATTAAAAACAAGAAAAAAGTCAAGGAAACAATTGGTCCATTACAGGGAGAAAGTGGCAAGAATGTGACAAGCAACAGGGAGAAAGCAGAGCTACTTAACTCGTTTTTTGCATCTGTCTTTACACAAAGGGAGAAAACAGTCCAACCTATCAAAAACAGCATCACAAAAAACATATTAGGAACACAAGTTAAAATAGGGAAGAAAATGGTAAGTGAACACCTGTCTACCCTAGACGAATTCAAATCACCAGGACCAGATGGATTACACCCCAAGGTTCTGAAGGAACTGTCAGACGAGATCTCAGAACCACTGAACTATATCTTTCAAAGATCCTGGAGCACCGGGGAACTGCCAGAGGACTGGAAAAGAGCTGATGTAGTTCCCATCTTCAAAAAAGGAAAAAAAAACAGATCCAGGAAACTACAGACCTATCAGCCTGACCTCAATACCAGGGAAGATTTTGGAAAAGATAATCAAGCAACGAATCAATTAACACCTAGAAGCAAACAAAGTAATAACCAAAAGCCAACATGGGTTTGTCAAAAACAGATCATGCCAGACTAATCTTATTGCATTCTTTGATAAAGTGACAAAATTAGTGGACCAGAGGAATGCTGTCGATGTGGTTTACTTGGACTTCAGTAAGGCATTTGACAAAGTAGATCACAACCTACTACTAGATAAAGTAGAAAAATGTGGGTTAGACAGCATCACCACCAGATGGATTCGAAACTGGCTAACCAACCGCACTCAACGTGTAGCGCTCAATGGAACTGCATCTACATGGAGGGAAGTATGCAGTGGAGTACCCCAAGGCTCTGTTTTAGGCCCAGTACTCTTCAACATCTTCATCAATGACTTGGACGAGGGGATAGATGGGGAACTCATCAAATTTGCAGATGACACCAAACTGGCAGGAATAGCCAACTCTCCAGAAGATAGGCTCAAGATACAGAAGGATCTTGACAGACTTGAACATTGGGCGCTATCAAACAAAATGAAATTCAATGGTGAAAAAAGTAAGGTTCTACATTTAGGCAAGAAAAACAAAATGCACAGGTACAGTATATGTGGTACCTTGCTCAACAGTAGTAACTGTGAGAGGGATCTTGGAGTCCTAGTGGACAACCATTTAAATATGAGCCAGCAGTGTGCAGCAGCTGCCAAAAAAGCCAACACAGTTCTAGGCTGCATTAACAGAGGGATAGAATCAAGATCACGCGAAGTGTTAATACCACTTTATAATGCCTTGGTAAGGCCACACTTGGAATACAGCATTCAGTTTTGGTCACCACGATGTAAAAAGGATGTTGAGACTCTAGAAAGAGTGCAGAGAAGAGCAACAAAAATGATTAGGGGACTGGAGGCTAAAACATATGAAGAACGGTTGCAGGAACTGGGTATGTCTAGTTTAATGAAAAGAAGGACCAGGGGTGACATGATAGCAGTGTTCCAATATCTCAGGGGTCGCCACAAAGAAGAGGGAGTCAAACTTTTCTCCAAGGCACCTGGGAGAGAAGCAATGGGTGGAAACTAATCAAGGAGAGAAGCAACTTAGAACTAAGGAGAAATTTCCTGACAGTTAGAACAATTAATCAGTGGAACAGCTTACCTCCAGAAGTTGTGAATGCTCCAACACTAGACATTTTTAAGAAGATGTTGGATAACCATCTGTCTGAAGTAGTGTAGGGTTTCCTGCGTAAGCAGGGGGTTGGACTAGAAGACCTCCAAGGTCCCTTCCAACTCTGTTATTATTATTATTATTATTTTATTAACGTATTTGCAAATACGGGTGCAACAAGAGTGGACGCATAACAAAGCATACATCAGCTTTTTATCCCCTTACACAGACCCATTTCTCTCCTCGTGTATCTCTCTCCTCGTCGTGTTCAATCTGCATTGTAGTTCTCAGTGTAGAGTTGAAGATTGATTGATTGCCTGGTATGTGCCTACCACGTGTATGTATGTATATAGAAGTCTTTTATATAAACCACTGTTTGTAAGACAAACCTCTGTGTACTGTATTTTGCTCCTGGGTTGTCTCAAAATAGTAGTCACGCTGTGCACACTCTGACAACATGGAATAATTGGGTTGGAAGGGACCTTGAAGGTCTTCTTATCCAACCCCTGCCTATGGCAGGAGATCCTATACCATTCTAGACTGTCTTTGGGCTTGATGAGATGGGTACATGTGATAATAGAAAGAATAACAGAATAACAAGAGAGAATAGTAGAGTTGGAGGGGACCGCAGAGGTCCTCCAGTCCAACCCCACATACCCAAACAGCAGATCCTATACCATTTCAGACAAATGGCTGTCCACTCTCTTCTTAAAAACCTCCAGTGATGGAGCACCCACAACTTTTGGAGGCAAGCCATTCCACCAGTTACCGTATTTTTTGGTGTATAAGACACACTCCCCCCCTGAAAGTGGGTGGAAATGTCTGTGCATCTTATACAGCAAATGTTGCCAAAGCCCCGCCCACCCTTCGGCCTCTGCCTCCCAGCAATTTGCCTCCTTGCAGCAAACAGCAAACAGCCTGGTCAGCTTCAGTACAGCCTGATTTAGCACGAGCAGCTGATTGGCGGCTGGATTTTCCTCCTGGAATCCCGCCTATCAGCTGTTCCAGGCTGCAGGGATTGCCACCGCCCATCGTCTTCGTTGCCACCCATTGCTGCTGCTGCCTATCACCGCCGCCCGTTCCAGGCAGCAGGGATTGCTGCCGCTGCTGCCTATCCCTGCCACCTGGAACAGGCCAAAAATGGGGCACCCGGAGGCCAAAAACGGGACGTCTGGAGGCCAAAAATGGGGTGCGCAGAGGCAGCGATAGGCGGCAGCGGCGATGGGCGGTTACGGCGGCAATGGGCGGTGGCGAGCCCTGCAGCCTGGAACAGCTGATAGGCGGTATTCCAGGAGGCAGTTCCAACTGCCAATCAGCTGCTTGTGCTAAATCAAGCTGTGCTGAAGCTGACCAGGCTGTTTGCTGTTTGCTGCAAGGAGGCAAATTGCTGGGAAGCAGAGGCAGATTTTTCCCCCTTGTTTTCCTACCCAAAAGCTAGGTGTGTCTTATAGTCCGGAGCATCTTATAGTCCGAAAAATACGGTACTTCTAGTTCTGCCAGCTGGGGTGAAGGCTGACACAGTGTAGTGTTTTATAAATGCAATGTATGGAAGTGCTTTGATACCTTAAGATGTATTATATATCCATGTACATACTAAATTGAGTCGCCTTATTGGTGATATGGGTGGCATATAAATTTAATAAATAAGTAAAAATGTCATTGTGTAAAGGTTTTTTTGTTTCTTTGACGTTTTCTAGAGGAAGTGCATTGAGTATGTATTTTTATCTTTTTGCTTCCTTGCTCCTCATTGCTGTTTATAGCATATGAATGCAAAGTACCAAGTGGTAATAAGTGCTAAGCAGATGTACTTGCGCATGCTCACATTTGCAAACCGGCAGGGAAGGTAAGTGAATACCACCCCTGCTTATGTTGCTTTAGTGGTGGCTTTAACAAAAACACAGTATATAGCAGTCAATATACTCATATTCTAAAGGATTTTGTCAGAACATTTTCATCTTTCTTTTCCAGGTCACCCAAAGACCAAAGCACATGGTGGAACAAATGGGATTTATGAAGCTATTTACATGGGATCCCCATGTTTGAAGACCGGAATCATCCCACCACATCCTCCAATACAGCAAAAGGTCTGCAAGGAGCTTCAGGAGCTACGCTTCAAAGCAGCTTGTGTGCTGAAAGCTGGTGGTGGGGCTGTAATCAGTTTGTGGTTGAAGAAGTAGCTGTTCTGGAATTTATTTTTCAAATGGACAGTAAGTTGTGCCTTTCATTTCTTAATCATTTTTAAGGACTATTGATCTTTATTAAGCTAAAAGAGGCTCTCTTTAGCTACAGCCTGTTATTTCTTTTTGAAGATCTGTGCCATTTGGGGGATTTCTTTTTGTTAAACAACAAGGAAGAAGGCTGCTAAGGCATGCTAAAATAAGGAAGTGTGGAGTATCTTTTAAAAAAATGATGGAGAAATATAAGGGCAGAAAGTTGTGGTTCTAGTTTATTATTTTTAGTAATTTGTAGCTTGGTCTGCTTTGCTGTAGGTGGCTAAAACTAAAACTTTCTGATTTTTATTATTCCTGATTGGTCAGCAATTCTTAAGTGACTTACAAAAAACTACTCTGACTAAAGAAGATGGAGGAGCAAATTATCAGAGATGTATTTGAAAAATCTTTAAATAAAATCCATCCGTTTATAGAACAGCTATGCTCGAAGGATATTAAAAAGACTACTCAAACTACTTCAGAGATGCAAATATGTGTAGAAAGTTACCAAACCACTGAGGCAACTTCACAAGTAGCTGACAATGCAGAGGAGTCAACTGTAATTTTGGAATATAAACCTGACACCAATTTTTATTATGATGGCTCAACACAATTGAAAGAACAGCTCCAAGAAAATTTGCAACTTTTAAGAGAACAAGTTTGGGACTTTTTCCTCATGGATATTAACAAGGTTGAGAAATCCTTGAGAAAAAGAGAAGCTTATAAACTACTTGACAAACATTCCAGAGAAGAAAAAGATTTTATTCCATGAAGACAAGCTGGAATGAGTGACTTAAACTTAACGAGTCAATTGGAATTAGGATGGATTTTCATCAGTTTGATATTTGTAATTGAAAGAAAGTCTTAATCTAAAGTTTGAAAATGTATTTTTTCCTTTATATATAATGCTTAAGTAATTCCTAAAGTTTGCAAAATATTATTGAAAGTGTATTGGAAAATATCTATGTTAAGAGAAAGTTAAAGAAAAAGATGTATTAGTCTAAAGAAAAATCTAGAGCTTTAAAAAGGATGTATACAAGAAGAAAAAATATTCTATGAGGGTAACTTGGAGAGAGTAATCTAAATTTAATGAGTTTAATGAGTTAACTCCACCTATCTCTGCTGCCGCCTATCCCCACCGCCTGGAATGGGCTGAAAATGGGACGTGTGGAGGCCGAAAATGAGGCACGTGGAGGCGGCAATAGGCAGCAGTGGCGATGGGCAGCAACGGTGGCGATGGGCAGTGGTGATCCCCGCAGCCTGGAACAGCTGATAGGCAGTATTCCGGGAGGCAAATCCAACCGCCAATCAGCTGCTCGTGCTAAATCAGGTTGTGCTGAAGCTGACCAGTCTGTTTGCTGTTTGCTGCAAGGAGGCAAATTGCTGGGAGGCAGAGGCAGAGGCAGATTTTTTTTCCTACCCAAAAGCTAGGTGCGTCTTATAGTCCGGAGCATCTTATAGTCCGAAAAATACGGTAATTGTTCTCACTGTCAGGAAATTGTAGGTTGTAGGTTGCTTCTCTCCTTGATTAGTTATAATAATAATAACAACAACAGAGTTGGAAGGGACCTTGGAGGTCTTCTAGTCCAACCCCCTGTCTAGGCAGGAAACCCTACACTACTTCAGACAAATGGTTATCCAACATCTTCTTAAAAACTTCCAGTGTTGGAGCATTCACAACTTCTGGAGGCAAGCTGTTCTAACTGTCAGGAAATTTCTCCTTAGTTCTAAGTTACTTCTCTCCTTGTTTAGTTTCCACACATTACTTCTTGTTCTACCTTCAGGTGCTTTGGAGAATAGTTTGACTCCCTCTTCTTTGTGGCAACCCCTGAGATATTGGAACACTGCTATCATGTCTCCCCTGATCCTTCTTTTCATTAAACTAGACATACCCAGTTCCTGCAACCGTTCTTCATATGTTTTAGCCTCCAGTCCCCTAATCATCTTTGTTGCTCTTCTCTGCACTCTTTCTAGAGTCTCGACATCCTTTTTACATTGTGGCGACCAAAACTGTATGCAGTATTCCAAGTGTGGCCTTACCAAGGCATTATAAAGTGGTATTAACACTTCGCATGATCTTGATTCTATCCCTCTGTTTATGCAGCCTAGAACTGTGTTGGCTTTTTTGGCAGCTGCTGCACACTGCTGGCTCATACTTAAATGGTTGTCCACTAGGACTCCAAGATCCCTCTCACAGTTACTACTGTTGAGCAAGGTACCACATATACTGTACCTGTGCATTTTGTTTTTCTTGCCTAAATGTAGAACCTTACTTTTTTCACCATTGAATTTCATTTTGTTTGATAGCGCCCAATGTTCAAGTCTGTCAAGATCCTTCTGTATCTTGAGCCTATCTTCTGGAGAGTTGGCTATTCCTGCCAGTTTGGTGTCATCTGCAAATTTGATGAGTTCCCCATCTATCCCCTCGTCCAAGTCATTGATGAAGATGTTGAAGAGTACTGGGCCTAAAACAGAGCCTTGGGGTACTCCACTGCATACTTCCCTCCATGTAGATGCAGTTCCATTGAGCGCTACACGTTGAGTGCGGTTGGTTAGCCAGTTTCGAATCCATCTGGTGGTGATGCTGTCTAACCCACATTTTTCTACTTTATCTAGTAGTAGGTTGTGATCTACTTTGTCAAATGCCTTACTGAAGTCCAAGTAAACCACATCGACAGCATTCCTCTGGTCCACTAATTTTGTCACTTTATCAAAGAATGCAATAAGATTAGTCTGGCATGATCTGTTTTTAACAAACCAATGTTGGCTTTTGGTTATTACTGTGTTTGCTTCTAGGTGTTCATTGATTCGTTGCTTGATTATCTTTTCCAAAATCTTCCCTGGTATTGAGGTCAGGCTGATAGGTCTGTAGTTTCCTGGATCTGTTTTTTCCCCTTTTTTGAAGGAAAGTTTCCATCCATTGCTTCTTGTCTTGCCTTCTGGTGCTTTGGAGAATAGGTTGACCCCCTCTTCTTTGTGGCAGCCCCTCAAATATTGGAAGACTACTATCATGTCACCTCTAGTTCTTGTTTTCACTAGACTAGACATAGCAATTGCAATAGCAATAGCACTTAGACTTATATACCGCTTCATAGTGCTTTACAGCCCTCTCTAAGCGGTTTACAGAGTTCAGCATATTGCCCCCAACAATCTGGGCCCTCATTTTACCGACCTCAGAAGGATGGAAGGCTGAGTCAACCTTGAGCCGGTGAGATTTGAACAGCTGAACTGCTGAACTGCAGTGCTTCACTTTAACCACTGCGCCACCTCGGCTCTTGCCCAAGACATGCCCAATTCCTGCAACGGTTCTTCATATGTTTTAGGCTCCAGCCCCCTAATCATCTTTGTTGCTCTTCTCTGCACTCTTTCTAGAGTCTCAACATCTTTTTTATGGTCTGGTGACCAAAACTGGATGCAATATTCCTAGTGTGGTCTTACCAAGGCATTATAAAATGGTACTAACATTTCACGTGATCTTGAGTCTATCCCTCTGTTAATGCAGCCTAAAACTGCATTGGCTTTTTTAGTGGTTGTCCACTAGGATTCAGTGAGATCCTGTATTCAGTTTATATTCTAAGTGTACCATCCAGGCTGGGTGCTATAGAGTATAACAGAAATCTGGCTATACCAGCATGCCTCTGCCATCAGAAATTTATCACCATGACCTACTCCAATAATTTTGCAAAGAATCCAGAAATTCTTGTCTAAATTTCACATTCATTCCTACTTATTTTTCCATCTTTTTCCTTTCACAAAAAAAGTCCCTTACAATGACCTTTGGTCCACAACAATGGAAAGTATAAACTCGAAATACTCCCATGTTGCCCCAGTGTCTTGGAGCCCTTCCCTTATTTTGTTGCATTGACTGAACAGGAAGTATGGCAATGGTGAGAGAGAGAGAGAGAGAGAGAGAGAGAGAGAGAGAGAGAGAGAGAGAGAGAGAGAGAGAGAGAGAGAGAGAGGAGGGAGAGGGAGAGAGGGAGAGAGAGGAGAGGGGGAGGGAGGGAGGGAGGGAGGGAGGGAGGGATGGAAAGAAAGAAAGAAAGAAAGAAAGAAAGAAAGAAAGAAAGAAAGAAAGAAAGAAAGAAAGAAAGAAAGAAAGAAAGAAAGAAAGAAAGAAGCAGGAAGACATGATGCCACTGAAACTGAACTGAGTCAAGCCAAGCAACAGCCATTCCAGACAGGAACAGCTGTCAAGTGAATGCTGGCTGAGGGAGGGTGACTAGCAGGTACAGTAACACTAACAATCACAGTAATGTCACTGGTGTTATAATTGGCTCCTGCAACTCTGCATCACAGTAGTGGAAAATAAAAAGCAGGGGTGTCTGCAGAACAAATTAAAAAGACCAAGATGAGGGCTGTGACCATGTGATCGAAGTCCCTTCCCTTTCTGACATGCATCATGCAGCTCTATACCACTTATTGCATTAGAACAGGGGTGTCAAACTTGCTTCGTTACGGCATTGTCATGTGACATATCATGACTTCCCCCCTTTGCTAAACCAGGGGAGGCCGTGGCCGGCGTGTGACACATCTGGCCCACAGGCCGTGAGTTTGACACCCCTGCACTACAATATGAATGAACAGAAGGATCCCTTCACACACTCCCTACCCATATAGCTCAGTAGTGTGGAAAGATCAGGTGTAAAAGAGAAAAAACAATGCATTAAAAAGCTTCAAGACCCTTTCACAGGCCATGTGAGTATGCGACTGCAAACCTGCATGTCAACAGTCCAACTAACGAACCCAACAAACGTAGACAGTCTCAGGAACTTTGAAATCCCAAAAGCAAAACTTTATTGAGTACATCATTTTGGCACTGAAGAAAGCAAAACCAACTCTAAATTTTCCCACACAAGCCTGCATAGTTAAGAAATAGGTTTCACCCCTCCTCCCATGGAACAGGTCACATTGTCCAGTTAGGAAGCATTATTTTGTTTTGATAACAGTCCGTCTTGGCTGCCACCTGCAGAAGTGTCCTTGGCTCTCACGGTTGAAGTCTGGAGCCTCTGCATTCCATCTCACCCTTCCCTCCCCCCAGTTCTTTGGCAAGTTGAAAAGCAATAATAGTCACAAGACGCTTAAGCATTTTTCAATCTTAACATTGCAATTCAAATATTTTCTGAACAGCACAACAGCTGGGGAGGAAGATTCTAAATCAGGAAAACCAGGACACTGAAAGATGATTCTAAGCAGGGGTGGGTTCTGGTTTTCTTCGCTGCCAGTTCGCTCCTTGATGCGCCGTGCGGGTGTGCACGTGTTGCGTGCCGTGCATGCACGTTGCACACGCGTGCATGTGCAGTGCTAAAAAACCAGGTTATGTAGACAGGGAAAATCAAAATGGACTCAAATGTCTATACACCAATGCACAGAGTATGAGGAATAAACAGGGTGAATTAGAAATTCAAGTAAATGAGGGCAGATATGATATTGTTGCCATTACAGAAACTTAGTGTGATGAAACCCACAAATGGAACATACAGCTAGAGGGATTTAAATTATTTAAAATAAATAGACCAAATAAAAGAGGAGGTGGAGTTGTACTATATATAAGAAATAACTACATCTCTACAGAAATAGAGCACAACAATGATGAAAACTGTCTTGAATGCATTTGGGTCAATATAAAAGGGGGTGGGGGAATGACATTGCCATAGGTGTATACTATAGGCCACCCAACCAAACAGAGGAAATAGATGAACTTTTCGCTAGTCAGCTAAGGTATGTAGGAAGCATATCACAATAGTAATGGGGGATTTTAACTACCCTGACCAACTGGAAGACAAACTCTGCACCAAGTGGAAGATCCAACAGGTTCCTAACAAACCTAGCAGACAACTTTGTTTCCCAAAAAGTAGAGAAGGGAACAAGGGGATCAGCCATATTGGACTTAATTCTCACTAACAGAGATGAAATGATAGAAGGTGTTGAAGCTACAGGAACCTTGGGGGCGAGTGATCATGCAATATTGGAATTCAACATTATGCAAGCACAAGCAATAGAACAAAGTCAAACTAGAGTCTTGGACTTTAAGAGAGCTAATTTCAATAAACTTAGAGAGAGCTTAGGAAGGATTTCATGGATGAGAATCCTCAAGGGGAAAACAACTCAAGAAGCTTGGGAAATTTTGAAAAGTGAGATTATAAAAGCCCAAACTAGCACAATACCAATGAAGAAGAAAAATAACAGCTCTCAAAAGAAACCAGCATGGCTGCATAAAGAACTCTCTGATAAATTGAAAGACAAAAAGAACAAGTATAAAAAGTGGAAAGAGAGGCACATAACTAAGGCAGAATATCAGCAAATAGCCCGAGCCTGTAAAGATGAAGTGAAGAAAGCTAAGGCTCACAATGAACAAAGGCTTGCGACAAACGTGAAAAGTAACAAAAAAAAGCTTCTTCCAACATATTA
Source organism: Diadophis punctatus similis (assembly GCA_023053685.1). Lineage (NCBI taxonomy): Eukaryota > Metazoa > Chordata > Lepidosauria > Squamata > Dipsadidae > Diadophis > Diadophis punctatus. The sequence goes on from JALIGW010000074.1 coordinate 1,707,102, forward strand.
AAAACAAGAAAAAAGTCAAGGAAACAATTGTTCCATTGCAGGGAGAAAGTGGCAAGAAGGTGACAAGCAACAGGGAGAAAGCAGAACTACTTAACTCATTTTTTGCATCTGTCTTTACACAAAAGGAAAAAACAGTCCAACCTATCAAAAACAGCACCACAAAAAACAGATTAGGAACACAAGTTAAAATAGGGAAGAAAATGGTAAGTGAACATCTGTCTACCCTAGACGAGTTCAAATCACCAGGACCAGATGGATTACACCCCAAGGTTCTGAAGGAACTGGCAGATGAGATCTCAGAACCACTGAACTATATCTTTCAAAGATCCTGGAGCACCGGGGAACTGCCAGAGGACTGGAAAAGAGCTGATGTAGTTCCCATCTTCAAAAAAGGAAAAAAAAATAGATCCAGGAAACTCAGACCTATCAGCCTGACCTCAATACCAGGGAAGATTCTGGAAAAGATAATAAAGCAATGAATCAACAAACACCTAGAAGCAAACAAAGTAATAACCAAAAGCCAACATGGGTTTGTCAAAAACAGATCGTGCCAGACTAATCTTATTGCATTCTTTGACAAAGTGACAAAATTAGTGGACCAGAGGAATACTGTCAATATAATTTACTTGGACTTCAGTAAGGCATTTGATAAAGTAGACCATAACCTACTACTAGATAAAGTAGAAAAATGTGGGTTAGACAGCATCACCACCAGATGGATTCGTAACTGGCTGACCAACCGCACTCAACGTGTAGTCCTCAATGGAACCGCATCAACATGGAGGGAAGTATGCAGTGGAGTACCCCAAGGCTCTGTTTTAGGCCCAGTACACTTCAACATCTTCATCAATGAGTTGGACGAGGGGATAGATGGGGAACTCATCAAATTTGCAGATGACACCAAGCTGGCAGGAATAGCCAACACTCCAGAAGATAGGCTTAAGATACAGAAGGATCTTGACAGACTTGAACATTGGGCGCTATCTAACAAAATGAAATTCAATGGTGAAAAAAGTAAAGTTCTACATTTAGGAAAGAAAAACAAAATGCACAGGTACAGTATATGTGGTACCTCGCTCAATAGTAGTAACTGTGAGAGGGATATTGGAGTCCTAGTGGACAATCATTTAAATATGAGCCAGCAATGTGCAGCAGCTGCCAAAAAAGCCAACACAGTTCTAGGCTGCATAAACAGAGGGATAGAATCAAGATCACGCGAAGTGTTAATACTACTTTATAATGCCTTGGTAAGGCCACACTTGGAATACAGCATTCAGTTTTGGTCACCACGATGTAAAAAGGATGTTGAGACTCTAGAAAGAGTGCAGAGAAGAGCAACAAAGATGATTAGGGGACTGGAGGCTAAAACATATGAAGAAGTCCTTCGGGAGTTGGGCGGCATATAAGAATACCAAAATAAATAAATAAATAAATAAATAAAGAACGATTGCAGGAACTGGGTATGTCTAGTTTAATGAAAAGAAGGATCAGGGGAGACATGATAGCAGTGTTCCAATATCTCAGGGGCTGCCACAAAGAAGAGGGAATCAAGCTATTCTCCAAAGCACCTGAGGGTAGGACAAGAAGCAAGGGGTGGAAGCTAAACAAGGAAAGAAGCAACTTAGAACTAAGGAGAAATTTCCTGACAGTTAGAACAATTAATCAGTGGAACAACTTGTCTCCAGAAGTTGTGAATGCTCCAACCCTGGAAGTTTTAAAGATGTTGAATAACCATTTGTCTGAAGTAGTGTAGGGTTTCCTGCCTAAGCAGGGGGTTGGACTAGAAGACCTCCAAGGTCCCTTCCAACTCTGTTATTCTATTCTATTCTGACTATCAGGCTGCTATTTAGGAGATGCTTTGCTGATAGCCCTCTACTCCCTGCTTTGAAAATTAATCCTTATCCTTCCTGTGCTGTTAGCATAGAGAGATAGTTAGCTTGGATTAAGAGATGTTTCTTTAAGAAATTGCATTAGGGGGAATGTAGTCAGAGAGGCACTCTGGGTAATGTAGTCCATGACATGTGACCACATCTGTGTGTTCCTACTGGCCATCGAGCTTACCTCGGCTGCTGGGTAACTGTGCCTTGCTCTCCAGTGGGCATTTTTAAGTAACAAAGGAACATGTAAGCAACAACGGAGAAGATGGGGAGAATTCAATCTCTTTTTACCTTCGTGATAAGACAGATTGTGAACATAAAGTCTGAGGGATTTCATCTCAACCGTAAATTTTGATATGGAGATACCAGACAAATAAACGTAATCTGTGTGATTTACTCATTGCGTGGAGTTTATGCTTCTGAGAAAAGCAATTCCTGAGCTTGGACCAGAATAGTAAAAAGAGATGGATCCTTTCTCCCCTTGATTGTAGGAAGTTAATACCCACCCCCTCCTGGAAGGGTGAAATACCCTGGGAAATATTAAAAGGCTGAATATTATATACAGTAGAATATCCCTGGAAACCTGCTTCTAAGCAGACAAAAGACTCATCTTATGCGCCAGCTCACCCATTCCTCCCACCCTTGCTAATGGGCCATCAAGGAATGGCCTAGCCCAGCTCATTCCCCCCACCTAGCCTGAAACAGTATTTTTACATTACAAACAGGAAATGAATCACAAAGCCTTTTCATTCACCACATGGGACCTGGTAAAATTCCATCCCAACCACGCACCTGGGATTCAGGACAGCCCACAAGAGATGCCCCAGAATGCCCTGTGAATCTTGACAGCCAATAGGATAGATTTCTGTATAGGAAGAGGAAACAGTTGGGGAGGGACCCCAAGAGAGAGTATAAAGCAAGGAACTCCAAGCATCTTGCCCCTTCCTTTTCTGGACCCAACACCTGGAAACATGTGATCCACCTTTTCTGTTCAGGAGCTCATGCCATGTGCTCCTGTTCCTTTGTTCTCCATTAAAACCTTCTTTCCAAGCAACTTCCATGAATCCAGTGTTCTTTTTCCCCACTTGGAACTGAACCCAGAAGAATATTACTTCCAACAATTGGCACCCCAGACAGATGGGACTCCAAGCTAACCTCTCCAGATGGACCTGGCCTAAGTAAGGCTTCCCTTGCTAGCAACAGACCAATTGAAGTCTGTGGGTGAGTTTTTCTTAGGCCTTGGCCATTGGGAAGTAGGTTTTAAAGGGGGTTTTGAGTTTGAACTCAAAGGTTGCTTGGAAGAAAGGTGAGTACCTCTAAATTTTAAATTTTAATTTAAACCATAGAAAACCGTGGGAAATGTGTGTATGCCTGTGTGTGTGTCTCTGTTTATTGTCTAAAGGGAGCCTTCTCCCAATCGTAGCTGGTTTTTGCTTTTGTGTGTTCTGCAAAGAAAGCCTGGAAAGTATAGGTCAGGCCAGAGCAGAGGACCTTCTTTTTGTGTATGGGTAATAAGTTTTATTTTATTTTATTTCATAACATATGAAATTCCAATTTCAATTGAACAGTGTGTTCTCTGGTACAAATCATTTTAGGAAATAATAATCATGCTATTTGTTTAACCAAATTAATTGCTTTTCCTTATATCATAAATAATTTCATATATCTTCTTTCTCCTGACTCCCTTTTTGTCTGCTAGCCATTGCAGGATATTCATTTTAAGGTGGCTACTCTTCCCATCAATGATAGTTATAGATTTTTCCACTTTTCCACTTCTCCAAATCTGTTTTAATTTGTTGCACCAATTTATAAAATTATGTATGTTTTTGTTTTTCTTACCTAAGTGTAGGATTTTACTTTGCTCTGTATTAAATTTCAATTTGTTAGATAGGGCCCAGGGTTCAAGTATTCAAAATCCATCTGGTGATGAAGCTGTCCATCCCATTGTTTTCCTAGCTTGGGAAGAAATAGCTTGTGATCTACTTTGTTGAATGCTTTGCTGAAGTCTAAGTATATTATGTCCACAGTATTTTGCTGGTTTACTAATTTAGCCACTGTGTTGAAGAATGAAATGAGATTGGTATGGCATGATTTGTTCTTAACAAACTTATGTTGGCTGTTGGTTATTACTTTACTTGTTTCTAAGTGTTGGCAGATCTGTTGTTTTTTTAAATCATCTTTTCCAGTATTTTCCCTGGTATTGAGGTTAGGCTGATTGGTCTGTAGTTTCCTGGGTCTGGTTTTTTCTTCTTTTTTGAAGATAGAAACCATATCAGCTCTTTTCCAGTCCTCAGGTAGTTCCCCTGTGTCCCAACAATTTTTTTAGAAAGATGTGGTGCAGTGGTTCTGAGATTTCATCTACCAACTCCTTTAGGACTCTGGGATGTAATCCATCTGGTCCTGGTGATTTCTTTCATCAAGTTCAGACAGGTGTTCTCTTACTGTTTTTTTGCTTACTTTAACTTTAGTTTCCAGTCTGTTTTTTTTCAGTTATATTTCTGGTCAGTTGGGCTGTAGTTTTTTTGCATGAAGACCAATGCAGAGCATGAGTTAAGCAACTCATGGCTTTCTGTGTTGCCTTTCACTTTAGTGGGCCAACTGTTTCTTGATTTCTTTTGTTATTTATGTGTTAGAAGAAACTTTTATTATATTTGACTTCAGTTGCAAGTCTTTGTTCATTCTGGGCCTTTGCTTTCCTGATTTTTCTTCACAGATTCTGACTATCTGCTGGTATTCTGCCTTAGTTATGTGCCCAACCTCTTTTCATTTTTTTTATTTGTCCTTAATTCATTCAATTTGTCAGTGAGGTCTTTGTGCAGCCATGCTGGTTTCTTGGATTTCTGATTTTTCTTTCTCATTGATATTGTGCTGTTCTTGGCTTTTATAATCATGTTTTTTTCAGCTTTTGAGTTGCTTTTCCCTTTAGGACTTTCATCCAAGGAATCTTTCTCAAGTTTTCTCTGAGTTTATTAAAATTGGTTCTTTCAAAAAATCTAAGACTTTGGTGTCCTTGTGTTCAATTGTTTGTGTTTGCGTTATGTTGAATTCTAGTATGACTCTAGGTCACTCTCACCCAATGTTCCTACAGTTTCAAATCCTTCTACAACTTCTCCTTTGTTTGTAAGTATTAACTAGAGCTGATTTGGATACAGATTGGATACAGATACAGATTAATAGAGTTGGAAGGGACCTTGCAGGTCATCTGGTCCAACCCACCGCCCAAGCAGGAGATCCTACATTTTTTTCTCAGCCTGCTAACAGCTGAGTTGATGATCCATTCAGGGCAGGTAGCCCTCATTTAACGACCATTCCAAGTTACAATGGCATTGGAAAAAAAATGAGTTAGGGATGTCCTCACCCTTACGACCTTATGGTCATGTGAATGAAATTCGGGTGCTTAGCAACTCCAATGTATTTAGGATGGTTGTGCCAATGCATGATCATGTGATCCAGTTTCCAAGAAGTAAAGTCAATAAGCAAAGTTGGATTCGCTTAATGACCGTGTGATTCATTTAACAACTGCAGTGATTTGCTTAACAGCCATGAAAAAAAAAGGGTTTGCCATAATGTCCCCCTAGTTCTCTCCTCTACCTTTTGAAAAAAAAAATAGTTTTCCAGTTTCCATGCCTTTAATTTCTGTGTCTGCCCTAATATTTATATTTAGCCCTTCCAGTGTCAATGTGAATAGCAGGGCAGATAGTGGACATCCTTTTCTTGTGCCTTTTTATGCATTTAAAATCAGTCTTTTAAGAAAAAAAGCTTAAAGAGATCTGAATGTATAAATTCATTTAGCAACCTTTTAGTCTTACTGCCATTATTGAAGTATATATTTTATAATCAGCATTCAGTAAAGAGATGGGCCTATAGTTTATCTGCATTAAATCTGAATCTTCTTTTGGAATCAAAGTAATATTTGCTTCCATTCACGAATTTGGTACCTTTGCATCAATCAATACTTGATTATGTAAAACCTTTGTAAAATTCTGCCACTGGCCTACCTGGTTCTGGTGTTTGGTTGTTCTTTTGTCTCTTGATTGCTTTTGATAATACCATCATTGATATTCATTCATTTAGTTTTTTACCTTTTCTGGTACTTTAGGCAATTTCGCTTTTTCCAAATATTCTTTAATTTTATTTTCTGAAACTTCTTGCTCATACAGCTTTTCATAATCTTGAATTATTTTTTGTTTATCCTCATTTTGGTAGTATAGAGTTTCTTTCTCATCTACCAGCCTATGTGTCAATATCTTCTCTTTCTCTGTTTTTGATTTGTGTAAGTTCTGTTTAGCTTTTTCAGAGCTTCTGTTAGGTAAGGAGAAAGAATGTGTGTGCATGTGTGATTGAAGGGTGGGAAAGCAAATTTTGTTAATTGTTTATCCTGTGAACAGCCCAAAAGCAAACCCCAGGATTTTCAAGTAGACAAGCAAGGAGTGAAGTTGTAGGAGTTGCTCGTACTGATCTGCGTTGGGGGCAGCAGTTCTCCCGGATTGCCGTTTTTTAGAGGAATCCGAAAACCGGAAGCAGAGTTCCCTAATAGAGAGGTATGCATACTTTGTGTAGGGAACCGAAGTCCTCTCCAGACCTTTTTGTCTGAAAACTGACGTGGTACCATCCCGGCTGCATCAAAGTGTCAAGGCCCACATCAGAAGGGAAAAAACATGGGAAGTGCAGCTCGAGGGAGGTAGAACCCCTTTAGGAACCTTGCTTGTGGCTCAGGACGAGAGGCAAATGCCTTCCTGGCCGGTATGATGTAGAAGAATATGTAGAAAATGGGCTTTGCTGAGGGATGACATAGGAAAACCGATCTGGCTTAATAAAGGTACTTAAAAGAAAAGGAAAATGTTGGGGTTTTGTTTGTTTGTCTCTCTCTCCTTTCCTCTCTCTCTCTTATATGTAACCACGTGGTTTATTTGTTAAGATTTGTGCCTTCCCTAATTTAACTGAGATTTATGGTGGGAATGACTTGTGTGTTTGTCCCTGTTTTTGTGTCCCTGTTTTTGTGTATGTGTACGTCTTAAGTCCTTGTGCGCACTCGAGGTAATTGCAACTATAAAATGTCTCTGTTCCCTAGAGATATGAATTTTAAATTGTTAGAAAAGAGTTAAAAGCACTGAAAAGAAAAGAAAATGTCTTTGCCCAGCTAGGTCCGGCCAACCTAGACTTGGGTGACGAACAGAGTTCAATTTTCCTAGTCTTTTCTGTGTTTTTAAGAATAGCCCAAGTTTAAGAGGGAATGTTTTAAGTTAGTTTACGGGAAAATTTCATTCTTACATTTATTGTATGTAAATGCAAACAATTTTTTTTAATATTGCTCTTTTGTGATGTTTAATGGATGCCAATTCTCTGCTGAGATGGAAATGTCTGTCCTTTTTTTCTGAAGCAGGTGAATCCAGTTTTTCTTCCTCATTTGATGTCTCCATTTTGTTATAATTGATTTAACTGCAATACTGATGTGTTGTTTGTTTCCTCAAACCCTGCCTGCAAGCTATCTACACCCCCCCCCAAATCTCTAATCCTTTTACAATGCCTTTCCTGGTAGAATTACCAGCAAAAGGGGGAGGGGACCCTGCTCTTATGTCTTTCAGCCCTGCACACATGATCCTGAAGCCTATGGAAGCATAGCACATGGACTCAGATATTGCCTCCAGTAGAGATCTTCCATCCATTTGAGCCAGAATTGGGTTTGAATCTAGTCCTCTAGTCATCACAGCAACCAGAGTGGAGCAGATCTTCCCAAGCCTGACTGACCAGCCTTACCACCAAGCCGAAGGCCACTCAGCAGACATGAATGAAAGGACCCTAAGATGGACAAAAAGACCAAAAGTCTATTTTCAATCCCCAGAAGACAGCTGAAAAGACTAGGGGGGAGGGGGGAAATTCATTGTAAGTTTTTTCTCTCTCTCTCTTTGCTTCATTCACAGAAATTCATTGTAAAGTTTTTCTTTCTTGTCTCATCTATATTGTAATCAGTTTAATGTACTCATGTAAGAATTGTATTTGGGAGTGGTTGCCACAGCAAGTTCTTTACCCTTTAGATTTCTATCTAGTGGGAGGGAAAGTTGTGCAGAATGTCTGTAATTGCCTGTATTTTAGAAAGTAGCTGCATACACAAGCACACACAGAGACACCCCATTCAGAATTAGACTGAGGTTATCCTTCATCTACCTCCACCCAAAGCTGCCTCTAGATTACTGTTTGTTTGTTTTTTTCCTTTTTTTTCCTGCTTTGTGGCATTAAAGCCCAGGCAGTCATATATCCCTGCTAATCCCATGGGGGAGGGGACAAGTCCCCTCAGGCAATTTCCCCACTTGAAGAGCTAGCAGACAGGATCTCCCAAAACTCAAGCCCTGAATGCTGCCCAGTAAAGCAGGGTATGTTGCACTGGTGGTCTCATGAGTAGGAGTCCCAGGGCTCATTGTGTGTAATTTTGGAAAAAAAAGGAAAAAAAAAGGGGGGGGGGCTGGATTGCACATTGGCTAACCTCAATTTGGACTCACAAACAATTTGGACTCACAAATCCTACATGCACTAAAGTAAGAGCTAGGGCAGATTCAAGAACCATCCCTTGGAAATAGGCAGCCTGTGATTTAAAGGTAAACCATGGCTGTGGAAATATTGTGGGGCCTGTGCTTGCTTGAAACCTGTCTGGGAGCTCACAGAAAGTGTTATCAAACATCTGAACATAATTGGCATGGAAAATTGGATACTGTAAATTTATTTCCAGAACTTTTGCCCTGGCACTGACCATCATGGTTGAAAGCTCTCCTTTTGGGAGCCACTGAAGAAATCCTTCTGCTGCCTCTATCAACGTCTTCCCCTTTGCATCAGAGAAAATTAAAAACATCCATCAAGTCTCCCTGACCTGATCAATTTGAAGCTTGTGTCAAAACATGTGTGTAGCACTCACATGTTTAAAAAAAAATGAGGGATTGTAGGAAGTTAATACCCACCCCCTCCTGGAAGGGTGAAATACCCTGGGAAATATTAAAAGGCTGAATATTATATACAGTAGAATATCCCTGGAAACCTGCTTCTAAGCAGACAAAAGACTCATCTTATGCGCCAGCTCACCCATTCCTCCCACCCTTGCTAATGGGCCATCAAGGAATGGCCTAGCCCAGCTCATTCCCCCCACCTAGCCTGAAACAGTATTTTTACATTACAAACAGGAAATGAATCACAAAGCCTTTTCATTCACCACATGGGACCTGGTAAAATTCCATCCCAACCACGCACCTGGGATTCAGGACAGCCCACAAGAGATGCCCCAGAATGCCCTGTGAATCTTGACAGCCAATAGGATAGATTTCTGTATAGGAAGAGGAAACAGTTGGGGAGGGACCCCAAGAGAGAGTATAAAGCAAGGAACTCCAAGCATCTTGCCCCTTCCTTTTCTGGACCCAACACCTGGAAACATGTGATCCACCTTTTCTGTTCAGGAGCTCATGCCATGTGCTCCTGTTCCTTTGTTCTCCATTAAAACCTTCTTTCCAAGCAACTTCCATGAATCCAGTGTTCTTTTTCCCCACTTGGAACTGAACCCAGAAGAATATTACTTCCAACATGATGAAAATACCTTAACAGTAAAAGAGACTGTAAGATATCTTCCATCTCCTTCAGCAGCTGGCAGTGAAAGACTCTTTGCATCTAAATAACAAACCGAGCTGCCTAGCACGGAGAGGAAAAAAGGAAGGGGGGGGTGAATCTGCATTTAAAAGCCGGTTTCCCTGCATGATTTCAGCTCTTTCGGAAAGGCTACCCCCCCCTTCCCTGCATGAAAGCCAAAGGACTTTGATTAAGGGAACTGCCAAGATATCCGCAGTAAGCAAGGAGGTTATGCTTCAGAAAAAATAAAATGCATTGCCTTGAGAAGAACCAAAATAATTTCTGCTGCCCTTTATAATTTTGCTAAAAGCCAAGATTGTGAAAATAGCTAGGAAAATCTCTGAGAAACCACATGGCAGGATTCTAGACAAAGGAATTAAGGACCAGCCTAGTCCAAGCATTAGTTAGCAAGCATTGCCATCTGGTGGCCCAAAGCTGAAATTCACTAAAAATACACCAAATCCAGAAGATGCTCACAGCGCCATCTGGTGGCCCAAAGCTGAAATTCACTAAAATACGCTAAATCCAGAAGACGCTCACAGTGCCATCTGGTGGCCCAAAGCTGAAATTCACTAAACACGCCAAACCCAAGGAACGCCTACAGCGCGCCCTAGTGTTCAACAAGTGAACTACAGCAATGCTCTCAAAGGCTTGCAAGGCACCCTAGTGCCCAAAAAGTGAATTGCATTGATATTTTTTAAAAAATTTAATTCTCTTGAATCTTCCTAATCATGGCAGAGGCTGCTGCAGCGCCAGCAGAGCTGGTCCTCTCATCTAATCTCGACACAAATGAAGACACTGATGTCGTGGAGTCTTTCCCAATCGGGGAAGAAGCATCTGATTTGCCAGAAACACCCGCCTAACCACGCCGCAATCTCAGAGTTCAATACCCAAATTTCAAAAGCTGCGGAGGCACCTCAGAAAGCCTATGATCTGAGGTCGAATAGGAAGCTTACCGAGCCCATTTGGAAGAACCTAAATGAGGAATGGGATAAGTGCTACCAAAATAGTAAAACACTCTGGGAGAAATTGTTATATTTCTCTGACACCAAGAAAGAAACGCTTTCCCCAGGTCGCATCCGCTCGCTGGAGAAAGACTGCAAGAAGACGTACCTACATTGGAAAGACTGTGAACGTCATCTTATCAACATCCAGTCAAAGTTACAAGACGAGGAGCTTCTGAAGGACATACAACTTCTCCAGCAGCTAAACAAGGAGCGAGAGAAGCTCCTCCTAAGCAAACATGACTTTCTCAAAGCCGATCTTCAGCCTCGAACCGAGCTTCAGGCGGAGATCACAACAAGCAACAAGAATGAACATGAGGTGTCTTGTCGTCTGTGCATGTCATCACCACAATCACTTAGGGTTTCTTCACATGCTTCTGAGAAATCCTCATCCGCACGTCTCAAGGACACAATGAACGAGAAGCCCAGTTCAGAGGTATCTCATTGCTCAAAGAAAGCCTCCTCCTTTCACCCCAACTCAGCCCGGTCTCGCACGGGCAGCAGCGTCTCACAGCAATCATCCCGCCATAGCAATATGTCCTGGGCCTCAAGAGCAGAGAGTCTATCCAACAAAGCCGCAGAGGCGCAAGTTGAAGCGGAAGTAGCCAAGGTAGCTCTAGAGCTGGGAAAGAAAGAGCAACTACAAAAGGAGGAAATGGCCAGACAAAAAGAAGAAATGGCTAGATCTCAAGCCAAACTTGACTATTTGCAGAGCGAACGGGATGCCAAAATAAAGATGGCAAGTGCCGCAGCTTTACAGATGGAGGTTCAAGGGGCTATCCCCAAATTCAACCCTATAGAGTTGGAAGAGGAGGACCTGAGCCATCGCGTCAGGGCCTATGTAGATGAACAGAAGTCACTACGGCAGGGAGGAGGAGGAGAATCTCAACAACCAGATACTAAAAGGTCAGACATGCGACATTGTATGTTCCGGATCACAAGATTCCTCCCTCGGCATTACAAAACTTACCCTGACGGACCAAGACACAAAGGGTAACCAGGCTGACCCCTCAACTACAAAGGAGTCCCAGCCGGCACAAGTAGCCACAAAGTCTAATCTCAATGTCGAAGCCAAGACATTCCTGCCAAACCTTCCGGGCACCTCGAGTGTGGATACATGGCCCAATGGTCAGGATCAGCCCACCTGGCAGCAAACGGAACACCCCTTTTACGTAGCATGGAAAGAACAACACCAGCCATCTCTAGCGCATGCCGCTGATGATTCTGTGAAGCGCAACTTACCTTCACCTCCAGAATACCATTCTCCGGAAGTCCATATAGACCCTGCGTTCCCCTGGAAAGGACACATAGAATGGACACCCCGACGGGCAAAGGTGGATCTTGCAGCCAGTGGGGTGGAGAAATTCTCGGACACACCGGGGAAAAGATACATGCTTTGGAAGCATGGTTTCACGAGTGCCATCCAGGAAGAAAGGCTGCGACCAGCCGAACAGCTTAGGCATATGATAGCATGGCTGGGACCTGAATCTGCTGAAATTGTGAGAGACATCTACTCTGCCCGATTAACGAAACTGGACGTCGCCCTTCAGGAAGCTTGGACTGCGCTTGACCAGCGTTTTGGGACATCTGTAGTAACAGAGTCTTCATTATTAGATTACATCAAGAACTTCCCGAACATCAGCATGAGGGATCCTAAAAGGCTGTGGAAATTCGCCCATGAACTAACACAGTTGCGGTCATCACAAGAAGATCCCAACTTGCTGGGACTTGTCTGCCTCGACCACTACGACATGCAACAGCACATCATTGCAAAACTGCCAAGGGACCTAAGTAAAGAATGGATCCAAGTAGCGACAGCTTACAAGGTGAATCACCAAGACAGAACCCCCCCCCCGCCCTTTGCTGTCCTCACAGAATTCATCAACTACCAAGCAAAGCTATACAATGACCCTATAAACCTCTGCATTATGGAAAACTGGCACACAGTTAACAAAGGGGCCAGCCAGACCTCTGATTCAACTAAGAGTCCATCGCTAACTGTGAGGGGAAAAACCTTCGTGTCTGTGCATAAAACACAGATCTCTACCCCGTCCACGAGGAACCCTGTTGAGCAACCACCGAGAAGACCTCAACATACCCCTCTGACGACACATAGACATCTACCATGTCCATTCCACAACCTCCCGCATACTCTGAATGCTTGCAGAGACTTCCGGAGCAAGTCCTTAAATGAAAGAACGGATCTGATCAGGGAATACAGAGTCTGCTTCAAGTGCTGTGATTCAAAGGAGCACATGGCCAACGACTGCACAACGCAGGTGCGATGCTCCATATGCAGGAGTAATCAACACCCAGCCGCCTTGCATCCACACTTTGAACCGACACAATGGTCAACTCATTATCCACGGTCACCTCCCGATCCACGGTCAACTCATTACCCACGGCCACCTCCTGCTCCATGGTCGACTCCGAATCCAAGGTCGACTCCTAATCCACGATCCACTCCTAGTTCTACTGTTGGAACGAAAAACAGTTCTGCAGCCTCCCCCTTCTTGAGAAGCTGTAAATCAGAGGAGAATAGATCGTGTCTTTTCATGACTGCTAACCCAAATAAAATAAACCGAAGCTTAAATGCGAATAAATGCTTTTAATATAAAAAAATACAAAAGATATATGATTACATCCTCACCAGTAGAAATACGTCCGGCCGGACGGAGTGAAAGCAAAGAAGAAAACAAAGGAACAGAAACTACACATGCGCAGTAAATCAGCACATCACAAGACAGTTAGAGATAAGGATTCTCTGGTTACTAATACACAGAGTGGAGGCTCAGATGACAAACCAGAAAGAATGCAGTGACAAACCCCTTCTTTGTCAGTTGAGCGGACACCAGGTAAAGTCATTAAGTAAGGCACATCTTCCCATGCAAATACTCGTGTTGAGCTACTGAAAGTGGTTTGTTGAGCATATCAGCAATCTGATCACGTGTAGGCACATACTGCAATTTTACAAAACCTTGCTTCACTAATTGTTTGATATTCTTATAACGAATGTCAATGTGTCTGGACCTGGAACCCGTGAAATGAGATTCAGAAATATACACCACCGATTCATTGTCTTCCATCACGGTGATCGGTCGGATCGGATGGGTCCAGATATCAGTGACTAAAGCATCAAACCAAGTTAGAGAATTACATGCATCAGAAACACAAGCATATTCAGCTTCAGTAGAAGAACAAGAAACAAAATTCTGTTTACGCACTTGCCAGTAAACGGGACATCCATTTAAGAACATCATATAACCTGAAGTACTCTTACGTGATTTCTTATCACTTGCCCAATCAGAATCAGCATAACAACATAACTCTGCATGATTTGTATGTGTTGGTTCTAACAATAACTTCATGTGCTTCGTGTGCTTTAGATACTTCAATAATTTCTTAACACATGACCAGTGAAACTGTTTTGCCTTGCCTACATGTCGTGACAAGAGATTAACACTAAGTGCAATGTCGGGTCTGGTCCAACTACTAATATATAACAGTGACCCAATAACTGAATGATAAAGTGTCTGATCCTCGAACTCAGGACCTTCTTCATGCGTCAAGTTGTGAAAATCTGTTTGCATAGGTATGCGGCCTGTGCTAGCATCCTTCATGTTGCAATGATGCAAAAGTTGTTCAATCTTATCTTCTTGTGAAAGACTAAACCCCTTCTGCGTTTTGGCAATCTGAACACCTAAATAAGTGTTAATGTGTCCTAAAGATTTCAGTGTGAAAAATCTCTGTAAGCCTTTAGTAAATTTCTCACTCATCTGCTTATTTGGACCAATATAAACAATATCATCAACATAAACGAGAATTATCTCAAATGCATTATCAGATCTTTTTGTAAATATGCATTCATCAGTTTCGGACTTAATAAAGCCCATTAAATTTAGCTTTTCAGTAAGGCATAAATACCACATTAAACCAGACTGTTTCAGACCATAAAGACTTTTGTGTAGAAACCAGGTATCCCCTTCTTGCTTCCGAAATCCTGGAGGACCTCTGACGTAGATCTCCTCATCCAGGTCTGCATTTAGATAAGCTGTGTCAACATCGAACTGGAAAACTTCTAAACCAAGGATAGTAGCAGTAGCACCCCGATCACTCTGAATTCTGACGATGCTCACTCCGTGTTGATTATGAACGAGAGCGGCAAAGTCTTTAAAGATCTGAAAGGTCTCTGATTTTTCTTTCATAGGATATACATATCCATATCTAGAATAATTATCAACAATTGTTAGAAAATATTTCCTGCCACCAAGTGTTGGCTGTTTGAATTGACCTACAATGTCAGTGTGTACCAAATCAAATATGCGTGTTGACCGGCGTGTAGCGTGTTTTGGAATGGCTGCTGCTTTGGATTTGTGACCATACAACACCTAACCCCTGGACCAGTCAGCATCCTCCTCAAAATTGGCGGATTGAGAAATCACAATAACATGATTAGAGTCAATAAATTTGCTCCATTTTGAATTGTCATCAATCCCCATAAATCTCAGCCTTTTCGCTGTTGGACCTCCTTTCCTTCTATGAGCTAAGGGAATGTTCACCATAGCACAAGAATCCAAAATATGGAGATTCTTGAGGTCTGGTTTGTGACCATACAACATGAAGAAAGGAGTCTGATTTATCACACTACTCCATGTGCGGTTGACAATGTAATTTGCATATTTAACAGCTTCACCCCAGTATGGATTACTGAGATTAGCGTCTTCTAAAAGACAACGCATCATGGTTTGCAGAACCCCTTGTCTTCTTTCTGAAACTCCGTTTTGAACTGGTGTGTAAGGAGCTGAGGTCTGATGAAGAATTCCATTCTTACGCATCCAGTCCTGGAAACGCTGAGACATGAATTCAGCACCCCGATCACTCTGAATTCTGGCAATACTCACTCCGTGTTGGTTATGAACAAGAGCGGCAAAGTCTTTAAAGATCTGAAAGGTCTCTGATTTTTCTTTCATAGGATATCCATATCCATATCGAGAATGGACTTTTACTTCGTAGAGAAGGTACCCATTGCATGTTGTTTAATCCTCCTGGCCAGCCATTGACTCCTGCAATAAGAGACTTAGATACTAAAGCATGCACAACATTATTGATGTCCATGGATACTGAACTGCAGGTTACATTTCCACCTGATGCAACTGCCCAACAAATTTAGGCCCAATTAGAAACATGCTACCGGCCTGTTTCAATTGAATCTACATGTTTGCTCTTGTCTGAGTTTAATGGTTTGAAATTAAAACCTGGTGAATATATTGGAGAACATTTAACTAAAATGAAAGGAATGAGGAAGGATTTGGGCGAAAGAGGCTATGATATTGATGATTTTCAATTGATCAGCATCATTATGAACTCATTGAATTATGAATGGAAAGATGCCATTACAAAGATTAATCAAGTGCCCATTGCTCAATGCACAGTAGATCATGTATGCAGAATTTTAACAGAAGAAGAGGCATTTATGCTAGCCACGCCACATTTGCGAGGACCACCCACATCAAGAGCTCCAGCGAGGCGCCCCTTCTGAGGAAGAGCCTACATTCCAAGGATGCCAAGATGCTACATCTGTAATCGTGTGGGACAGCCCAGAGGAACAGATTCCAGAGGCGGCAGAGGCAGAGGCAGACGACAAGATCGTCGTGGTCCTAGGCGTGATCCGCAAGCTCCACTCGCAACACTGGCATTAACCAACGATCCACAACCTTGTCCAGAATACGACAGACAACTTCTGTGGACTTTGGACAGTGGTGCAGCTTTGCATGTTACATTCAGAAGAGAACTTTTCACAGAGATGCACGATCCTGAACCTGAACTTCATGAACTGTATTCTTTTTCCAATCATCCTTGTCAGGTCAAAGGAAAAGGAACTGTCTACATTGAAGAGCTTGGTGCATTTATTCCTGATGTTTATTATATACCAACAGCAAATAGCAACTTGCTTAGTCAGGCTCACTTGTCTAGAGTATTAAAGGTCCAGGTTCACCACCTTGAAAAAGCAAGTTATATAGTCAAAGATGGAGATATTGTTGCTGAAACCATGTTAATTGATGGTGTTTATTACTTAAAACCAAAGCCTAAAACGCAAGCACAGGCAAGTATACAAACTCCAAAGGAGGAGAGCACAGGCCCAGAGAGCGATGTCCCAGTGAGAGATCCTGTTGCTACCCCAAAGGCTCCTAAAGCCAACATAAAGAAAATTGTGAAACAGGTTGCTCAGAGCAAGCCTGAGGTTCCTCATAAAACTGTTGATGTTGAACATTCACAACTGGTAAACCTTTGCATTACAGGTGTATCCATAAGTGGCATAGAAGATTGCGGCATGCCAGTTTTCGTGTTTTTAGGAAAATGCCAGATTTCGCAAAAGGTTTGGATCTAAAGGGGTGTAAGTTGTTTTTGGATTGTGCTGTCTGCAAAAAGGCCAAATCCAAAGTAGCAGCCGTTCCAAAACACGCTACACGCCGGTCAACACACATTTTTGATTTGGTACACACTGACATAGTAGGTCCATTCAAACAGCCAACACTTGGTGGCAGGAAATATTTCCTAACAATTGTTGATAACTAAGCTCACTGACCCATGCTTTATAATTTTGTCCTGAACGCTTTAATTTTGCATCACCAGCTAGTGGAACAATGGAAGGTGCCTGTTGAGGAATGTACACCTGAGGTACTGGCACTTGTGTTTGAAGCTGGGGTTGCTGTACTTGACCCTGTGGTTGCTGTACTCTGGCTGCCACTTGTGCATGAGCTGCCATATTAATCTGGCCTGCTGGAGGAACTGGCACTTGTTTTTGCTGCAGTAATCGTCGTTGTGCCCCATCTACATTAGAACTCTTGACAAAATAGCCATCAGCACCACCAGTGGGTGCTAATGATTGAACCTGTGGAGACACATGTGGCGTTGCAGCCTGCAGACTTGATTGAGTTAGGGACATGTTTGAAAAAACCTGATGTAATGTTCCTAACTGCTGCTGCAATGTGAAATGCATTTCAGACTTATTTTGTAAATTACTTTCGCCAGCAGATGGTGCTGCAACATTAGTTTCGGGCATTTCAGAAAACCTGCCTTCTTTATCAACAGCATGTGACATCGGAGAAGGAACAACATCGTCACTAAACACATGTGACGTGAATAATCTCTGTTCTGATTTGCCTGACACAAAACCTTCTTGAGTGTGTGGCTTTGGCCTCGAAGGAGAAGGCAAAATGGAGGAGTCGGGAATTTGAACATATCAAGAGTCCCTCTTATCTGGCTTAAGAATAGAAACAAATGCTTTCGCTTTTTGCAGCTCATGCTCCAGAAAAGTAATTTGATCACAATAACTATGTACTGCTGCATCCTGCATAGATTCAGGGCTTAAAGGAAAATAGGGCATGTCATCTCTCTCTCTGGGAAGAAACTGCTCAGCCGCTTGTGGAATTTTAGATCTGACACCAAGTCTTTAAAATTCCTGGGCCCCTGTATAGCATTCTTTAGTAAATAAGTGGGTGCTTGGAGAAACATATGAGGGAGTCACTGACCTCATCATGTCTTCTTCTGGATAAACTATTCCAGCTGCACCTTCAACTTCACCTTGCTCCGATCTGCTCGCAGAAATGGGTGGTGTACAAAGAGCAGAAAACCTGTTTGGCTGCATCCTTTTGTTTTAATCTTCAGAGAGAGAAGACATATCTATGTCTTCAGCAGACTGTGCCCTGTTTGGTTTTGTTTTCTTTCTCCCTTTCTTTCTTGGCATATTTTCAGCAATTAATTAGCGCTCCTCGGTCACCAATAAATCTGCCTTAATAGCCTATACGCTTATCAGTTGAGCAACAGCCAAGGAAAATGATATAAATCTCTTTAAACCATCCTCTGCTACCATCTGTCGAAACATGAAAAAGCTTCGCTCCCCCTTCCTGGGGAGACTGTAAATAATTAGAGGTGAATGGACCTTGTTTTCCCATGGCGTATACTCAGAAAGAAAAATAAAACCCGAAGTATATATTCTAATAAACACTTTTATTATAAAAGTAACAAATATAGCTAACTGCATCTTACCAGCAGTGATATATCTCAGAGACGGACAAAGGAGAAGAAAGTAAGAGAATAAGAGAATAATGAAGACATGCGCAGTAACTCATAAATCACAAGACACTGTTATCTATATGTTGGTAAAAGTTCAGAGCCAGCTACCGTAATGCTCAGAATGGAAGCTCAGCTGGCAAATACAAAAAACGCAGTGACAATGTGCAGAGGCAAAAGATTATTGGACTCAAATTCAGATATGGATAGAAAAAATGCTGAAAAAAAAGATAGAGTTGAAGCCAGAAATATTTTTGTTAGGAATTATACCAGAGAAAATTAACAAAGAAGATACCTATTTAATTATACATGTGATAACTGCAGCTAGAATTGTGTTTGCGCAAAAATGGAAAGGAACTAAGATCCCATCTGAAGAAGATACACTTAAGAAAATTTTGGAATGTGCCGAGATGAATAGATTGACAATGAAAATTAAAGACAAGGAAGACTCAGAATATTATCATGTTTGGATGAAATTTTATAACTGGATAGAAAGTGAATATAGTTAGAAGTTAAGATAGAATGATTATTGAAATTATAGGGTAAGAAATTGAAGAATAAAGGGGAGAACCCAGATGACAAAATTAGATTTTAAGGAGGTAACAGTAATGTTGAAGCATATATTTAAAACAAAGGATAATGGTTATGGATAAGATATGAAAATATACAAAGGATAGAAGGGACACCGATAGGCGATAAATACATAGTAATATATTATCAGTCTGTTAATAAAAAGATTAGAATTAAAATCACTCAAGGAAGGGTTTTTAGAGGGAGAAGAGGAAGTAGTAGGGAAGAGGAGAAAGGGGTGGAGAGAGAGTTGTAAGGAAGGGGGAGAGAAGGGTAAGAAGGTTGTTGGAAGAGATGGAGATGTGAGAGGGGAGTGGAAAGGTAAAACAAAAATTCAGACTGGTAAATAAATAGCATGATATAGGTGCATATTAGGATATTAAATTACAATTGATTAGATAGAATTGTATAACCATATATGTTATTGACATTTTTAAGCTATATGTATTGATTAATGTATGGATAATGTGGAGAGAAAAATAAAAAACTTTTACACAAAAAAAGTTGGCAGAACAAGACTGGAGTTTTTAGTGGCCTTAGTCGAATGCCCAGTTCCCCGACCAGAGTCGGGCTTATTAGGCTTCTTGTGCACCCCGAATCCAGCAATGTTTTAAGTCTTACTTTTCTCCCTGTTAATGGAATAAACAGTTCTATAGGAGTTGTAAGGGGTTCAACAACCCCACTTACCAAAGGGTCTTTGTAGTCACTCTCTGACTGATCGGGTTCCTCCACCGGAGGGGTCAGAGTTCCTTGCACCATAATTAATTCCGGCAGGAACTCAACGACCCGCATGGGTCTTTAGGGCGGTGTCTCTGGAACACGGTGGTGGCTTTGAGGGTTGCCCTCCGACCTGCTTCTCTCCTTTCTGGGTGAGCATCCTTGCACGGCACTTGGCTGCATGGTGGCCTTCCTTCCCGCAATTGAAGCAGGTGGCTGAGTGCGGCAGGGCAGAGCGAGGTTTTGTTCCCTCCCTTCTCCCTTCCAGTGGGGACCTCTTCCAGGAGCACCTTGCGCGGTACTGGTTTTGAGTTTGGTAGATTTCAGCTTCCTCAGCCAAGACACACCAGCCGTGCAGGCAGACTGGGGCTCCACGGGCAACGCAGGCATTGTAGAGGTCATCGTTTAAGCCATCTTTGAACCAACTTACGAGTATTTCCTCTGGCCAATCTACGTGGCAAGTCAGGTCACGAAACTCTTCGATGTACTCAGTGACTGGACGGCGCCCCTGTCTGACATGACTTATGCAATCTCTAGCCTTGCGGTCAGCTAGGGGGTCCTCAAACCTCTGTCTCAGGGCTGTCATGAAGTGGTTGAAGTTGCGGACCTCCGGTGCATCTGCATTATGGAGGCTCACCATCCAAAGTGCAGCTGATCCTTCTAGAGCCAGTGTGACAACCCTGACTTTGGCCCCTTCTGTAGGGAGGTCCCTCCCATACTCCTGCATGTACAGTAGGTCAGTACGTGTGCGAGGAAAAATCCCAGTTGTTGGGGGTTCCTGTCGAATTTGACGCCAAGAGGGGGTGCCTTCCATTCTAAGGGTGGAAGCCTCCTCCTGTCGAGTCACAGGCCTTGCTTTGCATTGAGATGTCTCCTGGGCAGATCTTCCATGGTGGCAATGGGTTCGCCAGTAGTCCCTGTGATTTCAGGAGGTGCCCCTGGGGTTGGGGATCCCCTTCGTTCATCGGTAGCCTCCTGTTGCGCTTCTACCTCGCCCGCAGCACAAGCTGGGGCACCTTGGATCTGCATGCCATGGATGGCGTCCCTCATGAGGTTCATGGCTTCTCTCAGGAGTTGGTTGGACCGGTCTGGGGCTTCTTCCAGTTCGTCTTCATTGTACAGGTCTCCCATCTCCTGCTTCCAGCCAGGTCAGCAGCTCCCATGGGTGAGGGTGACATCCTTGGTCCTGCCACCCCAGCCTTCCTTCTTCCCAATGCCGATGGACCACCTCGGCTTGGTAGTGGTGCTTGAGGCGATGTTATCCTCAATCCAGGCATTGAGGGCCTCCTCTGCTTGGGTCTTGGGGGGGTTTCTCCCCCAGCATTCAGCCTCTTTGTGGTCGCTGCCCTGGACAGACATGGTGTGCACGGTCCCCACGGTAGGGCTGTTACCTCTCCGGGTTGACCAGTTTGCAGTTCCTGCCTAATGTATGGTCTTGCCTGTCCAAATCTTCACAAGAAAGCAGGACTCTTGAAACTGAAGTTGTTCCAAAAAGAGCTTTTATTGAAAGGCTTGTGATAGCAAGAGGTCTCGGCAGGAACTAAATTTTCCCACTTTAAAAAACAGCAATTTAAAGCAGTGCAAACAAAACCCCTCCCACAGCACAGCAATGCAGGAAACAAAAACAGAAACTTCATATAGAGATCTGTCTAATCCTTCCCCCCTCCCACCAGAATGCCAGCGTCCCAATAGCAATATATGGGACCTGACAATAACAATGAGGTTTAGGAGATTTAGATGATTTAAGAGATTTCAACAAATCTAACTTAAGGAAAGAGTTACCAAAATATTTTCAGCATGTCAATTGTCTCAGGAGAGGCAAGAATACTTTAGACCATTGCTACACAACATTAAAAGATGCTTATCGGTCTTTACCACGAGCAGCTGTGGGACACTCTGATCATTGCATGATTCACCTTGTACCTGCTTACAGACAAAGACTTAAAACCATGAAACCAACAATTAAATCAGTGAGGACTTGGACTGTGGAGGCAAAGCTAAAGCTACAGGCTTGCCTTGACTGCACTGATTGGAATGTTTTTGAAGATACCTCTGCAGACCTGGATGAACTCAGATACTGTAATATCATATGTCAGTTTTTGTGAAGACCTATGTGTGTCGACCAGAAACATGAGACTATACAGTAACAATAAACCTTGGTTCACAGCTAAACTTAAGCAGCTACGTCGTACCAAAGAGGAAGCCTACAGAAAAGGCAATAGAATGCTGTACAATCAGGCCAGAAACGTATTAACAAGGGAGATCAGAGCAGCAAAAAGAAGCTACTCTGAAAAGCTAAGGAATCAGTTCTCAACAAATGAACCAGCAAACATGTGGAAAACTCTTAAAAATATCACCGGTTACAGCAAACCTTCTTCCCAGGCTGAAGGAAATCAACAACTGGCAGATGACCTGAATGTGTTTTACTGTAGGTTTGCGAGAAAACTACTGTCACCCATCTCCACAATTCCCATCTCAGACACACCTACAACAGCCAAGCCTCCTACAACTGACCCCATCCCATTAGGCCCACCACCTCTGGTGATTACAGAAAATGAGGTGCAAGGTCTATTTCACAGACAAAAGCCAGGAAAAGCACCAGGCCCAGACAAGATAACTCCTTCTTGCTTAAAAGCTTGTGCTGACCAACTGGCCCCCATCTTCACCCGCATCTTTAATAAATCACTAGAGATGTGGTATGTTTCTTCTTGCTTCAAACGCTCTACTATCATCCCGGTGCCGAAGAAACCCTCCATCAAGGAACTGAATGACTTCAGACCAGTTACTCTAACATCTGTAGTTATGAAAACCTTTGAAAGGCTAGTGCTGGCCCACCTGAAAACCATCACGGATCCGCTGTTAGACCCCTTGCAATTTGCCTACCGAGCAAATAGATCGACAGATGATGGTGTTGATATGACTCTGCACTACATCCTACAACATCTTGAATCTCCAAAGACCTATGCAAGGGTCCTCTTTGTAGACTTCAGCTCAGCATTCAATACCATCATTCCAGATATTCTTCTAACTAAACTAAATCAGCTAGCTGTACCTGACCACACTTGTAAATGGATCATAAGCTTCCTAACAGACAGGAAGCAGCAGGTGAAGCTAGGCAAAATCACATCAGATACCTGTACAATTAGCACAGGAGCCCCCCAGGGCTGTGTGCTCTCTCCACTTCTCTCTATACACCAATGACTGCATCTCAAAAGATCCCTCTGTTAAAGTACTGAAGTTTGCAGATGATACAACAGTGATTGGTCACATTCGAGACAATGATGAATCTGCATTCAGACCAGGGGTGAAATCCAGCAGGTTCTGACAGGTTCTGGAGAACTGGTAGTGGAATTTTTGAGTAGTTCGGAGAACCGGTAGCAGAAATTTTGAGTAGTTCAGAGAACCGGCAAATACCACCTCCGGCTGGCCCCAGAGTGAGGAGGGAATGGGGATTTTGCAGTATCCTTCCCCTGGAGTGGGGTGGGAATGGAGATTTTGCAGTATCCTTCCCCTGCCATGCCCACCAAGCCACACCACGCCTGCCAAGCCATGCCCACTGGGAGGAAGGGTATTCCCAACTCCCAGGCCAACTGGCTTCTTCCTGGCAGCTCTTTCTCTGCCTTTCAGCATCTACTGTCAAAGACAAGGTTTTTGTGGGCAGAAGAGCTTGCCCCACCACCACCGCCCAGATGCCCTTGCTTCCCCCAAGCATTTCTTTGTCTACCTGATTTCCAGTTCCATTGCGTTTCTCCATCGCATTTCTTGCTGTCATGTGCAGGGAAACAAAAGTTTGTGGAACTAAAAAAACAAAGTTCAATCAATCAATTCGAACTTATATATATTCCTCAATCACATTTCTTCTTGATGTTCTCTACCATCTGTGTTATTTCTGTATCTATATTTCTTCCCAACAAACCTGCTGCTTTAAAAACAAGTTCTTCTTGTAGGTTTAAAGTATTTAATGTCTGGGGTTTTTAAAAAATGTTTTGCATTTTTTGAAAAAAAATCAGCTAAATATTGCATCTTGCCAGCCAAACTCTGTTTCCCCCCCTTGGGTGTCAGCCTCGTCCTTCTCTTTGTAATCCAATCTGGTGTTGGCTCAAAGCAGGGAGGGAGCAGGGAGGCAACGAAGAAGACAGGGAAGATATTTTCTGCCTATTTTGATCCAAAAAAGTTTTGCAAATCAATAAAATACAAATCCAAAGTCACGTACCATGTTTTCATACAGAAGGCAGAAATTAATGAGAGCAATCAAATAAATAAAAGAAAGCAAAAAAGAAAACAGAAAGAATCCAGCAGGAGTTGCAATAAATCAGCATTCAGCCAACCAATTAACATTTAAAGATATGAACAAAAACAAAAGTTCAAAAAGTGAACTTAAAAATCCCAGGCGTGCTTATGATAATGCTCTGATGGCTGGAAGGTGAAAACACCCAGACTTTTTGGCTACTTCCACAAGGAGTTGCAATCTTCAAGATTCACAGCCATCCAAAAGTCAACTTGGGTCATTCCTAAGTGCTCCCTTTCAAATCCAGGGGGCAAGGCTGCCAAAGAACCAGCTCTGGCAGCAAACACAGCAGATTGTTAGTAAGAGAAAGAAAACCCCTTACTCTTCAGCAGCCATCTTTGACAGGAAACCTCAAGATCTTTTTTGATGTTGAGCTTGTCTTCTGGGCTGCTGGCTATTCCTGCCAGTTTAGTGTCATCTGCAAATTTGATGAGTTCCCTTCTACTCCCTCATCTAGATTGTTTATGATGATATTGAAGAGTATTGGGCCTAAAAAAGAACCTTGGGGTACCCCACTGCTCACTTCCCTCCATGTGGGTGTAGTTCCATTGATGACTACATGTTGAGTATGATTTGTCAGCCAGTTACAAATCCATCTGGTGGTGGTGCTGTCTATCCTACATTTTTCTAGCTTGCCAAGAAGTAGGTTGTGGTCTACTTTATCAAATGCTTTAGTGAAATCTAAGTACACTATTTCCACAACATTTCACTGATCCACTAATAACACCACTGACAATACTTCTACCCTTCAAAAAGACCTTGACCATGTATCACAATGGTCTGATAACTAGCAACTACAAATCTCAACAAACAAATGCTCTGTCTTACACATTGGCAAAAAGAATCCGTACACAAAATATAAACTTGGAGGACACGACCTTGTAGACGATCCTCACTCTGTTAAAGACCTTGGAGTACTCATATCTAATGACCTAAGTGCCAGAGCCCATTGTAACAACATTGCCAAAAAGGCACTAAGAGTTGTCAACCTAATCTTGCGTAGCTTCTTCTCTGGCTATATTACTCTGCTAACCAGAGCATACAAAACATTTGCCAGACCAATCCTCAAATACAGCTCACCTGTCTGGAACCTGCACTGCATATTGGACATTAATACAATTGAGAGAGTCCAGAAATACTTCACAAGAAGAGTCCTCCACTCCTCTGCTCGCAACAGAATTCCTTATTCCACCAGACTTGAAATTTTAGGCTTAGACAACTTAGAGCTACGTCGCCTTCGATCTGATCTAAATGTAGTTCATAAAATCATCTGCCACAATGTCCTACCTGTCAGTGAATACTTCAGCTTCAACCGCAACAATACACGAACACACAATAGATTCAAACTCAATGTAAACTGCTCGAAACTCGACTGCAGAAAATACGACTTCAGCAACAGAGGAATCAATGCCTGGAATGCACTACCTGACTCTGTGGTTTCTTCCCCAAACCCCAAAAACTTTAACCTTAGACTGTCTACAGTTGACCTCACCCCATTCCTAAGAGGTCTGTAAGGGGCGTGCATAAGCACACCATTGTGCCTACCGTCCCTGTCCTTCTGTCCTATTGTCTAAATTTACCTATACATATTTTGCTTTTGTTTATGTTTATATCATACCTGTTATCTTGTACACGTGTTGACAAAATAAATAAATAAATAAAAATAAAATAATTTAGTCACATTGTCAAAGAATGAAATAAGATTTGTTTGGCATGATCTGTTTTTGATGAACCCATGTTGGCTTCTGGTTATAACCTTGTTTCCTTCTAGGTGCTCGCAGATTTGTTGCTTGATTATCTTTTCCAAGATCTTCCCAGGTATTGATGCCAGGCTGATTGGTCTGTAATTTCCTGGATCTGGGTTTGTTCGGTTTTTTTCTTTCAATTTTTGAAGATGAGAACCACTTGGGGGTTATATTGACAAATACAAATGCAAAACTGTTTCAAAATAACTATGTGCCTCTTTGGAATGATATCAAAAAGAATTTATTAAGATGGGATAAACTGCATTTATCACTATTGGGTAGAATTTCTGTAATTAAGATGAATGTTTTACCAAAGATGCTTTTTTTGTTTCAGACAGTACCAATACTTGCAACTGATACTCCATTTAAACCATGGCAGAAGGACATTTCTAAGTTCATATGGCAAGGGGAAAAAACCAAGAATTAGATATAAACTTT
Organism: Diadophis punctatus similis; assembly: GCA_023053685.1. Taxonomy (NCBI): domain Eukaryota; kingdom Metazoa; phylum Chordata; class Lepidosauria; order Squamata; family Dipsadidae; genus Diadophis; species Diadophis punctatus. The sequence goes on from JALIGW010000074.1 coordinate 1,733,419, forward strand.
TGCAAAATGCTAAGGAAAGAGGAGGTTTGGGTCTACCAGATTTGAAATTGTGTTTTGATGCTTGCTGTTTGGTCTGGCTAAAAGAGTGGGTGAACCTCCAAAATAAGAGGCTACTTGACTTAGAAGATCATGAATTAAGATTTGGATGGCACCGTTATCTATGATAAAGTTAAAGTAAATGTTGATTTTAATAACCATTTTGTTAGACGTGCCATTCTGAGAGTTTGGAATAAATATAGCAATAGCAATAGCACTTAGACTTATATACTGCTTCACAGTGCTTTACAGCCCTCTCTAAGCCGTCTACAGAATCAGCATATTGCCCCCAACAATCTGGGTCCTCATTTTACCGACCTCGGAAGGATGGAAGGATGAGTCGACCTTGAGCCAGTGAGACTCGAACTGCCAAAATGCTGGCAGCCAGCAGTCAGCAGAAGTAGCCTGCAGTACTGCATTCTAACCACTGCGCCACCACGGCTCTATAAAACAAGGTTTTCCACGAAGGTGCCTCTTTGGGTTTCCCCACAGGAAGCCTTGTTTAGAGAAGAAATGGTGATGAGGCCGAAGTGGTGGACTTATGGTAAAATAATATCTTTCAACTTGGGTGAACCTACCCACAAATCTAAGGAGGAGCTAGAATCAGAAGGTCATGTCTGCCATTGGTTTATTTATCTACAATTGAAAGAAAGATTCAAATTAGACAAAAAGAATTATGGGTTTAACTTTGTTAAAAATGAATTGGAAATTTTAATGTGTAGTAATGATGAACATATTATTGCTAAAGTCTATAAAATGATATTGAATTTAAATCTTGAAAATGAACGAGTAAAGCATTGTATGATTCAGTGGGCAAGGAACTTTGGATATAATGTAATGCTTGAACAATGGGAGTGTATGTGGAAGAAAGGTTTAAAATTTACATTGAATAATAACTTAAAAGAAAGCTTCTATAAGATGATGTATTGTTGGTACTTAATTCCACATAAGTTGTCAAGAATGTATAAAGGCATTTCAAATGAATGTTTGAAATGCAAATGTAAAGGAGGGACTTTTTATCATCTATGGTGGATGTATGATAAAGCGAAGAAATATTGGAGTAGGATTCATATCTTAATAACAGAAAACCCTTAAAGTGAATATAAAAAGAAAACCAGAGACTTTTCTTTTGGGTTTAATGGAAAAAGACTTGGGGGGGGGATTGGAACTTTGATGTTATACATGTTGACTGCAAAAATTGATGGAGTTAGCAGAGATGGCTAAATTGACTGCTTTGATTAAAGAAAAAAATACAAATACTTTTATTTCTACTTGGAAACCGCTTCTAGATTTTGTGCTTGAGGTGGAAAAAAATGAAACTTTGATTTTGGGTTTTACCGATTAGATAAATTTCAGGGTTCCAAGTAACACCCCTATTGTGTAGTGGGCTTCAGCAGGCAAGAAACAGACCATAATAGATACAACAACATTTATTGATTGAAAACTGGAACTGAGGAACTGCAGGCAAATCCCGGTAATTTATACTCTGGGCCCACAGGGCCTTAACCAATCATAATACTTGGAAAAGCCTGCCCAAATATGAATGTTCTAAGTTTCCCTCCAAAACAGTTGGAGTTAACAGTCATCTAAAGGTTAGTTTCACTTTAGCAGGGCTTAACACAACTATATATATATTCAATACATAACACCCCTCCCCCTAGGATAGTTCTTACCCTCAGTCTGTTCAATATTCATAGTCTTTGAGATAGGCTGGGGGCCCACGGATCCTGGTGGACCGCTGCAATGTTACTGGAGAGTCCTGTTTAAGTCGAGTATTGTCCATCTCCAATTGGACAGAGTCTTGATGGCCGTTTTGGTCACCCATGAGTGGCGGCGGCTCTATGGCCCTTGGTACCTCCGTTTCTCCGGAGGCAGCCATGGGTGGTGTAGGCAAACTCGAAGGAAAACAGTTCTCCAATGGGTCTGATAAAGCCTTTGGATCCTCATCTGGGACTGGCCCGGCCTGACAACGCCGTAACTGATCAATGTGGCGTCTGATTGTACGACCATTCCCCAGAGTAACTTCGTATGACAAGGGGGCCGTTATCTTAGTTACCCTAGCTGCCACCCAAGATGCCCCACTCCCATAGTTCCTGGCCCAGACCAATTCACCTGGCTGTAAGTTCCGGGGGGGGGGGGTTTGGCGGAGCAGTCTCTGCCGCTACTCTCTCTGGGTGCAGTCGGTCGAGCTTCATTGTGAGCCAGCGGCCCCATCTCAGCTCCTCTGGGCTGCAACCTGTTGCTGTACTGGGAGTTGTGTGTTGACACAGGAGGAAGTTCGCCAGGCGGTGATTCCAGTCCCCATTCGTCATCTGCTTGAGTGCCTCCTTCATGGTCCTGACCATTCGTTCGGATTGACCGTTGGTCGCAGGGTGGAATGGAGCAGATGTTATGTGCTGAATCATGTTGGCGTTAAGGAATGACTGAAACTCTTCTGCCGTGAATTGTGCCCCGTTGTCGGACACGATTACATCTGGCAGACCATGTGTGGCGAACAGCCGGCGCAACTCTCGGATGACCATGGCCGTTCACATCGATGAGACCGGTGCCACTTCCAACCACTTGGAATAACTGTCCACTACTATCAGGAACACCTGCCCCTGGAAGGGGCCCACGAAGTCAATGTGCACGTGAGACCATGGGCCGTGCATGGTCTCCCAGCAGTGCACTGGTGCTTGTGGCATCTCCAGTTGGGTTTCTTGGCAGGCCTGGCAACTCCTTACTTGATTCTCAATGTCTTTGTCCAGGCCTGGCCACTACAAGTAGCTCCTGGCTACAGCCTTCATCCGAACAATTCCTGGGTGCCCCTCGTGTAGGGAATCCAGCACCTTGGAGCCAAGATTGGGTGGAATGATGACCCTGCTCCCCCACAGCACACATCCCTTGTGGGCCGACAGTTCATTTTTCTGAGAAGCGTAGTGCTGGAACTCAGGGCCTGGCCGGGCCTCTGGCCATCCCCTTAACACCCAGTTGAGAACGCGGCTAAGAGTTCTGTCTGTGGTGGTTTCAGCTGCTGGTCCATCGCGCCGGTATGCTGCTTCCACCAGCAAACAGGACCGCCTAGATCAGGGCTGTCAAACTCCTGGCCCACGGGCCGGATGCGTCACACGCTGGCCACGCCCGCATCCGGGTTAGCGAAAGGGAAAAAAGTCCCGATACATCACATGATGCTGCCGTGACGATGTGAGTTTGACACCCCTGGCCTAGATGGTCCACAGTAAGCTTGCCTGTCCTCTCCACAGCTGGCTCTCCTCCTCCTTGCTCTGCTATCTCACCAGCTCGCCTCTTTGTTCTCTGCCGGTGGTTGCACTACTCTCAGTCGGCTCGCCTCTCCGCCCCACAGCTGATTCTCCTCTCTGCTCCGCAGCTGGCCCCACTCACTCACCAGTTCACCTGTTTGCTCTCCGCCGGTTCATTTTGCTGCCCACAGTCAGTTCGCCTCTCCACTCATCTCACTTCAATGAACCTCCGATCTCATAGGAGTTAATGATATTTTGATGATATTCTCTAGTTTGACTTTGTTCTCTTGCTTGTGCTTGCATAATGTTGAATTCCAATATTGCATGATCATTTCCCCCCTAAAGGTTTCTGTAACTTCAACACCTTCTATCATTTAATCTCTGTTAGTGAGAATTAAGTCCAATATGGCTGATCCCCTAGTTCCCTTCTCTACGTTTTGGGAGACAAAGTTGTCTGCTAGGTTTGTCAGGAACATGTTTGATCTTCCACTTGGTGCAGAGTTTGTCTCCCAGTTGATGTCAGGGCAGTTAAAGTCCCCCATTACTATTGTGATGTGCTTCCTACATACCTTAGTTAACTGGCTAGCAAAAAGTTCATCTATTTCCTCTGTTTGGTTGGGTGGCGTATAGTATACACCTATGGCAATGTCATTTTCCCCCTTTTATATTGACTCAAATGCATTCAAGACAGTTTTCATCATTTTTGTGCTCTATTTCTGTGGAGATGTAGTTATTTCTTATATATAGTGCAACTCCACCTCCTCTTTTATTTGGTCTGTTTCTTTTAAATAATTTAAATCCCTCTAGCTGTGTATTCCATTTGTGGGTTTCATCCCACCAAGTTTCTGTAATGGTGTGCTGCCCCCACTCACCCACACGTCACGGTTGGTGTAGAGAGCTTTATTTAGTCTGTTCCCTCAACAGTTCCATTTCAGGTTTTCAGCTAACCCCCAGCTGCAAGCTTAGCACAGTAATTGGCTCATGACCAAATAGATAACCAAAAGCAAAACAAACTTATAGCCAAACCAAAACAGTCTTGAAAATAAAGGTTTTGCCTGTATAGGTTCCAAAAACAAACAGCTCAAAATCCCCTCCAAGGTTAGGGGCCTCCACTGAGGTTTGTCAACAAGTCCGGTGGTCCGAGTTTCAGGGCTTGCAAGGAGAAGTCACAGGAATAGTCCAAGCCATAAGTTCGGGGGGTCGTTTTCATAGAAGCCAGCCATGAACAAGCTCCAGACTAACCTTCCAGGCAACGGCCAATTAGTCCACCCAACAGATAACCGGCTGCTCCAAACACGAACATAAATGCTCTCCGCAACTGAATTAAATCCACAAGCTGCAGCGTTCCAGAAACACAAACAACCATGTGGCCACGACCCACACACATTGCTTCCAGCAACACCTCTCTCTGCCTGCTGTGCTAAATAGCCCCTCCCGGTGTAGCCCATTAAGAGGGTTGGGGTCTTTTCCCCATCAATCTGGCAGATCTCCGCCTCTCTGCCCTGCATGCTCTAACATCTACCAAGGCCGGCAGCTCCTCCCCCTCTTCCTCATTGGCCTGTGAGCTCTCCCCAGCCGAGGCATGTTCAGCCGACAGTTCAGGGTCAGCAATACCGGACGTGCCAGGAATGCTCTCATTCTCCCCTGAGGCCTCTGAGGAAGACGTGGATGAGCCATCATCCACAGGAGACATCACAAATGGCAACAGTATCATAGCTGCCCTCATTTACTTGAATTTTTTTTTTCATTTTTTTTATTAGACACACATAACAAAATAACAATATACATTCAAGGACAAAGACATACAACATACAAGTGGGGCATAAGTGTCCCCCTATCAACCAAAAGCTATCATCTGATATGATCAAACTATTAACATTTTCCATACACCTGTAAAATACTTTCTAAATATACACCACTTTTTAATTGTTTCTCATTTTTAGTTATATGGTTATAGTTACAAAACTCTCTACGTATTTCCTTCAGAATACAACATTTTACCTCTTCTTTTATTTATTACAACAAACATGTGAGACCGTAGTAACCCCCTTTCCACCTTACTTTATGGTTGAATATAGTCAAGATATTAACGTTTTCCTTATATATTTATAATAATCTCTCTATATACACCATATTTAATTATATAACTTAAACTATAAAAACTATACATAGTTCCTTCTGATTCTTTAGTTTAAGAAGTATCTAAACTCTTTTATTCAGTCTATTTATATTGATCACTATAATTATAATTTGTTCCACCATTATTCAAAATATCTTTTAGGATTTCTTATTCCTCTTATTACACTATCTTATATTCTTTAGACTTCTTTTTCTAAAATACTATTAACGCTTCCACCTCCACCATCATTATTTGTAATATCTTTTAGGGTTCTTCGGTTCTCTTAATACTCTACTGCGTGCTCTTCCTTGCTGTTCATATTTCTTTATTACTTCTTTTTGTTTCTCCCTCTCTTCTACTAATTCTTCTTCTTTCTGACTTTCTCTCTCTAGTTCCTCTCTAGTTCGTCTGCTAGCTTGTTCTTCTTCTGGTTGACCATATTGGTCACAGAATTCTTGTGCTTGTTCAATTGAGTTGATTCTATATTTCTTTTCCTGCCAAGTTATCAAAAGTCCCTCAGGCATCAGCCATCTAAACATAATATTATCTTTTATCAATCGGCTCATTAAAAATTGATACTGCTTTCTGTTATTCCTAATTCTATGAGGGACTTGTTTTAATATAATAATTTCTTTACTTTTATACGAAATCGCTTCATTCCTAGACCATTTATATATGTCATCTCGCACCGCTCTCCTTGCAAATTTGACATGAACCTCTCTCAGTAATTGGTGTCTTCTAGCATAGTAAGTATGAACCCGATAAGTTTCATCTATTTCTTTTCTCATTTCGTTTGTATCAATTTGCAAAATTTTCGCTAAGATTTCTGTCATTTTTTCTCCCAGGTTTTCCCCCTTCTCTTCTACAATGTTTTGAAACCTAAGATTATACGAGGCTCGTTCCATCTTGAGATGGGCTATGGCTTCTTCTAAATTTTTGGTGGTCAAGGCATTTTTCTCTTCTATATTATCAACTTTTTGTTCTACCAATTATATCTTATTTTCTATTGTGTTTATCTTTTGTTCATTTTCCACTAATGTTTGTTGGATATTTATAATCTTATCATCTATACCTTTCACCTTGTCTTTTACTTCCACCATCTCTAGCTTAATTTCTTCATGATGTTTTTTAGCCTGCTCACTATTATTTTCTAATGCCATTTGGGTTTTAGTCATTGACTCCTGCATTTGAAGTAATGTCTCTTGGATAGATTGTAAACTTATAGTTGATGCAGATTTTTCTTTTGATAACATACTTTCAATTGATCTTTGATGCATTGGGGATTCCTGTATTGTTAAGGCAGAAGCTGATGTTTGTTTTTTACTCAATTTAGTGGTGGTGGTTGTGCTAGTCATGTTAAGGGAATCTCGTATATTTTTCCACAAAATCATGTACAAAATTATTACACTTTATACGTTCAGTTACTCTATGTTATAGCAAAAATATTCACTAATTCTTCTAAATTATAAATATAATTATGTTTATATAAGAATCAACCAATTCAAGGAAAATATAATTTGCTATATAACTAGTACTGTTATAATAATCAATATAACTCCCTAGTGAAATTATTATTAATAATCTATTTTAAATATTATTATTATAGATATGCAAACTATAAATACATAAAAAAGATATAACTCTAAAGATATATCAGTTTCTTATGTTAATTTCTCTGTTGATAAATGTAAGTATGTAATTAATCAGTTAAATATTACAATCAAGAAAGGTTTTAACAATTACAGCACTAAGTTCATCTAATAGGAAAGCAGACAAGACTTATAATTTCATTAATTAATTAAATCCTTAATCCTTAAATCATAAAGTTCTTTTCACCAAATATTAAGATTATCTATTATTATCTAAGGCTTTCTATTTTACTTATAAGGTCGATAGTTCTGTTTCTTCTCTCTGTCTTCTCTTTTGCAGATTATCAGGGGGAGACAGTAAAAGTTATAGTTAGCCCAGCTTAGTTTCTGCCTTTCAGAATTCTTTTCTCTTTGGGGGGGGGAGTTCTTTTCAATGGCTAGGTCTTTTGATCATATTCACCTCCTCTCTTCTCTTCCGGGTAGTCCAATACAAATCTTTAAATCCAGACAAAATATTCAAAATCCCAAGGTTTTAAATCCTTAAACAAATTAGTTCTCTCCATCCATCAATCGGTAAACACGGAGCCCCTTTCTCGCCGGCGATGTTTCCTTTGTTTTTACACAGTCACTCTTAGCGTACCTCCGGTTTTCTATGGCAGCTGCTTCCGCTCCTCTTTTTCCATTCACCACCGGGTTCTCCGTGCTTTCTTCTCAGCTGAACAAGCAGATTTCAAATCTTTCTTTATATTTCAGTTCCAAGCTACAAAGCTCTACTCTTCTCACCCGAGGTTTTTTCTAGGTTTCTTCACAGCGTCGCTCTCGCCATCCGTCTTTATGGCATCTATTTCTGCTCCTCCTTTGCATTCACCGCCATTAATATCCTGAGCAGCTCATGTATTCTTTCCCGAACAGCCGAAGTCCAATCATTAAAGCCAAATCAAAAGTCCAGTATTCCGAGGATTTTACGTTCTTAAATAGGATTAAACCGCACTGTCAGTCCAACCTGAACATGGAGCACCAATCTTGTTGCTAAAGGTTTCTCTTTAAATTTTTACTGTCACTCTTACTGTGACTTCAATTTTATAGCGTTTGTTTCCCGTTTTTTTCCCCGCCGCTTGCTTCTCTTGCTTTATTCCTCAATGGGCTCTCTCAATCTGTAGTCTACGTTCTGTTAATTCTGTTAATTCAAATACTCTTTCATTTTCCGATTTAGCTTTCTTTAATCTCTTCTTCTTCCTGCTGTGTGGTCGTTTCTGCTATGGCCGGCCGAAAAAACAGCCACTTTTCTTTCCTGTCAGAGTTGAAGGGTTTATCTTCGTCCTACAAGGCAATGGCGTGTTGCCTCTTGGACTCCAGAAAATCCCTTCTCCATCGACCGGTCCCTTCTCCATCGACCGGTCCCTCCAGGTCCGATCGCACCCAAAACGGGTCCCCCAAGAGGAAGATAGAAGCCTCGGGAACAGAGCCCTGTTCCTCTGCTTTCAGGTGCAGTTCCGTTGCCACCGGAAGCCCTTGAATTTCTAATTCACCCTGTATATTCCTCATACTCTGTGCATTGGTGTATAGACATTTGAGTCCTTTTTTACTGACCCTGTGTTTACTTTCTACATAACCTGTTTTGTGCCCAAGTTCCCCTACTTCCTTACCACCTGTGTGATTAGTGCACATAGTATGGCACACACTATCAAAAGCTTGATTTTCCTTGACAGCAAGGTTGATATTCTTACCCACACAAACATCTATGTTACAAGCACTGATAACCCTATTAGTTTTAGATTGCTGGGGACAGAAATGTTCTGTATCAATTAACTCTGTCCCCATTGTTTAGTTCAAATGTTTCTCCAGAGAATCGGTGAATTTAATGCCAAGTAACTCAGTCCCATGATGGATGCAAACCATCTCTTTTGTACAATTTTTCATCAGATCAGCTGCAGACATCATGACTAATACAACTAAAGCCTTCTGCTTTACACCACTCCTTCAGCCACACATTGAACTCTGCTATACACTGGCCTTTTCCTTTTTGTTCCTTATATACAGGTAAAACCTCTGAAAAAGTAAGCCTACAGCCTATCCTACTAAGTTCCTGCTCCAAGCTCTGGAAATCATTCTGCACAGAGAGTACATCTTTTTGGGACAGATCATTTGTGCCAAGATGTACAATAGCATCAACATCACAGTCCTTACTGGTATTCTTTACTATCTTTAAAATATGCCCCTTGTCTCTGCTGGCAGTAGCATTTGGCAGACACATGATTTCTTTCAAAACCTCCACATCCTTTCCTAAATTGACATCCAATCACCAACCAGAAGGTGGATTCTCTTTTTAGATACCTTGCTCTTCTTCCATGAATGATGTATAATACCTGATTCACACTTTCCTCTATCCAAAACAAGTTCTTCATCTCGGACCCCGATCTCCTGCTCATTTGAGTTATCATAATCATCACAACCAGCTTGACCTGCCACCTTAGTATCCCTATTAAGGTCAGTAAGGGCACTGTATCTGTTATGCAGGGACACAGCGAAAGCTTTGTGTTTGTGGTTCATGGCTCTCTCCCTGCCAGATCCCATGGATGTCCACACTGACCTTCTCCTGCAGGATCTTTGTGGTAGAGGGGGATGATAGTGGGGCAGCTCAATAGAACAGAATGGCTGAGCTGGACACCTAATTTCTTCCTGAAGAGCACAGACTAGAGCATTCCAATCCCCTATGACGAAAAGGACATCTTTTTTGGTGTTAGTACTAGAAGATGTTGTAGTTCTTAATAGAACCAGTCAACTTCAGCCTCTTTGGCATCAGTGGTTGGGGCATTGACTTGGATTACTGTGATGTTGAATGATTTGCCTTGGATCTGAACTGAGATCATTCTGTGGTTTTTGATATTGTACCCCAGTACTGCTTTTCCCACTCTTTTATTGACTATGAGGGCTACTCCATTTCTTCTAAGGGATTCTTGCCAGAGTAGTAGATATAATGTTCATCTGAATCAAATTCACCCATTCCCGTCCACTGTAGTTCACTGATTCCAAAGATGTCGCTGTTCAATCTTGCCATCTCATGTTTGATCACATCCAGCTTACCTTGATTCATAGATCTTACATTCCAGGTTTCTATGCAATATTGTTCTTTACAGCATTGGACTTTCACCACCAGACACATCCACAGCTGAGCATCCTTTCATCTTTGGCCCAGCCGCTTCACTCTTTCTGGCACTACTTGTAATTGCCCTCTTCCCCAGTAGCATATTGGACACCTTCCAACCTGAGGGGCTCATCTTCCAGTGTCATATCTTTTAGCCTTTTGGTACTGTCCATGGGGGTTTCTTGGCAAGGATACTGGAGTGGGTTGCCATTTCCATCTCCAGTGGACCACATTTTGTCAGAACTCTCCACTATGACCTGTCCATCTTGGGTGTCCCTGCACAGCTTAGCTCACATCTTCTTTGAGCTGTGCAAGCCCCTGCACCATGACAAGGCAGTGATCCATGAAGGGGAAGGAACACTATGGGGAACTCTTATTTGATAATTGAGAGAACGAGCCTATTTTGGGATTAAAAAGGGTCCTGTCTTGTTAATAGACTTATCTTGTTAATAGACCTCAATATCATTCGTTTAGTGACCATTCAAAGTTACAAAGGGATTGAAAAAAGTGACTTATGACCAGTCCTCACACTTACGACCACTGCAACATCCCCATGGTCATGTGATCAAAATTTTGGCGCTTGGCAACTGGCATGTATTTACAATGTTCACAGCGTCCCAGAGCCATGTAATCACCATTTGTGACCTTCCCAGCCCTTCCCCCAAAACACAGTGTTTTCTTGAACAGTCTTATCAGTGGTGAGTCTCATTTTCATAATAACTATAAAACTTCAATTCCCCAGGAGGTTTAGCAATGAAAAAAGAAAATAGTCTATAACACATCATCCACATCTGATCCTAAAGAAAATCAGAATAATTACTTCAATGTTGAAATCGGTAACTAATGCAACAGAAAGCCTGAACACTCTGTTTCCCTCTCGCTGCTCCTCTGAGGAATTGTTATCAAGCTCGGTTTCTGAAAGCATCAATTCCCCAACAAATAAAAAGAGAAGGCGTGTCAGCCCAAAGCAAAAAGTAAAGGAAAAGGATATTCGGCAGGATATAACAGTACAAGTCCAAATTAACCATCCAGTAGAACAATTAGATAATGAGAAGGAGAGTCAGAGTCTTCATTCAGTAGAAAGGCCAATGTCAGATCAAAATTGGGGGAATACTAACAATCAAGATAAAGAAGAGCAACAACTACTACAATGTATGAGGAATATTGAATTTTACAATAATTGTGTTTACACAGGAAACATAGTTAATATCGATCCAGCTCCAAAAACAAGCTGCCATTCGGTACCCTCATTCCCTAGTCAACCAACCCAGTCTTGCTTACGGGAGTCAACCAACCAACCTTGCTTATGGGAGTCTTATACAAATTGTGACTTGGAACATAGCTGGCTGGAAAGAAGTGGTTGACAGTGAACTGGTGAGTTTCCTTTGTAATAGCCATCCAGGAAACCTGGTTAACTGAAGAGGATGACTTAATACAACTTCCGGGCTTTCAGGGATGGGCTTCCCCCGCCCGAAAAACAAAGAATAAGGGGAAACCCTCTGGTGGACTATGTATCTATATTAAGCAAGAATTGCAATGGCAGGGGGAGAAACTATATAATGAAGAGACGTTCTCGTACTTTCTAGTTGTGAAATTTAGATATGAGGTGTTTGAATTAATATTGGTAAATGCATACATTCCTCCAAACACATGCCTGTATTTCCATACTGTATCTTCAAGCCATAATTAGATTGCTTGGAGATTTTAATGCTAAATTAGGTCCATCTTTGCATGAGTTTGTTTGAAAAGAAAGGATTCCCAAAGGAATTTCTTGAGAATCATCCTCAGTAGTTTTCTAGAGACAACAAAAGTAATACTGCTAGTCTGTTCCTAGTCTCTTTAATTTTTAAAGGTAATCTTCAAATCCTGGGAGGTAAGGATAATAATTACATATACCCTTACACATACCACTCCGCCCGCTCAAGTAGCGTGCTAGATCTCTTATGTGTATCAAGAGATAAAGTTGACCTCTTTTCAGAAGTTACTGTACATTTAGGTGATGAAAGTGATCATCAGCCTGTGAGTGTGACATTACAAGGTTGTTCAGATTTAAGATCATATAACACAGCCGACACATGGCTCACTAAAAACTTAGAGGTGACCCAAAATAAAAGGTTAATTTGGGCTAAAGTTGATACAAATGCAATATTAGACAGTCTTAAAACAGAGAATGCTGCTAACTGGGCTAGAACAATCCAGTCATCTACTACTGACTGGCTATCAGTCTCCAAAGCATTATTTAATCTCTGCAATATGCTGAAGAAACATCTAATAACTAAACCCCCTGCCAAAAGTTTTCAAGTGGGTAGATCTCACTGGTTTGATTTTGAATGCCGGTTGTTGAAAAAGAAATTGAAGGTAGCCATGAGACTCGCTCAGAGGAGTCCTACCGCTCATATACAAGCTGAGATGCTGCATATAAGAAGAGAATACAAAAAACTCATAAAATTAAAGAAAAAAAGTTTTGCCATTTCAATCTGGTCAGAACCCAAACTGGCTGCCAAAAGTCATAACTCAGTAATATTCTGGCACTCTGTAGCAGGATTTATTTAGCGTATGGCACGTGTTAGCCAGGGATCACTGAAGCGGCTGGCTGCCTCTGTGAAAGGAATTTTTTTCGGGTGGTGTTATCTTACCAGTGGGATGCCTGAATGTCAGTAGGCAATCGGGGGAGGCTCCTTTCCTCTCCCTACGCAGTTTATTTGCTCACGGGAATCGAACTGCCGAGCTGCCGGCCTCAGCAGAGCGCAAGCAGGAGTCCTAAAGGAACGGATATTTGCATTTGATATACCAATCTCTGCTGAGGACTGGGGGAATTATTATCAATGTTTGCTTGCTTTTATGGAACCTGTAGAGAAACTTTCTTTAAGCAGTGATTTACTAAACCCTAGAACTCCTCCCCCTTGGCCACCAGTCTCAGAAAAGGAGATACAATCAATCATTAAAAGTTTAAAGAGCAATAAAGCCCCAGGTGAGGATTTTTTACCAGCAGAATTATTTAAGAAATTTCCCAATTGGTGGGGTCCAGTACTGGCAGATCTTTTTACACGTATAAATAACACCTGCCATATACCAGATGGGTGGAAGATCGCAATAGTTGTCCCCATATATAAAAAAGGAAATAAAAAGGATCCTAGTAATTATAGACCCTTCAGTCTGATTGACATTGTAGCAAAAATATATGCTAGGTTCCTTTTGAATAGAATTGAAATCTGGGTAGAGGAAAACCATATTCTCGCAGAAGAACAAGCAGGTTTTAGACAAAGCCGATCTACCATCGATAACTGCTTTGTCTTGAACCATCTAATTGCCAAATATGCCTATAAGAGGAGACCCGTTTGCTGCTTTTATAGACCTCACAGCAGCATTTGATAGGGTAAACAGAGAAGTACTATGGAGTAAATTGACATCTCTTAAAATAGAACCTAGACCAGTGGTGGCGAACCTTTTTAAGCTCGTGTGCCAAAAAGGGGGGGGGGGCGCGCTCGCGCGCGCTCGCATGCCCACACCCATTCCCTCCCCACCACGCATGCGCACAACACCACCCCCATGCTGCCCCCTGCGCATGCGCACACCCCCCCACCCCCGCGCAAAGGCTTACCGGAGCCTGGGGGGACGAAACCGGCAAACCGGAAGTGCGAAAAAACGCACTTCTGGTTTGCCGGTGTGCTGTTTTTTGCACTCCGGAGGGTTCAGGGAAGCTCCCTGAAGCTCCGGAATGCAAAAAACTACAAAACGGACAAAACGGAAGTGCGAAAAAGTGCACTTCCGGTTTGTCCATTTTGTAGTTTTTTGCATTCCGGAGCTTCAGGGAGCTTCCCTGAACCCTCCGGAGTGCAAAAAACAGCACACCGGCAAACCGGAAGTGCGTTTTTCCGTACTTCCGGTTTGCCGGTGGGAACCCTTGCGTGCCGGCCGCTATGGCTCCACGTGCCACCTGTGGCATGCGTGCCATAGGTTCGCCACCACGGACCTAGACTGTTGGCTTTGATTAAAACCCTTTACACAAGTACCTGTTTGAAGGTGCTGTGTGTGGTTAATGGGGCTCTGACTAACAGGATTCACACAAATAAAGGGGTAAGGCAAGGGTGTATCCTGGCCCCATTATTATTTAGTTTATATATCAATGACTTGCCAGGTTTAATGAAGGATCCCATGGTACATATGCCTATGATCCTAAATACATACTGCAACAGCTTGTTCTATGCTGATGATATGATTTTATTATCGTACTCACAAGTAGGATTACATAGGATATTAAGCAGATTCAGCTCCTATTGCCAGGATAACTCCCTAACCATTAGTAAATCTAAATAAAAAATCATGGTGTTTGGAAAACATCATCAGAGACATAGATGGCAATTAGATGGTGAACCAATTGAACAGGTTAACACCTTTGTATATTTAGGCGTAACTTTTTCCAAGACTGGATCTTGGGCTTGCCATCATCAATGGAGTACACTTAGAGCAAAAGCTAGTTTGAATGTACTGCTTAAATTAAAGAATCATAGTTACCCAGGGTCCCTAGCCCCATTAATTAAAGTATATAAAGCTAAGGTTACACCTATGCTCTTGTATGGAGCAGAGGTTTGGGGTCTATACTCAACCACAGTACTAGAACAAACACAGTTCCAACGTTTGAGATGTATTTTGGGTGTAGATCTAAGAACATCTGCTGCAGCAGTTAGAGCTGAATTGGGAATTTATACAATTCATGCACTATCCAAAATTAGAGCATATAACTACTGGCACAAAGTCAATGAAATGGAGAGTGATAGACTCCCCAAGTTATGTCTACTAGAGCAGATAAAATCACAATCACAAATCTCCTGGATCACCAAACTGAAAAATTTTGTAAGAAGCTGTGGCCTTCCTGTTTCTTGTTAACAGCAGAATGATTTAAAAAAAGAGCTGCCCAAATAATTAAGACTATAGAAGCACAAAATGATATAGCTATCCTTAGTAAGGTGGGTAACTTGAAATGGCTGAGCAAATACAAATGTACTTTTCAAATAGACAGCTATTTAAAGTTACAACTGCCAAAACATCTTAGGGGGATATTTACACGAGCGAGATTCGAACAGCTTGACACAATGGTCAGATATGGGAGATTTGATTCTATACCCTACAATCAGGGGTGGGTTCTAACTTACCTCGCTGTCGGTTCACTTCCTCCTGCGCCGCGTGGCTGCGCCTTGTGGGCATGCGCCCGCTTCGCACGCGGGTGCATGCACAATGGCAAACAATCTGAAAAAATCCCCCCCAATAAGCCAAAAACAAGATGGCGACACATGCGCAGTGCCGGAAACTCGGCTTCTGCGCATGCTCAGAAGAAAAAATAAATAAAATAAAAATCCCCCCCCCCAAAATAATAATAAAAATTCAAAAAAAAGATGGCGGCGCTCATGGACCGGCACCGATTGAACCGGTTCCGTAACATCATTGTGACATCATCAGTGGGTTGCTACCGGTTCGGGCGAACCGGTCCGAACCGGGAGGAACCCACCTCTGACTACAATGGACGTCTCTGCATTTGCAGAGCGGCAGAGGTAGAAGACCTGGCTCACATCCTATTTGATTGTTGCCTGTATAAGAGGGTGAGAGACAGGTCTATACACTAAACGAATGACCCATTGGGATCCCCATATCAAAACAACTTACCTTATGTGTGGCCAGAATCTGAAAATAACATTTAACACAGCACAGTACTTAAGCAAAATGGTTCGGTTGAGATCGGCATATGTGGGACTGATTGGGATAGATTGTAGGGGTGACACCAAAATATAATTTTATTTATCTATATATTAAATTATTGTAGTTTATTCCAATTTCATTCTAAACGGTATTTTATCCAATTCCATTTTAAATTGTTTTTATCAGATTTTAGTAATAATTTGTGTCTGAAACTCTGCACTTTGATATGGCCCAAGGGCTAATCAATAAAGTAAACTAACTATTTTAAAACTCAGTTACTGATGATTGACCCACTACCTTCACTGGAAGTCGGTTCCAAGCTTCCATTACTCTTTCTGTGAAGTAATACTTTCTAACACTACTTTTAAACTTCCCTTCTGTCAGTTTGAGGTTATGTCCCCATGTTCTTGATTTTTGCTTAATGTTGAAAATACTGCCTTCTCAAACCTTATTCACACCCTTACTATATTGAAAGGTTTCAATCATGTCCCCTCTTTCCCTTCTGTCCTCCAGGCTGTAAATATTCAGTTCCTCCAATCTCTCCTGATATATTTTGTCCCTCAGACCTTGCACCATTTTTGTTGCCCGTCTTTGGACTCGCTCAATCCCATCAATATCTTTTTTAAAGTAAGCTCTCCAGAACTGGACACAGTATTCAAAATGGGGTCTGACTAAAGCCCTATATAGCGGGATTAGGACCTCCTTTTTCCTGCTGGTGATCCCTCTAGTGATGCATCCCAGAATTTTGTTTGCCTTCACAGCTGCCTGGCCATACTGTTTTTTTGCAGTCATTTTGCAGTCATCTGCTATGAGCACACCTAAATCTTTTTCTTCTGTTGTTCTGTTTAACACTGTACCCCGCCCCCCGCCCCCCAATACTGTAACCTGGCCAGAGGATTCTTTTTCCCCCAAGTGCATGATCTTACATTTAGAAAAATTGAACTGCAGTTTCCACATTTTTGACCAATTTTCCAACAATTGGCTGACCGAGTTACTATGCTAATCTATTGGCTGACTTTGTTCACATGGCTCTCCCAGTTATGAATATTCTAACAGAGAGGAATCTTTCGATCTCCGCTGCTCTTTGCCATTAAAGAAACATTGTAAAGTAAACAGATATAATGTTATAGTAAGTGAAGTGAGCCACCTACTGGTCAAAATTGGATATAATTACAAACTGAGAAATAGGGGATGATGCAAGAGTGACCAGAAAAGAGGACTAGAATAAAGAACTGGATTTTGAATTTTTATAGGTGGAATACAAGATTATATTATAATTATATTATAATATATTATTAATAGTCTAAAATAAGAGTATTTTGATGAAGTAATATAAAACTGTAAAGGATAAATTGTTAAAGGATACATGAACTCTCCCCTCCTTTTGAATAGTAAGTAGATAGAGATTTGAAAAAAGAAATTTAACTTAAAAATAGTTAGAAATATTGATATAGTGTATATAGTATATGCTATAGTACTATTATAGTATCATTTGAATTACTGGAATATTTTATGTCAAACTATATTATTGATTTGAACTGATATTTAGAGATAGAGCATTAATTGAAATACTTGGGACTATTTGGTATAATTATATATATACTATAAAAGAGACAGTAGGGATAAAATAGTAATCATAGAAATTATTAAGCTCCAATA
Organism: Diadophis punctatus similis; assembly: GCA_023053685.1. Classification (NCBI taxonomy): domain Eukaryota; kingdom Metazoa; phylum Chordata; class Lepidosauria; order Squamata; family Dipsadidae; genus Diadophis; species Diadophis punctatus. Next base: position 1,750,900 of record JALIGW010000074.1, read on the forward strand.
GCAGTAAAGTCATAATAAATTAAGCCGAAAAATATATCGTTGTATGTTATTCTGGAAAAGTCTTTTTTTGGGGAGGAAATCTGCTAGTATGACAACTCTTACAAGGACAACAAAGAAAACAACACCACATCTTACAACAACAACATCGTCGCCAAATCTCCAGCGCTCAATTGAAAGTATGTTGGGAGCGGAAAAGTCTAGTTCAACACAGAGTTCGCAGAATATACAGGCAATGTTTCAAGCATTACAAGAATCAATGAACAAAACCGAAGAAACTATTCCAAAAAATTACGAGGAAACAAAGAAAAATCATGAAGAGATAAGACAAGACGTGGGAGAGATGAAAGGTGATATTTAAAAAAGGATGATAAAATTGGTAGTATTCAACAATCAATTATCCAAAACGAACAAAGAATAAAAACAGCTGAAATAAAGATACAACATTTGGATAAAAAGGTAGAAATATTGGAACAGAAAAATACTATCCCGAACAGAGAATTAACCGACATGATTATTTTTTTAGAGATGGACAAGGCCGCGTTGTACCTCAGATTTCAAAATATAGTAGAAGAAAAAGATGAAGACCTTGGAGAGAAAATGGCGGAAATTCTAGCTGAGGTGATGCAAAAAGATAAACAAGACATAGTCAGGGATATAGATGAGGTTTATAGGGTCCACACTAATTATGTGCGATGACACCATTTACCAAAAGAAGTCCATATCCAATTTACTAGGAAAGCTGTAAGAGACGAAGTCTATAAGAAGATGCAAGACGAGACAATAACATATAACGGAAGGGAAATACAGACCTTAAAGCAGATACCGCGGAGAGTTAGGGACCAAAGGAAAAATTAGCAATTTCTAACAACCCATCTAACAAGAGAGAATGTGATGTTTAGATGGTTAACACCAGAAGGGGTACTCATAACTTGGAGAGATAAAAAAATTAAAATTGACTCTGTGGAGAAGGCACGAGAATTTTATGATCACCATTTTTCAACGGAAGGAGAGCAGGAAAGTAGGGATCAAGTGGAGAGTAGAAGCCATGAGGAGGAACAGATGGGGGGAACGAGGAAGAGCTGGAGGAGAGAAGGAGACAAGAAAGAGAACAAAAAGAGATAGAAGGCGCAAGAGGGAAAGTACAGAGAGAGACGAGGAACACTAGGAAGCAAGGACTAAGTAACAAGTAAAAAGGAAAATGGAAGAAGAAATTAAGTTGATCTCTCTAAACATTAACGGATTAAACTCACAAATTAAAAGAAGACAGGTCTTTACAAGACTTCAAGTTAAAAACAGACATAGTATGTATGCAGGAAGTCCACATCACACAACAACAAAATAATTTATTAGTAAACCCAAAACTTGGCAAATTATTTACATCACTATCCCAGCAAAAGAAAAGAGGAGTGGTAGCGTATATCAAAGAAAAATTAGAACCGAGACAAATATACAAAGACGATGAGGGGAGAACTTTGATGATAGAGATAGAAGTCCATCAAAAAAATATTATTGGTTATAATATATGCCCCAAATAATAATCAAAATGAATTTTTTAGAAAAATACACAAAAATAAACAGAACTAGATTATGAAAATATTTGCTTAATTGGAAATCTTAATGTGATTATAGATAGCAAAAAAGATTATATAAGTAGCAAAAAAAAATAAAACAAAGAAAAGAACTTTGCCTGAGTCATTTATTGAAATGGTTCAAGAATTAGTAATGGAAGACGTGTGGAGAGAATTAAATAAAGGGAAAACTCAATATACATATTACTCTAACCAACGTGGTTCATGGTCAAGGAGTGACCAAGTATGGATGACATCTGATTTGAGGAAAGATCTGGAGGAAGTAGAAATTATGATGAATAACTGGGCAGACCACAACCCAATTAAGGTAAGATGGAAGGGTCACAAAATAAAAAGATGGACAATGAACCTAGAAATATTGAAGGAGGAATAATTTATACATAAGGTGGAGAAAGAATTGAAAATGTTTTTTTGAAATAAACTTAAAAGAAGACACTTCAATTCAAATTTTATGGGATACCACCAAAGCCTACATTCAAGGTCTTACTATAGCATATACGGCTAAAAGAAATAAGAAAAGGAAAAGAGAACAAGAATTAATACAAGAGGAACTTTAAAAAGCTGAAGCGGATTTGCAAAGGGACCCCCAAAACATTAAAATCAAGAAAAGAAGGGACATAATTAAACATAAATTCAATTTGAGTATGCAAGAAGAATTAGCACAAAAGTTAAAAATGGCAAAACAAAATTACTTTGAACATGCTAATAAACCTGGGCGGTGGTTAGCTTATAAATTAAAAAAAGAAAAAGACAAAAGAACAATAACCCAATTACAGGATGAAGAGGGAAATAACCATTACAAGAACGAGGAAAAAAAGAAAATAGTACAAAACTTTTTCCAAAATTTATATCAACAAGAAAACATAGCGGAGGATAATATTAGACAATATTTAGACGGAACAAATTTAACTGAAATTATGGAATCAAAAAGGGAAATACTTAATGAGAGAATAACAATGATGGAATTGGTAGAGGCAAGGAAAAAACAAAAGAATAACAAATCCCCAGGCCCAGACGGAATACCAGTGGAATTCTATAAGAAAATACAAGAACCATTAGATTTATTAATGTTAGAAATCTTTAACGATGCACTAATGAACACAAACATACCACAATCATGGACAGAAGCTCTCATTTCACTTATTCCCAAGGAAGATACAGACCCTACACAAATTAGGAATTATAGGCCTATTTCGCTTCTTAATGTAGACTATAAGATATTTGCAGCTATTATTTCGGAAAGATTTTAAAAAGTTCTAAATGAAATTATACATATAGATCAAAATGGCTTTCTCCCGGAAGGAGGAGCCAGCGCCGGGACGGTACGGACGCTTCTCCACAACACTCTGTGGAGAACTCCGAACCACGGCCTATTAGAGACCCGAAATTCGGGTCAGAGCCGCTCAGGTGGAGCGGTAAAAAAAGAAGCTCACTGTAGCGGACTGTAGGGGTTGGCGCAGATCCCACGGAAGCTACGGTTTCATGCTTCTTGGCCATCGGCAGTGCGGAGGCGACCAGATGTGCCACCATTAGTTCCGGCGGCGTTGTGCTACTGGGATGAAGATTGAATGATGATCGTATCATCTGGGTGAGAGGATTCTTTTTTGACAATTTTTCTTTTAAGTAACTAACGAAGGAGATTTTTAACTTTATAAATTGGAATTAACTGCATTTTGGATCAGAAGCTCTGGGCGAGGGAGGTGGCTCTTTGAAGTCACTCCCAATCAGCGGCGGAAAGAGCGTTAAAAGTGAAACTTTTACGTCTGACTTTATTATTGAAGGAGATTTGAGTGCCTTACAATTATACTAAATTTTTGGTCTTTAAAAGAAATAAGTTTGCCTCAAATTGAACTGTGATATACTTTTTTGTTTCTTTTTTTTAATACTGTATCCTTTCTCTCTTCCTTTTTTTTTCCTGTGTTGGAACATTGTAGCCAATACAAGCACAGTGCCACCTAATGTTTGAACTGAGACACAATTTGGATACTTTGTAATAAGAGAGAACAGCTGCAGCTTGCTTACAATATATTATCTTACTCAAGAGAACTGTTTATGTTTGACCTGAGAAGATGTTTTGACTAAAATTAGCTCTATGTCTGCAGCCTGGAATACTTTTTTTTTCTTCCCCTCTTTGAACTTTTGAAATTGAATCTCAAGCCTTGCTTTTATTTTATTTTTCTCTTTTTTTTCCTTGGCTATAATAAGTGGATTAGGGCGTGAGCCTGAAGATGAGCTTGTATGATTTTTCCTTCTTTCCCTGGCTATAATAAGTGGATTAGGGCGTGAGTCTGAAGATGAGCTTGTATGATTTTTCTTTTTTTTCTTTTTTGACAATTGAAATTGTTTTTTGTTTTCTCTTGCCTTCTGGATATTTTGGATATTGATTTTTTTTCTTTTTCCCTCTAATTGGACTTGACCTATTTTTATTTATTAATTTTTGCTCCCTTTTTTATCCCTCTTCTTTTTAATTACCCACCCTTTGGCTTTAAATTTTCTTCTCTCCTCCCCCCCCCCGCTCTTTTTTATTTTATTTTTTTGGATCTATTGGATTACTATTACCCTCCCATTGGATTACAAATTATAAATATCGATTTGGATTACAAATTACGATTTGGATTACAAATTCATGCTAAAATGACTACAAGGAAGATACCATCATATCTTTCATCATCATCTACTTCATCACAGAGTCCAGGACAGAAAACAACTGATACAATGACACAAGCAGACAAATCTAATATGGAGTTAAAAAATATGATGCAAGCGTTATTTGAGGATTTTAAAATGGAGGTTACTGGCAAGATGGAAGCAAGTATGGGGAAAGTTGAAGAAGAACTAAAGGAAGTGAGAGGCTTCCTGGAAAAAAATGAACATTTACAAAAAGCAGAAGAAGAGATCCAAGTAACTAAGAAAAAGGTACAGGAAGTAGAAACCCACCAAATAGAATCTGATAAAAGACAAGAGAAGATAAATATAATTTCCGAGATGGACTGCTCTGATTATTACTTGAGATTTCAGAATGTAATAGAAGAGAAAGATGAAAACTTAGCAGAAATAATGGTGAACATGTTGGCAGAAGCAATATAGGAAGATAAAGAGAGATTGATGAATGACATTGATGAAATTTACAGAGTTAATATGCGATAAGAAACAAATTACCAAGAGAGGTCCACATAAGATTTACAAAGAAGCCACGGAGAACAGAGTTCTTACAAAAAATGAGAAATGTGAACCTTAAATATAAAGGGAAAGAGATTACAGCCTTGAAGCAAGTACCAAGAAGAGTTAGAGATTTGAGAAGAGACTACCAATTTCTGACAAAAATTTTGATTGAAAAAAGGATTAACTTTAGATGGCTTATACCAGAAGGGATAATGCTGTGGTGGCAAGGCCAGAAAGTAAAATTGGACACAACTGATAAAGCTGAATTTTTTTATAGACAACATTTTGTATATGGTGAAGAGGAAAGAAGAGAAAAAGAAGCAAGAGAAATAAGACTACAAAATGAAGGGACAAATGGAAAGACCAAACAATTGGCTACCCTGCAGGAAGAAGCGATCCAAGAGAAAGAGTTAGAAGGAGCAACAGCAATAGAGATAAGGGACCAAAGAGAAACGAGAATGACAAGATCGACTAAGGCATTAAAGTAAAAAGAAAACCACGGAGAACGAAATAAAGATGATTTCAGTGAATATAAATGGATTAAATTCAGTCATCAAAAGAAAAAGGATATTTAATAGACTGAAAAAATTGAAGATGGATATAATTTGTTTACAAGAAGTACATATTAAGCAGCAACATAAGAAATTTTTAGAATGTGCGAGACTAGGAGAACTATATACGACATTAGTAGATCAAAGCAAAAAAGGAATAGCATTATATATACAGAAGAAAATAACTTCAAGGTGTATATACAATGATGAAGATGGAAGGATTCTTATGGTAGAAATAATAATAGCAATAGCACTTAGACTTATATACCGCTTCATAGTGCTTTACAGCCCTCTCTAAGCGGTTTACAGAGTTCAGCATATTGCCCCCAACAATCTGGGTCCTCATTTTACCGACCTCAGAAGGATGGAAGGCTGAGTCAACCTTGAGCCGGTGAGATTTGAACAGCTGAACTGCTGAACTAGCAGTAGCCTGCAGTGCTGCATTTAACCACTGCACCATCCTGGCTCTGAACCATCCTGAACAAGAAAAAGACTTTATTAGTTGCTATTTACGCCCCAAATGAAAATCAAGAGAAATTTTATATAAAATTACACCAGAAGATAGTTGAGTTAGCTTATGAGAATATATGTATACTCGGAGACTTTAATGCCATTGTAAAAGCATAGTTGGACTATAAAACATCAAAAAAGAATAAAATACAAAGGAAAAAATTACCAAAATAGTTTTTTATTATGGTGGAGGAACTAAATTTATTTGACGCTTGGAGACAGAGATTTCCTGAAGATAAACAATTTACTTTCTATTCTTGTAGACATATGTCTTGGTCAAGGATTGACATGATCTGGATGTCCCTGGAAATGTTAAACAACATACAATATATAAACATTGAATCTAGCACTTGGGCTGACCATAACCCAATAGGAATAACCTGGAAAGGAAAAAGGAAAAGAAATAGATGGACATTAAATCAAGAAAGATTAAATGAGAAAGATTTTCAACAATTCACAGAGAGGGAAATGAAATTTTTCTTCAAAGAAAACAAAAAGAATGATATATCTTTACAAACGGTCTGGGATACAGCTAAAGCATATTTCAGAGGATTAGCGATGACTTATACTGCAAAACAAAATAAACAAAGACGAGAAACCCAGAAGAAAATAGAAGAAGAATATAAAGAGTTAGAAAAGAAGTTTCAAAAAGATACACAAAATAATAATATTAAGATAATGATGGACTTGGGAAAACATAAATTAAACATGATTGAGAATGAAGACATTGCAAGAAAAACAAAAAGTGCCAAACAAATTTTTTTTGAACACGCTAATAAGCCAGGGAGATGGTTAGCATATAAGATAAAAAAAGAGAAAGAGAAAAAATGGATAAAACAATTAGAAGACATGGATGGGAACATCAGATATAGTGATGGAGAAAAAAAAAAGATTGCATGGACATATTATAAAGAACTATATGAACAAGAGAAAATAGAAAGTAAAAAAATAGACCAATATTTGGAAGATACGGACCTACCAAAAATATCAGAAAAATATAAAAAATTACTGGAGGAAAAAATCACAATGTTGGAACTATCAGCGGCAATTAAAAAACTGAAAAATGGCAAAGCTCCGGGTCCAGATGGAATACCGGCAGAAACCTACAAAACTTTTGAGGAAACGTTTGGAATTGTAATGTTAGAAGTATATAATGAACTTATAATGGAAAATAAAATACCTGATTCTTGGACAGAAGCATTCATAACTTTGATTCCAAAAGAAGAAACTGGTCTGCAAAAAATAAAGAACTATAGGCCAATTTCGTTGTTAAATGTGGACTACAAGATATTTGCTTCGATAATAGCGAATAGATTTAAGAATTTTTTAAATGACTTTATTCATTCTGATCAAAATGGTTTTTTACCAAAAAGACAAATCAAAGATAACATGCGCATGATTTTAAATGTCTTAGAACAGGGGTCCTCAAACTTTTTAAACAGGGGCCAAGTCACGGTCCCTCAGACTGTTGGGGGGCCGGACTGGCTGGGTGGGTGTGGCTAGGTTATGTGATTAGGTGGGCGTGGCCAATTTAACAGTCCATTAAACAATGCACACAAATTAAACTTTAATTTGTTTTGCTCCTGGGGGTGTTTTATTTGCTTTTGTTTGCATGTTGCTCTTTTGGTTGACTTTTCTTTTTACTAGATCATTTTTTCAGTTGTTTAGGAGTCTAGTGGTCCACTTCAGAAAACTCAGTTTTGCAGCAATTCTTCTCAGCCCCAAGGAGCTTCAGAAATTTCTCTCTCTCTCTCTCTCTCTCTCTCTCTCTCTCTCTCTCTCTCTCTCTCTCTCTCTCTCTCTCTCTCTGAGGCAGGAGAGGTGAAAAACAGGCCATTTTTGCCCATTTTTTGGCCTCCTGTGCACCCCGTTTTTCACCTCCCCCGCCTCCAGCACCATTTTGCAGGTTTTTTCTCACCCGGTTTTTGGCCTCCTGGGGCATCTGTGCACCCCATTTTTCACCTCCCCCGCCTCCAGAAAGTCTCTGCAGGCCAAAATTGTTGGCCTTACCTTTCAGTTCCAGCCCGTGGGGCTCGTGAAGGTAAGTCCTGCGCTCGGCCGAACGGTGGGTGGGGCGATGTGGGCAGGGCAGCCTCGTGGTCCTGAGTGGGCCGGATTAATGGCTTCGGCGGGCCGTAGTTTGAGGACCCATGTCTTAGAATATTATGAGCAGCATCCTGGTAAATAAGTAGCCTTAATGTTTCTAGATGCACAGAAAGCTTTTGATAATGTGAATTGGCAATTTATGATAAAACAATTACAAACTATGGGCTTTGGACAAAAATTTATAGGGGTAATTAAATCAATATATACTAAGCAATCTGCCAAAATAATATTAAATGGCGAAATGACAGAGAAGGTTGATATAATGAAAGGAACCAGACAAGGTTGCCCTCTATCACCACTATTATTTATACTAACTTTGGAAGTTTTAGCTAGGCTTATAAGACAAGATAAAGACATAAAAGGATTAAAGATAAAAAATGAAGAATATAAATTACAAGCTTTTGTTGATGATTTGGTGTTTATACTGGAAGAGCCACTAGAAACAGGTCCAAAACTATTACATCAAATAGAACGATATGGAGAGGTGGCTGGACTAAAAATCAACAAAGACAAAACAAAACTTTTAGTTAAAAATATGACAGAAAAACAAAAAAAGAAACTGTCTGAAACTTTAAAGATACAAATTGTAAAGAAAGGTAGATATTTGGGGATCCAACTATCTGCAAGATGTTTAACTATTAAAGAAAACAACTGTATAAAACTAAAAAAACAAATTGAATTAGATTTGGACAAATGGAAAAATTTACAATTATCACTCATGGGCAGAATTGCATTGATCAAGATGAATATATTGCCTCATTTACTATTTTTGTTCTCAACAATTCCAATAAGAATAGAGAAAATATATTTTAGGGAAATAAATACATTGATCTTGAAATTTATTTTGCAGGGGAAAAGATCAAGAATAAATTTAAAAATGCTGCAAGATGCCAGGACTCGAGGTGGTTTTGGACTCCCGAATTGGGAACTCTACTACCAGGCAGTGACATTGACATGGATGAGAGAATGGATCTTACTAAGAAATCGGAGATTGTTAATATTAGAAGGACATGATATGCATATTGGATGGCACACATTCATATGGTATGGAAGAAATAAAATACACAGCTATTTCCAAAGACATTATATAAGAAATTCTTTATACAGTATTTAGTATGGGAAAAAGTAAAAGCTAAACATTATATGAGTGTACCAAACTGGATATCGACAATAGAAGCATTAATACATCCAAGCAGAGTGAATTGGCAAAAAATACCAAGATATAAAGACATTTTGACAGATGAAGGGAAATTGAAATCGACACAAGAATTAGAGGACCAAGGAATTAAAATGGATTGGTTTATGAGATCGCAAGATACAAAAAAGATTAAAAAATGGAAGGTATCATGTTAAAGAATACAGAATTAGATGCAATACTTACAGGATCAGATGAAAAACTAATTAAGAAAATATATAATTATTTACTTTATGTTGATTTAGAGTTTGAAAAAGTTAAAGAGACAATGATAAAATGGGCTCAGAACTTTGGCTATGCAATAGAGTTAGAAAAATGGAATCAACTCTGGGAAAGGAACTATAAATTGACTATGGCAACAACATATAAAGAAAACATGTATAAAATGTTTTATAGATGGCACTTGTCACCGGAAAGATTAGCTAAAATGTTTAAGAACATGTCTATGAAATGTTGGAAGTGCCAACAAATACCAGGTTCTTATTATCACATGTGGTGGACTTGTGCAGAAGCAAAATCTTACTGGACTCGAGTCAAGAATTGGCTAGAAAAAATGGTGAAACAAAATATAGAGCTGAGACCTGAGACTTTCGTGTTGGGGATTATACCGAATAAACTTAGTAAAGAAGATACCTATCTGATTATACATGTGTTGACAGCAGCTAGAATTACCTTTGCGCAAAAATGGAAAGGAACTAAGGTTCCATCTGAAGAGGATTTAATTAAGAAAATTTTGGATTGCACTGAGATGAACAGAGTGACAATGAAAATTAAAGATAAAGAGGACTCAGAATATTATAATGTTTGGATGAAATTTTACAGTTGGTTGGAGAATGAATATAGTTGAAAGTTAAGATAGAACAATTATTGTGTATAAAAAATAAGAAAATGAACATAGATAAATAACCCAGATGACAAAATGTATATGGATAAGGAGGTAGCAGTATAGTACTATAAAAATATACCTAGAAATAATTAATTTGAAATAGACTTTTAACACAGGACAGATTCGGAAATAACAATTTAAAATGTAAGTGGAGGAGATGTATTGCCTGTCTATCTGTTAAAATAGATTAAAAATAAACACACTCAGGAAAGGAGGAGGAGGAGAAAGAGGAAGTAGTAGAGAGAGAAAAGAAGGAAGAATGTAGGTGTAAGGATTGCCTCCCCAACCATATTCAAAGTACGAACTTCTGAGTCAGTGTTTCAAAAGGATTCCTTTATTAGCAGTTGTATGACAATCCATTCATTCAAAGCAAGATCTAAATGCCTCCAGGCGAGGCAAGCATATTTAACCTTAATGCCCCTCCCCATTAGGCAGGGTGCAAGAGTCAAGCAGTCCACAAAGTGTGAAAGTTCTTTCCTGAGAGTACAGATGGCTATATGTTCCCAGACCCTTCCGTTCAACTGACTTGCATTGCCCCTCATAAACCTTATCTTAAGATGAGAAGGTTCCCAGGTGACTAAGATCCAGATATCTGTTATAACCGTTTGATCAAGCAGAACCAAGACCCCCCTTCTCCTTTTGAATGGCAGAGTCTGGAATCTGACATGCTGCCCCCTAAAAGAAAAAAAGGTCCACCTGTAAAACATAAGCAGAATCAATTATGATATATTAACAAGGTTTGTTAGGGTATTGGGAATGAAATCTTCTCAATAAGATGGGAGCTTTAACATGTTGTTTAGCGACCCACTCGTTATGTGAGGAAGGCAAATGTTTCCAAGCTACCAAATACTGGGTCTTCCCTCTGTGGATCCTAGAGTCAAGAATTTCCTTGATTTCAAAGTGTTGTTCCCCTTCTATCATGATTGGGGCAGGTGGTGCAGATACCACTGGTCTAAGTGATGAGGTTACCTCTCTCTTGAGTAAACTAATGTGAAATACTGGGTGGACTTGTCTAAGTGTTTTTGGAAGAGCCAATTCAACCACTACTGGGTTGATGATCCTACTAATAGGGAAAGGTCCAATGAAATTAGGCCCTAATTTTTTTTATGGTTGTAACGATCTCAAAAATTTTGTAGATAAATATACTCTATCCCCAACATGGAAAGGTTTAGGCTCTACTCTTTTCTTGTCCGCTTGAATTTTGAAAGCCTCTCTAGCTTCCTTTAAAGCCAATCTGACTACTGGCCATGTGTTTTGCAAATTTTCTATCCACTCCTTAAGTGAGGGGATAGTGGGTTTTTCTGTGGGTAGTTCCGGCATTGGGCTGAAATCTTGCCCAGTAGCTACTCTAAAAGGTGTAAAACCAGTACTTGAATGTACAGAGTTATTACATGCAACCTCTGCAAATGGTAAAAGTTCAGTCCAATTGTCCTGTTGAAAATTAATAAAACATCTTAGATACTGTTCAAGAACCCCATTCGTTCTCTCACAATTTCCATTGCATTCTGGGTGATGGGAGGATCTTAATCCTTGGGCAGTACCAAGTAAGCCCAAAAACGCCTTCCAAAAGTTGGAGGTGAATTGGACTCCCCTATCCAAGATTATTCTTTTAGGAGCTCCATGAAGACGATAAATGTGTATTAGAAACCATCTAGCCAAGCCTTTGGCAGTTGGGATTTTCTGGCAAGGTATTAAATGTGCTTGCTTTGAAAACAAGTCTGTCACAACCCAAATGACAGTGTTTCCCCCACTTTCTGGTAGTTCTACAATAAAATCCATAGCAATTTCTTCCCATGGCGCTGACGGCTCGGCTACTTTCTGTAGAAGTCCTGGGGTTTTCCCTTGTCGTCTTTTTGCCGCAGCACAAATGGGGCAACTCGCTACATAGCTTTCTATGTCCTTTTTCAACGAAGGCCACCAAAATTGTCTCTTTATTAAGTGTAAAGTTTTTACAAAACCAAAGTGTCCAGCTAATCTAGAGTCGTGGCCCCTTTCCATTAAACGTAATCTTTGGCTAGCGGGTACATATAGTTTGTCTCCTACCCAAACTAATTCATCTTTCATCACGCAACTGGATTTGTGGTTCAAAAACCATTCATCGTTGATTAATGCTTGTTTAAAAACGTGAATGGTGTCTGCGTTTCTCAATGCGTCTTGTCTTCCTTGGGACCTGGTGATTACTTTGGCTGCCAATTGATTAGTTTGTACTATAGGTTTAAATACCTCTGATTTCGCACAATTGTATTGTGGCTTTCTGGACAGTGCGTCTGCTAGAAAGTTTTTCCTCCCAGGGATAAATTTAAGAGTAAACTCGAACCGTTTGAAGTATTGAGCCCAACGAACTTGTTTAGGAGATAGTTTCCTTGGTGTCTTTAGGACTTCTAAGTTTTTGTGGTCAGTCCAGACTTCAAAAGGGATCTTACTCCCTTCTAAGAAATGTCTCCAAGTTAAAAGTGCCCATCACACCGCATAAGCTTCTTTTTCCCAAATTGCCCACCTTTGTTCAGTTTCACTTAGTTTCCTGGATGTATACGCACATGGCTGTAGTTGTCCTTCCTCATTACTCTGGAGTAGGATTGCTCCTATTGCTACATCACTAGAATCTGCTTGTATTATGAAAGGTTTTTCTGTGTCTGGGTGCTTCAAAATTGGTTCTGTTGAGAACAGCTGTTTTAGCTTCTCAAACGCTGCCTGGCATTCCATTGTCCAGTTCACGGGCTGTCTCGGTTTAGGATCTCCCTCCCCCTTTGTTCTTAGCAGTTTTGTGATGGGCAGGGCAATTTGAGCGAACGCAGGGATAAATTGGCGGTAGAAATTTGCGAACCCCAGGAAACTTTGTAGCTGCTTGCGTGTGCGAGGCGTTTCCCAATCTAGTACCGCCTGCACTTTTTGAGGATCCATTTCTATGCTCTGGTGTGAAATACGATACCCCAAATAATCAATTTTTTCTTGGTGGAATTCACATTTTATGGGTTTGGCATAAAGTTTTGCCTCGTGGAGTTTGCTTAGCACTGCCCTCACCAATTTAACGTGCTCAGCTTTGGTCTCCGAGTATAAGAGAATATCATCTAAATAAACGAGAACCCCTTTGTATAAATGTTCACGCAAAACATCGTTGATTAATTGCATGAACACTGCAGGTGCCCCTTGTAGCCCAAAAGGGAGCACCTTGAATTGGTAGCATCCCAGGGGGGTGTTGAATGCCGTTTTCCATTCATCCCCCTCCTTAATCCTGATTCGGTAGTATGCCTCCCTGATGTCTAGTTTGGAAAAAAAATTCCTTTTGTGAGGTGGGCCAGCATATCTTTCATCAGGGGGAGGGGATACATGTTTTCAACACTGATCGTGTTTAGGTTTCTGAAATCAACACATAAGCGTTTTGTGCCATCTTTTTTCTCCCTAATTAACACTGGGGCTGCTATCTTTGGTCTGGCTGGTTCAATGAAACCCCTTGCTAGGTTTTTCTCAATGAAAGCTCTCAGCTCTTCTAACTCCCCCGGTGACATGCTATACATTTTTGGTTTAGGCAGTTTAGCCCCAGGTAAGATTTCTATTGCACAGTCTGAGGCGCGATGCGGGGGAAGTTCATCCGAAGCTGCTTCGCTAAAAACTTCTGCCAAGTCTTTGTATTCCTTGGGTATGCCTTCTGTTGGCACACTATAACCAGGCATGGCTGCTTCCCTGTGTTCACCCCCCTCAGTTCCTATCTGTGGGTCCTCCGCAACAGTCATGTGCATCTGGAATATTATGGTGCCTTGCTCCCAATTTATTCTTGGATTCCACTTTTTCAGCCATGGGAGTCCCAAGACTAGTGGCCATTCCATGCCAGGTGCTACTATAAAGGTAAGTCTTTCTTCGTGGCTCTCAATGCCTATTTTCAGGGGTTCCATGGAAAAAGCAGCTGGCTCCCCCCCTGCTATTGACCCATCCAGTTGGCAAAACGCGATGGGGTTTCTCAGCTTTCTCACTGTGATTCCCAGCTCCCTGGTTAGGGTTGGGCTGATCAAGCAACGGGTACACCCTGAGTCTATCAATGCGGAGATATTTTTTCCCTCATCTTGGTTAGGGATAAATAGTCTGAGAGGGAGGGTTCAATTGGTTTGCTTACCGGTGGTTCATCCTCTGGGTCGCTTTCGAACGATGCTGGATCTTCCCTTCGAAATGCCGGGATGTTGTCTCCAGCGGAGGGAGGAGATGGTGGTCCTACCATCTCGCTGCTCCTCAGGGCTGTTTCCCTCCCATGCTTGGTGGGTCTCACTGGTCTCTCCCCCGATTGGCGTTCAGGTTTCCGGGTGGGTGTTTGGGGCCAGCATTCGGGTGCTCGGTGCCCCTCCTTCCCGCACTTGAAACAGATTGGAGGTTTAGGGGAAAACCCCTGTTGCCTTCTGAAGGGTTCTTTCTTCCATTGGGATGGGGATTTCTTCCATGCTCGCCCCGTACGGTACTGGTTCCTGGCCATATCAATCTCCGCTTCTTCAGCGGTGAGGTACCACTCATGCAGATGATTCGGTGCACCCCTAGCCACGCAGGCATTATACAGATCGTCACTCAGTCCATCCTTAAAACAGCTTACCAGGATGTCTTCTGGCCAGTTTAGCCGACATGCGAGGTCCCGGAATTCTTCAGTGTACTCCGCCACTGGCCGTCGTCCTTGCTTCACCACCTTAATACGATTGCGTGCTTTGCGGTCTGCCAGCGGGTCCTCGAACTGTCGTCGTAGGGCCGTCATGAATTGGTTAAAGTTGCGCAGTTCGGGTGCATCGTCGTTATGTAGGGTCACCATCCATCTGGCAGTGGCTCCTTCCAGAGCTAAGGTAACTGCTCGCACTCGGGATCCCTGTGTTTGGAACTCACGTCCATATTCTTGCATATAGGTGAGTATGTGTGCTGTGAAGAATCCCAATTGTTGCGGGTCCCCATCAAATTTCACTCCCAGGGGGGGAATTTTCCTTTCTAGTTGTGGGGCTTGGAGTTGGTTAGGAAGGGGTGCCGCTGCGTGTGCTGCCCTGGGAGGATTTGTTGGGTCCCCTGCTGCATCCTCCATCTGCATGCCGGCTTCCTGGAGGTTGTTGGCTCCCCCTGCCTCTTCAGCGGTTGCTGTGCTCCCAGCGCTCCTTAGTCGCCGTTCTGGGGTCCCCCGGATGTTGAGATTTTCCAACGTTTCCATCACCAGCTGGGCTAGGTACCTCTTCAGATGCCCCTCCCTCAGCGGTGCTTCGGTGAGTTCCTCCTGGTCAGTGAGGGCTTCTAGCTCCAATTCCCAACGAGGTTTCCGATTCCTTCGATTAAGGGTGACTCCTCTGGTTCTCCCATCCCAGCTGTCCTTTTTTCCAATGCCGATAGACCAGCGGGGTTTCTCAGAGGTCTCAGAACCTCCCTCAGCCTCTTTGATGGGGAGTGCGGAACAGGCATCTGTCTGGGTGGTGATTGGTGTCTCCCCCCAGCATTCAGTTTCCTCCTGTTCCCGGTTTTGTTCAGACATGGTTTGCACGGTCCCCTCAGTAGAGCGAAGTTGCTTCTCTGGGTTGACCAATTTTGCAGATCTTGCTTTCTGTAAGGATTGCCTCCCCAACCACATTCAAAGTACGAACTTCTGCGTCAGTGTTTCAAAAGGATTCCTTTATTAGCAGTTGTATGACAATCCATTCATTCAAAGCAAGATCTAAATGCCTCCAGGCGAGGCAAGCATATTTAACCTTAATGCCCCTCCCCATTAGGCAGGATGCAAGAGTCAAGCAATCCACAAAGTGTGAAAGTTCTTTCCTGAGAGTACAGATGGCTATACGTTCCCAGACCCTTCCGTTCAAGTGACTTGCATTGCCCCTCATAAACCTTATCTTAAGATGAGAAGGTTCCCAGGTGACTAAGATCCGGATATCTGTTATAACCGTTTGATCAAGCAGCACCAAGACCCCCCTTCTCCTTTTGAATGGCAGAGTCTGGAATCTGACAGTAGGTAGGGGAGGAGAAGGAAGGTAAGAGTGAGAATGAGATAGATGGAAGAAGGGGTAGTAGGAGAGGGGAGAGAAGGAGGAAGAAAGTAGAAGGAGGGGAGAAGGATAGAGGGGGGGAGGGGTATCTCTGGGGGGGGGTGGAGAGCCGGAATATTCCGGTCATGATGGGGAGATGTAGGTATGGCGGGAGCAGAGGGGTGGGCCGCTCTTGGGGAATAAGACCTCGCTGTATACAAGCGTTCCCTTGTTCCGGCCCCTCCGATGTGGTTCCATCTTGCTCAACCCGAGTACCTGGCAGCCAGGGTTTTCAGGGCCCTGGGCTCAGGATGATGCTATTGAATGCCAGGTCAATTATCAACAAAGCCCCCTTGATACGTGAGCTAATCACTGATGAGGGGGCGGACCCGGTATGCATAACTGAGACCTGGCTGGGCCAGGAGGGGGGAGTAGCCCTCTCCGAGATATGCCCAGACGGGTTCTCAGTGTTGCATCATTCATGACCCCAGAGAAGGGGAGGAGGAGTGGCTATTATAACGCGTCGGAATCTGCATCCTCGTAGGATCCCTGCCCCGGAGATTGTCGGGTGTGAGACGCTCCTTCTGAAGTTGGACTTAGGGGTTCAGGTGGGCCTTTTGTTAGCGTACCTGCCTCCCAGCTGCATTACCAAGGCCCTGCCTGAGCTGCTTGAGGCGATAGCTAGCCTGGCGGTGGAGTTCCCCAGGCTTATGGTGCTGGGGGACTTCAACCTGCCTTCGGCGGGCGAAACCTCTGGTGCAGCTCAGGAGTTCATGGATTCCATTACAACCATGGACCTGACCCAAGTAATCCAGGGTCCGACTCATGAGGGAGGCCACACGCTTGACCTAGTGTTTCTTTTGGGGCAGTGGAGAGATGATCTGAATGTAGGGGATATAATCACCACCCCGTTGTCGTAGTCAGATCATTTCCTATTGAGGTTGGATTTCACAGCCACACTCCTCCCCCGCAGGGAGGTGGGACCGACTAGGTGGTTCCGCCCCAGGCGCCTAATGGAGCCAGAAGGATTCCAGAGGGAACTTGGGGAAATACCTGAAACCCTGGTACACAATTCGTCTGAGTCCCTGGTGGCTGCCTGGAACACCGCAGCATCAGGGGCATTAGATCGGATTGCGCCTTTGCGACCTCTCCGTGGCAGTGGATCACTGAAAGCTCCCTGGTTTACCGAGGAGCTCCGGGAGATGAAACGCCACAAGAGACGTCTGGAGCGACGATGGAGAGCCAATAAAACCGAATCCAACCGAACACTTCTAAGAACTTTCATTAAGTCTTATCTAGTGGCGATAGGGGCGGCAAAATGATCTCATTTTTCCGCTCTTATTGCATCCGCAGATTCTCGCCCAGCCGCCTTGTTTAGGGTGACTCGCGCACTCCTTGCCAAAGGGGGGAGCGAGGAACACTTGCAAGGTAGAGCTGAGGAATTCGTGCAGTTTCTGACGGATAAAGTCGCTCAGATCCGGTTGAATCTGGACTCCGGCTGGACAGAGTCCATTGAGTTGACAGGGGCAAGTCTTAGTGCAGCATTGTGGGAGGAGTTTGAGCCTGTCTCTCCTGATGACGTGGACAAGGCCGTGGATGCGATGAGCTCTTCCACCTGTTTATTGGACCCGTGCCCCTCCTGGCTGGTTTCGGCCAGCAGAGAGGTGGCATGCGGCTGGATCCAGGCGGTGGTCAACGCTTCTTTTAGGGAGGGATCCGTACCGCAGCCTTTAAAGATTGTGGTGGTGAGACCCCTCCTTAAGAAGCCTTCCATGGATCCTGCGGATTTGAAGAACTTTCGTCCGGTCTCCAACTTACCTTTTATAGGTAAAGTTGTGGAGAAGGTGGTAGCTTTTCAGCTTCTTCGGCTATTGGAGGAAACTGATCATCTAGATTCCTATCAGTCGGGTTTCAGGCGCGGCTACAGTACAGAAACTGCCTTGGTCGCCCTGATGGATGATCTCTGGCGAGCCCGGGATGGGGGTAATTCCTCCATCCTGGTGCTACTTGACCTCTCAGCGGCTTTCGATACCATCGACCATGGTATCCTTCTGCATCGTCTCGGCGAGTTGGGAGTGGGAGGCACCATTTTACGGTGGTTCTCCTCTTATCTCGCCGACAGGATGCAGTCGGTGTTAGCAGGAGGGCAGAGGTCATCTCCTAGGCACCTGACCATTTGGGTGCCTCAGGGTTCGGTCCTCTCGCCCATCCTGTTTAACATTTACATGAAACCGCTGGGGGAGATCATCCGTAGACACGGGGTGAGTTTTCAACAGTACGCTGATGACACCCAGCTGTACATCACCACCCCGTCTCAATTCAGGGAGGCAGTCGATGTAATGTGCCGATGCCTGGACGATGTTAGGACCTGGATGGGGAGAAACAGACTCAAACTCAACCCCGACAAGACTGAGTGGCTCTGGATATTGCCTCCTAAGGACCATGTCGACTGTCCCTCCTTGGTTCTTGAGGGAGAAAAATTAACTCCCTCGGAACGGGTTCGCAATTTGGGAGTCCTCCTAGATCCACAGCTAAAATTAGACCAACACCTTACAGCTGTGGCTAGGGGGGCTTTTGCACAGGTTTGCCTGGTGCACCAATTGCGACCATACTTGGAGAAGGAGGCTCTACTCACGGTCACTCATGCCCTTGTCACCTCCTGATTGGACTACTGTAATGCGCTCTACATGGGGCTACCCTTGAAGAGTATTCGGAGACTACGATTGGTGCAAAATGCGGCTGCACGTGCTGTGGTGGGTGTTTCAAGATACACCCCCATAACACCCATACTCCGCCAGTTGCATTGGCTGCCCATTGGTGTCCGGGTACAATTCAAGGTGTTGATCATCATCTTTAAAGCCCTACATGGCTTAGGACCAGGTTACCTCCGGGACCGCATTCTACCTCATACTTCCCTTCGACCGGTCAGGTCCCACAGAGTGGGTCTCCTCCAGGTCCCGTCAGCCAAACAATGCCGACTGGCGGGGCCTAGGGGGAGTGCCTTCTCTGTAGGGGCCCCTGTTCTCTGGAACCAACTTCCCCCAGAGATCCGAATCATCCCCACCTTGCTGGCCTTCCGAAAAGCCATTAAGACATGGCTCTTCCTGCAGGCAGGGTTCTGAGAGAATTTTACATCTGAGGTCTCCCCCATGTATGCATGGTGTTGTGTGTCTTTTTTTAAACTTTTTAAAAAATGTTTTTAATGATTTTATTGTTTGGTGTTCTTTAAAATGCTGTATGCCGCCCTGAGTCCTTAGGGAGTAGGGTGGCATAGAAGAATTCCCAAATAAATAAATAAATAAATAAATAAAATAATAGAGGGAAGGGAGTGATTGGATTTGGTATGCAGGATAGATAGCCATTTTAGTAATATTACTGGATATACAATATAAAATGCATGTTAATTTTGATAATATATTATGGTATATGTATTGATGTTTATGTGAAGAATGTTAAAAAATAAAAAACTTTTTGAAAAAAAAATGGCTTTCTCCCAAAAAGAAATATAAAAAATAATATAATAAATATAATAAATGTGCTTGAATATTATCAATCCCACCCTCAAAAACAATTAGCTTTAATCTTCTTAGATGCACAGAAAGCTTTCAATAACCTTAATTGGAAATTTATAATTTTACAATTGGAAAAGATGAATTTCAGGGAAAAATTTATAAAAATGATCGGAAAAATATATACCACCCAAACGGCGCGGATTATAATAAATGGAGATATCACTGGAAAATTTAATATTATGAAGGGAGTGAGACAAGGATGCCCCCTAGCCCCTCTGTTATATATCTTGACCCTGGAAGTCTTATTGATAAGGATTAGAAATGAACAAGAAATAAAGGGTTTACAAATTAAAAAAGAAATTTATAAACTTCAGGCATTTGCGGACGATTTAGTATTCATATTAGAACAACCACTAGTGACAGGATTTAAACTATTGCAATATATAGAAGACTATGGTAAGGTAGCAGGACTCAAAATTAACAGGAATAAAACGAAAGTAATAATGAAAAATCTCACGAAAAAACAAGAAAGAGAATGGGAAGAGAAATTTGGCATACAGGTTACAAAAAAAATAAAATACTTGGGAATCTGGATAACATCTAATTGTTCAACCCTGAAAAAGGAAAACTATGATAGATTGATTCAACAGATTAAAAAAGATTTAGAAATCTGGAAGAAGCTTCAATTGTCTTTCATAGGTAGGATAGCTTCCACAAAAATGAATATATTGCCCAGATTTTTATTTTTATTCCAGGTCATACCAATAAAATTAGCAAATGGGTTTTTAATGAGTTAAATAAAATAATAACAGATTATATTTGGCAAGGGAAAAAATCACGAATTAAACTAAAAGTTTTACAAGATAAGAGAGAAAGAGGGGGATTTGGCTTGCCCGATTGGGAGACTTATTATCATGCAGCAGCTCTTACTTGGATCAAAGACTGGGTATCACTTAAAAATAAAAGAACCCTGACGTTGGAAGGGCATGATCTTCAGAGAGGCTGGCATGCCTTTCTGTGGGATGGTAAAAGCAAGACCCATAAATATTTTCAAAGGCATCTAATTAGAGATTCACTTATACAAATATGGCAAAAGATTAAAAGAAACCACTACAATAAAATACCTACCTAGTTCTCAACTATGGAAGCTTTAATATACCCAAATTTACTAGACATGGATAAAATGAAGACATATAGAGTCCCTTTGGGAGTTGGGCAGCATACAAATCTATTAAATAAATAAATAAAATAAAGAAATATTAAAGGAACAGGGAGAACTAAAAACAAGAGAAGAATTAAGGGAGCAAGGCATAGAAATTGACTGGTGGCCATATTTACAGATAAAATTTAGACATAAAAAAAGATGCAGAAGAATACGGATTTCAGAAAGAAGAAAATGAATTAGATAAAATTATGTTAGGACAGGAGGATAAAATGATTACAAAATTCTACAATTACTTATTGAGTTATAAGATGGAAGAAGAGGTTGTAAAAGAGGTGATGATAAAATGGGCCCAAAATTTTGGGTACAACATAGAATTGGAAAAGTGGGAGAAGGTTTGGAGTAAAAGCTATAAAATGACAAAATCTGTTGCATATAAAGAAAACATCTATAAAATGTTCCACAGATGGCATCTTCCACCAGTAAGGATCGCAAAAATGTATGCTAATGTATCACCAGAATGTTGGAAGTGTAAACATAACCCAGGAACATACTACCACATATGGTGGTCCTGTCCCAAAGTAAAACAGTAGTGGCAAAGGATAAGGAAATGGATCGAAGAAATAACAAAACAACATATAGAAATGAAACCGGAACTATTTTTATTAGGGATATTTACAGGAAATCAAGACAAGAAAACGCAATACTTAATTTTACATATTATTATAGCAGCAAGGATAACATTCGCTCAGATGTGGAAGAATAAGAACATACCAACAGAAGATTGTGTGATTAATAAAATTTTAGAATGTGCAGAGATGGATAGGCTTACTAAAGCAATAAATGATGAAGAGGAATCAGAATATTATAAAACATGGTATAAATGGTTAGATAATAGATGTATAGGTTAGGAATGATGACATTCAAGAAGGTATAAAAGTAAGGATGCAGTAAGAAAAGGTGTTAAAAATGGCAAAAATGGAATCGTTGTATCAAAACACTATTACTGTACGATAGACACATTACAAAGATGTAACGAAGAATCAATGGGCTAATATGCATATATTATATGTAAATATGTGTTTATTATTAGCTGAAAAGAGGGACAAATGAATAAGAAAAGGATGTGAATGAATGTGGGATAATTGTCTAATAAGCAGATTGTAAAAATATTTTTTAACATAAAACGTTTAATAAAAATTTAAAAAATAAAGAAAAATAAAGAAAAAAGGAAAAAATTGGAAATCTTGTATACAAAGCTCAAGGAACAGGAATCATTAATGCAGAAAGAACCACTAAATAATAAATACAAAGAAGAAAGAGATTTAACTAAGCGTAAGATTAATTTGGCAACCCAAGAAGAAATAAGCCGTAATATCAAAGCCATGAAACAAAACTATTTTGAATATGCAAATAAATCTGGGAGATGGTTGGCCCATAAATTAAGGAAAGAAAAAACAAAAAGAAGTATCCAACAACTAAAAGATGAAGATGGAGAATTGAAACATGGACTGGAAGAAAAAAAGACTATTATCCAAAATGTCTTTAAAACGCTGTACAGACGAGAGGAAATCAAGGAAGAGGACATCAAGAACTACTTGGATAACAAAAATTTGCCAATCTTGCCGGAGGAGGCACAAACAATGCTTAACGACAAAATAACATTAAGGGAGTTGAAAGAGGCCATCAAAAAACAACAAAACAACAAAACACCAGGGCCGGATGGGCTACCAGTGGAGATACATAAAAAACTACAGGATGTACTGGAAGAAAAAAATGTTAGAATTATACAATGAGGTATTAGAACACGCCAAAATGCCAAAATCATGGGTAGAAGCATATATAACCTTAATACCAAAGGAAGATTTGGATAATTGCTCAATCAAAAATTACAGACCAATTTCACTTTTGAATTCGGACTATAAAATATTCATGACAATTATGGCAGAAAGATTAAAAACAATATTAAACCAAATTATTCATTCGGACCAAAATGGATTTCTTCCAAAACGTCAAATTCGTAACAACACAAGGATGATTATGAATGTATTAGAATGTTACGAAGTTCATTCAGACAAACAATTGGCTTTAATATTTGTGGATGCGCAAAAGGCATTCAACAATCTGGACTGGAAATTCTTTACAACTCAATTTAAAACCATGAAATTCGGCAACAAATTCACCAAAATGATTGAAGCAATATATTCATTACAATCGGCTAAAATAATGATCAACGGTGATATGACAGACAATAAGCATAATGAAAGGTGTTAGACAAGGATGCCTGCTATCCTCCCTACTGTTTATACTATCACTAGAGGTGTTGTTGAACCGGATAAGAGGAAATCAGGAAATAAAAGGACTTAAAATAAAAAAAAGAAGAGTATAAGACACAAGCGTTCGCAGATGACATGGTGTTCATTATCGAAGAACCTCATATTTCAGGACCCAAATTATTGCAGGAGATAGAGGAGTTTGGCAAAGTTGCTGGTCTAAAGATAAACAAGGACAAAACAAAAATAATAACAAAAAATCTCACACAACAACAGGATAAGGAATTGGAGAAACTATTGGGAATTCAGGTAACAAAAAAAGTCAAATATCTAGGGATTTGGATGACAGAAAAATGCTCCTCAATAAAAGATGACAATTATACTAAATTGATATAAATTGTTAAAATGGAGGAGGAAACAGTAAAAGAAGTAATGGTGATTTGGGCTCAAAATTTTGGTTACACAATTGAATTGGAGTATTGGGAGAAAATTTGGGATCAAAATTATAAACTCACAATGGCAGCATCCTATAAAGAAAACATCTATAAACTGTTCTATAGATGGCACCTACCTCCGCCAAGATTGGTGAAGATGTCTCCAAATATAACTGCTAAATGTTGGAAATGTAAACACGATCAGGGGACGTACTACCACAAGTGGTGGACATGTCCAGAGGCAAAAAAAATTGGAGAAAGATTCAAAGGTGGATAGAGGAAATTATAGAACAAAAAGTAGAACTAAAACCGGAATTGTTTTTGTTAGGGATTATAAAAGGAAAGATAAATAAAAATAATCAATATCTTATACTGCATATAATGACAGCAGCTAGAATTATTTACGCCCAACATTGGAAATCAGAAACAGCCCCTTCAAGCACAATGGTAATTAAAAAGATATTAGAATGTGCTGAAATGAATAAATTAACTATGGAAATACACGACAGAGAGGAAAGGGAATTTTATAAAATATGGAACAAATGGTATAATTGGCTAGAACATAAAAGTAAAATTAATAGATAATGGTATGACAATAAATAAATCAAAACAGGTATGGATATTTGTATTTATGTATAGAGACACAGGAAAATAAGGTGATAGGTGGATATAGTTAGATGAGATGTTAGATATTTAGAAGAAATTATATGTAGGACTTAGGAAATATACGAATAAATATAAGGTACAGAGTAAGAGATATAAAAACATAGTATGTACACCGATACGGTACACTGTAAAATGATTTTTATGGTATATGGTGTTATGTGATGTGATGTGATGTGATGTGATGTGATGTTATGTTGTTATGTTATGTTATGTTTATGTTATGTTATGTTGTTTTTGAATGTGTGGTTTGTATTTAATGTTGTTTTTAAAACTGTTTAATAAAAACTATTTTAAAAAAAGATAAGCAGTGTTGAGTTGCTGGTGAGCATAACAATTGTCCTCAATAGACATTGCCATCCAATTGTCATCTTTTATCTTTTGGAAGACTGTGCACCAGAGGTGGGTTCCTACCGGTGCGGTCCGGTATGGGCGCACCGGTAGCGACCTGCTGGTGACATCATGCGGTCGGTCCCGGTCCCTGGCCGCCGCCATTTTTTTCCTGAATTTTTTTGAATATTTTTCAATTTTGGGGGGGATTTCTTTATTTTCTTCTTCTGAACATGCGCAGAAGCCGAGTTTCCGGCACTGCACATGCGTTTCCATTTTGTTTTGGGCAAGGTTTTTTTTTTTGAATTTTTTGGGGGGGTTTTGCACTGCGCAAAAACTTCTTCCGGGCCAGGAGCAGAAGCCTCCGTCCTCCGCCTGGGTCGTTTGGAGAAGGGAAGCAAAGTGTTTTCGGGAGGCAGCCACCTAGAGGTAAGAAAACAAACAACTGAGGGAAGGAGCCCCCGAAACTGCCGGCATTGCAGATCCCGCAGTTCCTCGGCTCATTTGGGCTGCAGCTGAGCCCACTGCCATGAGCCGGCAGATGGAGGCACCCCTCCCCAGCCAGATCTTTCCAGATTTGACTTAGAAGAAAGCGCAGCTCATGGCTGCTACATTTCTCTGTGCTGCGCCAAACAATTTCCCATAAAGAGCAACTAAGGAGAGAAACAGCCGCTGATCTGGAGAACACGTGGACTGGAGCAGCTCTGTGTGCTCTCCACTGGGTGTTTCTTCGCTTTCATTGTTTTTGCTGGGATATTTTGCACCGCGAAATGTAGAAGCCATGAGCTACGCTTTCCTCCAAGTCTCATCCGGAAAGCTCTGTGCAGAGAGAAGCACCTGTTTCCCTCTGCCGCCCACAGCGCTTAGAGGAAAGCACGGCTCATGGCTGCTACATTTCTCTGTGCTGCGCCAAATGATTTCCCATAAAGATGAACGAAGGAGAGAAACAGCCGCTGACTTGGAGAACACGTGGACTGGAGCAGCTCTGTGTGCTCTCCACTGGCTGTTTCTTCGCTTTCATTGTTTTACATCGCAAGAGGAGAGCAGCCGCTGCCTCCAAGCCCGGCAGGGGTGGTGGCAATGGCAGAGTCTGGCACTTGGGGAGGGCAAGGTTAGCACACTCCCAGCTGCACCCTGCGCTGCCTCTGACGGCTTAGGGCAGTGGGCTCAGCCCCCCGCGTGTTATATCCCCCTCCGAGCCTTCGCCCGCGCCGCCAGCGTCTCCTGAAGCCGCCACCATTGGAGCTGCAACAGGCGAGCATGGCAGGGCAAAGGGGGGGGGGAATGGCTCATCTGGAGCAGCTCTCTCGCACCCGGTGGCAGCAGGTACAAACTGCAGGGGAGCAGCTCCAGACGAGCCCATATTCTTCTGAAGCCGCCACCGCGCACACCGGCGGGCAAGTCCCGGGCTCGGGCTGCCCGTTCTACGGCTCCTCCCGGCCTCCCAAAGTCTCTCGAAGTGAGTCCAAGGAGAGAACGGGGATGCACAGAGCCGTCCGTGCTTCCAAAATGCTGTAGGGACTGGAGCGAAGGGGTGGGTGGGGGAGCGAAAGACGGAGGCGCTCGCTTGGCTTGCCGCTGCTTGTGCTTTTCTGGCACGGGAGGTGGGGGGGATGGGACTGGGGATATGGAGCTACCCCGGCAGCAGGAAAGGAAAGAAGGAAAGGAAAGGAAAGGAAAGGAAAGGAAAGGGGGAAGGGAAGGGAGGCCCCAACTCCGGAGCTTTCCCGTCAAAACCCGCCCCGGCAGTCCAGAGCGATCGAGCGATCCAGCAGGAGCTCTGCCTGCGCCGATGGGGCTCCTGTGGCTACCGCAGCTGCTGGCCCACCTGGCCGGGGTGGTGCTGGCCGCAGGTGATGGGCTTGGAGGGTGGGGGGATGCCTGCAGGCAAAGGAGTGGGAGTCCCCGGGCGCCTCCGGGCTCCGCTTGCCTCGCGGGGAGAGTGCCCATCATCACCGGCCCGTTCCGCCTTCCCTGAATTGGAGTCCAGCTCAGCCTTGCGATTCTCCCCCCCCTTCCTGGAGAAACCTGGGGGGGCTCCGCTCCCCTTCTTGCTTCGTTTGGAGGGAAGATCCTGCAAATATTGGCTGTCAAAATTACCTAATGATTGGCGGAAGGAAAAAAGAAGGAGGGAGGAAATGAAAAGAAAAGGAAGGTGGGAGAAAGGGAAAGAAGGGAAAAGAAAGAGGAAGGAAGGAAGGAAGGAAGGAAGGAAGGAAGGAAGGAAGGAAGGAAGGAAGGAAGGAAGGAGATGAAAAGAAAAGGAAGGTGGGAGAAAGTGAAAGAAGGAAAAAGAAAGAGGAAGGAAGGAAGGAAGGAAGGGAGGGAGGGAGGGAGGGAGGAGATGAAAAGAAAAGGAAGGTGGGAGAAAGTGAAAGAAGGAAAAAGAAAGAGGAAGGAAGGAAGGAAGGAAGGAGATGAAAAGAAAAGGAAGGTGGGAGAAAGGGAAAGAAGGAAAAAGAAAGATGAAGGAAGGAAGGAAGATGAAAAGAAAAGGAAGGTGGGAGAAAGGGAAAGAAGGAAAAAGAAAGAGGAAGGAAGGAAGGAAGGAAGGAGGGAGGAGATGAAAACAAAAGGAAGGTGGGGAGAAAGGGAAAGGAAAAAGAAAGATGAAGGAAGGAAGGAAGGAAGGTGCCCTGCTGGGGATGATGGGACTTGGTGGGCACCCAGTTAGGAAAGGGCACCTGTTCTTCCCTGCCCCTCTTCCCCAGAACCAGGGGAGGGAAGGATCCTCCCCTCCAGCAGCTCCGTTGCCCTGGCATGACCGGGGCAGGCAAAGCCGTTGGTTGCTGGTGCCCAAGTCAGCTCTTGCAAGGGCTTCACCAGGCTGCAGACTGGCAGAAGAGCTTCCCAGGTGGTGCAGCTCAACTTGTAGCAGGCTGCACCAAAAAGAGGCTTCCTCTTCACCTGACAACAATTACAGGTAGTCCTCAATTTACAATTTAGTGATCGTTCAAAGTTAGAGCGGCACAGAAAATAAAGGTAACTTATGACCGTTTTTCACACTTATGACTGTTGTAGCATCCCCATGGTCATATGATCAAAATTCAGACGCTTGGCAACTGGCTCATATTTATGACGGTCGCCGTGTCCTGGGGAGTCACGTGATCCCCTTCTGCAACCTTCTGGCAAGCAAAGTCAATGGGGAAGCTGGATTCTCTTAACAACGGGGTTACTCACTTATCAACTGCAGGGATTCACTTAACAACACAGCAAGAAAAGTCGTAACATGGAGCAAACCTCGGTTAACCAATGTCTCACTTAACAGCAGAAATGTTGGGCTCAGTTGTGGTCGTAAGTCGAGGACTACCTGTATAAAAAGGGTTCTTGCTCAGAATGAGGGGTTTGGCTGGGAGGGCCACTCAAAGGCAGCCAAAGGCTGGAGACCCTCGGTGGCCCTGGGGAAAAGAAAGGAAAGGAGGAAAGGAAAGGGGGAGGGGAAGGGAAGGGAAGGGAGGGAGGAAAGGAAAGGAAAGAAGGAAAGGGGGAAGGGAAGGGAGGAGAGAGGAGGAAATGGAAGGAAAGGAAAGGGAAGGGGAAGGGAAGGGAGGAGAGGGCAGGAAATGGAAGGAAAGGAAAGGAGGAAAGGAAAGGAATGGAACAGGGGAAAAGAAAGGAAAGGAAAGGGGGAGGGGGGGACTACAACTACAGCTCTGGAATATGGGACTGACTTTCCCACCAACATCAGCAAGCCACCCTCAGTCTGCCCATCTTCATTTTCCTTCACTCAGATTGACCAAGCTTCTTGAGGAAAGGAACACAAAAGAGGTTTCCAGGGTGTGTGCCTGGACCAGGCACTTTCTCGGGCCTCCCACCCAGAGGCCTCGCAGAAGCAGACAGGTAGGCCTGAAAGGCGGCTGAGGTCCCCCCCACCAGTGGTCCGCGGGATTTAAAATTATGAATTTGGTGGTCCCTGAGGTCCAAAAGGTTGGAGACCCCTGGTCTATCACACTCTTGGGCAAAGTGTGTGAGCCATTTCCTCCTTTCAGTGGTCCATGAAAGTACATCTATAGTATGTAGATAATGAAGTTGAAAAAAGGTGAACAACATTTTTACAGATCTAGAGATACCTTGAGGCTGGGTGTGACAAGGAATGGCTGGGAGGGGAGGGGCCAGGCAAGGCACCCCTTGAAGTGAGTGACATTGAGTGGCCACACCCACCCAGTCACATGACCATCAAGCCACTCCCACCCGGTCACATGGCTGGCAAGCCACTCCCACCTGGTCATGACTGGCAAGCCACTCCCACCTGGTCATATGGGCGACAAGCCACTCCCACACAGTCACATGACCGGCAAGCCACCCCCCCACCCAGTCACATGGCTGGCAAGCCACTCCCATGCAGTCACATGACCATCAAGCCACGCCCACAAAATAAGCCACACCCAGAGTGGTAGTAAAAAAAATTGGAACCCCCCCTGCTGTGCACCCTAAATGACCTTGGTCGCTGTCACAGGCAAGGTTGTCACTAAAGGAGCCTATGACGGGACAAGGCAAATGGGTAGTGTATGGCAATACCTTTAGGAGAAAGTGGTTGTGGCATGACTGAAAAATAGAAGGACGTCCATTGTCTAATGTGCTTGTGAGCATGCTGTTAACAGAGGTTGGCTTGTGCACACTTCCTAAACAGACATCTCCTATAATGACCCGTCCTAGGTCTAATTTCTGAGCATACGGAGCATTGTGGGGACCATTGATCTGAGCTCTTGCCTTGTGGACTCATAAAATATCTCTCCCTAGGAGCAACACTATCTAATCCTGAGGATTGAGCTCTGGTATCAGATGCACTATGCGGTTCAAATGTGGGTGATGAATCGCTGCATCTGGTGTAGGGATTTCAGCTCTATGGTCAGGGATCTGGTTGCATTCTATAAGAGTTGGTAAAGTCGGACCTCCGGTTGTAAGTCTGGCGCCTTCAGAAGCCTGGTCTGCAAGCTCCGCGGCCAGCTCCGACCTCTCCTTGTCGGAGGGTCCAAATTTGGACCATAGCCACCCTGGAGGGGTGGCGAAGTAAAGGGGGACCACCTAGCAGGTAGAGGGGAGCCGCATCTCCCCCCGCCCCCCGACTAGGAAAGTCGCCTTAGCCGAGGACAAGGAGCAGCGGCAGCAAACATGTCTGCCATGAAGCTGAAGACAGCCTGAACACACAAGACTGAGCTGGAGAGGAGAAAGTGAGTGGTGTGTGAACTGGGTAAGAGAATACTTTACATTGAAAAATGGCCCCAAGAAATTTAAGGGGGAAGCATACTTGAACTATTTGCTAGCGGCGAAATAAGCACATTTTAAAAAATCCAAGATTATATAAGAGAAATTTTTTAAAATAAAACTAAGAAAAAGAAAATTGAACTCTCAAAGTGAAAGACGTGGTATTGAAAAGGTATTTCAAAAAATACTGGAACTAGAGCTGGAGCTTGTTTTTTATTATTATCAATTTTGCCCACTTATTGGATTTATAATTTAAAAAAATCGGACTATCAGCATTACGCAGAGAGGCAGTAGCAAGTTGAAGTTTGAGCACCATCTGCTGCTAAAAGGAGAACTGTTCAACCTTGGGACCTTCCACATTTGCTGGATTATAAGTATTTACTTTAAAATTATTGGAGATTTATACAATAAACAAGAACTTTAGCCAAGTAACCCCTGAACATTGTTGAGCAAATAAAAGTGACTGGAAGAAGTGTGGATAACCCCCTGGTTTCTTTTCTTAAATTGGACTGACTGTAAAATGGAAGTAAGTGGAGATAATGAAATGGAGCTGATGTACCAAAACATTAAGGATTTTATAAAAGAACAACGCAAGGAGATGATGGAAATATTTGGTTGTATAGATCATATAGATCAAAAATTGGAAAATATAATACAAGGAACAACAAGTAAAGACCAGGACAATGAGGAAAGAATGGAACTACCAGAAGGAGCAGAGGAGACAGCAGAACCGGGAAATCAACAAGAAGACAACAACAAGAAGATATCATTAAAATTGATAGTGAATAAGGGATCAGAACAGAAGGAAAGTATTTTAAAAGATGTGAAAAGGGAATGGGAGAAACAGGAAGACAGCTGGGGAGAAGAAAAAGGGGTTAGAACAGATAGCCTTAGAACTAGACGGTGGGAAAAAGTGGCGAGGGGAGAGAAAGCTAGAGGGTATAGTCAAAATATAGATTTAAAAGTAGATGAAATAAAAGATTTAAAAGAAATGTATGGGAGACAACCCCCCAAAAAAAGATTAAAAATTTGGATGCGGGCAAAAGATGTTGTATAAAGGAAAATGAAAGGGAATGTAAAGCAAAACATTTTATGAAAGTATTTTAATAATATGTATGAATATTAGAACTATATAAGTTGGATAACTGCTTTGTATGTAGTGTAAGAGTTAAAAATTATTTTTGAATATACATTAGTAATGTAGTAATGTAATGTATACCATTATTAGAATTATATAGGTTGGAAAATTATTTTGTAAATTAGATAAATAGAATTTGGACGTGGGTATTATTAAATATGTATAAAAATGTGATTAACAGTGAAAAGCTAGAATTAAGTAATTTGAGATTAGACAAAGAAAAGGACATATTTCAATGAAAACGAGTGTATTAATAGTAGAATTATAAGGATTGAAGGATTGGAAAAAATATTAAATATGTAAAAAAATGTGAATGGATATACATTAAATGCTTGCAAGATTATTATTGGTACTAGAAGTGCATACTGAAATACTGAATAAAGGATCATGTCTTTGAATATTAGAGTGATAGGGGAAGGGGGGAAAGGGCTAAAATAGAGGTAGAAATAAGGGGAATTGTTAAGTTCTCATACTGAAGAGGCAGGAGACGAAAGTGACTTCAGCTCTTTATTAGGTCATGATGGTAAAGACTTGCTAACCCCAGTTTGGCTGGGGTTTAAATAGGATAGCCCTGGCTTGAAGCAGGACCAATCAGGAACATCCTGTTTGTGACCCTTAACTGGACCAGATTGGAAACTACCCAGCTAATATGTAGATCTGGGGACATAACATCCCTCCCCCCTTAGTTCAGCCTGTACACATTTGCATACGTAGTCATCTAAATACGCTGGACAACTGGTGTCTCTAGATGACCTGCGCAGCTCAGTTTGGGCATTGGCCTCGGGCGGAGAGGATGTGTTTTCCCTCTCGGGCTCCCTCTGTGGAACTTGCTGGAATACTTCGGGCGCGGCCTGGACTCCGCATGGCATTGGACTTTCGCAATCGTTGGACGCGCTTCTGGAACTTCAGCTAAGTGCTCCGGCTCACTCAGGCTAGCTGTAGGGGAAACAACGTTATGGCCCTTTTCCCAGTTAGTGTTTAACGGTGGCCTATAGCGTAGCTGGTCTATGTGGCGTCTCCACTTTCTCCCATCTTCCAATGCTATTATGTACGATTTTGGCCCGGTTATCTCAAAAACCTCCCCAGGTAGCCATAGGGATCCCTCGGCAAAGTTTTTTGCGAAGACGGGATCTTTTAGTTTGAATGTTCTAACTTGCGCCGAACTATTTGTTTCTTTCTTGTTTGAATAAGATGGGTGTAATCTATCTAAGGTGGACCGTAACTTTCGGTCCATGAGTAACTCTGCAGGGCTTTTCCCTGTAACTGTGCTAGGGGTGATGTGTTGCCAAGTGAGAAGTGTATCTATTCTGGCCTGCCAATCCCCTGGGGCCATGCGACCTAGTGACTCTTTTACCAATCTCACTGCTCGTTGTGCTTGGCCATTAGAACTCGGCTGGAAAGGCGAAATTAATGTGTGTTTGATGCCCAGGCTGGCTAAATATCCCTCAAACTGTGTTGAGGTGAGTTGAGGCCCATTGTCTGACACGAGGGTGTCCGGAAGGCCGTGTGTAGCGAATAACTTCCTTAAAACCTTTATTACCGCCTCGGTTGTTGTGTTTGGCATAATTGTGACTTCAAGCCATTTCGAGTATGCATCCACTGTTACCATGAATGTCTGCCCATGGAACGGCCCCGCGAAATCTATATGTATGCGAGACCAAGGGGCCCTGGGTTGTTCCCATTCAAGGACTGGGGCTTTCGGTGGTGATGCCCTGGATTCCTGGCACGGAGGACACCCGGCGACCCATTTCTCTATGTGTTCGTCCATTTTGGGCCACCATACATAGCTCCGTGCCAGTGCATTCATTCTCACCACCCCTGGATGCCCCTCGTGTAGTGCCCTTAGAATATCCTCTTGTAGCGACAGAGGAGCGAGGACCCTGTCACCCCACAATAGACACCCCCCTTGTGATGATAATTCATTTTGTCTCTGTGCGTAGGGTTTGAGGCTGGGTTTCACTGGCCCTTGTGGCCACCCCCTCCACACCCAGTTCATGATTGTCCTTAAATCAGAGTCTTTCTTTGTTTCGGCTGCAATGTCTGCCGAGGTGATCAGTCCTGGTCCGGCACAGTCAATTAGCAGTACTGGAATCTCCGGCA
Source organism: Diadophis punctatus similis (assembly GCA_023053685.1). Taxonomy (NCBI): domain Eukaryota; kingdom Metazoa; phylum Chordata; class Lepidosauria; order Squamata; family Dipsadidae; genus Diadophis; species Diadophis punctatus. The sequence continues at coordinate 1,783,685 of JALIGW010000074.1, forward strand.
TAGGATCGTCCACTAAGTCCGGCAATGGGCAGCGGCTCAACGCATCCGCGTTTCCCATTCGCTTGCCCGGCCGGTGGATTAGCGTGTATGAGTAAGCCGATAGAAATAGCGGCCATCTCTGCATTTTTGGGGGAAGCGTGCCTGGAGTGGGCTTCTTTCCTGCCAGTAGTCCTAATAGTGGCTGATGGTCAGTGATTAGCTCAAAATGTCTACCAAAAAGATACTCATGGAACCGTTTCACCCCCGCTACAGCGGCTAGCGCTTCTCTGTCAATCTGTCCATAGTTCCTTTCTGCGCTTGACAGAGTTCTGGAGAAATAAGCGATAGGAGCCTTGCAGCCGTTTGGTAACCTGTGGCTCAGAACGGCTCCCACCCCAAAAGGTGAAGCATCGCAAACTAATACAACCGGCAATGTTTCATTAAATTGCATTAAAAAGCTTTTGTCCGATAATAGGTCTTTTACGGCCTGAAATGCTCTGGCCTGCTCCGGCCCCCAAACCCAGGCCGTTTTTTTAGATAGCAGTTTATGTAAAGGCTCAGCGATGGTAGCTTTATTTTTCAGGAAAATGCTGTAAAAATTCAACAACCCCAAAAATGCTTGTAGTTCTGTCTTGTTTGTAGGCGCTGGGGCTTCCCTAATGGCCCTAAGCTTATCCTTTGTGGGGTGCAGGCCCGATCCATTTATCCGGTACCCTAGAAATTCCACTTCCGGAACCCCAATCTGACACTTGCTAGCCTTCAGTTTTAAACCCGCATCTCGGAATCTAGTCAGCACCTCCCTTAGTCTCTCTTTCAATTGCACAGCGTCTCTAGCTGCTATTAACACATCATCGAAATATGGGACGACCCCGGGTATCTTGTTTAATACTCTTTCCATTATGCTTTGAAAAATACCAGGGGCTACGCTAACGCCGAATTGTAACCTATTACATTTAAATGCCCCGCAGTGCGTGACTATCGTTTGGGCTTCCGCGGTCTCGCGATCTACAGGCAGTTGCTGGTACGCCTGCGTGAGATCTAGTTTTGCAAAAACGGTGCCCGGGCCCATTGTGTGCAATAGGTGCTGCACCACCGGCACCGGATATGCACTTTGCTGGAGGGCCGTATTGACTGTGCATTTATAGTCACCGCAGATGCGAATAGACCCATCGTTTTTTAATATGGGCACTATTGGTGTTTCCCATCTAGCATGATCCACAGGCTCGAGGATCCCTTGACTAATTAGCTTATCTAACTCTTTGTCTATCTTTGGCAATAAGGCAAACGGAATTCTGCGCGGTTTTAGTCTTATTGGTGCTACCTTTGGGTCTAAACTAAAGGATATTGGGGTGCCCACATACTTGCCCAGCCTTTGGTCGAAGGTCTCCTGGAAATCCTGAAGCAGGTCTCCGCAGTTCGTGTCCGCAGTCAGTGTTGCGTTGATCGTCTCTTCATCTTGGGTTACTTTCATTCGGAGCGTTCTGAACCAATCACGACCCAGCAGGCTAGGAATGTGGTCCCTTGCTATCGTCAGCGGCAGCGTAGCTTCTTGATCCTCGTATCTTACGATCACTGTCTTGATTCCCATCACCGGAATGTGGTTTCCTTGGCAATCGGATATCCTCACAGGTTGCCTGCTTAATTGTCTTGGATTAAGGCCGGGCATGGCTCGCTTGGCAGTCTCCCAGGAGATGATCGTAATGGATGAGCCCGTGTCAATCTGCATCTTGCAAGGGACTCCTTCCATGGCCACCGTAATCCACATTGGTGGATTTCCCTGGTCGCCTATTTGATTTATTCTCAAGTAATTTACCCCCTGTTGAGAATTTTGGTTGCTGGCCCGCCAGTCGGGGCCTCTCTCCTCTCTTCTGGGCTCATTCACATAATAGCTTCTATCGTCTCTTCTTGGCTCACTTGGGTAATAATTCCGGCCGGGGCCTCTGGGGAAATATCGAGGTGCTCTGCAAACCCTCACTATATGGCCTAGTTTCCCACATTTTCGGCAAACTGCGTCGTGGAATTGGCAATTTGTTCGAGGGTGCACCCCCCCCCCGCAACTGCTGCAAGGCAATAGCCCCGGTTTCCGCACTTCCCTTCTGCGGTCTGTGTGGAAAACCTCCTCTTCTTCCTCTTCCTGCTCTGATTGCTCTACTGGCTCGTGCTTGCTCCGCACCTCGTAAACTTCAGCACTCGTCTTGTTGGGGCCCGAATCCACTTGGTTCCCCCTCCTGCGTAGTGCTTCGGCAGCCTTATTAGATGTCTCGGCTGCTCTTACTTCCTCTAAAGCTGATTTTAGGGTTAACTCATCACTTTTTGCCAACAGTCTTTTCTGTAACCCTAAATCCCGTACCCCACGCACTAGCTGGAACAATAGTGCTTCATCCAAATCCTGGAAACTGCAATGCGTAGCAGCCGTATTCAACTCAACTATGTACTCATTTATGCTCTCCTTCTCTAGTTGCACGTGTTCAAAAAATTCATATCTACTCACGAACTTTGAAGGCGCCTGGTCATAATGTTTCTTAAGTATCTTCTGTAGCTTAGTCCAAGTAATAGTTCTTACTGCATCTGGCCTTGATAGGGCAACGGCCCTATTAAAAACCTTGGGGCCACAGTGGGTCAGGAACATGTCCCTCTTTCGATTTTCTGACAGGTTTGCCAGATCATTCGCCCCCAGGAAACACTGGAATTTTTCCATATAATTCTCCCACGTTTCATTCTCTGCATCAAATGGTGACAGCGGATGGTAGGACGACATCGTGGCGCTCTTTCCTTTGTTCCGTTTTGAATTTGGCACCTCGTGGTCCTACGCTTCTTTCCGGCCGGGCTTGACTTCTTTGTTCTATTTCACTCTTCAGTATCCCACCTTCGTTGCCAATGTTAAGTTCTCATACTGAAGAGGCAGGAGACGAAAGTGACTTCAGCTCTTTATTAGGTCATGATGGTAAAGACTTGCTAACCCCAGTTTGGCTGGGGTTTAAATAGGATAGCCCTGGCTTGAAGCAGGACCAATCAGGAACATCCTGTTTGTGACCAATCAGGGACATCCTGTTTGTGACCCTTAACTGGACCAGATTGGAAACTACCCAGCTAATATGTAGATCTGGGGACATAACAGGAATAATAGTAAAAACAGATATTAAAATGATACAATGTATGGAAGAACTATGAGAAGGTTTAGAACTGAAGGATGATAGTAAAAGTTATGTGTTAGTAAAATTAAAAATGAAAATGAAATCTAATTATTAGGAATAATATTGTTATGTTTATTTGTATTGAAATGTATGACACCCAGGTATCACACCATTCACGCAATGAGATGTATAAAAATAAAAAATAAAAAACTTTATTTAAAAAAAGAGTTGGTAAAGTCAAGCATGTTTTCCCATCTACTGACTCGACTTGGTAACCAGATGCTCTTCTCCCCGCCATCTCCACAATTCCTGCACAAGTTTTTAAGGAATATGGAGTGCTGGGGCCTTTAATGCCAAAGATATCAAAGAAGGTTGAGCTGGCTAAAGTCCTGTTACTTTGGTTGTCTAGAATGGCTTAAAGCTTAATGGCTTTGTCCCTTTGGCCTGCTGGGTAGACTCTGACTAAACAGATTTTGGAGCAGGACCTGCTGCCTACAGTCTCTTTGCAGACTTCTGTGCATTTTGCATTGATTTCTGTTGTGGTTGTAGCAGTGTGTTCTTCCTTCCTGCCATGCTCACTGGCACTGTGTGTTGTAGAGTCCATGGAGCTGGCCCTGGGTGTAAAGCTGTGTTGTGGCCTGTGCTGCCACATTCTGTGCATTTTACACTGACCTTGCAGTCCTTTGCAAAGTGAGGGACTGATGAGCAGCACTTGTAGCAAATGTTGTTTGCTTTCAAGAAAGCTTTGCGGTCTTCCATGGACTTCTCCCTGAAGGCTCTGCATTTTAGGAGAGGATGTGGCTTCTGGTGTACAGGACACTGTTTACCAGGATCTCTCATGTCAGTTTCTGTGTGAGAGGAGCTGGCAGACCTGTGAAAGGACTCTGGAGGAATCACTTTAGTTTTGTGGACTGCTACTGGAGGCTTGCGAGGATTATGTTCTGAAGGAGCAGCACATGACAATGTGAAGTCAAAGCCAGGATCGTTTCTTGTTTTAGCTTGTTGGCACATGAAGTCCACAAAAACAGAGAAGGGGGGAAATGGAACATTGTACTCTCTTTTGCATTTGGAGCCATGTGTGATCCACTGCTCTTGTAAGTTATAGGGTAACTTTTGTACAATGGGATTGATACCTCTGGCTGTGTCAAGGAATGCAAGTCCTTGCAAGTCCCCTTCCGACTTAGCTACTTGAAGTTCCATCAGTAAGTCACTAAGTTCCCTACGTTTCTGATAGCTTTCCCAAAATACCTGACAGAGCCTATCAAGTCTTTTGAACAACCCCCCATGCACTGCCCTCCCGTGCATGTGCGCAGGCCTCACTGAAGCCTCTGGACTTCCGGTAGGCCCATTGGGCCGTTTTTCACCCTCCACTGGCTCCGGAGGCTTTCCTGAAGCCTTGGGAGGGCGAAAACGGCCTCCCCCTCCCTCCGGAAGGCCGAAAATCAGCTGGCCAGCGCGCATGCGCGCTGGAGCTGACATAGGGCAAATTTAATTTAATTAAATTTAATTAAAAGTTCTTATAAGCCGCCCAATCCCGTAGGACTCAGGGCGGCGTACAACAAGAGTAAGAACAATGTATAAAATACAAAATTTAAAAACATGTCATAATTTTAAAAAGAACATTCATTCCTGGGGGAGTCTAATCTTCACCCCGCCTGCCGGAAGAGCCATGTTTTTATGGCTTTGCGGAAGGCCAGTAGAGTGGGGATAGTCCGGATCTCTGGTGGGAGTTGGTTCCAGAGGGATGGGGCTCCCACAGAGAAGGCTCTCCCCCGTGGGCCCGCCAACCGACATTGTTTGGCTGATGGGACCCGGAGGAGGCCCTCTCTGTGGGACCTAACTGGTCGTAGGGAGGTATGTGGTAGGATGCGGTCCCGAAGATAACCTGGCCCTGTGCCATGTAGGGCTTTAAAGGTCAAAACCAACACCTTAAATTGCGACCGGAGACTAATAGGCAACCAATGCAGCTGGCGGAGGATAGGTGTTATGTGGGTGTATCTCGGCACACCCACCACAGCTCGCGCAGCTGCATTCTGTACCAATTGCAGTCTCCGGATGCTCTTTGAGGGTAGCCCCATGTAGAGCGCGTTACAGTAGTCGAGCCGTGAGGTGACAAGAGCATGAGTGACTGTGAGCAAAGCCTCCCTCTCCAAGTAGGGTCGCAATTGGTGCACAAGACGGATCTGTGCAAAGGTCCCCCTAGCCACAGCTGAAAGATGTTGCTCCAATTTTAGCTGTGGATCTAGGAGAACACCCAAATTGCGAACCCGTTCTGAGGGAGTCAATTTTTCTCCCCCAAGAACCAAGGAGGGGCAGTCGACATAATCCCTGGGGGGCAATATCCACAGCCACTCAGTCTTGTCAGGGTTGAGCTTGAGTCTATTCACTCCCATCCAGACCCTCACATCGTCCAGGCAGCGGCACATTACATCAACTGCTTCACTGAGCTGACACGGGGTGGAGATGTACAACTAGGTATCATCAGCATACTGCTGATACCTCACCCTGTGTCGTCGGGGTGCCCTCAGATACCTCACCCCGTGTCGTCACGCGTGCCATAGGTTCGCCATCACGGCTCTATAGCTTGCAGGACGATAATTAAACCTTTCAAGTCCTTGTGTGACTAACTCATGTCGTGCAATGAACTTGGCAAAGTCTATGGTGGCTTGCTTAGCCAACTGTGCATTGCTGTGGTGAAAGGGTGTTGTGTAGTCATACCTTTCAAGAGTCTCTGGATTCAGCTGGTCCTTTCTATGTTGCTCTGGCATGAAGGCTGATACTGTAGGATAATTTGCAGGCTCAGGTACCTTGGGTGCGGAGGGGGGGGTCTGTCATCAGAGGTGCAGCTTTGCTTGGAGCTCTCTGGTTTGTAGGCTTGAGGCTTGTCGCTGGCTTGGAGTGGTGCTGAGTAGCATCTCTGCCTTGCTTCTTGAAAGTTGTCTTTTCCATCTAGGTGAGCATTGCTGCTTGGCCTGGAGTGTTGACAGATGTACTCTGAAGTGCGTTGCAGAGGAACTTGGGGTTCAGCTTGTGGCCCAAGCACATTGCTGCATTTACTGCATTCGTTTTCAGAATATACAGCTCTTTCTAGGGCTTTGTCTTCAGCTATGGCAGCTGCTTCTTCTTTCTCTATGGCAAGTCTCTCTAAGTCTGCTTCTAACAGAGCTTTCTGCATTTCCAGGGATGCCGTGCTCTCTCTTTTTTCATTTCCATTTCTTGTTCAGCAAAGGCTGTTCGTGCTTTTGCTGCTTCAGCCTTTGCATTGGCAAATACATTACTTGCTGATGACTGTTTGGAAGAACTAGAGACTTGAGACCTTGTCTTGTATGAAGATACCTGGATCTGTGACATGGTGTCTTCTGGAGGTGCTTGACTGTCTAGACTCTGCTGTATGGCCGTATGCAGATAGCTGCATTGGCAGAGTAGCAGGCCTCTCTATAGTCGTTATCCTGGATCCCACTTGCTGGGTAGCCGCTGTTTCACTGTTCTGTCCTCAATACATGTTACTCTATGTGCAGCTTGACATGCAGCTAAACCCACCTATCCTCCAATAAAACTGACTGTGTGCGTAGATCTGGATGCTTTATTAAAGGAATGGGATGGTGAAACTGGGAAAAATAGAAATACATACAATCATCTTCTTTTTAATGACCTCATAATACAATAAGAACCCAAATACAAAGCAAGCAGTGTTGAATTGCTGGTGAACATAACAATTAACAAATACAGATAAATCTAAATCTCACCAGTGATGCTGTGTGTATATGGGATGTGGATTTTTGTCCTCAGATGAACATGTGTCACGGATTAGTCTGGATTCTTCCTGGTGCTTCTGTTTCCTTCCAAATGCTAAAGGAAATGGAGTCTGGCTTCCCAGGATGCACTTGTTTTGGGAGTGAGGGTTGATGGGTAAAGGGGCCAGGACGGGTCAGCTTCCAAATAATACAGATTGGTATTTGGCCCCGGCCACTAGATGGGGCTAGAGAACAACAACAGTATATACACAAATTATATGCTGGGGCATGACACCCTTGCTCCAAAAAAATTCCTTCTGAATATCCATGCTTAATTCTAACAAGATCAGAAGAGACCCATTTGTCAAACCTAATTTTGAAAAAATGAACAGTGGTTTATCTATTGGAATTTCACTCTATCATCTAACATGCATTACAAGCCCTTTTCTGATTGACAGTGTAGCATAAAGGAAATGTTGATTGATTGGCAAAACATTGTAACAGTAGACATTTATTTGAAACAGTGCTGATAATTTCAGGTGAGTCATCCAATGACTTTCTAAAACGTTGATGGCAATGCAGGTAAAATTTTCTCTTTTATTCTGAACACTGTTTCCCAAGCTGAGCATACCTGATATATGGCCACTGTTGACCATTTTGGAAGTTGAAACCCAAGAAGAGAAGTTATCACATCTGGTATTTTGCCAAGTGTCAGGACAGTGAGCAGGTGCCCAGGCAATTGGTTCTTTTGAATCCAGAAATAATGAACACTCCACTGAATAAAGAGATTTTAACCATTATTATTAGCTCAAGCAAACAGAGTTAAAAGCATAACATAAAAAGCATCCATACCAAGCAAGACGATACCCAAATGTTATAATGATACCCAATGTTAAATGTTAAATTTAAAAAATTTAAATGTTAAATGATACCCAACTCTGTTATTCTAAATAAATCTCTTACAAGCTGTCAGGAGCTGCTTAATAATGACAGCTGAGGTACCCCATGTGTGGCCAATTTCCACAGTACCCAGCACTAGGTTCCATGCAGAAGCTTCTGACAAACAACAACCCCAAGGCTTTTATCAAGATCAGGCATCATGACTTCATGGCCCTGCTATGGTCAGGAGACTGCAAGACCTGACCTTGATGGGGTGGCACATGACTTTGTGATGGGAATTGAAAGTTTGAGACTTGCATAGTAAGAAAAGCTTTGCAGGTATGGAAAGACACCCCCCCTTCTCCTTTATTCAGTAAACAAGAGAAAGAAAAAAAAACCATGCTCAGAATGAGCTCTAAACTTCTAGACTTTACTTAATATGAAGATGAAATCAAAATATGTCACTAAACTGCTCAAAGTAACAATGGTCTTCCGCATTGCCACTACATTTGGGAAACACTGTCCTACAATTTGGGATCCAATCAGAGTGAAATAGCAGCCTCAGGAAACATGTTTTAGGAGTCACTGAAGAATAGCAAACTGTTAGCCATTGGGGTTATTTTACTCTTGCTGTCAGAAGAAGACCTTGAGGGTTTTTTCTATTTCAGGTGCCCAGACCCTGAGTGCTTGAGGATGGGTGTCTCCTAGTGAGTGATACCAGTCAAAATTGTTTTGTGTGGCAAGTACAGATTTTTTCCCTCTCCATTCATAATGATGTGCATGCATCTACAGGTAGTCCTCGACTTACGACCACAATTGAGCCCAAACTTTATGTTGCTGAGACATTTAAGTGAGTTTTGTCCCATTTTATGATCTTTGTCACAGTTGTTAAGTGAATCACTGCAGTTGTTAAGTTAGTAACATGGCTGTTAGGTGAATCTGGTTCCCCATTTGTCAGGGTAATGATGATTTAATAGCTGACCAGCTGCTGTAATGTTGTAATGCTGTAATACTGAAATGATGATGCAATGAGAATGAGTCAGCAGGGTTATTTAACTTATCACTTTAAGAGGCTGTATATATAAGAGAGACACTGTGAGGGCGTTCTCTCTCTCCGTGTGTGCTTCCATGCTGTAGTTGATGATTGATTGCCTGACTTGCCTAGTTTGTGTATGTATATATTCCTTGTAGATAAACCACTATTGGAAAGACAAACCTCTGTTTACTGTATTTTGCCCCTGGGATGTCTCAAAAATAGTCACACTGTGCGCACTCTGACAGGTTATGGGCCCAGTCCAGAGAGAAGGCCAGAGTGACTAGAGAAACCAGAGAGAAGAGAAACCCAGTGAGAGCTTACACCAGAGCCAGAGGGGTTGTGCAACGTAGTTTGTTAGTGGTTAGTGCTTGTAATGGAAAGCAGGAAATATGGCCTCCGTCAGCGTAATGGGAGGAGGTTTCTTGGTGTCTCGGCTGAATGGAGGGAGGAGTTGTGGATGATAGTTACTAATCCACCAGCAGTCCTGGATGACGGGGACCGGAGAAGAAATGAAAAGTCATTAGCCAGCATAATTCTGGCTTTAGAGGACAGTCAGCTGATACACGTGAGGGGTCTCCAGTCTGCGAAAGAGTATTAAAATAATTGGCTATCTTATCTCACAATCTTGGAGCTCCAACGTGGGGCTTGAAGGACTCTTTTTGGGGTTCTCCTTGGGTATTCTGGGGGCGCGCCTGTTGATTTCAACTGCCCAGAGTAATCTGAGATGGAGCTCCTATTTGCAGACCCCGAGCCAATCTAAATTGACAACTCTGGTCCACAGTATCAAAGAGGAGGAAAGGAATCAACAATGGAAAAGGCCCGACCAGGTAACCCGGTGCATCGGCCCAGGTAAGAAACTTTTGCCCCGAAGGAGGGAACATGCAATTGTACCTGGGTGGTCAGGAGAGCGATTGTGGGAGGTTTATTGATAACGGCAGTGTGTATGTGTTTGACTGTGTTCCGGGAACACTAGTAAGTCCAGAGCAAGTGCGGACCTGAAAGGTTGCAGTTCCTTACCTCCGAGAGGGGGAAGGCCAGCCTAAGGGGAAGAGGACTGGTGTCGTGGATTTTGTGTGGCCGTAAAATCAATAACCTCAGGGAACCATAGTCAGGAAAACTCTCAAGAGGATGGGCAATTGTTGTTGTAGTAGTAGTTGTTATTGTAAATCAGAAGAAAAGAAAGAGGGAATTATAAAACTAACAAACCGGGAGGTAGAAATCCCTTCCGACAGTCCTTTAGGACAACTATTACATTAATGGGATGATGAAAATTTGGCAACATGGACTTGCACTTGACAAAAAGCAGGATGATAAATCTGTGCCAAAAGAAATGGCCCCAATATGTAATAAGCTCACCTGATTATTGTTAGGATCGATTGGGAAAGCCAAATAAATATTGGATAGGGAAAACAGAACAATATACTGTATAGTCAAAAGACCAACCTTAAGCAATGAAATACCGTATGTAAAACCATGGTATTTTGTAAATTGGGAAGGACCAGTCCCACCTGAGGACAATAAGATTTTTAAATTAGAAGAGAAAAATGGGCAAAAGGGGATAGGATCCTTTAGAATATTTTCCTTCCCCCCTCCTCCCCCTCTCATACAATTAATACAAAATGCTCCAGTACTACAGGAAGAGGGGCAGTAGGGGGGAGTAGAAGAACAACCCATAGCAGATAGAACTAGACAGAGGGTAAAAGAGAAGAGAAGGAGAAGAAGAAAAATAAGAGAAATCATTCCCACTCCGGCAGGTGCCTCAAGGCATAAATGCCCAAGGGCAGGCAGTAATGGGATATGTAGCAGTAAACATTACAGCCACGGAACTAAGAGATTTTAAACAAAGAATGAAAAAGGTTCAAGAGGAGCCCCAAACAGTGGCTGAAGAATTCTCTGCCTTTTTAGGCCCCAATACGTACACATGGGATGAACTCCAGTACTCTTTGGGCTTTCTATTTACTGTAGAAGAGAGACAATTAATTAGACAAGCAGCTGTGAAATATTGGCAAGAACACCATGCGGGGGTTAGTGCTGCAAACTCAGAGGCAAAATTTCCTATGCAAAGACCAGTTTGGGACAATAATGTACCAGCAGATAGACAACAAATGGATAACTTGAAACAGATGGTAATTGAGGGCATACGTAACTGTGTACCTCAAAGAAGGAACATCAGTAAAGCTTTTAATGTGTTGCAGAAAAAGGAGAAGTCACCAGGAGATTTCTTAGAGAGACTTAGAGATCAGATGAGGAAATATGGTGGACTAAAGGAAGATAGTGAAGCTTTTAAACAACTGTTGAAGAGTCAGTTTGTGATTGGATCATATGGAGATATTAAGAGGAAAATACAGAAAATAGAGAATTGGGGAAATGAAGATATAATGAAATTGTTAGAAGAGGCTCAGAAAATGTTTGTGAATAGAGATGTGCATGAGAGGCGAGAGGACAAGAGAATGTTGTCGTCGGCAGTAGGAGTAATGATGGATAAGAAGATAGGAGAACAGAAAGGACAAAGAAGAGGTTTTGGGAACTGAGGCCACTGGAGAGGAAGAGGGAGAATGAGAATACAAGGTAGCAGGAATCAGTTACAGGGAGTTACAGGTGTGGAAGGGAGGGACATTTCGCAAGAAATTGTCCACAGCAGGAGATGGAGAGAGAGAGAGAGAGCAGAAAGTGTATAGATTGCTGGATGAGGATGAAGAATAGGGATGTCAGGGGCCCTTGATATTGAGGTTCCACCAAGAGCCCTTGATAAACATTCAAGTGGGACCAGAACAGCAAGAACTAGTATATTTAATAGATACCAGAGCTTCAAGAACATCTCTTACAAATACAACCCAAGGCCGGAATGGGACTGTTCACCTCCTCCGCTTGGCCGCGCCTGTTTGGTCCCCAGGCTTCCGCCCCCCAACCATTCGGGCGCTGCCTTTACTCCTTGGCCCATTCGCCAAACGGGCCCAAAAGCCCGTTCACCCTGGGCTTTTGGGCGCACAGGACACTTTGCCGCCAGCCAATCAGAGGAGCAAGAATCCCACCCCCTTCTTCATTCCTTCCTTTTGCGTGTGTGTTTGGAAGCAGCCTTTTTAGGAGAAGGAAAGGGAGGGGGTAGCCTTCCTCCCTTTCTCTCTCTTCCCCCCCCCCCCCCGTGTGTGCGGTGTGTGTGTGTGTGTGTGTGTGTGTGTGTGTGTGTGTGTGTGTGTATGTATGTATGTATGTATGTATGTATGTATGTGGGGTGGTGGGATGGCGCGGGGGGTGGATGTTGCACGCGTAGGGTCTCTCTCTCGCTGGCTGGGCTGGCTCCTCTTCCTGAGACTTGTGAAGATTGCAACAGAAGATTCACAGCGGCACGGAGGAGGAGGAAGAGGAGGTTCCCATCTCCGCTAGCAACAGACGAGCTGCACGTGGGGGGGGGGTACACGTGGGGGGGAAGGATCCCCGTGGGGATTGCCACCCGCGAGAGAAAGCAAGCTCGTCTGTTGCTAGATCGAATGCCTTTCTCCTTTCTCCTTCCTCGTAACCCTCCCCCTCCCTTCTTTTCTTTTCTTTTAATTTCTGCAATCTCGAGAGAAAACAATCCCCAGGACATAATCCAGGAAGAACTGACGAACAGAAAACAAAAAGTCGCGAGTGTATTCGTCCCAGATTTGAGAGAGAGAGAGAGAGAGAGAGAGAGAGAGAGAGAGGGAGAGAGAGAGAGAGAGAGAGAGAGAGAGAGAGAGAGAGAGAGAGAGAGAGAGAGAGAGAGAGAGAGAGAGAGAGAGAGAGGAGAGAGAGATTCGATCTAGCAACAGATGAGCTTTCTTTCTTTCACGGGTGGCAATTCCCCCCCCCCGTGCAGCTCGTCTGTTGCTAGCGGAGATGGGAACCTCCTCTTCCTCCTCCTCCTCCTCCTCCTCCTCCTCCGTGCCGCTGCGAATCTTCTGTTGCAATCTTCACAAGTCTCGGGAAGAGCAGCCAGCAAGCCAGCCCAGCCAGCGAGAGAGAGAGCCTACGCGCGCAACATCCACCACCCCCCGCGCCATCCCGCCACCCCACATACACACACACACACACACACCACACACACCGCACACACGGGGGGGGGGGGGGAAGAGAGAGAAAGGGAGGAAGGCTAACCCCTCCCGTTCTGGTGTCTGCAATAAATTGGAACTTTGGTGAACTTTTTGCCTTGGACTCTGATTTCTGCTCGATTACTATTTGGAACCGTGACACTAACCCAAATCTCATTTAAACCTTTACCCAGCTACCCCTTTTTCTGGGGCGCTGGTTGGGGTCCTGAGCCCCAGTTCTGACCCAACGCCGGGCGGTACAGAAGACTCAGGGAAGATGGAGAAAGAAGAGAAACCGGCCGGGGATCCTGCCAAGGAAGACGCAGAGGAGTGTATTAGGAGCCTCTACTCTCCTTCCTGGGCATTTGTGGAGGCCGCGGAGAGAGAGCGTCAGATGGGGGCACAGAGCAAGCTACCAGCCCCTCAGCCTCTCTCTCAGATGGAGCGGACCCCACTGGGAGCTGTGGGAGGCTGCAGGCTAGAGCAGCCCCTGTATTCCAGAGTGAGCCTAGATCCCAAATGGGGCCAGCCGAGAATCCTGCTCACGGGGTGCTCCGAAGACAAGGGATCCCAGCCGGGCTTGCACGCACACTCGCTGACGGACCTTCCTGATTGGTTTGGATGACTAAACGTGAGTTGGACAAACCCCCCCTCGGGGATGGAAGCTCCGAGATGGAACCTGGCCCAGCCCGTGTTCTCTTTCCCAGAGAGACCTCGAACCTCCCACCAAAGCGGGGGTGACAGCCTCTTTTCACACCACTACGGGGGGAGCTTGGGAAGCCTCCCTACCGGGCCACCTCCTAGGTGGGAACCCTGCTACCAGTCTCCAAGGCTGACCCGCCAACCAGAAGGTGGAAGGCCCCAGTGGTGGCAGACTGGGGGAGAGAGGATGCCAGAGCCAGAGCCACCACCCACTTTCGGAGCCGTGCCACCATGGCAGGCCCTTCCGGGATGGGGGTACTTCCCCGGAGCGGGATGGGTGCAATCCCAGTGGGCCCCGGGGCAGCCCCCCCAACAGATGCCAGCACCGGCCGCACCAGTCCCTCCCCAAGGGGGGTTGGGGCCAACAGATACAGTATGGCGGGATCCAGATGGGAGGACCCCTGCAGCAAGCCGTGGCTCCGCCAGCCGCTGCTGGGTTAGCCGCCCCCCCTCGGCCCCAGGAGGCCGCCCCCCGGTTTCGAGCCACGTTTGATGGGCACCAAACAAAGCTGGCCTACTTCCTCCACCGGGTGCTGGTGTACGTCAATGAAAATCGAGCGCTGTTCCAGACAGATAGACAGCTGATCGATAAGATCACCGAGGGTATGAATGACGGGGAAGCGTCCGAGTGGGTGGCGGAGCTCAACGATGAAGAGGCCCCTGAATTAGATGATCTGGACGACTTTATCCAGCTGATGAGAATCAGGTTCCGCGATGAGGCCCAGCAAGCAGATGCCGAGGCCCATATCAAAGAGTTAAAGCAAGCGGGACGCCCAGTGAAGGAACTAGTGTGGGAGTTTAGGAGAGTGGCAGGAAAAGTGCGAGATTGGCCCGAGCGGCTCTTAGTGCACACATTCCAAGATGCGCTAGACCCAGAGCTGAAGAAAGCATGCGAAATACGGGGGGGTCCCGTGCCAGATCCAATGGTGGTACTCCACCGCAATCACTCTGGACCAGGTGGTCAGAGTCAAGAAAGAGACCCGGGCGAACCGACCCCTTGGAGGCTGCCGGCCCAGGGGATCCCTCCTAGACCGGGGCCGACCCCCAGAGTGGAACCGATGAGGGGAGTGAAGTGTTACAGATGCGGCCAAGCCGGGCACCGTGCGACCCAGTGCCTAGCACCAGCCCCCCTTCCTCTCCCGAGGGCTAGGCCAACTCCTACCTCCAGAAGGAAGCCGAGCAAGCCACCTGAACCGGGGCGGATGGCCCTGCAGCCGGAGGGGTCCCCTCCCCCTCCGGATGACGACGAACCACCATCGATGGGGGAATCGAGTCCTCCATGGGAAGAGGGGGTGGAGGAGGAAGACGATCCGATGGTGAGTGCAGCCGTTCGGCCTTTTCTCATAAAAGCCAAAATCCAGGTGCCCGAAACGGGAAAGGAAGGGGAAGTAGATGCTATAATCGACACCGGGTGTTCAAGGTGTCTCATCAGCAAGATAGTGGTAGATAAACTGGGGATCCACACTAGGCCCTTAACCAACCCCATTCGCTTCCAACAACTGGATGGGTCACTAGTGGGGGGGGGGCTCCTGCCACCCTCCTAACTCAAGCAGTAAACCTGCAGTTTGCGCGGCACCAAGAGCGAATTCGATTCATAGTCGCCCCCAAGATGTCTGAAGCGATAATCCTGGGTCTGGCATGGTTAGATAAGTGGACCCCCACCATCCAATGGGAAGATGGGTATTGAAAACTCAATATACACATCGGCCCGACTCCCCCCTCAGAAACCCAACAGCAGAGGGAGAAGGTTATGCAGGGGGGGAATTCGGAGCCTCAACTGGCCACGCCCACGAGGGAGATCACCCCCCCCAGGGGCCCAAAGGGTGCCGAGAGAATACCTCGACCTAGAGAGGGTGTTCAGTGAGGAAGAATGCAACGAGCTCCCTCCTCACCGGCCAACCGACTGCGCAATAGAATTCGAGCCAGGTGCTACGCTCCCAAAGCCAAAGATGTATTCAATGTCCCCCAAGGAATTGGGAGAATTGAGGAGATACATCGACTCCAACTTGGAGAGGGGGTTCATCCAGCCAGCGAAGTCGAGAGTAGCCGCCCCTGTGCTGTTCAAAGAGAAGGATGGGGGGTCAGATTATGCGTGGACTTCCGAGGGATCAACGGGGTGTGCGTTCAGAACACCTACCCCCTCCCCCTCATGAAAGACTTACTGAACCACTTGTCAAAAGGCAAGATATTCACTAAGTTGGACTTAAGAGAAGCGTACTATCGCATCCGAATCTGAGAGGGGGATGAGTGGAAACCGCCTTCAACTGCCCCCTGGGAAGTTTCCAATTCAAGGTGATGCCTTTCGGGCTGCAAGGGGCTCCAGCAGTATTTATGCAGTACATTAACGAGGTGCTCCACCCCCATTTGTACAAGGGGGGTGCTCGTTTATTTGGATGATATTCTCATCTTCAGTGAGACAATGGAGGAACATGTGAAGTTGGTGAGGCAAGTCTTAAAAAAGCTTCTAGCCACCAAATTGTATGCCAAACTCTCCAAATGCGAGTTTCACAAGACTTCACTGGACTACTTGGGGTACCGGATCTCCAAAGATGGAATTGAGATGGATCCGGGGAAAGTGAAAGCAGTGCTTGATTGGCAGGCCCCGCGCACCCGCAAACAGCTGCAGAGCTTCCTGGGCTTCGCGAACTTCTATAGGCAATTCATCCCGGCATTTGCAGAAGTTGCCCTACCGCTGACCGAATTGCTTAAGATGGGGCCAACACCAACCAAGCCAAAACCCAGTCAGCCTCTGAATTGGACGATGGTCTGCCAGAAAGCCTTCGAGAAACTTAAGTGATTGTTCGCCCAGGAGCCGATCCTCCAACACCCCGATCCAGAACGACAATTCATCATTCAAGCTGATGCGAGTGATGTAGCGGTGGTGGCGGTGTTGCTGCAAAAGGATGAGAACGGACAGCTCTTACCGTGTGCTTACGTCTCGAAAAAACTCACCGCTACGGAGAGAAGATGGGCCATCTGGGAAAAGGAAGCCTTTGCGGTTCGTTGGGCACTGCTGACTTGGAGGCAATTCCTCGAGGGGGGAAAAGTACCTTCCGAGGTATGGACTGACCACAAAAACCTTGAGGTGCTAAAGACCCCCAGGAAATTGTCGCCCAAACAAGTGAGGTGGGCGCAATACTTCAGGCGATTCAAATTTGAACTAAAGCATATCCCAGGGGGGAAGAACTTGGTGGCAGATGCTCTGTCCAGGAAGCCACAATACGACAGCCAGAGGGAGGAGGAATTCCACTCAGTCATTCCCTCCTCACTTCCATCAAATCCTTCAGTCGCAGAAGGGGAGCTCGCGGCTCTGGTCCTCACCAGGGCTCAATCCAGATGATCGAGCGCCTGAGGACATGAGGAGTGGACAGACAAATTTAAAGCAGCTTTGCCCAATGACCCCTGGTTAAGGGAAAACAAAGAAATCCTAACCATGAGAGATGGACTAGCTTGGAAAGGGGCCAAATTCTATGTGCCTGTGGACCTCAGGCTGCAAGTACTCCAACGGAGCCACGACTCTAAGCTGGGGGGGGGGGCATTTCGGATTTTTGAAGACCCTCCACCTTACAAGACGGCAATTTTGGTGGCCAAAGATGAAAACTGATGTGGAGGACTATGTAAAAAGCTGTGCCACCTGCGCCACAAGTAAGCACTGACCAGGGAAACCGCCTGGACTTCTGCAGCAGGTGACCAACCCCAGTAAGCCATGGGAAGAAATAGGCATGGATTTCATTGTAGAACTCCCAGAGAGTAAAGGAAATACCGTGATCTGGACGGTCATAGATTTGTTCTCCAAACAGGCCCACTTCGTTGCCTGCTCTGGGTTACCGACAGCCCGACACTTAGCAAAACTTTTCCTCAAGCACATCTATCGCTTGCACGGAGTGCCGAAGAGAATCATCTCCGACAGAGGTGTGCAATTCACCGCTAAGTTCTGGAAGGAGTTCCTGCACACAATCGGGTCCACTCAAGGTCTTAGTTCTGGATTCCATCCTCAGACTAACGGGGCAGTTGAAAAAACGAACTCCATGGTGGAACAATATCTCCGCTGTTACGTGAATTACCAACAAGCCGACTGGGCGGAGCTGCTGCCATTTGCAGAAGTGGCGTACAACAACGCAGTACACAGCAGTACCGGATTAATGCCTTTCCAGGTTACCAGCGGACAAGAATTCATCCCAATGGCAGAACTGCCCACAGAAGCACCCACATCTAAGTCCCTAACAGAATGGATGGAAGACATGAAGAAGGGGTGGGAGAATACAAAAAAGGCATTGATTGAAACAGCAGAGACATATAAAAAGCAAGCGGACAAACATAGAGCCATTCAGCCCCCTTTCAAAGTGGGCGATAAAGTCTATTTATCAACCAAATACATCCACTTGAGAATACCCAGTAAAAAATTGGGTCCCAAATTCTTAGGTCCTTTCCCAATAGTAAAGATAATCAATCCTGTTACAGTACAATTGGCTGAGAGAATATTGGGAAAGATACATCCAATGTTTCATAGTAGTTTACTTAGGCCAGTGAAACAATCCAACATTAGGCCACAAGACCTTCCTCCACCCACCCACCCATAGTAGTACAGGGGGAGAGACATTATGAAGTGAAAAAAATCCTAGATTCCAGGTTATTTAGGGGCCACCTTCAGTATCTTATACATTGGAAAGGATATTCGTTGGCTGAATCAACATGGGTCAATAGTTGGAAAGTTAGAGCAGACAGGCACATTAGCGATTTCCATAACAAATACCCAGATAAGCCTAAGGAGCCCCCTGGGGGGGGAGGGGTGGTTAAGATCATTTGCTTGATCCCCTATACTCTCACTAATTGTTTTCTTTTGTGTATTAGTAGGACATGCTCTTCTTGTGAGGAGGGCCGCCTGTCAAAGCATCGTTTGCCACCATTCTACATAGAAGAACGTTCTACATAGAAGTGGGGAGGGGGAATGCAGAGAGCGTGAGAAGCTACCGATAGCAAATTCTTTGTGGCTTCTCCAAGGTCATCTTTGTCCAGCACCTGCAAGGAGGGGTTGCCACGCTGGCAGAAGTTTGGTGGGTAACGTGACCCAGATGGGGGTGGGGAACAAGGAGTGCCCATTTCCTATTGAAAGGGAACTTGGGAGACAAATTAGATTTGGGTTTTCCCATGCGTTGCCAACATGGTGTCTGCAATAAATTGGAACTTTGGTGAACTTTTTGCCTTGGACTCTGATTTCTGTTCGATTACTATTTGGAACTGTGACACATAGACCCACCCAAGGCTGCCGGTTAATTAACAGTACAATAAAGATATCAGGGGTTTAGCAGGTAATAAAAAGGTAAAGACTCAGATAATTAGACTTGATCAATCTAATGTGACTTCTGCTAAAAATTCTGAGATGTGCATCTATAATAATAACGTGTAGAATTGAATGGGATTAAATAGATTGTGATATGTTTGGCTGGCCGGAAAATTATGTAAATTTCTCAGCTGTGGGAAATGGGAAGTGGTTAGGGCCCAAAATCACACTTTTGATTAAAACTACTTCCTGAGTTTTCCCACTGCTTGAAGAATGAGCTACAGATTGAACAAGGAAAGAAAAAGTGGAGATTGTGGGGGGGGGGGGGGAGAAGAGAAAGAAAGAAAATGTATCTCTGTGTGTAATAATTTTCAAACCTGGATGAAGGATGGAACCCTCTAATAATAGTACACAAAATTATTTAGGATATGGAGCTCATTGGCCTCTGAAAAAGCTTCCTGAAATAATTGAAATGATTGGTTTGCATGAAATGGGATTTTTGCATGTGAAATTGGTTTACACAAGCAGTTTGATTAAGGTGACCAGACGTCCCGCTTTTGGCGGGACAGACACGCTTTTCAAGCGTGTGTCCCGCGTCCCGCATTGTTTCCAAAAAGTCACGCTTTTTTGGAAAGAATGCCGAAACAGCGGGACGTCTGCTCACCTTATCTTAGGGCTGAAGTTTTCAACGGAGAAGGATGACGTAAAAGAGAAGCGTGCCCTATGCGCATGCCTAACTCATGCTGACCGCTGAAGAACCGCCCAGCTGAACCCATCCGCTTAGAGATCAGTCGGGCCCGCCCTGAAGCGCATGCGCACTTAAGATTAGGCGTGCTGGCGGCGACGTGCGTTGGACCCGGATAGCGCATTTCTTGGACCGGCACCTGGTTTTTCCGCTCCTCGAGTTCCTCTCCGTAAAAGGGGTGAGTGAGGCGACTCTCCGATCCACCACCGTCTGGGATTCGGGGCAAAATCTCCCCGGGAACCTCGTTGAAGGCGGCCCGGCCCGAGGGAGCCTGGGCCGCCCCTCTGTGAGGCGCGGGTTTAGTGACGCCGGTTGCTCTATGCCGCAAGAGTCTTGGCTCTCCTGCTCCCCCTCCGCCAGCGCTGGGCTGCTGGAGTGACAGGGGGAGAAAGGAGATCTGGAGCCAGCCCAAGCCACTGCCGGCTCCCAAAGGGGAGGCGGGAGGCGAGGAAAGGCCTCCCGCCTCCCCCCCCCACCTGGACGCCGACATTTGCGTTCTTTTGCCCTCTGCGCATGCGCAGTGTTCTGCGCATGCGCAGAGGGCAAAACTCAAATGGCGGCGTCCAGGCGGCCCCACCCCCGTCAATGGTGTCCCGCTAAAAAAAAAAAAATCTGGTCACCTTAAGTTTGATTGCAGTGTAATGTGAGTATGTTGGGGATAAAAGTTGGTGTAAATGTATTTTGATTCCCTTTCAATATAAAGAAACAGTAAGATTTACTAAAGCTAGAGAGAGAGAGGGAGAAATGGAGAAAATTATTTAGTAGAGAGAAAGTTGAGTGGATAAAAGGGGTGAGATATCTGTGTAGTTTTTTAAATTTTTTCCCCTTGTCCTTGCTGGTTGTTAACTCAAGGGCTTTTTGCCTTGGAAAAGCGACAGCAGCAGATAAGAGGGAGGAGTGA
This sequence comes from Diadophis punctatus similis, assembly GCA_023053685.1. Taxonomy (NCBI): domain Eukaryota; kingdom Metazoa; phylum Chordata; class Lepidosauria; order Squamata; family Dipsadidae; genus Diadophis; species Diadophis punctatus. The sequence goes on from JALIGW010000074.1 coordinate 1,804,125, forward strand.
GGCTTTTCTGCTCGTTTTAAATTTTTTTTCCTTTCTCTTACCCCACCTCTCTGCCGAGCCTGTCTGAGAAAGGCAGGGCAAATGGGCGACCTGTGTATGCAGCCTTGCCTTTCACTGTTTTGGTCTCTTTTATCTGCATATAAAAGTTACTGTATGTAGATATATTTTCCTTTCAGCTCGGAATACAATTTTGATTTATATATATATATATATATATATATATATATATATATATATATATATATATATATATATATATATATATATATATATATATATATATATATATATATATATATATATATATATATATATATATATATATATATATATATATATATATATATATATATGATGTTTCCTTTTATAGAATGCCTATCAATTTATGTAATGCCTGTCAATTTAGACTTTGCACGTGTAACCGGTCCACACCCTTTTTTCTGTCCTGTAATTGACTTAATTGTTTCTGCCTTAGTCATGCTGACAGAGGCAGAAACAAGGCAGAAACAATGTTAATAGTAGTTTTAAATAAAATTTTAAATGTTCCAGAGATCGTGATGGCTATCGCTTCTTTATCTGTAAATATGCCTGGAACTCGCATTTTTAGAACAATCCTTATATATATATATATATATATATATATATATATATATATATATATATATATATATATATATATATATATATATATATATATATATATATAAAAGAAATAATTTTAAAGGATTTTGCTTAAAAAGAAAAAGAAAAAGGAAACGTGGTTAGAAAATATGTACAGGAACTGTCCAGGTGTTTTTCTTTTTTTACGACAGAAAGGCATCCTCACACAAACACCACTCTTGGACTTTGCTGTGCACAATTATAGAGCTGGATAGTGGATACTGATAAAAGCTTGGAAGGATGAGAAATTAACTCCAAATTGGGAAGGACCTGTTATTGTCCTGCTGACCACTGAAACTGCAATCCGGACTGCTGAAAAAGGATGGACACATTATTCGAGGGTGAAGGGGCCCGTGCCAGCCCCAAAGGAGTGGAAGGTGGAGTCTCACCAAGGAGATCCACTGAAGTTGAAATTCCGAAGGACTTAATGGACTGGGAGACAGTCATCCTACCAATAGGAGTGGTAACATTAGCTTTTGGACTAATCTTTGCATGTTTTCTATTTAGGGCAGAGTGGTTACCTATGCTTTTCCTTCAACAAAAGGAGACCAGGACGGAACAAATTTCGTTGTACAACTTCCCGGAGGCGTTGATTTTGTAAGTACTTGTGGAGGTGGTTGTTATAATCATTACATTTATTGTGTCCTGTGTGTGTTGGGTACAAGGTAGAGTGCAGATTTTATAACAGTGACAATGACAAAGTGGAGTTTATTAGGAATCACTATTGTTGTAATTATTCTTTTAGATATAGTCCAACCACTACAGGAGTGTATACAATGTATAAAGGTAACAAAACGGGAAGGGAAAGTGGAAAACACCTTAATCTACCACACTATGATTCCTGATTGTTTACAAACAGACTTAACAGACTGTGTACACAATGAAGCACAATATAAAAGATGTAACACTAGTCAAGGGGTTGAATGTAACGACCCAAAAGCAATAGGGCCAGTGACTGCAAGAATATGGGTTTATGCTGATAAGGGAGGAGGAAGTGCATTCCAGATGTTTTCCTTAAGCCAAACAAGATGAGGCTATTTGGCTCATAACGAAACAAGAGGGGAAACAAGCTTAAAGGTATGTTTTCATGCATGTCAAGCCATTAATAAAAGAAGGGGGGCCGATGATTCACAGGGGATTGGATGTGGAAATTTGGAATGGGAAAGAAGTTATATGAAAGAAAGGAAATACCTTTTTCAAAGAGCTTCAACTTTAAGCACAGGACAAGTGTCTTTTACTCACCCTTATGATTATTGGTACACTATTACAATCCCAAATGAGAGGAGTAGGGGGCCACAAGAAATGAACATTAGTATGGGAAGCACCAGGACTGATTGTGACCGGGGAGAATGTAATCCGGTATGCTTACATACTAATCAATCATTGGAAAAAAAGAATACAATATAAAGGATTTGGAATAGAGGTAGATGGGAAAGGAAAAGACCCGTGGGGGTGGCTTGTATTAAAAATAGAAACAACAAAAATAAAACCCATACACAAGAGTATATTTTGGTCATATTACCAGGAGTTTGAAAAATTGGAATTCCCTAAGAGAGCAGTAAACATGTTCATGCAATTGGCTGAAGAAATTGCAAAAACTCTTACGGTAAAGAATTGTTTTGTGTGTGGAGGAACAAATATGGGAGACCAATGGCCTTGGGAAGCTCAGGAACTGAGCCATAAAATAGTAGTTGAAATGTGGAAAAATAAAACTTTAAAATTTACAAAAGGAAAAGAAGGGGCATGGGCTTTGACAACAAATTTAGTAGGGAAAGTGTGCTATGAAAGAAAGAAGGGAGGTAGGAGAAGAAAGATGGCTGAAGGAAACATGATTTGCTTAACTGTATGAAACAACAGCAGTTGGTGGGGAGGAAGTGGAACCTCAAAAGAGGAGGCTTTAAGTGAAATAACGGAAATGGCTTATTTAAGAGACCCAAAAAGCGACACTCTGGACTGGGTAGCTCCGGAAGGTATGTATTGGGCACGTGGAAAATATGCTTATGGATATCTACCCAAGGGGTGGTATGGGTCTTGCATATTGGGAATAATAAAGCCAAGCTTTTTCCTTCTCCCCATGAAACAAAAACAACTGCTGGGACTGACTGTGTATGACAGTTTAGCAAATGGTGTAAGAGACAAAAGATCTGTACAACCAAGCAATATAAAAATTGGACACTGGGTCGATGAAGAATGGACCCCAGAAAAGATAATTAATTATTATGGACCTGCCACATGGGCAGAGGATGGAACTCTTGGTGCCAGAGAGCCCATATACATATTAAATAGGGTGATTCGGTTACAAGCAGTACTTGAAGTGATCACTAATGACACGGTAAGTACATTAAAACAATTAGCGAAAGAAAGTGTGAGATCCAGAACATACATTATGCAGAATAGATTAGCATTAGATTATTTACTAGCCCAGGAAGGAGGTGTATGTGGAAAATTCAATTTGAGCAACTGTTGCATTGAAATAGATGAGAGTGGTAAAGTACCGGACTGGATGATAAAACTAGCCCATGTTCCAGTCCAAACCTGGAGAGGATTGAACATAGAAGGGGTAAGTAGTTGGTTCGGTGGATGGTTCTCAGGTTGGAAGGAATTAGTCAAATTTGCCATATTAGGATTCCTGGTCATCATGCTTTTACCATGTTTAATTCCTTTCATACAAATGTTAATAAAAAGGACTATGAGTAGTATGACCTTAATAACAACTTCAATAGAAGAAGGAAACATTGTTAATAATGAAAGTAGGGAAGCAGAGGTTTGAAAAAGAAGAGTCAGAATATGTAAACATGTTGCCACAAGAAACTGAAGAGAAATTAGGGAATTATGAATTGTTACGTGTATAAAAGAGTAATTCAGGTAGAAAAGAAAAAGGGAGGATTGAAGGAAAATAATGATGAGTTACTCTTTTATAAAAGAATAGTTAATGTACTAACAAGCTATATATATAGCTTGTTAGAACATCTATAATGCTCTTCTCTAACTAACTCAGGATGTATTTAGTAAAACACATGAGAATGACTTGAGATAATTCCTCCTGGAACACACCCAAGGCCAGGCCACTGGAACACCCATGGTCAGGCTATAATGCAGTAAGATAAGAACGTCACCCCAGGCAAAACTACAGGAGGACAAGATAAGATAGCTATGACTATGGAGAGCATTGTCATGTTGACCCTTTAGAGTAGATAGATAGATACATTTATTGAATAGCCCGAAGGCCTTTTCAAAAAAAGAAAAACAGAACAAACAGGTACAGAAACAACTGTACAAAAATATATATGGTACATGACATCAAAATTCAACGATATCAAAATTCAATAACTAAATTTCTAAAACTAGATAACCCAAATAAAATATCTCGTCTCTAACTCAGCTCATCTTTCTTACAATCAATGAAATTCTTTTCAATGTAGCTGGCTCGTATTGCTGTCATCCTATTAAGATAGCGAGTGATAGCCCTTACCAGGGGAGGAGAGTCTGCCTTCAATAGAAATGTTAATTTATGCCTTACATTCCAGTGGGAAAATTTATTTATAATTGGGGACAGATATTGTTTTATTACTTCCTCATACATCCTACATTCAAATATTATATGCACCGTATCCTCGACAACGTTTGCCCCACATATACATGTTCTTTCGTCATACGGGATTTTCCGATACCGGCCGAATTTAACGTTGGTATCTAAAAGTTCAAATCTAAACTTGACAAATAATTCTCTCTCCACTGATGGCATTTCTAGGAGTAAATATTTTTCCAGGGTGAAAGTTGTTTTAACTGCTGTCAGAAGCTTAAGGGAATGATTAGTTGAAAAAGTTGCCATGTCCATTTGCCCATGTATATCCTTAATCCGTTGTTTAACTTGCTTCAATGTGTCGCACAACGGAAACCCTATGCCATATCGATTCAATATATCTGACAACCAAGTTAACCAAAAATACCTTTGAGGGTTTAAGATCTGCTGTTCCTCTAGGCAGATTTTAGGAAGTCTACTGGCTTCCATCTGAGTCATTTTTAGCCAGTAGGCTACCGCCCTAGTGATTGTATAGGTATACAGTGAAAAATGTCCCAATTCAGCTCTGACAGCTGCCGCGGAAGTGGAATTATTTACCCCCAGCATCCTCCTTAACAGATTATTTTGAGTTCTCTCCAATATGGGGGCCTCTGAAAGACCCCAAATTTCGGCACCATAGAGCATAATCGGAACAAGTTTAGCCTGAAAGACTTTACGAATTGGTAAAATCGAGGTTGGTTGGATACGTTTACTTAATTTAGATACAAGGCTTGCCCCAGCTCTGTCCTTTTGAGAGAGGTATTGATGGTGTAGAGTCCAACCACCTGCACTGGAAAAAACAATTCCAAGATAGGTATATTGAGTAACTTGTTCAATCTTTGAATCATTAATATGCCAGTTATGCTTTTTATTCTTATTGCCAAAGACTAAAACTTTTAATTTAGCTACATTTATAGTCAAATGATTTGTAGTACAATAACATGAGAGCTTGGCGAGAAGTCTCCTCACCTTTAGAGTATAGAATAACATAGAAAATGACTTAGAAGAATAAAGGGGTGTGGGGAGGGATTATTAGGCGTGGCGTGTGATATGTAGAAAGTATAAAAGTATGGATTGTAAAATGTGTTTTTGCTCTCCTTGTACTCAATCCAATTTGGGAAGAGACTTGGAGGCCGCCTTTGCAAATGCTTTTTCTCTCTAAATAAACCTTTGAATTGTGAACCAGATGTGTCTCTGTATTGTGAGTATTAAAATAATTGGCTATCTTATCTCACAGTGCTGGGAGGCGTTGCACAGTGTGTATATTAGAGAGACTGCGCATAGTAAAGTGTTGCTGACAAGGAGACTGTATAAAGCACAACTGAAGCCGGGAGAGAGCATGTCCACACATCTGCAGGCTATGAGAAAGACATTCCTGGAGTTAGAGGAAAGAGGAATGACGTTTACTGAGGCACACAAGGTATATGTGGTGCTCAGTTCGTTGGACGCTTCATGGTACGTTCTTGTAACTAGCTTAGAGTCCATGCAAGAGAGGGACTTAACCATGACATATTTGACTGGCCGACTGTTGGAGGAAGAACAGAAACGGCTGGAGAGGCAACTAGAAAAGGGAGGAGATAATGCTCAGCAGAAGCCAACATCTGCAAAATCCCAGGATGCCGGCAGAGCAGCTGAGACTGTTTACACAGTGAAACGTTGCTTCACATGTGGTTCTACAGAGCATCTCCAGGGATGCTGCCCTGAGAGAGAAACAGAGAAGCAGCGAGACAAGGGCGTAGGGCTACTCAACAAATGAGGAGTGGTTCTTCATCGTCGTTTTCCCTGGCAGCAACGGCGTCTGAAAACACCAGGAACACTTGGTTGTTGGACAGTGGGGTGAGTCAGCATATTGCAAATGACCCACAAACATTTTCTGGGTTGAGACCAGCTGAGCAAACATTTGTTAGTTTGGCTAATGGTCAATGATCTGCTGTTAAAGGGGAAGGTAAAGTCTATGTACCTGAGATAGGAGAAACATTAGACAATGTATTGTATGTACCTGAATTAGATCATAATCTGTTGAGTATTTCCAGGTTAGATAGCCAAGGGTATGAAATAGTGTTTGCTGGAGGACAATACACCATCAGGAAAAGTGGAAGAATTCATGCACGAGGGGTTAAGCAGGATGGTCTGTACATTCTAGGAAGGCAGGAGAATGGTTGTGCACGAACACTTATGAACACTCACACACATGACAACTGTGTACATTTATGGCACAGGAGATTGGGGCATGCGAGTTTCAGAGTACTGCAGAAGATGCCAGACCTAGCTGAGGGGCAAAAGCCAAAGCCAAAGAAATGCAATGTGTACGTAGATTGCACTGTTTGTAAGACGGCAAAATCCAGGGTGCACCCTGTGAGTAGGAAAAGCTCAAGGCAAACAAACAGTTATACCTAGGAGACCTGAAAGGTGTAATAAAGGTATACCTCCTGAGTGGGTCACTGCAAGTGGGGTTAGAGTAGGTAGTATTTGTAATGAACCCCATAAGTACCAAGAGTTATGGACATTGCTTAAGGAAAAACAAGATAAATGGAGGAAGCCAAAGTTAAAGAGAATGTCAGGCAGACAGAGAAACCAAACTGAGAAAACTGAGCTAGTGAAAAGGGAAAGTGAAGGAATTCAGCCAAGACATGGTGAGCATGATGTAATAGAAAGTAATGAGACAGATTGTACAGAGCCATTAGAAAATGAAATTAGGAGCAGTTCCAGCAGCAGTAGTAGTAATGGTACTAATAGTGTTTGTAGCAGTGAGAGTAGAAACCGAAGCAGGAGGCAAGGACATAATAGAGATAGAAAGCATCATGAATATGCTAAAGCATTCAGCTGTTCAGCTTTAAATGGGAGGAGTGTCAAGGTAATGATGATTTAATAGCTGACCAGCTGCTGTAATATTGTAATGCTGTATGGCTGTAATACTGAAATGATGATGCAATGAGAATGAGTCAGCAGGGTTATTTAACTTATCACTTTAAGAGGCTGTATATATGAGAGAGACTCTGTGAGGGCGTTCTCTCTCTCCATGTGTGCTTCCATGCTGTAGTTGATGATTGCCTGACTTTGCCTAGTACGTGTATGTATATATTCCTTGTAGATAAACCACTATTTGAAAGACAAACCTGTTTACTGTATTTTGCTCCTGGGTTGTCTCAAAAATAGTCACACTGTGCGCACTCTGACACCATTGACTTTGCTTATCAGAAGGTCACAAAAGGTGATCACATGACCCCGGGACTGCAACCGTCATAAAAATGTGTCAGTTGTCAAGCATCTGAATTTTGATCATGTGACCATGGGGATGCTGCAATGGTCATAAGTGTGAAAAATGGTCATAAGTCACTTCTTTCAGTGCTGTTGTAACGTCAAATGGTCACTAAATGAACTGTTGTAAGTCAAGGACTATCTGTATTGCGTGGAAAATAAAAGAAACAATCAGAAAATACAAGGTTTAATATGGAATGCCATTTTCTCTGGCTCTCTTGTACACATTCTGAGACTGCAGCTAGGTACACAATAGCCCTACTTCAAATACTTGATGAGCTTGAATATGGGATGGGGTAAGACAGACTATCATTTGCTGCTGTTATTTCAGACATCGAAAATCTTGCCCTGGCCTTAAAATCCAGAGCAACTTTGGTCAAGGTCTAAATGGACTTTCCCACCTTAGCAACTAATTGGTTCTTCCTCATCAAAGCAGACAGTAAATGCATCTTGAGTGGCTGGAATTTTCCTTAGTCACAACATTGCAAATAAATAAATTACTAAGTCTACCTATGCTTGGGATTTCAATGGACTTGCCAAATTGCTCTCAGTTCCTCCACCACCCATGATTGGTGTTACCTTTCTTATCTGCCAGTAATTGCCATCAGGGTCATGCATTTTCAGTGCAGTTAATTTTTTAAAAGTTGTCAAAAAATAAATAACTTCTAGCAATTTCCCCCAACTTTGTTTTATTTGCTCTGCAAAGACTAGTATGCCTGGCTTACACTGTATTTTGAACAAACCAATTCTCAGCAGCCCAAGCTAGAATGGCCAATTGTGTGAGGTACTGGGAGGTACAGTTCTTCAGCATCTCAAGTACCACATTTTCCACCTCACCTCTAGATCTCATCACCAAGGTCATATTATTTAATATGAATGTCAACTTACAAAGATTTCAAGTTGCCATGAAAAGAAGGGGGGGGGGGAAAGCTGGAGGAAGGCTATTTCCCTAACTGAAAATGCATTCCACAAATGTTTCTTTTACTGATTGTGTCCTAGGCTACCGGAGTCAGAAGGAGGGGTGTGTGGGTCACAACCCACCAACGTGATTAATTGGACAATGTGATTTATGACATGGCCAATGAGAATGGGGGAAACAGGATCAAGATGACGTGCAGCCAGGTTGAATTCAGTTCTGGCTGCATCGGAGTATTGCCCAGATGTCGCTTTTAATAAATCTTTGTATTTCTTTTGGATTGGCTCATGGCTCCTGAATTAATTAGGGCGTCTTTCAGAAACTTCACAATGGGTTTATTAATTTTCTTCATCTCATCCAACACCCTTAGATATAGCTAAATTGGTTGTTGGAAACTGCCATGACAAATATATTAGATGGGATACAGGTACAATGTTCTACACCAATTTGTTGATTTAATAAAGGCATAGCTATTTGTCTAGTTCACATACATTAAAACCATGTTTTACTGATCATAATGGATAGGTCAATACAATATGAGAAGCTAAAGCAAGCAAACTGAGCACTTCATGGTCTGAAGGTGCTACATGACTTTGTTTAAACAATGTGCAACTGGGACTCAAATTCACACCAAGCACAGATGGGTTCATGGACACTCCACAATTCATCCCAAACAGCAAGTCTAGCTAAGAATTATGAACAGAAAGGTAAGCAAACTCCATAGCTCTGTGCTTCTCTTATTCTAGAATTTATTCAAGAGGGGAACTCCCTGGGGATTATTCTAAATTCAGAGTGATGGTCTTTGAGCCTATTTAAGCTCCTCCTCGTTCTCCCAGTGCTAAGTCAATATAATTAAAGTTGTTGTTGTTAGAATGTTGTTAATACATTTGCAGTTACTGTATAAAGTCTGAGTTTAAACTATGTAATTGTAGGGGTGTGGTTGCTGCAGCCTATATGAACCCTTGAGTGATTGATAACACCATCCTTAATGTCCATACAGGGATCACAAAGTTCTCTCGTTATCAGTCATGCTAGTGCTAAAGTCTGTCCAGGTGCCATTTTCTAAACTTCTAAGAACTAAGCAGGATATGTGAAATGACATCTTGTTGATAAGGAGGGTGTGGGTTATACTGTAGAGTAGCCTCACCCAATGTTGGCAAGGAAGTTGAAGCCCCAATTGTATGGAGGGGACTCAGATGGGAAACATTGCTGTGGTGGCTGGACAAACTAGAGACTGTTCAAAACTGAAATATACCAGGTTGTACTTTTGTTAACTAGAAGCAGCTCTTGCTTAGATTCCATGGATCTATCTCAAGGTCACCTATTTCCTAATTTACCAGTAGAAGTCATTGGTATTCATGAGTTACTTGCAGTGAATGTCACCAGCCTTTGGGATCACAACTCTGCATTTCAGAGATGAATGGCATGGGGAACTCCCATCTATAGACTGTCCTTTGTTCAGAGTATTTGGAGTGTCTGAATGATGGCCAGATTTATAAGGGGCAGGTTGACAAGTAGGATGCTGAACAGGAGCTCTTGGCTTGAAAGGGGTTCTTGATGACACTTAAGCTACTTTGCTACTGTCATGGATGGTGAGGGATAAAAAACATACGAGTCTAAGCGGAGGTCTGTTTGAATGCTATGAAGATCTGTGAATTTCACAAGTAGGCTCTAGGCTTCTTCTATTGTTGATGCCTAGCAAATAGTATTTACTTTGCTTTTTGAGACATTATGGCAACCATCAAGATGAGTAACTACTGAGTAGCATGCTTCTGTGAATTTGACCAGCTTTTTAAAATGGAAATCACAGTTGCACTGAGGCCATCAACCCATCTAACTGCAGAGAATTCCAGTTTGTGTGGTGTAAAGAAGCCCCTTATGTGGTACTGAATCTTCCTTCCCTTTTATCCTGCTGTATTTTTTTAAGTAACCCAAGGTCACAAACATATCTCATACACATTCCTCTTCCTATTTTTCCCACAACAACCCAGTGAGGTGGGCTGAGACAGTGTGACAGGTCTAAGGTCACCCAGCCAGCTTTTATGCCTAAAGTGGGACTAGAACTCAAGTTTCTTGGTTTCTAGCCTGGAGCCTTAACCACTAGACTGGGCTGGGCTGGGCTGGCTCTTCCTTCCTTCCTCATATGCTCTTCTACTGTTCTCTACAAGGTTCCAGCTGCTTTTGTTTGCATTTCATAATTGGAAACTACCTTGCAGTAAAGGCAGCTGATGTACAGTTGAATCCATAAACAGCTGAAGCCACTCTGCAGCTGCTTCCCCAACCCCCAGGTTCTATTTGCATCTTGCAGTGGTTGAGAAGTAGATTACTTAAGCCACCACAAGAATCAGCTGAGGAAAGAAAGATGTGTTTCCCAATTGTGGTTCTGAAATCACACTCGGTAGAAACCCCCAGAGCCCAGAGGTCCAAGCAAAAAAATCAACCATGTGAATTATGATTAATTAAGGCCTTGGAAAAATATATTCAGATGCCATGATGTGTTTATACCTATAAAAATCAGAATTGTGCAAGCCATGGTATTCCCCATGACACTATGTAGGTGAAAGTTGGACTTTGAAGAAGCAGCATAGGAAGAGTATTGACACCTTTGAATGTTGGTGTTGGAGAAGACTCTTGAGAATGCCATGGACAGCCAAGAAAACAAACCAATGGTTCATCAACCGCACTCAGTGGGTAGTCCTCAATGGAACTACATCCACATGAAGGGAAGCATGCGGTGGGATACCTCAAGGTTCTGCCTTAGGCCCAGTACTCTTCAACAACTTCATAAATCAGGGGTGTCAAACTGGCGGCCCGCAGGCCGGATGCGTCATGCACAGGCCATGCTCACCCCAGCTCTGCGAATGGGAAAAACGTCGTGAAACGTCACGTGACGGCAACGTGACACCGTGAGTTTGACACCCATGTCATAAATTATCTACATGAGGGAATGGAAGGGGAACTCATCAAATTTGCAGACAACACCAAGCTGGGGGGAATACATAACACCTTAGAAGATAGACTCAACATTCAGAAGGACCTTGACAGACTTGAACTCCACTCCAACAAAATGCAATTCAGTGGTGAGAAAAGTAAGATCCTACACATAGGCAAGGAAAAACAAATGCACAGATATAGAATAGGTGGTATTTGGCTCAACAGTAGCAACTGTGAGAGGGATCTAGGTGTCCTATTGGACTACCACTTGACTTAAGTATGAGTCAGCAGTTAGGGTTAAAGCTAATGCAGTCCTGGGTTGCATCAACAAATAATTTCAAGATCATGTGAAGTGACAGTACTGTTTTATACTGCACTGTTGAATACTACATTCAATTCTGGTCACCATGATACAAAAAAGATGTTGAGACCCTAGAAAGAGTGCAGGCTAGTGCAGGTTAGTCTGAAGGCTAAACCGTACAATGAACAATTGAGGGAACTAGGTATGTCTAGTCCAACAAGAGAAAGACTAGGGGTGATATGATAGTTGTCTTCCAGTACTTGTGGGGCTATCATAGAGAAGAGGGGGGTTAACCTATTCTCCAAAGCACCTGAAGGCAGGACAAGACGCAATGGGTGGAAGATCATTAAAGAGAGATCCAAGCTAGAACTATGGAGAAATTTCCTGACAGTGTGAACAATTAACCAGTGAAATGGCTTACCTCCAGAAGTTGTGGGTGCTCCATCACTGGAGGTTTTCAAGAAGAGACTGGACAGCCATTTGTCCAGAATGATATAGGGTCTCCTGCTTGAGCTAGAAGACCTCCAAGGTCCCTTCCAACCCTATTATTCTATGTTCTATGTAAGTCGCACAGACCCAGTTACACTGAAGATGGGTGCACCATTGGAAGACCTAAAAGATCAGCTTAGGGACAGATTGTCATGGAGAAAATCTATCTGTGGGGTCACTAAAAGTCAGCAATGACTTGATGAGACATAATCCTTTGGACCAAGGATTTTCTGGGACTAGAACAAGCAGCATAAACAACCTATAATATGAAGCAGCTGTCAGAGACATTTCATTACCAAACTTGGTAACATCATCAGCACTGATCATGTTACCTAGTTTGGTAATGAAACATCTGCAAGAAAACCACCAAGCTCAGAGAGTAACAAGGACCCCACAGTTCAACCCTCAGCTACAAATATTCTGTTCTATCAGCTGTCAGAGAATCAAGATATTTATTATTAGGAGCACAGTCTTTCTTTCTGGACCATTCATTTGGTCTCTGCTTACCCCTCCACATCCTCCCATTTTTATCTGTATTTCCCCCTCCCCCTGCAAGAAAACAAAAACAAAAACCACTGCTTTGGAAGCATCGGCCCTCCATCTCTCTGCAGTCTGAAATATTCAAAAACAAGATGCTCAGGTCAGTGCTGGATCTTGCATTTCAGAATTCTGCCCCTTCCCAATGTATCCCTAAGTTGACTTTTAAAAACAAAGAGCCCAATCCCCAAAAATCTTAATGCAAGGGAGAGGTTCCTGTGTGCCCCATGCATATGGGGGCAGGTGTACTTGAGATCAAAGCAACTGGGAAAACTTCTGGTTGATGTTGCAGTGGGATGGTGTTGGAATAGCGGGGCTCCGCAAAAACCAGCCAATTCTTATCCGCCAGGAGGTCTCTTGGGGCCAAAGTCACCCTGGAGGGGTGACGAAGAAAGGAAGGACCCTTCGTTGATCGTGAGGAGATGGCAGTCCCCTCACTCGATGCGAAGGAAATTTTCTGACCGGCGGAAGAGAAGATGGCCATTATGGCCAGACCGAGGCTGTGGCAACCGGGACGAAGAAGCAGGAAGTAACGATCTGATAGCAGTGTATTTGATCTGGTGAGACTTTTTATTTCTAATTTCTACAGTGGAATTAATTCCCCAAGAAGCACTTTTGAAAAGTGGGACTCTACGGAGTAGGAGGAAGGGAATATTTTCCCACCTCCAAAGGAATAGCGGCGGGTAAGATTGGGAGCCGTTGACAGATCCAAAAAAGAGAAGGAGACTGAGAAGGAAATTTCAAAAACAAGGGGAAAGACTGGACTGGCTATTTTTAAACATTAAATTTTGTTTTGGAACCTTTTCCTTCTTGCTTTTTTGTCTTTTGCAATTTTTAACAACGAACTTTGGAGGGATAAGGAATAAACTTTCGGTTTCTTTAAAGTTTGCTGTAAAAATGGAAGAGTCAGGGTGACACCTACTGGCTGGAAAGGACATTACATGAGTGGAAAAGAAAGTAAAAAGAAAGTAAAGAAAGTAAAATATTTTGACTGTTATAGATAAGGAAGGCCAAAGACACAGAGGCAGCCACAATTGAGAAGAGGCAAAATAACAGCTGTTGTAAAACTGTTTTTGTGTGGAGTTTGAAGATAAAGAACTCTTGGAAGCCTTGCAGATTATACATAGCCTTGAGAGCCTGAAACAGTGGAATAGCTTGGTTGTTTTAAAACTAAGTGAAGTGGCCTTCTGATTTATTAGACATCTGGACTATTGGATTATTGAATTCTGGGGGACTTGGTGGGCTTTCTGGATTACCAATACCAACTGACTAACTGACAAAAGATAAAGAAATACCTATAGCCACAAAATGGATTGACTTTGTGCACTGACTCTGAGGATTACAAATTTAAATAACTTCAGGAAACGATTGGTGATTGAGAGAAATAGACTTTGGATTGATTTCCTAGCTTATTGGGTACATGGGATATTGTGGTGACTGTGGGTGATTTTGGACTATTATGCTCTCTCTGTTGTTTCTTTTTGTTTTCTCTCCTCTTTAAATAATTTAATTAGATTGCTTTTTTAAATATTAGATGCTGAAATGACAAGTATTTCAAATTTAACCAGAATAGGGGGAAAAGAATCATCAACACCATCATCAGCTTCCTCTAGCCCAGGGGTCTGCAACCTTAAACACTTAAAGAGCTATTTGGACCAGTTTCCCACAGAAAAGAAAACACCGGGAGCCACAAAACCTGGGTGGGCATGGCCAACTCGACGTCACTCACTCCTACCCAGTCACATGACCCCCAGCCATGCCTACCCAGGTTTTGTGGCTCCCAGTGTTTTCTTTTCTGTGGGAAACAGGTATCTCTCTCTCTCTCTGTCTCTCTCTCTCTCTATCTATCCCCCTCATCTTTCTCTCTGTCTCTCTGTCTCTCTTTCTCATCTCTCTCTCTGTCTGTTTCTGTCTCTCTCATCTCTCTCTTTCTCCCTCTCATCTCTCTGTCTCTCTCATCTCTCTCTTTCTCCCTCTGTCTCTCTCTCATCTCTTTCTCCCTGTCTCTCTCATCTCTCTCTCTCATCTCTCTCTGTGTCTCTGATCTCTCTGACCTCTCTTTCTCCCTCCCTCTCTCTCTCTGTCTGTCCGTCTGTCTCTCATCTCTCTCTCTCATCTCTCTCTTTCTCCCTCTTTGTCTCTCTCTTTCTCTCTTTCTCTCTCTCTCTCTGTGTCTCTCTCTCTCATGTGTGTGTGTGTGTTCCCTCTTGAACCATTTCCAAAAACAGGCGAGGGTTGGTGGGGTTTTTTTTTGCTGATGTTGTTTTTTCTTCTTCTTTGGGTGCTTTTTACCATATGATTTAAATCAAGAGTCATTTCAGGTTCCCAGATAAATGAAGCTCTTTCGTCCCCAAGCTGTGGCTCTCTGTCGGCTGAACCCACCACTGGCTGGCCCCGCCCCTCACCCTCCCCTCCCAGTCACTTCTCACCTGGCCTGAGAAGGTAAGGGCGATGGTGGGGGATGGAGACACGCTCCATATTCCAGAGCGGGAGCGAAGCGCCCCTGTACTTGCTGAGTCTCGCAGGCACTTCTTCTGGCCCTTGTTGGTGCTGTGCGCACCTCGGTCGCTCAGGGAGATGCGTGACTTGCTCTCCGCCCCGATACTGGCCCGGCCTGGCTGCAGCCACTGCTGTTGCCACCTCCATAGCCTGCCCACTGCTCTCGCAGCACCTTGAGCAGCACAGTTAAATTTAGCATGCTTCACAATGGGAGAGATGGCATCCCCTCCTCCACCTGGAGCCCATTATGACACAGCGAGTCTCCATCCCCCGCAGTTGCCCTTACCTTCTCAGGCCAGACGAGGAGTGACTGGGAAGGGAGGGCGAGGGGTGGGGCC
Source organism: Diadophis punctatus similis (assembly GCA_023053685.1). NCBI lineage: Eukaryota > Metazoa > Chordata > Lepidosauria > Squamata > Dipsadidae > Diadophis > Diadophis punctatus. The sequence goes on from JALIGW010000074.1 coordinate 1,819,619, forward strand.
AGCCAGTGGTGGGTTCAGCCAACAGGGAGCCACAGCAGGGGGGACAAAAGAGCTGCATGCGGCTCCAGAGCTTCGGGTTGCCGACACCCACTCTAGCTCATCTAGTCAAAGATCTATAGCAGTGTTGGCGAACCTTTTCGGCACTGAGTGCCAAAACGGGAGCGTGCGTGCATGGGGGAGCGCCGAAAACCAGAATAGCAGCTCCCTGGCGCGCACGCACGGGAGTGCCAAAAAACCAGAAGAGCAGTTCCCCGGCGCAGCTGACCTTCCAGTTTCACCTGGTCTTCCGGTTTCCGGCGTGTGCATGCACGCGCAAAGACCAGCTGGCCGGCGTGCGTGCATGTGCTGGAAACAGGAAGTTCAGCTTCCTGGCGCGCACATGCGCACCAGGGAGCTTCTCTTCCGGTTTCCAGTGCTCCTGCACGGGTGAAGACCAGCTGGCACTCCCGCGCGTGCGAAGTCCAGCTGGCCAGCGCACACATGCCCAGAAGAGCAACGGGCGATGGCTGGCGTGCCTGGAGAGATGGCTCTGCGTGCAACTTCTGGCACGTGTACCATAGGTTCGCCATCACGGATTTATAGACACCATGCTACAACAAGAGAAAACGAATACCTCTCAATTACAAATGATGCTACAGTCCATACAGGAAGCTATGACAAAAAAATCACACTGAGATGAAAAATGAGATGGGAGAGATGAAAAATGAGTTGGGAGAGATGAGAAGCAGTATGGGAGAGATGAAGGAAAAATGCACAATTTGGATGAAAGAATAGGGAATTTTCAGCAAATGATAACAAAAAATGAACAAAGGATTCAGAAAATAGAGGAGAAATCAGAACAAGAAGAAAAAAAGGTAGAGGAAATAAATCAAAGACTGACACAAGAAAACAAAGAGTTAACAGACTCAATAATAATGCTTGAAATGGAGAAGGTGGCTCATTACTTACGATTCCAGAATATTGAAGAAGAAAAAGGAGAAGACTTTCTAGATATGATGACAGAGCTATTGGCAGAGGCTTTAAATTTAAATAAACAGGAGATGGACAATGAGGTAGGTGAAATTTTTTGAATACATACAGTATGTCACAGAAGTGAGTATACCCCCTCACCTTTTATAAATATTTAAGTATATCTTTTTATGTGACAACACTGAAGAAATGACACTTGGCTACAATGTAGTGAGTATACAGCTTGTATAACAGTGTAAATGTGCTGTCCCCTGAAAATAACGCAACACACAGCCATTAATGTCTAAAGTGCTGGCAACAAAAGTGAGTACATCCCTAAGTGATAATGTCCAAATGGGGCCCAAAGTGTCAATATTTTGTGTGGCCACCATTATTTTCCAGCACTGCCTTAACCCTCTTGGGCATAGAGTTCACCAGAGCTTCACTGGTTGCCACTGGAGTCCTCTTCCACTCCTCCATGACGACGTCATGGAGCTGGTGGATGTTAGAGACCTTGTGCACCTCCACCTTCCGTTTCAGGATGCCCCACAGATGCTCAATAGGGTTTAGGTCTGGAGACATGCTTGGCCAGTCCATCACCTTTACCCTCAGCTTCTTTAGCAAGGCAGTGGTCATTTTGGAGGTGTGTTTGGGGTTGTTATCATGTTGGAATACTGCCCTGCGGCCCAGTCTCCGAAGGGAGGGGATCATGCTCTGCTTCAGTGTGTCACAGTACATGTTGGCATTTATAAGAAGATAAGAAGAGAAGTAAAAGGCAAACAACATTTGGCATCTATTTTTTGGCAGTTTAGGAATAACTGGTGAGCCTTTTGAAATTTTGAAACCAATGTGGATTATAAAGGATAGGAATTGCCCTTGAAACTGAACACCTGATTCTGTGAGTTAATGAGTCATGGGAAAATTTGGCAGGCCATTCTGGATTACAAATACCATTTGATAGAATATTCCACGAGGCGAAAGGAGGGGAAAAAATTAAACAAGTCTTTTTTTTTTAATTGAAAAAGTTTTATAAGTACAAAGTACAAACATTTTTGTAATATTTTCTCCCCCCCTCCCTCCCCCCCTTCTCCCCCAGCCCCCTCCCTGGGCTTCCCGGAACATACACAGGATATATGTAATCTACACAAATATAAACTACTATATCCTAACAAATTGTTAACTTCCAAATATCATAAAATCTTAACTCCTTATATTATTAATTAAACTAAAAATTTTTTAAATTGAAATGTATCCCTCACAGTCTTTTTAATCTAATACTTAATTCAAATATAATCCATCCTTCTTCTCCATTATCAAATGTATCATTTAAATAGCTTTTACAATATTATAAAATTTCCACTTCCAATCTTATACTACCAACAACCTAACCACAATTATTAAGTTCAGAAACAAATTACCGTATTTTTCGGAGTATAGGACGCACCGGAATATAGGACGCACCTAGATTTTAGAGGAGGAAAACAAGGAAAAAAGTATTCTGAACCAAATGGTGTAGTAATATATTATTTAATAAAATACCAGTGTAGCAGAATACTTTTTACAACCATGTACACTTTTTACAACCATGTACACTTTTTACAAACTTCAAACTTGACAGCTTTAAGCCTTGTGGACTTCAACTCCCAGAATTCCTCCTCCAGTCATGCTAGCTCAGGAATGGGAGTTGAAGTCCACAAGGCTTAAAGCTGTCAAGTTTGAAGTTTGTAAAAAGTGTACATGGTTGTAAAAAGTCTTGCCAAGTTTGAAGACCCTTGCACCCCTAACCCAGGGGTCTTCAAACTTGACAGCTTTAAGCCTTGTGGACTTCAACTCCCAGAATTCCTCCTCCAGTCATACGGCTCGAGCGTACAAACAGCGGAGAGGTAGAAACAGCGGAGCCGGGTTAGACAAACTGGCTTGAAGCCCAGCTGCCCTTTCAGGGTGGGGATAGGAGAGCAGACCAGCCGCGTCTCGGACTAAATACCCTGCTGTGTGGTGTTCTGGCGGCTGCTGCTGTCCGTTCCCCCCTTTCCCGCCAGTAGATTAGGCAAGAAAGGGCCAGTGGCTGGTAAGAATCGGGAGGGCGACGCGAGACAGGCGCTTGGGCAGACATGCGGAGAGGGCTGCCGCAGGGTATCTGGGTGCGTGTGTGTGCAGTGGGGGGGCGCCATGTCTCCGCCCGGCTTTATTTCCTCCTGGGGGCGGTGGGGGAGATTTGTTCCCCATCACATCGCGGTTCCTTCTTCCCTCTGGGATGGGGGTGGGGAGAGTCGGTAATTGCGCTCCGCTTTGCGCTCCGCGGAGCCTCTTTCTCCCCTCCCGTATTGTTTGGCTGAGTCTCGGCTTGTTCGGCTGAGGCGGCGGCAGTGCTGCTAGCAGACTTCAGGTGGCCGAGCGCAACTCCCGGGGCAATTGGCAGAAAGCAGGGTCGGGGTAGATTTCAGCGCTCGAGTCGCGGGAAAGGGGAAGGGAAGCGAGTTTAGACTCGCTCCCGAGAGTTTTGAACCATGGAGGGGAAGGTTGGAAGGTCTGGGTCGGGGGAGTTCTTCGGCTCCACAGTCTCACGCGGACAGCAGAAACTCCTCTGTTGGCGGCGGGAACAGCGGCAGAGAGGGCGGCTGGGACAGCTGTGGGTGCGGGGACAGTGGCGGTGGGGACAGCGGCGGCAGCGGCTCCGGCCGAAAACCGCCGAAGGGTGGGGGCTGGTGGGTGGGTAGGGCTGCATTTGGTGTATAGGACGCACCCAAATTTTCACCCTCTTTTGGGGGGTAAAAAGGTGCGTCCTATACTCCGAAAAATACGGTAACCCGTATCTAAAAAATACATAACAGCTTTACAATCATTTAATTATGTTAAATTACACTCTATACTTATTTCCACCATATAGTGTCATTCTATTCTCTACCAATTTAATCTATTATATTACATTACCTTCTATCCCTATTCCCCAGATTGTATTATTCTATCATACTATTTAAAACCAATTTAATCTCAATTACATCACTTTACCTTCTATAATTAAACCTCCTATAATTTAATTCCTCTAACCTTGTACATCCTCATATACACATTTACATTTTATTCTTGCTTATTTTGCTTTTTCCTTGTTTTATTACTAACACTGAAACATCATTTTTTCCTCTAACCTTATACATCCTCTTATATACATTTACACTTTAATCTTACTTATTTTGCTTTATCCTGCTTTATTCTACTAGCACTAAAACATCAATTTTTAATTCCCCTCGCTTTCAAATCTGCGAGAGGAGCTGAATATTTCTTTAAGTTGAGATCTAAAAATGTGTCGATTTAGTCTTACTTCATTTCGAGGAGTTGAGGACTGAGATGAGTAATTCAATTCTTCTTTACTTACAATACTTTCACTTTCGGCAGATACTTCTCTAATCTGTCCTGAATCATTTGTTTGTTCTTGTCTATTCAGAATTCCTTTCTGTTGTGGAATATGCAAATCTTCCTTTCCCTCTCCTTCAACATTCTCGTTTCCTTTGTCTTCTGATGGTTTCAGTGTCCCCTCCTTTAGTACGTTGGCAAGAAAATCCTTTGCTTTAGCAATCGTATTGAGTCTATATCTTTCTGCCTTATAATAAACCGATAATCCAGTCGGAATAGCCCATGTGTATTTTATCTGTTGCAGTTTCAACTCTTCCACCAGAAAAGTATAATTTTTACATGCTTTAAGTATTTTGGAAGGAATTTCCTTGAATATCAAAACTTCATGTTCTTCCACCTTCAGCTTATTTTTATAAGTCGCCTGTAAGATTCGATTTCGCAATGCTTTTGTAGTAAAATATATTACAATGTCTCTTGGCAAATGATTTTTTTTTGCAAACCAAGAATTGACACGGTATATTTTTTCAATCTGACCTCCCAGTTCCCCTTTTGTCTCCCCCAAAAACTGCCCCAATACATCCACAATCTTATCTTTTAAATCCTCTTGTCCGTTTTCTCTTACTCCTCTCAGGCGTAGAGCAAATTGCATATCTTTATATTGAACCATCGTTAATTCTGCCTCAGATACTTCAATTTTTTTCTGCATCTCCATTACTTTTTCACCCAAAGTCATCGTAGTCTGTTTAATTTCAATAACGTCCTGTTTCAATAATTCTATATTAGATACCACAGTTTTAAGTACAGTTTCCACATTATCTTTAGTTTGTTGAGTCTGAGATGAAACCTCCTCTGAGACAGCTTGTATTTTTCCATTAATTTCAATAATTTTTCCATTGATTTCTTTAATTTTTTTGTTGACTGCTAAAGCAATCTCCTTTTGCATTTCTTTCATGGATTGTTGCCACATCTCAAGCGTACAGATCTGTGTTGGGGGAAGAAAGTCTTGCAGAAAAAGATTTTCAACTTTTTCTATTCTTTTAAAAGGAGCAGTCTTTGCCAGTTTTAAAGACATCTTGGCTTGTTTTAATTCTTATATATTTAAAAAGCAAAGTCCATCAAGGTAAAAAGTAAAAAATATAAAGTAAAAAAGATTTCTTACAGGCAGCTGTTAGAAAACGGAACTCTCAGTAGTTTCAATAACTTCCGCCTTCTCCACACCCTTTGAAATTCCAAGCGCCATCTTTAGCTACTTTGTTGCCTCCATAAAATCCAAAAAAACAACACTGGAGTTAAGTAAAAGATACTTGCTGTTTGATTCTCCTGTTATGTTCCGTCTGCTGCATTGTTTAGAGTAATAAAGTAATAAAACCATTTGTTACCAGCAGAGATGGTCACGGCTTCTTGCTCCGCTAAAAACAAGCGGAGGCATTCCAGGTCCGGAGCTGTGACAGGCTTCAAGGGAGCCCTCGCCCTTCGCACCCCAGAGCTTCTTCTGGGGTGTTAGGGGGGCTCTACCTCTGCCCATATGCTCTTCTCCCCTCCCTTTGCCCGGGACGGGAGTTTCCAAGCCGCCAGACAGCTGATGTGGCTTATCTGGCAGCTTTTACGGAGCCTGGAATGGAGCGCCCATAAAGAGCGTCCAACGAAGCTCGCGGCGCCACCGGAAGTCCAAAATTAAACAAGTCTTATAAACTTAAATAACTCAGAGGAAGTAAAACAGCAGACTTTGAGGATTACAAACATTATGGATTTTGAGGAACAGTTCAGGGACTGAGCAAATTCTTTTAGCATTGACTTTTTGATGTTCTTGAAAACGTGGGACATTGGGACTTGGATGGATTACTGAATAACTTTTAGCCAACTAAATAAAGTAAAATGTTACAACAAGCAGAAATAAATACACTCCAAATGGAAATACTATTAATGTTTCAAGATATCAAGGAAACTAGGATAAGGAATCATAGGGAGATGATGGAACTGATGCACGATACGGATTGGAGATCAAGAAATCGCCAACAAATGATAATGGATGAGGAACAAAAAATTCAAACAATAGAGGGAAATTCAGAAGGAGCAGAAGAAAGAAGAGAGGAGAGAAACCAACAAACAACACAAGTCGATAAAGACACAGAAGAGACAGTAAAAATAGAACAGTTAAATGATATTTTAAGAAGCCAAAATGTAGAAGAGAGCAAAAACAAAGATTCCTTAGCAGAGACCAAAGAGGTTCTGAAGGGTATCTTAGGGAGCAGACAGCAAGAGGCCGATGTGGAGGCAGAGAAGACATTTAGATAAAACATGAGTGATGTAGAGGGATACAAGATCCCAAGGGAGACTGATCAAAAAGTCAATAAGAGTTGAAATACTAAAAAGGACAAGAGATGATGGATAGATATAGAATACATCTCAATATGGGATTTGTTTTAGTAAAGACTAAAAAATAGAGCTGGAAATTAAAAATTGGGAAAATGTTAGGCATACTGTTATATGATAGAAGCTATTATAGTTAATATGTATAAGTAAATGTTAGAAGTCAAGATTACTATTATAGAGGCTTAAAAAGTAAAAAATAAGGGATGATGGATAGATACATAATATCTCTTAATATGGGAATTGTATCAGAGGCTATTAATAAGACATAGAAAGTAGAAATTGGAAAAACACTATTTTATATTCTGCCACAAAATAGAATACATTATAATTACAATGTAAGCTGAAAGAGTATTATTAGGTATATTTATTTAATATCATCATTGTTATCAAGATTTTGTATAAAGCAGAAGCTAAGATACCAAAGTCTTGGAGGGAAGCAAATATTACGCTAATTCCAAAAGAAGATTTGGATTTAACACAAATAAAGAATTATAGGCCAATATGTCTATTAAATGCAGATTACAAAATATTTGCTTCAATAATAGCGGAAAGACTTAAAATATATTTGAATGAATAAAAAAATGGATTTTGTGAGAAATATGAATTTATTTTTGTTAAATAAGACATGTAATAAGAGCCATAGCACAACCATTTTGAAAGCTATTTGTAATGGACAAATAATATTGTGTAACAAAATGTATTTTATGGATGTCAGCTCATTTTCACTGTCCTCAGATACAGGATATGTTTTTACCATGTTCTGGGAACAAAGAGAGAGGAAGGGATGATACGGAAATGTTTTTCTCTTTTGTTATGCAGGGAATGAGCTCATGGGAATGCACAGGTTCACACAGAAAGAGAGGAAGTGTGGAGCTGTCAGGATGATGAATATGTTCTGGGTTTTTTCCCCTATGTTGTAAACACTGTGTTAGGATGTTACATAATGGGAGGTTGGATGATATGATGTGTGGAGAATGGGAGGAGTAAGGTGGAGTCATGTTCTGTATAAATCCATGTTTCTGGATAATGGCTGGGTCTCTATTTGTGTCAGGGATTCTGACCTTTAGAGGCCCTTTGATCAAAGTGAAATAAAAAGATCTGTTTATGTTGTTCTTATTCTGGATTCCTGCTTAATTATTTTTCTCACAAAGACAAAGTAAAAATAATGTGAGAATCATTTTAGATACATTGGAGTATTATGAAGTGCATTCAGAAAAACAAATGGCGTTGATTTTTTTAGATGCACAAAAAGCATTTGATAATTTAAATTGGCAATTCATGCTACAACAATTAAAATGCATGAATTTTGGTGAAAAATTTACAAATATGATTCAGACAATATATTCCAAACAAACAGCAAAAGTGATTGCTAATAGGGACTTGACGGAGAATTTCAATATAAGAAAGGGTACTAGACAAGGATGTCCACTATCCTCATTGTTATTTATATTAACATTGGAAGTGCTAAACAGAAATGTTAGACAAGATGCAGATATAAAAGGGATGGAAATAAAAAAATAAAAATATAAATTACAAGCATTTGCAGATGACCTGGTATTTATCTTAGAAGAACCACTAGAAACTGGCCACAAGCTAATAAGAAAAATAGAAGAATATGGAGAAGTGGCAGGATTGAAAATAAATAAAGAAAAAACTAAAATACTAGTTAAAACTTTACAGATAAACAGAAAAATGAATTGGATAAGAAAACAAACCTTCAGGTGGTTAAGAAAGTAAAATACCTAGGAATTTATTTAACAGCAAGATGTGCAACAATTAAAGAAGATAATTATACAAAATTAATGCAACAAATTAAGCAGGATTTGGAGAAATGGAAGAACCTGAAACTATCAAAGGTAGGAAGAATAGCTACTATAAAAATGAATACATTGCCAAAACTACTTTTTGTTTCAAACAATGCCTATAAAGTTAGACAAAAAGTTTTTTGATGAACTGAACAAATTAATGTTAAAATACATATGGCAAGGGGAAAAAAAAGCAAGAATAAGATTGAAAATACTGCAAAAATCCAAAAACAATGCGGGTTTTGGATTACCAGATTGGGAGCTTTATTATCAGGCATCTGTACTTACCTGGCTGAAAGAGTGGGTAAACCTGAGACATAGAAGATTATTACTGTTGGAGGGACATGATCTTCAATTGGGGTGGCACGCCTTTTTGTGGTATGACAAGAATAGAAAACAGATATTTCCAAAGACATTATGTAAGAAATGCATTACTTTTAGTATGGGGAAAAGTTAAAACAAAAAACTATAGGAAAATACCAGTCTGGCTTTCTACGACGGAAGCACTGATACATCCAAATGTTATCAACTTGGAAAGAATTGTAACTTATAAAGACATTTTAAATGAAGATGGGGAACTCAAAACGACACAGGAATTGCAAAATCAAGAGGTAGACTTAGCATGGTGGCCATACTTGCAAATACAATCAAGATATGTGAAAGATGCAAAAACACATGTATACTATAAAAAGCCAACAGCACTGGATCAGATATTTTTAGGGACAGATGGAAAATTAATAAAGAAAATATATAGTTATCTGTTAAGTATTAAAATGGAAGATGAACAGGTGAAAGAAACAATGATAGCATGGTCAAAAAACTTTGGATATACCATAGAATTAGATAAATGGCAAAAACTTTGGTATAGAAATTACAAATTGACAATGGCAACCATTTACAAGGAAAATCTGTATAAAATGTTTTATAGGTGGCATTTGCCACCAGCAAGACTAGCAAAGTTGTTTAAAAATATGTCCGCGAAATGTTGGAATTGTAATCAGATACCGGGTTCTTACTTTCACATGTGGTGGACTTGTCCAAAAGCAAAAAAAAAAAAAAAAGGACAAAAATACATACATGGTTAGAGAAAATGATAAAACAACACATAGACTTAAAACCAGAAATATTTTTGTTAGGTATATTACCAGAAAATTACAACAAAGGGACTACATATTTAATAATACACGTGTTGACAACAGCAAGAATTGTATTTGCACAACATTGGAAAAATGAGGATACACCTACAGATGAAAGTATAATTAGAAAAATATTAGACTGTGCGGAGATGGATAGATTGACAATAATAAAAGATAAGGAAGAAACAGAATATTTCTTAACATGGGATATGCTTTATCAATGGTTGGATAAAAGAGGTAGAAATTAGAGAACGAAAGATTACTGAAATATATAAGTACCGGTAACTAATGCAAGAATTTTTACTATAATAAGTAAATTTTAGTATTCTAACTATGGATGTTATTATAATTATTACTTTTACTACTAGTTTATTAATACTTTGTATAAGCAAATTGATCCAGACAATACACTGTTTATTAAGCACTTATGTACTTTAAAGAAGAAAAAAATGTATAAATATATATATTTTTAAAAGCAACTAGGTTGTCCTTCAGTAGCCCCTTCCTGTACAACTGGCAAAATCAACAACCACCATTCTCTTTGTAAAGGCCAACCACATAGGGCAAAAACTTTCACATTCCTTGTATTTCTCCTCAGGGGGTAGATGGTAAACAGAAAAGGGGAGAGAATTGCATGTTGTGGAACCCAGGAGGTCTTCCATGGCATTTATTAAAGCAAACAAAGAACCCAAGAATGGCCTTTATGAGTGGAATGAGGATGACCTCTAGTGGCTTCAGAGCATGTCTGCACAAATCCTGCTCAGCCATGCAAGATATAGAGATGCTACAAATACAGCCCATCCCTGATCAGCGACATGGTGAGCAGTGAAAGCGAATGGCTCAGCGTTGAAATGTATTTCAACATCTTTTCACACACACATCTCCACCCACCTCCAAGAATAGCTCTCAAGTCTGTATGGCAGTGAATTTTACAGAAGTCCAAAAACTTACACCATCAACAGGTCTGAAAGTGGGCTGTTGAAAATTCAGTAATATTTGTCCTTATAAAAACAAATATGCATGAAGAGTGCCACTTTGGTGTAGGGGCTAAGGTGCTGGGCTACAAGGCAGGAAAAATGTGATTTCTAGTCCTCAGGCATGGAAACCAGTGTCAAAAGAATATTTGGGGTCCCAATCTGAGCCAGGTTTGTACAAGAACGAATCAGAATGAAATCCAGACATGCTGTTTGAAGCAGCAGTTTATTCAAGAGTGTAGAAACAGCACTTGAAGGTAGCTACAAATGGAAGTACAGAAGCTAGAAATATTTATATGGAAGATGGTCTTTGTGGGGGTGTATAGTGTGTACATGCCTTATGTGATGTTTAATTTGGTGAATGTGTAACTTTGGTGAGGAAAATATTTTAATTTAACTTTTATTGTGTTTACAGACTTTCTTTGATGTGTGGGTTAAGTTTGGGTAACTCATTTCTGGGTTCAAGGAAGTTTGTGTAAAGGATTTTCCCTGTTTGCTATTTTTACTTGTGATTCAATCAGTTTCAGCTCTGCTGTCAATTATTTAGCAGAGATATGATTCAGCGATCTTTTCCAACAATATATTTACCTTCACTTGCAACATTTGTGTCTAGTTTCGGTCAATTGTGGGTTGTCTTAATGGTCAAGGGAAAGTTAGAGACAGTGCAGGAATAAAGTTAATTTTATATAAAAATACTTTTCACACTAGCTAATCAAACCTTCATAGGTGGAATGTTTTGGGGGGGAAAGATGGGGCTTTAGGTTTCCCAGTCTTGAATAATATTAATAACCACACCCATATACGCACACACACACAGTGTTGTTTTACAAGCATCTCAGCAGTGGTAGTCCCAATCTGGATCCTTGAGTCACAAACAAGCATTTTGCTCTATCACCCTCTGGGTTTGCCCAGATTATCCCTTTGAGGGTAATACCCAAAGGTGCTTTTTCAAGAGGCAATTGGACTTTCTCGTTTTTCTTTGAAGACATTTCATTTCACTTCTCATCCAAGAAGCTTCTTCAACTCTGACTGGATGGTAGGGAATGGAATGATTTATACTCTTTGCAGACAGCTGGTCATTTGCATTCTTTTAGAGAGTCATTAAGATCACCTGGAGGTTTATCTGTGTCATCATCCGGGGTGGAGCCTCAGCAAGATGGTAGAGGAAGACCCCGCTCCTGAGAAAATCTTTAAAAACTCCTGAATTTGCTGCTGATAAGAGAATTCCCCGTGAGGTTTCTTGCCCCGGGGAATGAGAAGATCGTATCTGGCACACGCTGGGTGCTGTAGAAGCGACTCACCCCCCCGACGGTGGTGTCCTCCCCTCTTTTGCGTTCGGCAGCGGGGAGGACGATCGTCCATTTTACGATGTGGACGCCGAGAGGGCTAGTTTACTAGCCTGGACCGAAGAGCCTGCTGTCTGGCCGGAACAACAAGCAGACGATCGCTGCTGCCGTGGGGACGACTTTTCACTCTTCTGGCCCCCCACGGTTAGACCACGGTGAAAGACAGGCGAGGGCGGCTGGGATTTATCGCTGCAGCTGCCAAGTGCCGAGGACTTAGAAGTAACACCGCGGCCGCCATTACCATCAGAGCGGCTTTTGGGGGCTAGAGAGAGAACTCACTCTGCGGCTTTTTAGATGAAGAGACGTGAGAGTGGATCTATCTGGGCACCGGTGGAGGCGAGGGAAAGGTTTCCCATCGCGAGCGGTGCCTCTCTCTTTCTCCCCCCTGTTATTTGACACGCCCAGCTTGGTGTTTGAGCAGAAAGTTATCTTTTCCACCGAATACGACGGGGAGACTGTGCTTGCGGATATACCAACTTGCTTGTGAGCTGGGAGGAGAGCTGGAGGAAGGGGCGGTTTCTGGTAGGATTCCAGGAACCATAAGAGCGAGACGGGGGACTTGGACATTACATCAGGTGGTTAGACATTGAGAGTCTCCCCGAACCTCGCCTTTCCGCTTTTCCCTTTAAGTATCTTACTGTGAGGGGTGAACAGCCTACCTTGGCGCCACCTTCAGGACAGATCTAGGAATCGAGGACAATTAATTTTTTAACCATTACTACAGCTGTGATTATGATCAGACAGACTGTTAGGGGGATGTTTTTTAGGCCCCTGGATTATCGGTTCCTCAAAATGCAGCACAAAATTATGAAGAGCTGTAAATTGAAGAACATTCTAAAGACTGGAGGTGTTTCCCTTCCCCGAAGAATTTTGATTGGAGACTTTATAGATATCATATTGATTTGGGACTTCACAGATATTATACTGAAGGACAAAAAGTGGAGGGCTGGAGGTGACAGAAGGGGTATTATCCCTCGAGCAGCCCTTTTTTAATTTTTAAAATTTTTTAACTTTTTAAAATTCTACCCCGGAAGAGAAGAGATGCATGGGATCTGAATGTATGGGTTTATGAATGATGATGATGAGTGTAGAACTAGAGTGACTGAGATGAATAGAATGAAAGAGCCGGGGACTGAGATGCGAGCCCCCTCTGCTGAGTGTGGAAACAGAAGCGGAGGGGTGCTCAATTTAAATCCCCGGCCTAGTGTAAATGGTATATATGGCCTGCAGGAAGAGAGGGGGACCAGCGGGGAGGGGGAGGGGATCTCTGGGGGAGTGGAGAATATTCCGGTCTTGATGGGAAGAGGGAGGTATAGCAGGAGCAGAGGGGTGGGCCGCTCTCGGGGAACGAGACCTCGCTGTGTTCAAGTGATCCCTTGTTCCAGCCCCTCTGATGTGGTTCCATCTTGCTCAACCCGAGGACCTGATGATCGGGGTTTCCAGGGCCCTGGACTCAAGCTGATGCTGTTGAATGCCAGGTCAATTGTCAACAAAGCCCCCTTGATACGTGATCAAATCACAAGTGAGGGGGTGGACCTGGCATGCATAACTGAGACCTGGCTGGGCCTGGAGGGGGGAGTAGCCCTCTCTGAGATATGCCCAGACGGGTACTCAGTGATGCATCAGCCGCGATCCCAGGGAAGGGGGGGGAGTGGCCATTATAACGCGCCGGAATCTGCATCCTCGTAGGAGCCCTGCCCCGGAGATTGTCGGGTGTGAGACGCTCCTTCTGAAGTTGGACGTAGGGGTTCAGGTGGGCCTTCTGTTGGCGTACCTGCCTCCCAGCTGTGTGAACAAGGCCCTACCTGAGCTGCTTGAGGCAGTAGCAAGCCTGGCGGTGGAGTTCCCCAGGCTTATGGTGCTGGGGGACTTTAACCTGCCAGCTGTGGGCGAAACCTCTGGTGCAGCTCAGGAGTTCATGGATTCCATGACAACCATGGACCTGACCCAGGTAATCCAGAGTCCGACTCATGAGGGAGGTCACATGCTTGACCTAGTGTTTCTCTCGGGGCACTGGAGAGATGATCTGAAACTTGGGGATATAGTCATCACCCCTTTGTCATGGTCAGATCATTTCCTACTGAGGCTAGATTTCACAGCCCCACTCCACCCCCGCAGGGAGGCGGGACCGACTAGTGCCTAATGGAGCCGGAAGGATTCCAGAGGGAACTTGGGGAAATACCTGAAACCCTAATCCACAATTCATCTGAGTCCCTGGTAGCTGCCTGGAACACCGCAGCAACAGGGGTATTAGATCGGATTGCGCCTTTGCGACCTCTCCGTGGCAGTGGATCCCGGAAAGCTCCCTGGTTTACCGAGGAGCTCCGGGAGATGAAGCGCCACAAGAGACGTCTGGAGCGATGCTGGAGAGCCAGTAAATCCAAGTCTGATCGAACACTTTTAAGAACTTTCATCAAATCTTATTTAGTGGCGATAAGGGCGGCAAAACGATCTCATTTTTCCGCTCTCATTGCATCCGCAGATTCTCGCCCAGCCGCCTTGTTTAGGGTGACTCGCTCCCTCCTTGCCAAAGGGGGGAGCGAGGAACACTTGCAAGGTAGAGCTGAGGAATTTGCGCAGTTTCTGACGGATAAAGTAGCTCAGATTCGGTCGAACCTGGACTCCAGCTGGACAGAGCCAAGTGAGTTGACAGGGGCAAGTCTTAGTCCATCTTTGTGGGAAGAGTTTGAGCGAGTGACTCCTGATGACGTGGACAAGGCCGTAGGTGCGATGAGCTCTTCCACATGTTTATTGGACCCATGCCTCTCCTGGCTGGTTTCGGCCAGCAGGGAGGTGGCACGCGGCTGGATCCAGGCAGTGATCAACGCTTCTTTTAGAGAGGGATCCGTACCGCAGCCTTTAAAGGTTGCGGTGGTGAGACCCCTCCTGAAGAAGCTTTCCCTGGACCCGGTGGACTTGAAAAACTTTCGTCCTGTCTCCAACTTACCTTTCATAGGGAAAGTTGTTGAGAAGGTGGTAGCTTGTCAGCTGCTTCGGTTATTGGAGGAAACCGATTATCTAGATTCCTTTCAATCGGGTTTCAGGCGCGGCTACAGTACAGAAATTGCCTTGGTCGCCCTGATGGATGATCTCTGGCGAGCCCGGGATGGGGGTTATTCTTCCATCCTGGTGCTACTTGACCTCTCGGCGGCTTTCGATACCATCGACCATGGTATCCTGCTGCGTTGTCTCGGCGAGGTGGGAGTGGGAGGCACCGTTTTGTGGTGGTTCTCCTCTTACCTCGCTGATAGGACGCAGTCGGTGTTAGCAGGAGGGCAGAGGTCGTCTCCTAGGCCCCTGACCTGCGGGGTGCCGCAGGGTTCGGTCCTCTCGCCCATCCTGTTTAACATTTACATGAAACCGCTGGGTGAGATCATCCGCCAACACGGGGTGAGTTTTCAACAGTACGCTGATGACACCCAGCTGTACATTTCCACCCCGTGTCAATTCAGGGAGGCAGTGGACGTAATGTGCTGATGCCTGGACGATGTCAGGATCTGGATGGGGAGGAACAGACTCAAGCTTAACCCCGACAAGACTGAGTGGCTCTGGATATTGCCCCCTAAGGACTATTCCGACTGTCCCTCTTTGGTTCTTGGGGGAGAAAATTTAACCCCCTCAGAACGGGTCCGCAATTTGGGAGTTCTCCTAGATCCACAGCTAAAATTAGATCAACATCTTACAGCTGTGGCTAGGGGAGCCTTTGCACAGGTTCGCCTGGTGCACCAATTGCGACCATACTTAGAGAAGGAGGCTCTATTCATGGTCACTCATGCCCTTGTCACCTCTAGACTGGACTACTGTAATGCGCTCTACATGGGGCTACCCTTGAAGAGTATCCGGAGACTGCAACTGGTGCAAAATGCGGCTGCACGTGCTGTGGTGGGTGTTTCACGATACACCCACGTAACACCGATACTCCGCCAGCTGCATTGGCTGCCCATTGGTCTCCGGGTGCAATTCAAAGTGTTGATCATCATCTTCAAAGCCCTACATGGCTTAGGACCAGGTTACCTCCGGGACCGCATCCTCCCTCACACTTCCCTTCGACCGGTGAGGTCCCACAGAGTGGGCCTCCTCCAGGTCCCGTCAGCCAAACAATGCCGACTGGCAGGGCCTAGGGCAGCGATGGCGAACCTTTTTTTTCTCGGGTGCTGAAAGTGCATGCGTGCGTGCTATCACACATGCGCGAGTGCCCACACCCATAATTCAATGCCTGGGGAGGGTGAAAACGGCCTCCCCCGCCCCCAGAGGCCTCTGGAGACCAGAAATGGCCCGTTTCCCAACTTCTGGTAGGCCCGGTAGGCCCATTTTTCGCCCTCCCCAGGCTCCAGAGGCTTCCCTGGAGCCTGGGGAGGGCAAAAACTCCCTCCCCCGTCCCCCCAGAGGCCCTCTGGAAGCCGAAAACGCCCTCCCAGAGCCTCCATGCAAGTGAAAAATCAGCTGGCCAGTGCGCACATGCGCGCTGGAGCTGAAATAGGCAATGGCTCACGTGCCGGCAGATATGGCTCCGCGTGCCACCTGTGGCACGCGTGCCATAGGTTCGCCATCACTGGCCTAGGGGGAGGGCCTTCTCTGTAGGGGCCCCTGTTCTGTGGAACCAACTCCCCCCAGAGATCCGGATTACCCCCACCTTGCTGGCCTTCCGAAAAGCCATTAAGACATGGCTCTTCCTGCAGGCGGGGTAATTCTGAGACAAGTGTGGAAACAGAAGCGGAGGGGGGTTTTGGCCCACCCCCAGGCTCAGTATGAATGGTATGTATGGTCTGCCAGGAGAATGGGGGACCAGTGGGGGGGAGGGGATCTCTGGGGGGACGGGGAGTAAGAGCATTACAGTCATAATGGGGAGAGGCAGGTATGGCGGGAGCAGAGGGGTAGGCCGCTCTCGGGGAACGAGAATTCGCTGTTTACAAGCGATTCCTTGTTCTGGCCCCTCTGGTTTGGTTCCACCTAGCTCAACCCGAGTGCCTGGTAACCAGGGATGTCAGGGCCCTGGGCTCAAGCTGCTGCTGTTAAACGCCAGGTCGATTACCAACAAGGCCCCCCCTTATCTGGGATTTAATCCTAGAAGAGGGGGCTGACCTGGCATGTATTACCGAGACCTGGCTGAGCCAGGAGGGGGGGGTGCCCCTTTCGGAAATATGCCCGGACGGGTTCTCGGTTCAGCATCAGCCGCGACCCCAGGGAAGGGGTGGAGGAGTGGCTATTATAGCTCGCCAGAATCTGTGTCCTCTAAGGAGCCCTGCCCCGAAGATTGTTGGGTGTGAGACGCTCCTTCTGAAGTTGGACTTAGGGGTCCAGGTGGGCCTTTTGCTAACGTACCTGCCTCCTACCTGCGTTGCAAAGGCCCTGCCTGTTCTGCTCGAGGCGGTTGCAGGGCTGGCGGTTGAGTTCCCCAGGTTGATGGTGCTGGGGGACTTTAATCTGCCATCGCCCGGCGAAGCCTCGGGGGCAGTCCAGGAGTTCATGGCTTCCATGACAACCATGGACCTGACCCAAGTAGTTCAGGGTCCGACTCATGAGGGTGGTCACACGCTTGACCTTGTGTTTCTCTCGGGGCAGTGGAGAGATGATCTGAGGCTGAGGGGTTTAGTCACAGTACCCTTGTCATGGTCAGATCATTTCCTTCTGAGGTTGGATTTCATGGCACCACCCCTCCACCGCAAGGAGGCGGGACTGATGAAGTGGTTCCGTCCCAGGCGCCTAATGGAACCCGACGGATTCCAGAGGGAACTTGGGGAAATACCTGAATCCCTGGTACACAGTTCATCCGAGTCTCTGGTCGCCGCCTGGAATCAGGCAGCAGCGGGGGCTCTGGATCGGATTGCGCCTTTGCGACCTCTCCGTGGAAGTGGATCCAGGAGGGCTCCTTGGTGTACCGAGGAACTCCGGGAGATGAAGCGCCACAAGAGACGCCTAGAGCGACGATGGAGATCTAGTAAAGCTGAGTCTGACCGGACACTTTTAAGAACTTTCATTAAGTCTTACTTAGTGGCGATAAGGGCGGCAAAATGCTCGCATTTTTCCGCTCTTATTGCATCCGCTGACTCCCGCCCAGCCACCCTGTTTAGGGTGACCCGCACCCTTCTTGCCAAGGAGGAAGGCGGAGATCCCTTGCAGGGTAGAGCTGAGGAATTTTCTCGGTTTCTGGCGGATAAAGTCACTCAGATTCGGACAGACCTGTACTCCGATTGGGCAGTACAGGCCGAGATGACTGGGGCAGGTCTTAGTCCGGTTATATGGGATAGGTTTGAACTGGTGACTCCTGAGGATGTAGACAAGGCCATAGGAGCTATGAGCTCCGCCACTTGTTTATTGGACCCGTGCCCTTCCTGGTTGGTTTCGGCCACCAGGGAGGTTTCACGCAGCTGGCTCCAGGCGTTGGTCAACGCTTCTTTGAGAGAGGGGTCCGTCCCGCAGTCTTTAAAAGCTGCGGTGGTGAGACCCCTCCTCAAGAAGCCTTCCCTGGACCCGGCGGATTTAAAGAACTTCCGTCCAGTCTCCAACCTTCCCTTCGCGGGGAAGGTTGTTGAGAAAGTGGTGGCGCTCCAGCTCCTACGGCTGTTGGATGACACTGATTTTCTGGATCCCTTTCAATCTGGTTTCAGGCGCGGCTACAGTACAGAAACGGCTTTGGTCACCCTGATGGATGATCTCTGGCGAGCCCGGGATGGGGGTCACTCCTCTATCCTGGTGCTACTTGACCTCTCAGCGGCCTTCGATACCATTGACCATGGTATCCTTCTGCGTCGTCTCGGAGAGGTGGGGGTGGGCGGCACTGTTTTGCAGTGGTTCTCCTCCTTCCTCTCTGACAGGACGCAGTTGGTGTTGACAGGGGGGCAGAGGTCGAGCCCTAGGCCCCTACTATGTGGGGTGCCGCAGGGCTCGGTCCTCTCACCCATCCTGTTTAACATCTACATGAAGCCACTGGGTGAGATCATCCGACGACACGGGGTGAGGTATCAGCAATATGCTGATGATACCCAGTTGTACATCTCCACCCCGTCTCAATTCGGGGAAGCCGTAGACGTAATGGGCCGCTGCCTGGATGATGTTAGGGTCTGGATGGGGAAGAACCGGCTAAAACTTAACCCTGACAAGACTGAGTGGCTGTGGATATTGCCTCCTAAGGACTCGACCAATTGTCCCTCCTTGGTTCTTGGGGGGGAGAAATTAGCTCCCTCAGAACAGGTCCGCAATTTGGGTGTCCTCCTAGACCCACAGCTAAAATTGGAACATCTTTCAGCTGTGGCTAGGGGGACCTTTGCACAAGTACGTCTTGTGCACCAATTGCGACCCTATTTGGAGAAGGAGGCACTTCTCACAGTCACTCATGCCCTTATCACCTCACAGCTGGATTACTGCAATGCGCTCTACATGGGGCTACCCTTGAAGAGTGTCCGGCGACTGCAATTGGTGCAAAATGCAGCTGAGCGAGCTGTGGTGGGTGCACCTAGATGCACCCATGTAACACCGATTCTCCGCCAGCTGCATTGGCTGTCCATTAGTCTCCGGATCCAATTTAAGGTGTTGGTCGTTACCTTTAAAGCCCTACATGGCTCAGGGCCAGGTTACCTTCGGGACCGCATCCTGCCGCATACCTCCCTACGACCGGTCAGGGCCCACAGAGTCGGCCTCCTCCAGGTCCCGTCGACCAAACAATGTCGGCTGGTGGGGCCGAGGGGGAGGGCCTTCTCTGTGGAAGCTCCCTCCCTGTGGAACCAGCTTCCCCCGGAGATCAGGACCATCCCCACCCTACTGGCCTTCCGGAAAGCAATAAAAACTTGGCTCTTCCAGCAGGCGGGGTGAAAGTGAGACCAACTAGATTAAATATGGGTCTCCCCCCATGATTGTAATATGAGATACTCTTTTTAACTTTTGTATTTTTAAATTATTGTATTTTATATTTGTTATATATTTTAATTATTGTATTTTATATTTGTAATGGAATCTAACATGTTGTGAGCCGCCCAGAGTCCCCAGGGAGTTGGGCGGCATAGAAATCCATTAAATTAAATTAAATTAAACATTACATCGGATGTCTCCCCCATGTATGTTTGGGTGTTATAGGTGTTTTAAATTGTTTTTTAAATTGTTTTTTAATGATTTGGTTGGTTGTTTTATTAAAATGTTGTACGCCACCCTGAGTCCTCAGGGAGTAGGGCGGCATAGAAGAACCTCCAAATAAAATAAAATAAATAAATCAAGGTCACCTGAGTGGTGCAAATGGGTGTGGAGCCTTCCTGGAACTGTTGAAAGGACTGTGTTGTAGACTGGAGATAGATGATGTTGTATCCCTCCCCCTCTGTTGAGATGATGGTATCCAATCATGTAGGGGTCCAGAAATGCCATAGGATTTTAGTTTCAGAAGTAGTTTGTCGTGTACAACTGAATCAAAGGCTTTACAAAAGTCTATGTAAATTGCATCTATTATTTTACCCTGATCAAGTTGAGTGGTCCATATGTTTTTGCAGTGCAAGAGTTGCAGATTACAGGATAATTTTTTTCTGAAACCAAATTGTTTGTTGGAGAGTAGGTTGTTAGTTTCTAAGTGGAGCGTAATGGATTGGTTTATGATTGATTCCATGACTTTGCAGGTGACGCAGCCCAAAGAGATTGGTCTGTAATTTTCAACGTTACTTGGATCTCCTTTTTTGAAGATAGGGATGACTGTGGCTAGTGACCATAGGTTAGGTAAGGAGCTAGTCCTGAAGGATTTTTAAAAAATTATGCTTAGAGGTTCAGCCAAGGTTGTGGAGAGCTTTTTTAAGACGTATGCACATAGTCCATCAGGTCCAATAGATAGAGATGGTTTTTGGTTGCGTAATGCCTTTCTAACGTTATCTTCTGTAAAATCGATTTGTGTTAGATCGTTGAAGTTAATTGTGGTACGACTAGGAAATACTGGGCATGAGCCATTGCTGTTTACAAAGACTGAGCCGAAGAATGTGTTAAAGAGGTTGGCTTTAACTGTTTCGTCGTTATAGTCTTTACCATTCGGTCCTTTAAGGGGTGGGATGGATCTTGAGTCTTTGAGTTGGTTGTTTACAAAGTTATAGAAGGCACGTGTGGACTTCGTACGTAGAAGGTTTTCTTCTTGATTGATGTGATAATTGGTGCATTCAGTCTTTATTTGGTGACACAGATTTTTGTAGCGGCTTTTAAAGTTTGCAACATGGGCTGTTTTATTTTTTCGCCAAAGAGATCTTTTTTTGGATTGGAGCTTCCTTATTTTTATGGGTAATTTATTTTTCTTGGTTTTGGTGATTATTAGTGGTACATGTAATTTAATGACTCTTTGGATTTCGAGCAAAAATATATTGTAGTAGTCTTCCACAGTATTACAGCCAGAGAATAGTGTATGCCAATCAAGAGATGAGAGGTCGGCTTCTATGATATCATAGTTGGCTTTTTTAAAGTTGTAATTGGTTATCCCATTATTGAGGTGGTTTCTGTAAGGACATATATTGAGACAAAAGTCAATCATGCTGTGGTCACTGTTGGAAAAGGGTTCTTTTATTTGTAGTCCGTAAATTGAGTGTAAGTTGTTGCAGAAGATGAGATCAAGACAATTGCTGAGTCTAGTATTGTCTGTTACTAGTTGATCTAGCCCTAGATTGGTAATAGCATTGTAAAGGGTTGAATGTATGGGTTCAGTTGTACATTCGTTTAGGGTCCAGTTTATATGAGGTAGGTTTAGGTCACCAAGAAATATAAGAGGATGTGGGTAGGAGGCTGCCCACGTTAGTAGTGAGGTTAGCTTGTTCGCATGTGTCATGTCGTAATCAGGAGCTCTATAACATAGTAGGAAGCGAAGTGTGGTATTTAAGGTCAGTTCGCAGATGATAGTTTCAGGAAGATCGAGTTCATGTTTAACTTGCACCTTTTTTAGGTTCAGTGATTTCTTATAGAAGATTGCAACTCCACCTCCTCTACGGGTTTCGCGATCAGATCGGTAAACATGATAGTCTCTTACTGTGATAATGGAGTTGGGGAGGGATGCGTTTAGCCATGTTTCACAGACAAATATAATGTCGAATTTAGCAGTTTTTAGTAAGAGAAGGAGTTCAGGTATTTTGTTAACGATGCTTCTTGAATTCATTAGTTTACATTTAAGATTAGCAGTGGTTGATATTGAGGAAGTAAGGGGCGTGCATACCTAGTTTTGGTTTATGGGGGGTTGGTTTTGGTTGAAGGTGGATTGGAAGTTTGGATTGTTTTGGGTGATGATGGTTTGAATGATGGATGGTGGATTGCGGGTCTTAGGTTTGATGCAGCCAGCGCGGTAGTCAATGTACAGGTCAGTTTGTCCTTGGTCTTGACGTTTTTTGAGATCTGCTCAGAGTTCACGGGAGCGGATTCGTTGTAGTATGGATAGGTCAGGTCTTGAGCGAAGTTTTTTGGGGTTGGGGTCATTTCTGTTAATAGAGTTTATAGTATTAATGAATTTTCGTTTGCTGAGTTCATCTTTGCAAATGACTCTACAGAATCGTGGGGCCACCGAACAATCTTTATACTTAAACTCGGGGCCATCTCTGGAAACTTCAATGATTTCTTCGGCGAGGAATTTTGATGCAATAATGTTGCGAACCTGATCTATATCAGGTTCATTGGTAACTTCAAGGCCAAATAGAATAGCATTATTACGTTTTTGTTCCTGTTCAAGGGTGTCTTTGATGAGTAAGGATATATTGCTTGGATGGTTGGTAGATGGTTGAGGTAGTTGTTGTTGTGGTTGTGCATGTGGTTGAGGTAGTGGTTGTTGAGCTAGTGATTGAGGTAGTCGTTGTGTTGGAATATGGTTTTGAGCATTTGAATTTCCATTTGTCTGTGCTGTAATTTTTTTATCCAAAGTTGTGAAGCATGCTTCAATGCGTGCTTCTATGCGTGCTTCCATGGAATCTATGTATGTTTTTTGTGTTTTTATGGTTGTTTCCAAGGTTTGGAATCTATCAGACGTGGTCATTAGATCATCCAGTATTGGTAGACATGATGGACAGAAATTAAGAAATGTGGGAGCTTTTTGTAGGAAATTGGCTACAGTTTTGTTTATTTCCAGGCAGGTATTGTGGGCATAAGTTGAGCACATGTGGCATTTTGTGTATTCTTCATTCTCTTTGATGATTTTGTTACATTTGTAGCATATATCATCGTTGGTAGAGGTATCTTCCATTTGGGGGTTTTTGATTGTGGAGTTTTTTGTTTTTTTTTTGTTTGACATGGTTAATAATCAAATAGTGGCTGACAAAAGATCAATAGTCAAATAGTGGCTGACAGATTAGTTAATTAGTATCAATAATTCATCAAATTAATTAATATCAATAACTAATCAAATCAATTATTTAATATCAACAATCAATGGAATTAATTAATATTAATAATCAATCAATTAATATTAACAATCAATCAGTCTAACCATCAATAACCAATCAGCTAATTAATTATACTAATTAATGTATAGTTAATTAATAGTACCTAACAAGTAGAATACCAGATTAATAAAAGTCAAATAATAATATAATCTATCTACAGTTAAACAATGCTTGACTAATGCCTGAATTATTAATTGATCAATTGAAATAAGTAGCAGAGAAGTGAAGTACAAATCCTTTGTTTTAAACTGGCTTTTAAATGTAGAATTCGTGACCCCCACCTTTTTCCACTTCACTAGGCAGCTCCGTTTATTATTCAAAAGCAAAAAGACTTTATTGCAGCTTCTCAAAGGAAGTTTTAGTGATGCTGGGGACGAGCGAAGCCTTGCTCTGGGTATATTCTCTTTGCTGGATTTATGGCAGTAGCTTTGGGGACGAGGGTATGGTGATTCTCTGACTCTTGCCTTCGATGGATTTGTTGCTGTAGCTTTGCACACATAGAGGTTTTTTTTTTTAAATTCAAGCTACGGAGATTCTAGCTAAACAAACAAAGCTGGTAGTTTTGTAGTAGCTGAGACAAGCAGGAGCAAGCTGGCACTCTGGAAACTCACCGGGTCTGATGGCTTCGGGTGATCGGGTTTCAGTTGCTCCACCGGTCTGGTTGCTAAGCTCCCTCCAAGCTGTCCCTTTCGAGCTGTTCCCTCGTGGAGCTTCGCTGCAGCTCTTTTGAGGTAAGGATGTTGTGATTGCCTTTACTGAGCGTTCCGGGGCTTCTCGGTGATGTTTTTCGAGCCTTGCGAAGCTTACTGGTGGTCAAGCGCTTCTAGGCTTTTTTATTTGCGATCCCTTATGGCTGATCCCTCGTGGTGCTTTTTGAGCCTTGCGAAGCTTACCGGTGGTCGATTGCTTCTAGGCTTTTTATTTTCGATCCCTTATGGCTGAGCCCTCGTGGTGCTTTTCGCTGCAACTCTCTTCGCTCAGGATCGTTTCTCCGCTTTTTTTTAGGTCTTTTCCCTACTTTTTAGGTCTTTTCCCTACTTTTGGTTTTCAGCGATGGGACTAGGCGTCTGCCTCGGTCGCCATCTTACCGGAAAAGGGATGCTTATTTGTTGACAAAGGATGTAATTAGGGTGAGTGGATAAGGGAAACAAGATCCTATTTTATATAGAGCCCAAAATACCTTTTCTTTAAAAGGTTTCCATTGAACCTGGTAGGATGCAACTTATGGACAGGATCTGAGAATGACTCAGACTGAGGGAGAAATCAGGAAGAGAGGAAACAATGGTACATTTTCACTGGTTTAGTTTTTGGAGGTTTTGGAGTCTGCTGCAAACATGGCTATTTGCACCAGATTCAGCAGGGGCTGCATTTTGATAAAATAAAAGAAATTTGTGACAAAGCCTTTTGATGAGGGGATCAGTGAGAGGTATTCCCCCAGGCATTAAGGCCAGTTGAGTGTTGAGTTCCCTTTGGGTTATGTTATGTGCTTGGACACCATTTTATATTTGTTTACAGCAGTGTTTCCCAACCTTGGCAGCTTGAAGATTTGTGGACTTCAACTTACTGTACATATTGATGCTAAACAGGCAAACAGCATAGAACCAACCAGCTGACATCCCAGCCCAAATACCTGAGGGAAAATACAGCTCTATAATGGCTTATAGACAGCCAATATGATCAGGCCATCCAAATCTCAGGTGGGATGCTGTACCACAGGGCAGGTGCTGTGCTTGAGAAGGCACATCTCCTGGGTCCCAGAAGATGGTATTGCTTAATGGAAGGAACCTGGAGAATGCTCACCCTGCTGGATCTGGTGGGATGAGCGGAAGCAATGGGAAATAGGTGGTCCTGCAAAAAATCTGGCCTTGTGCAAAGTATGGGTGATAGCCAGCACGTTGAAGTGCATGTAGAAGCTCATTGTAAATTAATGCCGCTCATGGGGCAGTGGTATTATGTGACTGTATCATGAAATGCCCCAAACCATCTTCACTGGTGCATTTGAGACCACTTGCAATTTCTGAATGCTCTTCAAGAGCAGCCCCATGTAGAATGCATTACAGTAATCCAAATGGAATGTAAGGTGTGAGTGACTATGAATAGTGCCTCCCAAT
The DNA here is from genome assembly GCA_023053685.1 of Diadophis punctatus similis. NCBI lineage: Eukaryota > Metazoa > Chordata > Lepidosauria > Squamata > Dipsadidae > Diadophis > Diadophis punctatus. The sequence goes on from JALIGW010000074.1 coordinate 1,845,035, forward strand.
CCAGTATTGGGTGCAATTGGTGTACAAGGTGGATTTATGCAAAGGACTCGTGGTCATGCTGCCAGTTATGGGGTTTCCTGGATTCATGGTTCCTGAGCAGGAACCATGAATCCAGGAGAACCCCATAATTGTGCACCAACTCTATCTGGGGGAGTGCCACTCCATTCAAAGTTAAGGATGAAAAGTCTCCAGATTCAAAAGGCCCCAAACCCACAGCCACTCCATCTTGTCAGAGTTGGAATGTCACCCTCCATCTTTGCTTGCTTGCTGTCAGCTGCCATAGCAACAGGGGGAGGGGGAGCGATGGGCACTTGAGGACACTTGAGAGGGGAAGTGTGCAGGTGGCTTGGACTTTGCTTATCTCTTCAAGGTCATTTCATCTGGCTTCAGAATGCAGAAGGGATTACCTAACTCAGACACTTTCCCAAAACATCTTCTGGCCGATGACTGAACTTTGGTTGCCTAGCTACAAGGGGGGTGGGCTCTAGGGTTTGTTTCAATTTGATGCTTCACGTGTTTTTGCTCCAGATCTTGCCTGACATCTGCTGTATTCAGTTCTTTCCTAGTAAAATTACCTTTTATCTAAATCTATGAAGCCAAGGGTTTTTCTTTCCTAGGGATTGAACGAAGGAAGCCTTGATATTCCTGTATAAGTCTGTTATTCCCCATCCAGATGCCAAGAAATTCCAGACATCACATGTGGAACCTGGGGCAGAGATTTATAGTTGGTCATCATCATCATACTGATGATACCTCACCCCATGTTGGTGATCTCACACAGTAGATGTTAAATAGGAATGGGGAAAAAGTAGAGTCCTGAAGCACTCCACTATCAGCGCTTCAACATTATCTAGATCAGGAAACAGACTCCACAAGAAGACTAGAGCTAACCTTTATTGAGGCTATATTAACATACTGTGGAGTCCTTGGTGCTCTCTGAGTTTTGTTGCTTTCTTGCAGATGTTTCATTACCCAACTAGGTAACATCTTCAGTGCTAGGGTTGAGGTTTTCTTTAGCTAGTACTGAAGATATTACCTAGTTCAATAATGAAACGTCTGCAAGAAAACTACCAAGCTCAGCACCACAGATTCCACAGCTCAACTCTGAGCTACAAATATTCTCTTCTACTGTTATATTAACATACTTTTGCAAATCCTGTGGTGGGGGTGTATGTATTTATATTAATGAGATGGTGTACTAATGCTAAGGTAGTCGCCAGCCAGTGCTCCCCTGATATCGAGTATTTGGCTGTTAAATGTAGACCCTTTTATTTGCAGAGAATTCACTGTCATCCTAATAATAGCTGTGTATATTCCCCCCAGTGCCAAGAAGAATGAAGCCCTGAGTGCTCTTTATAGCACTATCAATGACTTGCAAACTATCCATCCGGAGGGGGTTTTCATTGTGGATGGGGATTTCAATCATACTAACTTGAAAGCAGCCCTCCTTAATTTCCATCACTATGTGGACTTTGCCACTAGGGATGGGAACATCCTGGACTTAGCTTACTCTAACATTGAGAAAGCATTTAAGGCTGTCCCTCGCCCTCATTTTGGCTCCTCAGATCATCTCTCTGTTATGCTTATGCCAGCATGTAAGTCTTCATTAATCAGAGAGAGACCAATTAGAAAACAAGTGAGAGTGTGGCCAGCAGGAGCTATGGAAGCGCTACAAGATTGCTTTGAGTGCACTAATTGGAACATATTTAAAGAGGCTGCAATGAATGGACAACATACTGATGCGAATGAATACGCTTCTACTGTGTCTGCTTATATGCAAGTGTATGGAGGATGTCAGTGTTCTTAAGACTTTTGTCATATGAGCAAATGGGAAACCTTGGATGTCACAGGAGGTCCGTGCGAAGTTGAAGGTGAGAAACACCGCTTTCAAATCAGCTGATGTGGCAGCATTTAGAATAGCGAGAGCTGATTTGAGACGTGCTGTAAAAACAGCAAAGCGGACCTATAGTCAGAAAGTACAGAACTTCTTTCAAGATCCTATGGACCCGAGACGTATGTGGCAAGGTATTCGGGTCATTACTGACTATAAGGCAGCTTCCCTGACATGTAAGGGTGACACGGATTCTCTAAACAAGCTAAATATGTTTTTGGGATGGTTTGAGGCCACAAACAACATTCCAGCAAGGAAGGCTGTTCCCCTCCCTGATGAGCAGGCACTCAGGTTTGATACAACTGCTGTTCGGAAGGTCCTGCAGAAAGTCAATACTTGGAAAACTGCTGGTCCTGATAATATCTGTGGGCGAGTACTTAAGGCAGGGGTCTCCAAACTTGGCAACTTTAAGGCTTGTGGACTTCAACTCCCAGAATTCTCCAGCCAGCTATGCTGGCTGGAGAATTCTGGGAATTAAAGTCTACAAGTCTTAAAGTTGCCAAGTTTGAAGACCTCTGACTTAAGGAGTGTGCTGACCAGCTGGCCACTGTTCTCACAGAGATCTTCAACGTCTCATTGCATCAGGCTGTAGTTCCATCATGTTTTAAGACTGCCATCATTGTACCAGTGTCGAAAAAAACTCTCATCACATGCCTTAATGATTACCGTCCAGTTGCACTCACTTCCATTATGATGAAGTGTTTTGAGAGATTGGTAAAGGACTATATGGTTTCATGCCTTCCCCCTACATTTGACTCATTAATTTGCCTATCAGAAGAACCGCTCTATAGATGATGCACTTTCCTATGTGCTTCATCTTAGCTTGGCACACCTGGAGGTGTGTGAATGCTGTTTATTGATTTTAGTTTGGCATTTACCACAATCATTCCTCAGCATTTGGTGAACAAACTGAACCTATTAGGTTTTAATACTCCTTTATGTAATTGGATACTGCATTTCCTTATTGATAGGCCCCAGTTTGTACGAGTTGGAAGAAAAGACTCCATCTCCTTGAGCACAGGTTCCCCACAGGGCTGTGTCGAGTCCGCTACTGTTCACCTTTTTTTTTCATGTTTTATTTGTTTTATTTATATAACATTCAATTTCCATCAGTGTGTGATCTGGGTACAGTTATTTTTAAACAATCATAATCCACATATTTGTTGTAGTATTCATCACCATAATATAAATAATATAATAATATAATCAAGGGGATGCGGTGGCTCAGTGGCTAAGACGCTGAGCTTGTCGATCAGAAAGGTCGGCAGTTCGAATCCCTATCGCCGCATAATGGAGTGAGCTCTCGTTACTTGCCCCAGCTTCTGCCAACCTAGCAGTTCGAAAGCATGTAAAAATGCAAGTAGAAAAATAGGGACCACCTTGGTGGGAAGGTAACAGCGTTCTGTGTGCCTTCGGTGTTTAGTCATGCCGGCTACATGACCACGGAATCGTCATCAGACAGAGCTGGCTGTTCAGCTTAGAAACGGAGATGAGCACTGCCCCCTAGAGTCAGGAACGACTAGCACGTATGTGCGAGGGGAACCTTTACCTTTTTTATAATCACAATAATACTTAATACATCATCTTCTTTAACAACTCTCCACATTAACATTCCCTCTTTTTATATCTCTTTTCTAACTTTTGTTTCTATTGTCTAGCCATTGATAGAATATATCCCATATAAAAATATTCAGTTTCTTCTTTATCCTTAATAGTGAGCGTTAATCTATCCATTTCTGTGCATTCTAATATTTTCTTAATTACATTCCCCTGAGACGGAATCTCATCATTTTTCCATTGCTGTCCAAATACAATTCTAGCTACAGTTAATATATGCAGGACCAGATATATAATCTTTTTATCATATTTTTCTGGTAGAATGCCCAACAAAAATATCTCTGGTTTCAAGTCTATATGTTGCTTTGTTATTTTTTCCAACCAAGTATGTATTTTCGTCCAATATTTTTTAGCTTTTGGGCATGTCCACCACATATGGTAATATGAACCCGATGATTGATTACACTTCCAGCATTTAGCAGATAAATCTTTATACATTTTTGCCAGTCTTGCCGGTGCAAAATGACATCTATAAAACATTTTATACAGATTTTCTTTATATGCAGTTGACATAGTCAATTTAATATTTCTATCCCATAGTTTCTGCCATTTATCTAGTTCTATTGCATACCCAAAGTTTTTAGCCCATGCAATCATTGTCTCCTTTACCTGCTCACTTTCAAGTTTAATACTTAATAGGTAACAATATAATTTCTTTATCAATTTATCATCTGTTCCAGTTAATATCTGGTCTAATTCTGTTAACTCTTTATTAAAACCATACATTTTAGCATCCTTCTCGTAACGGGATTGTATCTGCATATGTGGCCACCATGCAATGTCTATCCCTTGGCTACTAAGTTCCTGTTTAGTTTTTAGTTCCCCTTTGTCATTCAAAACATCTTTGTATCTTACAATTTTTTCCATATTAATAACATTAGGATGTACCAATGCCTCCATAGTGGAAAGCCAGATTGGTATTTTCAAATAATGTTCTTTTATTTTAAACCAAACTGATAGCAATGCATTCCTAAGGTAGTGTGTTTGAAAATAACTACAGTATGTATCTTATTCTTCCCATACCATAAGAAAGCGTGCCAGCCTAGTTGGAGATCATGCCCTTCTAGTGTTAATAATCTTGTGTGTCTCAAACTAATCCATTCTTTCACCCATGTGAGTACTGAGGCCTGGTAGTACAATTCCCAATCTGGTAGTCCAAAGCCCACTCTTTTTTTGGTTTCCTGCAACATTTTCAAGCCTATTCTTGTTTTCTTTCCTAACCAAACATATCTTAATATTAGAATTTGAACGAGTTGAACATGGATAAAACTATAAGACTCACAACACTCAATGTCAAAGGTTTGGGGGCAGTCGTGAAAAGGAGGAGAATTGAACAATTGTTAAATAAGGAAGGATCAGACATTATTTTTTTGCAGGAAACTCACCAAGCTAAGGATGGAGTAAACGAAGTTCGCTTGAAGTGGTCACTCCATTATGAAAAGTCATTGGGGACCTCAAAAAAAATGGGGTGGCCATATTGATCTCTAAAAGAACTGGATTTATTATAGAGAATATAAAAAAGATGGGCAAGGTAGATATATTATGATTAAAGGTCAAATTGAAAGTACAGCATATACATTGGTTAATGTTTATGCCCCAAACAAGAGACGCAGAGAATTTTTTTTAGAATTGTTCAAAGAAATAGAAGAATTTAAAGAAGGACATGTTATCTTAGCTGGATACTTTAATATGGTTATGTATAATAGACTGGATAGGACTAATCCCACAAGTGTGGAAAGGAGGAATAATATCACTATTTTAAATAAATTAATAAAAGAAAAAGATTATGTGGATGGGTGGCGTTTACTCAAAGGTGGGGAGTCTGGTTTCACATATTATTCTCCAATTTATAAATCTTATTCTAGAATTGATCATGTTTTTGTCTCTAGGGATTTGGCAACTAAGTTGTGCAGAATGGAAGTGGGGGTAATTAAAGTGACAGATCATGCGGTGGTTAGTTTAGATTTTACGGTAAAAAAGAATTACAGAGAAGCGGTTAGATGGAAGTTGAATACAAGGATCCTTAAAAATAATAAAGTGGTTGAGAAAATGCAAAAGGAGAAGTCAGAACTGTGGGAAATTAATGAAAAAGGTGAAATGTGGGACACCATGAAGGCAGTGACACGGGGGAATATGTTTTAGGGAAACTTGCAATGTTAAAAGGCAAGAAGCTGCAATACAGGAAAAATTAGAGGAACAGATTAAGAATTTGGAAAAAGAGTATTGGCATACTAAGAATAAACAAAAATTTATAGAATTACAAGCTAAGAAAAAAGAATTAGAGAATAAAAATTTAGAGGAAGTTCAGAAGAATTTAATTTATATGAAAAGAGAATTTTTTGAGAATAGTAATAAAAATTCAAGGATACTTGCCAGGCTCACACAAAAGGAGAAGGCTAAAAATTCGATAGGTATAGTGAAAGATAAATTGGGGAATTATTGTAATATAATGAAAGGTAAATTAAAAATATTTCAGGAATTTTATCAAGAGTTATATAAGGGTAAGGAGGTTAGGAAGGATAGAATGTAAGCTTATATTGGAAAATATATAAAAAGGGGTGTGGAAATGGAGCATAAAGAATTAATGGAAAGGAGCATATCTCAAGGGGAAATTGTAGAAGTTATAGAAAGTTTGAAGGTGGGCAAATCACCCGGGGTAGATGGATTAGGAACGGAATTTTATAAGACTTTTAAAACACTACTAGTACCAAAATTATTAAAGTTGTATAATGCTATATTAGAAGGGGAAAAGATCCCAGAATCATGGGAGCAGTCGTTAATAACAGGTTCGCCTGGTGCACCAGTTGCGGCCATACTTGGAGAAGGAGGCTCTACTCACGGTCACTCATGCCCTTGTCACCTCGCGCCTGGACTACTGCAACGTGCTCTACATGGGGCTACCCTTGAAGAGTATCCGGAGACTTCAGCTGGTGCAAAATGCGGCTGCGCGTGCTGTGGTGGGTGTGCCAAGGTACACCCACGTGACACCTGTACTCCGCCAGCTGCATTGGTTGCCCATCGGTCTCCGGGTCCAATTCAAGGTGTTGATCATCATCTTTAAAGCCCTTCATGGCTTAGGACCAGGTTACCTCCGGGACCGCATTCTGCCTCACACTTCCCTTCGACCGGTTAGGGCCCACAGAGTTGGCCTCCTCCAGGTCCCATCGGCTAAGCAATGTCGCCTGGCGGGCCCTAGGGGGAGAGCCTTCTCTGTGGCAGGCCCCGTGCTCTGGAACCAACTTCCCCCAGAGACCCGAACTATCCCCACCCTGCTGGCCTTCCGGAAAGCTGTTAAGACATGGCTTTTCCTGCAGGCGGGGGGTAGAGCGTAACCCATTTGAGCTCACCCCTAGTATGTATGATGTTGAATGGATATTAGATGTTTTTAATATTACGGTTTTAATTTTTATATCTGTTTTAATGCTTATTTATAATTGGTTTCTTGTATCTTTTCTGTTGTACGCCGCCCGGAGTCCTCAGGGAGTTGGGCGGCATATAAGAACACCAAATAAATAAATAAATAAATAAATAATATTAATACCTAAAGCAGATAAGGATTTGACTCTTCCTGATTCATATAGACCTATATCATTAATAAATCAAGACGCAAAAATTTTCTCAACTATTTTAGCAAGAAGAATGAATAAATTCGTAGGTAATTATATAGGGGAAGATCAATGCGGTTTTGTAATGGGTAGACAAATGCATAATTTGGTTGGTAGAGTGTTAAATGTAATTCAGGAGGTAAAAAATTCGAAGCTTAAAGCGGGGATATTAGCCTTAGATATTTTTAAGGCTTTCGATTGTGTGAGCTGGCAAGCATTAAAGATGGTTATAGATAGAATGGGGTTTGGAAATACATTTAAAGCTGTAATAGATCAACTATATTTCCAGAATTCTGCCTTAGTGGTGGTGAACGATGGTGTTACAGACAAAATATGACTAGCCAGAGGAACAAGGCAAGGGTGCCCACTCTCGCCTGTCCTGTTTGTATTGGTTATGGAACTATTGGCAAACGCATTAAGAGACGATGGGGAGATAGAAGGGATAGGTAAAATAAAACTAAATATGTTTGCTGATGATACATTGTTAACAGTTAAGAATTTAGTAGATAAGATGGAAAGAATTGGACGGCATCTAAAAGATTTTGAAGAAATAACTGGATTAAGAATAAATTGGTCAAAATCTGAGTCGATGCTGTTTAATTATACTAAAAAGGAAGAGAAGGATTGGGAAGGGAAGGAAAGGGAAATGAGAATTAAAGAACAGATTAAATATTTGGGAGTTAGAATCACAAAAAAATTGGAGAATTTAGAAAAAGAAAATTTAAATAGCTTAAAGAAGGAGATTTTGGAAAGTTTGAATAAATATAAAAGGTTGAACTTATCATGGTTTGGAAGAATCGCTTTAGTAAAAATGAAGATTTTAGCAAAGATTAATTTTGTTTTTAGGATGCTACCAATAAGAATATCAGAATTAGAGCTGAAGAGTTGGCAGAATATATTGAATAACTATTGTAATGGGAATAAGAAAGCGAGGATAAATAAAAACAAGTGGTATTTAAGCCCCCCAAAAAGGGGGTTTAGGACTCCCAAATATTAAATTATATTATGTCGCCAATAGGCTTAGACATGTTATAGAGGCAATTTTAGGAATAGGAGATTTAGAATGGTTGGAAGATAAATCTAAAATTAAAACTAAATTAGATTGGAAGTTGGAAAATATATTTTTTATGGAAGGTGGAAAGAAATGGGTTGAAAGTATAAACAATTCTCTCTTGAAGTTTCATTGGGAAATTTGGAGTAAATATAAAGGGAGTTTGCTCCCGAATAACTCTCCATTATCACCGGTAGTAATTTTGAAAAATTTCCCAGGGAATTTGAAGAATAGTTTGAATAAAATTTTAAAAGAGAAAAATAAAATGAAATTAAGGGATTGGTTAGGAGGAATGAGGACATGTGGGGAATTGGAAGAGGTTCTAGAAGGAAAACGGTTGTCTTGGTTAAATTACTGCCAACTGGAACAATGGACTAAAAACTGGTTAAGAGAAATAGGAGAGTGTAGAGAGTTAACGAAGTTTGAGGAACTAATTGTTAAAAAAGAAACTGAAAAGGGAGAAAATAAAGGGATAAAAGGTTTAATGAGTGGAATTTATAAAATATTATTGGGGGAAGAGGTGCGGGAAAATTCAGGAAAGATGGTATGGGAAACTGACTTGAAGATACAAATAGGGCAACAGAGTTGGGAAGGAATTTGGCGACAAAGAGTGGTGAGAAATATGTCAGTAAGAATAAAAGAGAATTATTATAAAATTGTATGGAGGTGGTACCTAACTCCGGTCAGATTAAACAACATGAATCAGCAGCACTCAGCGAACTGTTGGAGAGGTTGTGGGGAAAAAGGAACATATTTACATATGTGGTGGGAATGTAAATTTGTGCAAAAATTGTGGAAGATGGTGTTTAAGGAGATTGAAGAAATTGTTGGAATAAAGGTAGAAGAGGCACCAAAGATAGCATTACTCTCACTATTGGAAGATACAAAGTGCAAAAAAGAAACTAAAGATTTGATAACTTTTTTTGCTGACTGCAGCAAGGTTAATGATTTCCAGGAACTGGAAGATACGTGGGGATTATTGTTTGGAAGAATGGTATAAAGAATTATGGGATATTGCCATAAATGATAAATTGACATGTAATATTAAAGCAAGGAGAGGCATAATAAAAGTGAATGAATTTGATGGAATTTGGAAAGGAGTTCCTAATGTTTGTGTTTTCTGGGGGAAGTGGGATACCACCACCAGAAGAGGCCTTAAGATTTTGGAAGCAGGATGATCCCGAGGGGTAGGGGCGCACTTGTTGATTGGTTGTATTGTTTAACAATTTATATTTAAGCAAATAATTGTTATATATTATGATTTATGTATGTTTAGGTGATTGTATTATTTGTAGTTGTTTATTTAGTATATGTAATAAAAATTAAAAAAAAAGACATGTCCCCATAATAAGGCCAATTAGCCTTTTCAGCGCATGAGCCCCTCCTGAAAATAAGGCCCCACCAATTACTCTCTGGGGAAAGGGGGGGACATGCTGGGAGCCGCTCTTTTTGCGGCGGGCACTCTTTTGGCTGGGAGAGCAAGCAAGAGGCAGGTGCGCACACCCCGCGGGACTAGCTCGTCTCCTCTGGGCTCTGCCTAGGGCAATTTGAAATGCGCTCCTGCCTGCGAGGAAGAGGAGACGAGCATCGATCCCTGCCTCACCGCCTCCTCGCAGGCAGGAGCGCATTTCAAATCGCTGCTGGAGGCAGTCCAGAGGAGCCGAGCCAGTCCCACGGGGTGTGCGCGTACCCACCTCTCGCTTGCCCTCTCTCTCTCTCCCAGCCAAAAGAGTGCCCGCCGCAGAAAGAGTGGCTCATGGCCAGGAGAGCGAAAGCGAGAGCAAGCGAGAGGCGGGTGCGCACACACCCCGCGGGACTAGCTCGGCTCCTCTGGGCTCTGCCTATGGCAATTTGAAACGCACTCCTGCCTGTGAGGAAGAGGCGAGCATCGATCCCTGCCTCGCCGCCTCCTCGCAGGCAGGAGCAAGTTTCAAAACGCTGCCAGAGGCAGCCCAGAGGAGCCGAGCCAGCCCCGCGGGGTGTGCGCGTACCTGCCTCTCGCTTGCTCTCTCTCTCTCTCTCCTGGCCAAAAGAGTGCCCGCTGCAGAAAGAGTGGCTCCTGGAGCTCAATGAAACGAAGATTTCTGGCAGAGTTTTGAAGAGAGAAAGATTTCTTGCGTTCAGCGTGCAGCCAAAAGGTTCCTTCTCCTGGTGCTGTGTCTTAAGTGCACTCTCCCCCCCCCCCCCGAGAGAGAGAGGGGCGTGTTTGGAAGAGACAAGGAAGCTCGTGCCCGGCTGCTTCTGCTGCTGAGCCCGGCTAGAAGTTTGGCTGTCAGCTCGGCTTCCTCAGGCAGCCCGCAAGTTTCTTCCCCCTCCCACTTCACTTGACAGCCGGAGGCGGGGGAGGATCAGTGGACACAACACCGAGGAACGCGACAGAGCTACAAGTCCCATGTAGGACGCGCGTCTTGCGGCCCACCCCACCCCGCCCGACCTGCCACCCCCAAATTGCGCCCCACCGCGAGACGTGCATCCTACCTGACACTTGTAGCTCCGTCGCGTTCCCCAGCATTATGTCCAGAGAAGCCCATTGTAAAAGAAAACCTCGCGAGTTTGAAAAGTTTGATTGAACTCGTGAGAAGTTATCTTTTACAATGGGCTTCTCTGGAAACAACGCCGAGGAACGTGACGGAGCTACAAGTGTCAGGTAGGATGCGCGTCTTGCGGCCCAACATGTCCCACCTGCCAGAAATGAGTCTCTGTGAGACTTGTCACGCCACCGCCGCTGCCTTGCGGAGCAGGACTCTGCAAGGCTTGTGCCGTTGCATGCACGAACGGCAGCAGGACCCCAGCTGTGCCGGTATGATGAAGCTCGAGGCAGTCCTGCAGTTTGTGCATGCAACGGCACAACAAGCCTTGCAGAGTCCTGCTCCACGAGGCGGTGGCGGTGGGCCAGCCGCTCGGCTGGAGCCAAGAACAGGGAGGGGAGGTGGCGGTGATGGGACATCCAGTCCCACGCTCGACGCCTACTCCACCCCCAAAATAATAAGGCCCCCCCTGATAATAAGGCCAAGGCCATATTTTGGGGTTCAAAAAAAATATAAGGCCCTGTCTTATTTTCGGGGAAACACGGTAGTAGTGTTAAAACAAATTCCAAGAAGAGTTAGAGAACTAAGAAGAGAATACCAGTTTTTTGACAAAATGCTTAATTAAAAAAGGAGTGAATTTTATACTATAATGATATAAATAAGAAACACAATATGAAACAGAATATATAGAAAACATAAAGAAACAACTGGGAATTGTAAATGGATATATAAAAATATGTAGAGGGATAGAAATGGAAAAATATATAACACTGAAACGGAAATGTTGCAAGAATGTTAATCAATTTGTTTTTGCTTTATTTTATGTATGTATTTGTATGTTTTAATGTTGTATGTATGTTTGTTTTTTAAAGGAAAACATTAATAAAAATCATATATATAAAAAGGAGTGAATTTTAGATGGTTGATACCAGAAGGAATACTGGTGACTTGGCATGAGCAAAGACATAGATTAGATTCAATAGAGAAGGCGGAACAATTTTATGATCAATACTTGGGACCACAAGAGGAAGAGAGATTAAGAGAGGAAAGAGAGATTAGACGCCAAGAAGAATCCACTGAAGAAAGAGACACGCAACAAAAAGAAGATGCAAGAGATAGGGAGGACATAGCAATAAGAGAAGGAGCAAGGGCAAAAGAAGATAAGAGCGACCAGAACAGCAAAAACCATTTATAAATAAAAAGCATGGAAGAAGAAATAAAATTAATGTCAATTAATATAAATGGACTGAACTCAGCTATAAAAAGGAAAAGAACTTTCAATAAATTAGAAAAATTAAAATTGGATATAATTTGTTTACAGGAAGTCCACATTAAAAAGCAACATAAAAAACTATTGGAATACTCGAAAATTGGGAAGCTATACACTTCTCTCTTACAACAAAGTAAGAGGGGTGTGGTACTTTACATTAAAGAGACAATTAAGCCCAAACAAATTTTCACGGACGAGGAAGGGAGGATTTTAATGGTGGAGATAACGATGAATTATAAGCAAATACTTTTAGTGGCAATATATGCCCCAAATAATAACCAAGAGGTTTTTTATGGTAAATTGCATAAGAAAATAGCAGAATTGGAATATGAAAATATATGCATTATAGGAGACTTTAATGCAATTGTGGATGTGGATTTGGACTATAAAACTAGCAAAACAAATAAAAAAGCGAGGAAGACACTCCCAAAAATCTTTTTCAAAATGGAAGAACTAGGTATTCAGGATGCGTGGAGAGAAACTTACCCTAAGAAAAATCAATACACGTTTTATTCAAATAGACATATATCTTGGTCCAGAATAGATATGTGGATGTCAGCTGAGTTAATATCTAATATACAAGAAATAAATATTGAAACAAGTACCTGGGCGGATCATAATCCAACAAAAGTTATATGGAAGGGACAAAAAAGAAATCAAGGTGGACAATGAATCAAACAATATTGAAAGAAAAGGAATTTATACAATTTATGGAAAGAGAACTGGACTTTTTCTTTAAAGAGAATAAAAAAGAAGAAACTTCATTACAGAATGTATGGGATACAGCAAAGGCATGTATTAGAGGATTGACTATAACATACTGTACGTGGGAAAGAGAAATAAAAAAATGAGACAAACACAAAAGAAATTAGAAGAGGAGTATAGGAGGTTAGAGATGGAATTCCAAAGAGACCCACAAAAAAAGAATATAAAAAATGAAATGGATTTTAAAAAACATAAGTTGAACTTAATAGATAAAGAAGGACTAGCACAAAAAATTAAAAATTCTAAACAAAACTTCTTTGAAAATGCGAACAAACCAGGAAGATGGCTGGCATATAGATTGAAAAAGGAGAAAGAAAAGAAATTGATTTATCAACTAATAGATGATGAAGGGACATCTCATTATCGAAATGATGAGAAAAAGAAAATAATTCAGGACTACTATGAAAAACTATATAAACAAGAGACAATTCCGGAATAAAAATAAAAATAAAACAATATTTAGAAAAAGCTGCTACTGTTCACCTTGATGACCTATGAATGCTGTGCCAAATCTGCTACAAATCATATTGTGAAGTATGTGGATGACACAACAGTGGTGGGTCTTATCCAGGATGAGAATGAAGATACATATAGGGAAGAGGTGAAGGCTCTGGTGGACTGGTGCAATAAAAGTAACCTGGTTCTAAATGTTAATAAAACAAAGGAGATCGTAGATTTTAGAAAGAGCCGGCATGGTTATACTCCACTCAGTATCAAGGATGCAGCTATAGAGGTGGTCAACAATATTAAGTAGCTGGGGTTGCAGATAACTAACAATCTGAACTGGTCTCTCCACACATCATCCTTAGTGAAGCATGCAAACCAGCGTCTGCATTTCCTGCGTCGGATGAGGAGAGCACATCTCCTTCTATCCTGGCCACTTTTTACAGAGGCACAATTGAGAGCGTTTTAACAAACTGCATCACTGTTTGGTTTGGTGGTGGCAGTGCCTCAGATAGAAAGTCCATTCAGAGTGGTAAGGACAGCTGAGATTATAGGAAGCTCGCTTCCTGTCATTCAAGATACTGCTTATAAGCACTATGTGCTTAAGAGCTCAAAGCATTGTTAGAGACCCCACACACCCACTTCACGGTCTGTTTCTGTTGCTCCCCTCTGGGAGGAGGTTTTTAAGTATTTCTAGCAGGACTACCAGATTCTGTAACAGCTTTGTTCCCTATGCCATCTGTCTGGTAAACTTGCAAGTTTTGTTTCTCTCGCCATGTACATGCATACATCCGAACTAGACTGTGTTGTTTCTCTGTGTCATATATGTGGGTATATGCATAATTTTGTATTTATTTATTTATTTAGTCATGTTTATGTAGTGTATATTAGAGGTGGAGACCCTTTGAGAGCTGTATGCAACGAAATTTCATTTTAATGTATGCCGATTAGTGTACATTCAAAGTGACAATAAAGTTATTCTAAGTCTAAGTCCTATTGTGTTTTTCCTCCCCACCCTCTTATACCCAAGGAGTCAGCCTGACTTTCTTCTTAATCCTACCTCCTTTCTCAGAGCTTAGGGAAGGCTTTTGTACTCTTTTGCTTTGACCATCTCCATGACTCTCTGCATCTGCAAAGCAGGGGTCTGGACTAGATCTTTCTCCTCTTAGCAACACTGATTGAGACTGCCCTTGAAGGAAGGAGGAATCCTGCAACATGGGGCATTCCATTCCCAGTCCATGGAGACAATCTAAAAGGATAATATGACTAATGGTATCAAAGGCTGCTGAGAGATCAATGAGGGCCTGGATGGACATACTGTCCCCATTCAAGTGCCACCAAAGGACACCAACAAATGCAATCAATGCCCTCTCAGTGTTATATCCAGGTCTGAAATCCAACTGAAAGGGGTCCAGATAATCCACTTCATCCAGGGTTTAGAAGATAGGTGTTAACTTAAAGACGGGATACTTGCAAGCCTAGATAGCACAGCACTCAATCCTTTCTCCAGCCACGTGCTCTGTCCTTTCCTATTTGGCACTAAGAGAGCTCTAGGCCAGAGATGGGCAACTAACAGCCTTCCAAATGATACTGGACAGCAAATCTCATCACACCTGACCATCGCTAAGTAGACCTCATGGCAATGGAGGTACAGGTAGTCCTTGCTTAGCAACCACAATTGGAACTGGCAACACAATTGTTAAGCAATGCGGTTATTAAGTGAGACATCACATGACCCAGACTTCTGATTTTACTGCTGACTTCTCTGCTTGTTGGAAGCCGGCTGTGAAACACACAAATGGCAATCATGTAACTGCAGGACACTGTGCAAGCCATGTCATCTGTCAGGGTCCAGGAAGAAAGTCTTGGAAGATCATGCCTCTGGAGATCAGATTGGTCTCAATCCTGCTGGCCTTCTGAAAGACCCTGTAAACATGTTTTTGCCAATGGGCATGAGGACCCAGAATGTCCTAGAGCCAGTTCAGTGGCTGTATTGCATGTTATTGTTGGACGCACTTACCTTGGCTGTAAGTCTTATGAATTTTGCTGGTTTCTATATTATTTTTTATTTTTGTATTGCTTTTAGATTGCTGAGTTGTTCTGTTTTATATTATTTTTACTTTGACCTTATTCAAGTTTTCTTAAATCTAGTTCTTGGTAATTTATCTTCAGCTGAGAGTATAAACTTCTAAATAAAGCAGGTGGGAGGCTACAGACAGGATATGTTAGTTCAGATGTCTATGGAGATTCTCAGTCATCCAGGTCATATGAGTTCTGACTGGATGGGGTGGGGGTGGGAGTGGAAGGATTAGTTCTCACTTAGTTCAGAACTAATCCATCACCCCCAGCATCCAGTCAGAACTCATGAAGCTTCTTGGATGTTCTTGCAAAACATCTTCCTCCTCAAGGAAACAACATAGTCCAGTTGCCTGTTGAAAAAGCACCTTTGAGACATCTTAGTTCAGACAAAATTAATTTGATTTCTTCTCCCTTATAGCTTTAAATATACAGCAGCCCATGACTTGGTATTCATTGCCTTGAGAATATGCTAGAACAGCTTTGGTATACTGTATTTACATCAGAAAAAAAACCACATTTGAGAAAGTTTTCAACAAAATCCACAGAACAAGAGGTTACAAAGAAACCCTCTTTATTTTCACATTTCAAATACAGTGCATATGTTTAAAAAACAGAGTTAACTGAATCTGTTCATAAGCATGACAGCTGAAAATCATGAATCACAATCTGTAAAGCAGTTTCTGCAGTATAACAAACTCTGTAGATAATCATTCTAAAACAAGAAGAGAAATGGCATAAAAATGCGCAAAACTTACATCTTTACACTTGTAAAGTTATTTTGGTAACTAATGCTGTTATAAACATGACGCAAAAACATTCCACCCCCACCCCCCACAGGGTCAGTAGTAAGACAGACCTTACTGCATTTGTCCCAGAAAACATATGTTTCACAGTCAACATTAAAGCAGAATGTGTTTGAACAGCTTTTCTTATTCTATACAGGCATATCCAGTATTTCACAACATTACAGGTTAAGAAGGACCACACTCAGTAACAGTAATCTAGGATTCACAAGTCTGACTCTACTACATAAGAAATATTACAAAGCTATTACTACCACTGTATTCAAAGAAAACTAGAAGTCCCTTGAAAAAGGAAAAGATTAGTAATACGGCGTTCTGCTGGAACAAGTCATGGATGCCACTTTCTTTTACAAATAATACACATAAATTCTTATTAAATAGATTATTCAGTTGTCCAGTATATAAATCATTCCTAAAAAGAGAAAACCTGTAAAGGAAAAATATTAGTATAGGTTAGGAAGTTACAAGCATTCAAGTCCACGCATAAGGAGTTTGGGTATGTCGAAAAGTTATTATCTGGAATGGACCATTCCAGAGAAACCCAGAATGTTCTGTTTTCTAGTAAACCACACTGATCCTGGAAGCAGTTCTGTGGTTTTCAGACATCAGTCTTCCAAACCAGAATTTGTTCAAGGGCTTCCAAATATTATGTTCCAAAAGAAACAGGAACATCAAGGTCCAGATGTGTGGCATGGTCTGTAGGGAAAGAAAACATATTCTGGGATTCTCTGGGATGGTCAAAATTTGATGAATTTTGCACATCCCTATGTTAGTATATAGTGGCACATTAATGAAACTATAGTCAATGGATTTCTAAACAAAAGATTAGCAGTAATCACCCAACTTGCCGGCCATTGATGATAAAGACAGTAGTCGCAGAACTTGATGGATTCTGTGTCAGGGTTTGGTATAAAGAGATGGATCTCTAAGATCAGCCTTTCTCAACCTAGTGTCTTCTAGATGTGTCAGGTTTACAATTCTCAAAGGTTACAATCCCAAATATCTAGACTGGATAGCTGTGTGTTATCTATGCTAGACATAGACCACTGATTCTTCTAAATGTAACTTTATGATTTGCTGAAAGAACAGAATCCAAGAGTGCAGCTCTGATTCCAGATATTTTGAGGTACATTTAGTGCTTCTGAGAAGTCAGGTGGTAGCACTGCTTGCTATGGTGTAGTAAAAAAATTTACTTGAATGCAAAAATCTTTATGCCACAAGATGAAACACTAGAAGATCTCAAGCAGCAGGAGGTGAAGGGGAAATGAAACGATTGAATATTTTAACATGAAACACAGGATACTCTAGAACAGTGTTTCTCAACTTTGGCAACTAAGACGTGTGGACTTCAACTCCCAGAATTCCTCAGCCAGCAATGCTCGCTGGGGAATTCTGGGAGTTGAAGTCCACATATCTTAAAGTGGCTAAGGTTGAGAAACTCTGCTCTAGAACTAAACTGAACAACTGACCTGCAATATGGCACTGTGGATCACCAATAACAATTGGAACACAGTCATATGAGTGGCAAAAGGGCTACACTTACCACTCATAAAGTCATATAGCCCTCATTTTAGCACCTAAAAATAAGGGGGGAAATGCCCTCTTTCATATATTTTTTTGGGGGGGAAGGTAGCGGGTTGCAAATGCTCAATGGACCCATTTCCCTTCTTACAATTCTGCAACTGCCCTCTCCAAATAGGTCCAATCTGAATGACTGGCCTGCAATCCCTGGCCACTTTGGGAGTACAGCCCTCAAGAAACCGTGCAAACCCTAGAAAAGCCTTGAAATGGCCAAAGCAGCATGTTCCTACTTTATGCCACGCTAATCACATACAAGAATTACGCTCCATGGTCCTAAATAATTTTCTTAGCTCAATAAGAACTCAACAGACAATTTAACGTAAATCATTGGGTTCTATTTCTCTCCCTAAAAAAAGAAAACAAGCTGCAAAGCGAGAACAAAGATGGAAAGAGTTATATTGAAGAAAGGAGTCCTTGGTAGGACTACATTGGGACCTGAAAGAGCTGCAGCCCCATCCTTAGGAATTTCAGCAAACTGGATGGCTTCATTAACCCTTATAACAGTTTGGTACAAAGGGCCAATGAATGAAAAATCATGATTGGAAAAATGTCATAAGCATAATTTAAAATTAAGACAACTGCTGAGCAAAAAAATAAAATAAAATTCTAACATTGAATAAAATATGAAAACTCAAAGATCTCCTACAAAAAGATGAGTCTGACACGGTGGTTCCACCTGTAAAAAAATATTCATTTCAAGGTTAAGCACTGGAAAAGAGTCAGGAATGAATTCCTTTCCCTATAATCTGAAAGAAAAATTATGCAGTTACTTAAAAGTAAATCTTCATTTTCACTTACATAAAATGGGAAACAAAACAAGCTTCTTAGAAAAGACCAGTATTATGCATATATATCAAGCAGATAACCATACAATTGTGTTCTAATTAACAATAATTTCTCTGAAGAAACACATTTTATGTAGCACCAAATTAAGAGCAGCACCAAACAGCATTTGGCTAGATGATCTGTTTAATGATGATCTGGTTTGGGGGTTCCTGCTTACCAGTTTGCTAGAGTGCATTACAGATTTTTCATTAACAACTTTCTCCCATGAGGAAAGGTTAACATATTGTCTTCTTTTGGGGAGGTGTGTTTTTAAACCAACAGCAAAGGGCAACATTGAGTGTTATTGTTTTTTAACCTGACATTCTCAACCAAAGATCTTACATAATATGAAAAGGGGTATTACTACCAAAGTTGAGTATGGAAACTGGAATATATACTTTGAATATCAGAGTTAAAAATTATCCTTCCCAACCAGATTTATACCAAAAGATGGCATACATGAGATCCAATATGAATCAATGTTCTGTACATTAGGACCCAAGGCTCATATTAGTAACAAGTTATTAAATATATATTTTACTGGCAGTGTGTGAAAAGCTGGCATTGTATAGAATGCCTAGGAAATCTATAGAAAGTGTGACTTTTTAGGAAGAGTATGAAATATGTTTTATTTTAATATGCTATATACTTTCCCTAGGAATTGTATACGTAATACAATACGATACAGTAATGTAATACGTAGGCATTATGCAGAATGACAAGAACTATTTAGGCAAAGTATGAAAAGAATCCTGAAAAAGGTTAGGGTTAACTCTAAAACTTTATTGAAAGGACATATATGAAAATGAAAGAAAAAATGCAAAATAAAGTACAGGACTTTCTTACTGAAAAAGACCACTATTGACCTACTTGTTGCAACAAGGAAGGCTAGAATGGCATTTTAGTGGTAGTATTTTATACTTTGCCAGTTTGCTTTTTGGCATTGTATAGAATGTCTAGGAAATGTGTGAAATATTAAGCATTTCATACTTTGACGTCCCATTTTGGGCATTCTATAAATTTATTAGGCATTCTATAAAATACCTAATTTCACACATTGATAGTAACATATAGTACTGTGCAAAAGTGTTAGGCAGTTGTGCAAAAATGCTGTAAATTAAGAATGCTTTCAGAAATAGAAGTGTTAATAGTTTATTTTTATCAGTTAACAAAATGGAAAGTAAATGAACAGAAGAGAAATCCAAATGAAAATCTGGTGTGACCACCCTTTGCCTTCAAAGCAGCATCAATTCTTCTAGTTCTTGAAGGAACTAGGCAAGGTTCCTTCAAGGTTGTTCCAAACAATCTTGGAGAACTAACCACAGATCTTCTGTGGATGTAGGCTACCTCAAATCCTTCTCTCTCTTCATGTAATCCCAAACAGACTCAATGTTATTGAGATCAGGGCTCTGTGGGGGGCCAAACCATCATTTCCAGGACTTGTTTCTTCTTTACACTGAAGATAGTTCTTAATGACATTGGCTGTATGTTTGGGGCTGTTGTCCTGCTGCAGAATAAATGTGGGGCCAATCACACACACCCCTGATTGGTATGGCATGATGGATAAGTATCTGCCTGTATTTTTCAGCATTGAGGACACCATTGATCCTGACCAAATCTCCAACACCATTTGCAGAAATGCAGCCCCAAACTTGCAAGGAACCTACACCATGCTTTACTGTTTGCCTGCAGACACTTATTATTGTACTACTCTCCAGCCCCCTTTGGTGAACAAACTGACTCCTGCTACAGCCAAATATTTCAAATTTTGACTCATCAGTCCAGAGCACCTGCTGCCATTTTTCTGCACCCCAGTTTATTTATTTATTTATTTATTTGTGAGATTTATATACCGCCTCACAGTGCAAGCACTCTCTAAGCGGTTTACACCAGTAAGCAATGTATATTTATATTGCCCCCAACAATCTGGGTCCTCATTTTACCTACCTCGGAAGGATGGAAGGCTGAGTCAACCTTGAGCCGGTGAGATTTGAACCGCTGACCTGCGGATCACAGTCAGCTAAAGTGGCCTGCAGTACTGCGCTCTAACCGCTGCGCCACCTCGGCTCTGTTTTCATGCATAGTTGAGTCGCTTAGCTTTGTTTCCATGTCAGAGGTATGGCTTTTTGGCCGCAATTCTTCCATGAAGACCACCTCTGGCCAGACTTCTCTAGACAATAGATGGGTGTACCTGGGTGCCACTGGTTTTCACCAGTTCTGTGCTGATGGCACTGGACATCTTCCAATGTCAAAGGGAAGGAAGCATGATGCGTCTTTCATCTGCTGCATTAAGTGTCCTTGGCTGACCACTGCATCTACAGCCCTCAATGTTACCTGTTCCTTTGTGCTTCTTCAAAAGAGCTTGAACAGCACATCTTGAAAACCCAGTCTGCTTTGAAATCTTTGCCTGGGAGACCTTGTTGATGCAGTATAACTACCCTTTTGTCTTGTTCCTGTGCTCAGTTTTGCCATGGTGTATGACACAACCTCACATTAGTAGCAGAGTTTGGTTGTTCCTCACTCAGGTATAAGCCTCCTACATAGCTTCCTCTGTTTCAGTTAATGACTGTATTTCAACCTACATATGAAATTGATGATCATTAGCACCTGCTTGGTATCAATTCATCATACACCTGACTCTAATCCTACAAAATCCCTGACTTTGTGCAAGTGTAAGAATTGATGCTGCTTTGAAGGCAAAGGGTGGTCACTCCAGATATTGATTTGATTTGGATTTCTCTTCTGTTCATTTACTTTCCATTTTGTTAATTGATAAAATAAACTATTAATACTTCTATTTCTGAAAGCATTCTTAATTTACAGCATTTTTGCACAGTACTGTATATAATAAAAATGGGTTACAAATAACCTTACACAAAATCCTTAGGATTTAAAATAGTTTTGTAATACATTGCAAATGCAATACTTTGACAAATAGTATGGATCTTTGCTGTTTTGTGGTGACCTTAATGCAGGTACACCTCAGCCATGCTACTCAGAGGTATGTTATGGTTTTAAAAGCCAACTGCACTATCTTGGATGCGTTAAAAGAATTCTCCAACCCTTCGTTTTGTCCAAAATGGCAGCTGCAAAATAAAGCTTAGAAGACAGTGAGAAAGTTTATAAGCAGGCAATCAAAGCAAAAAAACAAACAAGAACCATTCCCCATCCAAATGAATGTTAGGCTGGCATCCTAGTTAATGAAAAGAATGCCTGTGATACTAAGAGTCTACTCTGGAAAGATGAATAAGAAAACAAATCTTATTAGTTTTCCTAACACTAGGGAATGCCCATAAAAGGTTCTAAGAAGTACCACTAAATAAAGCTATACAATTCATGAATACAATCATGAAAACTGAAATAGGAGTTTATCCTATCCAAATAAATACTTAGAATAAGTGAACTAACATCTAAGATAAATCCCATAGATGTTGTAGTTAATTTGACTTCCTGATGCCAGCTAAAAGTTTCTGCAATATTAATATCAAGACCCATTAAGTTGCCAAAACTCATTTGAATCAACAATGAAGTTTTTAGTATCACTTCTTTCTTTGAAAAGTGTCACCACAAGGTAACATTGCTTCTTCATTCCTTATGTGATCAGTGTGAGCCCTCTTGATAATGAAATATTGACTGTACCATTTAAAGTCAGTCACTGAAAAGGAATACAGCAATCCCTTAGTTTCATCATTTGGGCCACATATGGAAAAACAATAAACCATGGAAGAATGATGAAATGTCATCTTATCTTAGCATTTTCCTATAAAGCTGATCAACTCACTCTAATTTGATATATGTAAGCCTTCACTGATATACTGTATAACTCACACTAGGTCTCTTCAATAGTGGTTTATGTTCTTGCCACATAATTCATACTAGCACCTAGAGGCTATCTAAAGGCCAACACTTGGTCAATAGTGGTTCAATTGTTCAGTCAGTCTAGTTTGATACAAACTACAAATAGTTGGTACACCCATCTCTATACACTCTAGCTATTTTGTAGGTTTTAATGTCCTAGCAATATCTAATAATTATAAATTTGACTTCCGCTGAACATCTCTCCTTTATGACCATATTTCAGAACAACTTTTGAAAATTGGAAGAACACAATAGTTATATAGGGAAGATTTTCTGTAATCTTCTCATGATAGGTGAGCCAAGAGTAAATCACCCTCATTTTAGCCTGGACAAAAACACCATTATGCAGATTATCTTTAATTTCTTATGAAATTAAAATTATCCAACTTTGTCCAAAATGAATGTGAAAAATACATGAATTAATGAATACTACAGTGACCATTTAACTTTGAACTATATAGTCATTAATACTTCAGCATCTACACATAACTTGACTATACTTTTTCATTGGTATGGGTATAAAAACTAAAGTGACCTAGAAAATGTTGCCAAATTAAATGAAAATTATCTTTATACGAGAAAAAAGTTTCCACATACAGTGGTCACTGGCTAAAGATTTATACCAAATGTATGCTTTTGAAGTTCCAGAACAAATAATACACAGGTCAAGAGACATGTATTGACTTACTGGCATCTTTATAAAAAAACAGAAGAGTTACACCAAAAATAATAATAACAGCAACATTTATAGAACCATTTCCATTCAAGTCTGATAAGACAATATAACTGCCTTCCTCCCCATCCCACCAAATAAGCTTTCATGTGAACAGCTTCATCTAAATTTTGTTAAAAAGTTTCATATTTATACAATACATTAAATGCAATGCCGGCATTTTGCATCTTTAAAAGAACACATGATAAACAAAGAACAAGATAATGGTTGCAACAAATCTTCTACAAAAGATGTGGAGATAGGGTCAGGAAGCATTATGCAAAGAACAGGTCTCCTATTTTTCTGTGATTTGCTTTTGTGGAAGGCACCTCAAAATTAGGAACCAACATTACTATGATCATGCCAAACTCAGTTCTAATTTAGCATTAATCAGTCAAGGTATTGTAATATCTAAAGACAATTCAAGCAAGAGATTTGGTGCCTATCACCCATACTACAGGTTTCCTTCTGCTCACTACAAAGAGAGACTGAGAAAAAAAATCACAAGTCGTCGTCTTCTTTCTCTTTCCCATATCTAAGAATCCCCTCTACCAAAATGGTGAGCATATTATACACCTACTAGGCATTTGCCACATCATGTGTAAGAAATGGGCCTAAGACAAATCATACAAAAGTCCAAACCATTATTTTAAATGCCACACCATAGATTTCCCACATACAGAAGTTTTAAACCTTAAAGCAGTGATGGCGAACCTTTTTTGGTTCGTGTGCCAAAAGGGGGGAGAGTGAGGGGGGGAGTGTGCGCACGTGCCCACACCCATAATTCCATGCGCCTGCCCCGTGCATGCACGTATGACCCCCCCATTCCCGGCATGCGATGGCACGCCCGTTTTTCGCTCTCCCCAGGCTTCAGAGCCTTTCTAGGAGCCTGGGGAGGGCGAAAACGGCCTTCCCCACCCTCCCGGAGGTCCTCCGGAGGCAGAAAATGGCCCATTTGCCAACTTCCGTTTGGACTGGAAGGCCTGTTTTTTGCTCTCCCCAACGGGCCATTTCTGGCCTCCGGAGGGCCTCTGGGGTGGGGGGGGAGGCCGTTTTCGCCTTCCCCAGGCTCCTAGAAAGGCTCTGAAGCCTGGGGAGAGCAAAAAAACAGTCCTTCCGGTCCAACCGGAAGTCGGAAAACGGAATGTTTCCGGCCTCCGGAGGACCTCCGGGGGGGGGGGGGCAAGGCCGTTTTCACCCTCCCCAGGCTCCTAGAAAGGCTCTGGAGCTTGGGGAAAGTAAAAAACGGGCCTTCCCCACCCCCTCCGGAGGCTGGAAACAGCCTGTTTCCCGACTCCCAGTGGGCCCAGAAGGCCCGAAAATCAGCTGGCTAGCAAGTGCATGCGCGCCGGATCTGAGCTCACGTGCCCACCGATATGGCTCCGTGTGCCACTTGTGGCACGTGTGCCATAGTTTCGCCATCACGGCCTTAAAGCATTAATTAACGCTCCCAGTCTTCACAGTGCCCTAAGCTATTTGAAGGTTATCCAGTCTAATCAAAGACCTGCTGACATAATAAATAAAAGTTTCCTCTGACCTCAAATGTGATGTAGAAGTGGGACATTATAAAATCCCCTCTTCTGGCAGGCATTGTTGCATTTAATCCTGCCAAAGTGATGCAGCCTTGCCAATGACTGAGCCCAGCTCTTTACTGCATAGTGAATTCAGTTTCAACCTACTGTTTTCAGAACTATCTGGGTATCGTGCTTGTTTGTCACGGACAAACTGTACCTGAACTGTGCGGTGAAGACATATTTTTTTAAAAAATATTACTTTACATGTTAAGTCCTAAAGCACAATCTTAGTTTTGTGGAAAGACTGTAACATGTCCTGAGATGGGCAAAGGTATGATAGTCTCTCTTTTTTGACCCTGAGGGACTGTTAGTTTTTAACACTATTCTAAGCAGAGAAAAGCTAGCCTAAATTGCACCATAAACTAAAATCCCAGTTTTTTTAACGAACACAAATTAAGAGATATAAATAATAAAGGACAGCAAAACTCACCTCTATGGCATGGTCAAATTCAAGGTAGGATACTCCGCAAGATGAAGACTTTTTTTTCTAGCTAGTCGATAAAACGTCTTTAACATATCTTCATACCCTACATTATACCAAAGATGCTATAGCCATGGTACCACCAGTGGAGGAAAAAAACCAGCTTTGCCTTTAGAAGACATGATGTATTTTTATTTCTTAATTGCTTATAGCCGATTCCCATATCTTCTCTTTAACTGGGAACAGTTTTAAAAGCCTTCGTCTGTTCAGAATATTTTGAATAATTAGAAAAGAAACATCACTACTTCTCAATATCATATGACCTGCAGTCCTGAGAGAACATTCTTTGACTATTTTTCTATATGCTCAAACTCACTGTCTAAGTTATAATCTTTATCAGCTCTAACTATGTTTATTGGCCTCAAATACATAAACATTGAATAGATTTCTAAGAGTAGTAAAAGGAGTTCTCTCTTCTCTCTAACCAAAGGAAGCAGGGAACAGTGTCACAAGCACCTTCTTTGGAGGAAAGAGTTTATTTAGTATAAAAACAGAACTTCCATAAAGTCTGCACATATTTTCAGAACAGCCCACATCTCAGAGGAAATGTCCTCATAATTCACCAGGTGATGTGGGAACAGCGCTAGAGTATGATTTGACAGATTCTACCGTTATCAAGCATTACTGCCAATTATTACACAAAAATAAATTAAAATATGAAGCTCAACACCAGTGACTCATTTCCCAACAAGCCTAACCAAAATGGATCTCGTGGACATGAATATGTAAACATTCTCACCACCAACAGCTTTCAGTTAGTTCCTGGCCATTCAAGTACTCCAAGAAAGCACAAGAGAAGGCTAAAAGATGTGTCGATCCAAGATTCTGGAGTCTGAACACAAGCATCCTTCATACATAATAAGGACATCAAACTGGTGAGACTATTTATCCAAAATAGGGTTGGTAAGAAATAATGCTGGGACCACCGAGAGGGACTTTTATGTGCAACAAACTACAGGTAGTCCTCGAGTTACGACCACAATTGAGCCCAACATTTATGTTGCTAAGTGAAACATTTGTTAAATGAGTTTGCCCCATTTTACGATTTTTCTTGCCACAGTTGTTAAGTGAATCATTGCATTTGTTAAGTTAATAAAATGGTTGTTAAGTGAATCTGGATTCCCCATTGACTTTGCTTGTCAGAAGGTTGCAAAAGCTGATCACATTACCCCAGGACACCATCATAAATATGAACCACTTGCTAAGCATCTGAATTTTGATCATGTGACCATGGAGCTGCTGCAAGGTCGTAAGAGTGAAAAACTGTCATAAGTCACTTTTTTCAGTGCTGTTGTAACTTTGAATGGTCACTAAATGAACTGTTGTAAGTCGAGGACTACCTGTACATTCACCTTACTAGGAATAAGAGCTTTCAAGAATGAGCTTCAGAGCCTCTTAGCAAAACAACAACAAAAAAACCACAAATTACATAGATCAACTTTTATTCTATATTATAGGCATCTATATGCTTAGCTACAAACAGTAGATTATAGGTGTATTCTGATTTCAACACCTCACACTGAAGATAAGGGCAACCATTATCAAATATTCTTTTCTAAGAAAAAACATAAAAAAACCTTTTCAAGAGTCAATGTTCTTTTGTTCCAAGTCATTGTGATCACATAGTAATTGCCTGAAAACATCCTTATACACTATTCATACATGAGATCTGTAGTTATGTATGTTCAATACAGATCTTTTTCAATCTTGAAATCAAACTTCATTTGTAGCAAGGCTGTTGCTGTCACAAAATAATTTGAAGTTTCAGAAGGAGTCTGCAAAGCTGGCACCAGAAATTACAGGAAGATTCTACCCTTCTGACTTCCTCCATAACTTGCTTTATTTTAAGACAAGTTATGCTCAGTGGGTCACTCCACTATCAGTGCCACATTGATATGGGAGAGGTCTATCATGTGCCTGGAAAAAAAGATGAACGCACAATGATTTAAGGCAGCTGTATTTTTTTTAATGCATTAAGGAACTTGTTTAGTTACACGCTCTCATGCAATTTCAGGCTTGGTTCAGATGCAGCCATGTTTCAGAAGCAAGTGGTTCAAACTACACTGTGTGCACAATTATTAGGCAAGTTGTATTTTTATCTCAGTCAACCCAAAATGTTAATAAACATCAAACCTGAATATTTAAGAAAGTAAAAGTGAGGTTTTGTCTTTCTTAGGAGAATATCTATGTGTGCACAATTATTGGGCAATTATTAGTGTGCAGAATTATGCAACTAAATGAAAAACAAAAATGTGCCCATCTCACTCATTTATTTGCATCTATTAAAGTGAGAATAATAAACAAACAACTCAAAATCTACAAATAAACATTTCTGACATTTCAAAAAAAAAAAACAGTGACCAATATAGCCACCCTTCTTTTCAATAACAGTCATAAGCCTTCCATTCATGGAATGTCCCAGTTTCTTGATCTGTTGACAATCAACTTTTTGTGCAGCAGCAACCATAGCCTCCTAGACACTGTTCAGAGAGGTGTACTGTTTTCCTTCACCGTAAATCTCCCATTTAAGAAGGGCCCACAAGTTCTCAATAGGGTTTAGGTCAGGTGAGGAAGGAGGCCATGTCATTATTCTTTCATCTTTAAGGCCTTTACTGGCTAGCCACACAGTGGAGTACTTTGATGCATGCGACGGAGTATTGTCCTGCATAAAAATCATGGTCTTCTTGAAAGATGCAGACTTTTTCCTGTACCACTGCTTGAAGAAAGTGTCTTCTAAAAACTGGCAGTAAGTTTCGGAGTTGATTTTGAGTCCATCTTCAACCCGAAAAGGTCCAACTAGCTCATCTTTAATAATACCAGCCCATACCAGTACCCCACCTCTACCTTGCTGGCGCCTGAGTCGAAGTGGATCCAGCCACGGGCACATCCATCTGGTCTGTCAAGAGTCACTCTAATCTCATCAGTCCATAAAACCTTTTAAAAATCTGTCTTCAGATATTTCTTGGCCCAGTCTTGCAATTTCAACTTATGTGTCTTGTTCAGTGGTGATCGGATTTCAGCCTTCCTTACCTTGGCCATGTCTCTGAGTACTGAACACCTTGTACTTCTGGGCACTCCAGGTAGGTTGCAGTTCTGGAATATGACAGCACTGGAGGATAATGGATTCCCGGTAGCTTCACGTTTGATTCTTCTCACATCTTTGGCAGTTAATGTGCATCTTTTTTTCTCAACATGTTTCTTGCAACCCTGTTAACTATTTGCAATATTGGCAATTTCAAGAGTGCTGCATCCCTCTGAAAGACTTTTTTCAATTTTTGACTTTTCAGAGTCAGTTAAATCTCTTTTTTGGCTCATTTTGCCTGAGGAAAAGAAGCTGCCTAATAATTATGCACACCTTGATATAGGGTGATCTCCTTAGGCCACACCCTCCCTCATTACTCAAATACACATCACCTGATGTGAGAAAAATAATTAAGCAGGAAGTGCGTATAATGTTGCAGGAGATACAAGAGCAATTACAAGAATAAGATCGATCAAATGGGATCAATAGAAAATTGATCAAAAGGGAAAGGCAGGATTGTGAGAATATGAATTTATTCTTGTTAAATAGGACATGTAATAAGAGCCATAGCACAACCATATTGAATCTATTTGTAATGGACAAATAATAATGTGTAACAAAATGTATTTTATGGATGTCAGCTCATTTTCACTGTCCTCAGATACAGGATATGTTTTTACCATATTCTGGGAATGAAGAGGAGAGGAAGGGATGATACGGAAATGTTTTTCTCTTTTGTTATGAAGGGAATGAGCTCATGGGAATGCACAGGTTCACACAGAAAGAGAGGAAGTGTGGAGCTGTCAGGATGATGAATATGTTCTGGGTTTTTTTTTTCCTATGTTGTAAACACTGTGTTAGGATGTTACATAATGGGAGGTTGGACAATATGATGTGAGGAGAATGGGAGGAGTAAGGTGGAGTCATGTTCTGTATAAATCCATGTTTCTGGATAATGGCTGTGCCTCTACTTGTATCAGAAATTCTGTCTTCTGTTCAGGTATTGGACCTTTGATCAAAGACATATTAAAATCTGTTTATGTTGTTCTTAATCTGGATTCCTGCTTAATTATTTTTCTCACAATTGGCGCCCAACGTGGGGCCATGGACGTTATTTCTGGATTTGGGAAATACCTTGACCGGGACTGCGCGCACACGCCCTATCTTTGGGTGACCGGGGTGAGGGTTTCACTTATCCAGGGGAATTCGCTCCTCAGATGGACTGAGACTGCAGGATCCAGTGACAATATAAACAGCCCCGAGTGAATGAAGGCGGCCAGCAACTACTTGGCTTAGGTGAGTAATGAGACATTGGGTGTTTCTGTTTAGACTCCTTAAGTGGATTCCTTGAATAGTAGGTGATGTGTTTACTTACATTGTAAGTAAATACAAGAAGCACTGGGAGATTGATCAGTCTCTGTGTTTGTGCTATGACGTTTTTGTCCCTATGTACAAGGGCACGTCTGTTAGAGTATTCAGGAGGAATCAAAGAGAAAAAGTCTCAGGGGAAATGGGGCCCGGTTAACTAGAAATGCTAGCGAAAGGAATGAGATTCCTTCAAATCCCTTTTATCTCCTATTTTGGAGGAGCTGTTAATACAGTGGAATGGAGATTGGCTAAACTAAGTTGTGATGACTGAAAGTTGTGCTAGAATGTGGCCACGATTGTTATTGGAATGAGTGTGGTAGCTCTAATCTACATTGCTTTAAAGAGAGTGCGTGGCAAGACAAAGTGCAAGCTTAACTGCTGTATGTTCGTTCCAGTGTTTGGATGAACTTTTCTCCCCCTCTTTGGTAATTTTTGGGGAGGCAGAAGGGGATGTGACCCTTTTATGTATGTTTGGTGTCTTTGAGTTCCTTCAGACAGAGAGCCAAATGGTCTGATGGCTGCTGGGGAATTCAGTTACATTTGTTAATGTGTTAATGTGTTGTTGTTTTCTTTGCCTCTCTGACTTAAAGGACTACGAATCAATGGTAATTGTACCTGAAAGATAACACAGATGTTAAGCAATATTTTGCATGAGGCAGGACAGTGTTTTTAGATGACACTGGTAGTGTGTGATACATTGGGTTTTAGCAAATTCTGATTTGTTTGGATAGATATTGTTTAAGGTGCTGGAAATGTTCAGCCGATCTGAGAGATTGTGGTTGTTTCAGATATAGATGATTTGTTATTGTAGGCAGAGAATGGAACCAATGGGTTGTTGATTTTTTTTGCAGATGTAGATTTTTTCTTTGGAAGGTTTGAGAGTGTTAAGAAGTATTTAGGACATTTGAGAATAGGCTTGTCCTTGGAGCTTTGGGAAATGGGCTGTGGTTAGGGCCCAAAATCATATTTTTGATTAAAAAACCTTAAAGCCGTTTCCCACTGCTTGTAGGATCAAGATGCTACAAGATGCAAAGGGCATTAACTCCCTGGTAGATCAGTTGATAGGGAGGAAGATTTTTTTGTTCATGTTAGTTTGCAATGGAAGTGAGAGAGTTCTCAAACGGAGGTGGTCTGGAGACCTGTAAATGTTTGTTTACAAACATGGGGATGTTTGTTTACGAGGGGATGAGAGAGATCTCCTTTACTAGTTATAGTAAGTAGCAAGGATTTGTACTTGGGAAAGTATTTGACAGAAAATACTGATTAGAGAGACATTCTATGGAGAATGTGAAGAGAGGTGTTTGGCAGTTAGAAGTTAGAAGAGTTATTTGTGAGTTTCTTTGTGAGTTTCTTTGTTGAAACGATGTTGAAGAGAATGGAGTATTCTGAACGGAGTATTCAGCTGTGTGAGTGTGAGAGAGAGAAGGGGGGGAAGTGGCTTGCTTTTTCCCTTTTACACATTTTTTTCCTGAAGTCTGCAGAGAGAGAGGAGGGGCAAATGGGTGGATTTGCGGATGCAGTGTTGATGTTTTTCGCAGATGTCCTGCTCTGAGAGCTCTGCTTTTGAGGAAGTGGTTGAGTTTAATGCACTGCCGATTGTGGATAGATGGATATACTGACAAGGTTGAATTCTTATATTAGAAGTTGTCAGAAGTAGAACCATGGAGGTGATATGGACAAGTTAGTGGAGTTGAAGAAAGTTATGATGACATGAGCTTGCCTGATTTGGGAAAGTTTTTTTTTGTTTGCTTGTTTGGATAGTTCACATTAGGTAGGATGATGTGGTGTGTTAGCTCAAAAATGGGCTGGTAAGCTGATGGACCCTGTGGTGAGAGGGTGGCTTTATTGGTAGAGTATTGGAAGTGAGTAGTGAGGACAGTTATGATGAACAAGGTTCATAGAGGTCTTACTCATTCTGGATTGTTGCAATATGAGGTGATTTTGTTATCTTAGGATAATTTAGTACTTTCCACTGATTTCTTATCAGGAGAAAGGAAGGATTGGGAAAATGTAGAGCATGATGTGTAGACGCAAGAGATCTACAAATGAGAATGCGTGCGGATGTGGAAGATAAGCCTATAGAGGCTATTTGGTTTTTTGTTTTGTTTATTGATGGTTCATCCCGAGAGGGGGATGAAAGAAGGGAAATTGGATATGCAGTGAGTAATAGGTTGCTGTCTGAATGGTCAGCAGCTTGTTTGCTTTGTTACAAGCATTGAAGTTATTGGCAAATGAAGTGGGTAATATCTATATAGATTCTAAATATGCCTATGGTATTTTGCATACCTTTGGGATTTGGATGGAACGGGGTTTGATACCAAGCAAGGGAAAGGAGCTAAGATAAGTAGGATCTGGCAGAGACCAGAGAGGCTGGCTGGCACATGAGGAAAGTTCCTCGAAGTTGATTTGTGGAAATAGGCTAGCGAATAAGGCTGTAAAAGACGCTGCAAGGCAGGGAAAGGAAGTAGAGATAATGGTAAATACAATTCCTATTCTGGAATGGGATGTCAAGCCTAAGTTCAGAAGGTGTGGAAGAAATAGATGAGAGATGGATTGCAAATGGTGAATGAACCCATTATGAGAAACATAATGAGAAGAGTGCATTGGAGAATGCAAGTGTTGACTGGCTTTGTGAAAAGAAAGTATGTTTGTAGAGGAATGTATGCAATTGTTATGCAGAATGTATACATTGCATTAAATAAACAAAAAGAGCATGAGGAAGCAAGTGACCGGGGGAAAGTGAATGGCTGTTTGGCCATTCCAATGAATCCAGGTGGGATGCCAGCTGTGGGAATATTGAGAAATCTGCTGGTGATAGTGGTTCATTTAAATGGTTGGGTGGAAGTATTTCCATGAGGATTTCCATGAGGAAGGGTAAATGCTCAGATGCTATGAAAATAATATTGGAGCAGATAGTTCCAAGAAATGGGTTGGAGAAAACTATTGAAAATGATAGAGGAACGCATTTTCTAGCCCAGGTAGTGTAATAGACCAATTAGGTATTAATTGGCAATTACATTTATCATTTTGTCCGATTTTGTTAGGCAAAGTTCGGAAAATGATTCAAATCTTGAAAAATACCTTACTGAAGTTAATTTTAGAATTGCCGCTACCTTGGATGAAATGTTTACCTTTAGCAATATTGCTTATTAAGAAAAATAAAAGAAAAGACATTAGAATTTTGTTATATGAAACGATGTTTGGTATTTCTTATACTAGAAATGTGGGAATGTCAAAGTTAAAATGTGAAGTTGTTTGTTTTTGAAAAAATATACAGGGACTGTCCCAGTGTTTTTCTCTTTTAAGGTTCGAAGGACTTTTGGCACAGATTCCTTCTCTTGATTTTCAAATACGTGACTTTAAGAGCGGTGACTGCGTCCTGATTTAAGCTCTAAAGGGCCATGAACTAAAGCCAATGTGAGAAGGACCGTTCCAAGTGCTGTTGACTACCGAGTTGACTACCGAGTCGGGATGAGCGGACTAAAGAGACAGTCCATTATTTGCGTGTGAAAGGACTGGGGACTGCACCCCATGGATGGACAGTGACTGCTAAGACAATAGATCCTTTTACATTGACTTTTAGGACTAATTGATAGCACTTTGGGAGGTTGAGTTGCTTATTTGGTTGGGGGTAATAAACTTTTATATTGTGTTATGGATTCTATAGGGAAGAGACATAGTAGAGTGGTATGGTTACATGTTGTGAAAGTATGTGGATGTAAGTCCCTGGAGTGATTGTATTGAAGTTTGAGTTTGTATTACATTACATATACATACACAGGGGGGCCAGTCCACTGGAAGCATGAATTCGACATTAAGGGTGATTATTGTTTTCTGGGGAATATGGATGTATCTTCAAGTAGGGATGGGAACGTTTGCTGTTTTGCCGTGTTATTTCATAATGTGGCAGCAGTTGTGTTTCCATGCTGAACTTGAACAACGATTTTCCCAGATACATATATCACTTACACTGATTGAGCCGGAAATTTGAGGCTGGAATTTGTATTAGATCTACCTTTAGTGGTGGCATACCACTTGGTACATATCAAAAGTGTAACCGTACATATGAGATAGCTGTTCATAATAGAGATGTGTCCAATAGGATGGAAGCTATACATAATCATTGCTATGAGAGATGTGGCAATTATACACCTTCCTATAAGAAAATCCAGAATTTTAGAGGAAGGATTGATTTTACCATATGGAGAAATAAAAGCCCCATCCAAGCTTATGTTTTTATATGGCAATATGGCATTGTCAGGTCTGCCCTTTGGTGGAAGGGTAGATGTACCATTTGGAAACACCACTTAGGTACATATGACATATGAGAGAAGCCTATGAAGAAGGAGGAGGAAATATTTTCCTTGACCTGATGACAGTGGCTTTGAATAGTATATCCTTTTGTGTGAAAGGAGAGACAACAGTCTCGGATATCATGTCTATATGTTTTGTGGGTGTACCAGTTCCTGGGAAGTTTTTGTTTAAAGACGGAAAGATTGTTATAGAACGTAACATCTATGATCTATCAAAAGTCATTACTTTGCTTGGTCAGTGAATGAGTGAGTGAAGCCCAGGGAATGGACTAATCAGAAGAAACTGGTAATTGAGGTGAAGAACATTTTGCCAGCCTATGATTGTGTAGTATATAGACAACTATAAACAAGAATGTGTTTACTTATACTGAGAGTGAAGAGATGGATGCATTAGGATAGGTGTTATACCTACCTAAAGGATGGTTTCTGTTTTATGGCTTATATGTTTATGCAGTTATTCCTGCTAATGCAGTGGGAGGATCTTATCCTATAGGATGCCTGAACACAGGTTTATTTTTTTTTCCTGATGAATGCTACACTGCATCATAGTAGTCGCATACCAGCAAGAAGACCATGATTGGAAAGGTAGTGAAAAGTACACTACAGGTGAGACACATGATCAGAAACCTGAACATGAAGAAACATCTAAGAGAGCAGGTGAACCTCACCTGGTAATACATGATTTGCATATCATATCTATACAAAGATTTATATCTCTAGTGCAGTATAAGACAACTGAATATACTGCCAGAAGGAGTTATAGAGGTAAAAGGTACATAAAGAAAGCATATGATGCTGGATGTAGTGATGAGGTGGTGATATTTTCTGATGTAGAAGCTCGACTTCTAGGCGTATTTCCTTGGTTTGCAACACAATAGAACCATAAGCAGATAGAACATCTTGCTTGTGCTTTGGCAAAAAGTATTAATGAAACTTCGTCTGCCATAGCGGCTCTGGCAAATGGGAGAGGTAAGGAAGTCTTTATTGCAGAATCGGGTTGCTATTGATTATATCTTGTTACGGATGGGCCATGGTTGTGAGGAATTCCAAGGATTATGTTGCTTTGATATAGAAGATAAATCACGATTTATTGAATCTAAATTACAAGCCTTACATAATATTACTACCCACCTGCAGTATGAAACTGAGAATTCTGCATTTAAAGGATTATGGAGTAAGTTAACCTCTTGGATGCCTAGTTTTGCTTGGGTAAAAGACCTATTTGTAGGCATTATATTCATTATAGTTGTGTGCCTTATATCTTGTGTCTGTGTGAAATGTATGCCTGTCTGTATCAAATGCAGTAAGTGCTGTTGCAAGAAAAGCAAAGAGAAAAAGTTAGGGCAGAGGACTCTAAATAAGCAGGAAGTGCGTATAATGTTGCAGGAGATACAAGAGCAATTACAAGAATAAGATCGATCAAATGGGATCAATAGAAAATTGATCAAAAGGGAAAGGCAGGATTGTGAGAAATATGAATTTATTCTTGTTAAATAGGACATGTAATAAGAGCCATAGCACAACCATATTGAATCTATTTGTAATGGACAAATAATAATGTGTAACAAAATGTATTTTATGGATGTCAGCTCATTTTCACTGTCCTCAGATACAGGATATGTTTTTACCATGTTCTGGGAATGAAGAGGAGAGGAAGGGATGATACGGAAATGTTTTTCTCTTTTGTTATGAAGGGAATGAGCTCATGGGAATGCACAGGTTCACACAGAAAGAGAGGAAGTGTGGAGCTGTCAGGATGATGAATATGTTCTGGTTTTTTTCCCCCTATGTTGTAAACACTGTGTTAGGATGTTACATAATGGGAGGTTGGACGATATGATGTGAGGAGAATGGGAGGAGTAAGGTGGAGTCATGTTCTGTATAAATCCATGTTTCTGGATAATGGCTGTGCCTCTACTTGTATCAGAAATTCTGTCTTCTGTTCAGGTATTGGACCTTTGATCAAAGACATATTAAAATCTGTTTATGTTGTTCTTAATCTGGATTCCTGCTTAATTATTTTTCTCACACCTGATATGCTTATATCCACTAAGCATTCAAGTTTATACAGCTTGGAGGTGGAAAATATGCATAAAAAAGATGATATGGTCAAACTACTCGCCTAATAATTGTGCACAGAGTGTATGAAAAGACTGGATTATTTCATTGACAGATTTATTTATTCATTCACGCCAACCAGCAGAGCCAGGTCTTAAATCCCTTTCGGAAGGCCAAAAGGGTGGGGGTGGACCTCACCTCTGGCAGCAGGATGTTGCAAAGGGTGGGGGCCATGACATAAAAGGCTCTTCTCCTAGACCCCACCAGCTGAAATTCCTTGGCTGATGAGGTCCATAGTAGGCCTCTTCTGCTGGAATGTGTGGGGCTGGCCAGTCCCATTGGGGCAAGACGGTTCTTCAAATATCCTGGACCCAGTTTAGTCAGGCACCCAACTTTTTCACTGAGACATTGGCTTGTTAAACTATAGTATCCAGAATTTGAATCCACTTTACATTCTGCTTACAAATCATGATAGAAAACATAATTTGATATCCTGATTTGTACACTGTACATAAAATGACATTTGTTCCTGATGCCATGGAAAAGTGTAGCTTAAAGACAGATATCAGTGTTGAAAAAAAGTGTATTGCGACATAGAAAAACAAAAATTGAACACATGGATACAAAGCTTGCTTTCAGCCTGATCAACTGTCACTGCTACAGCTGAATCAGCTCTAAGTTAAACAGTTCTCCAATCTCAAGAAGATAAAGGGCCCCTTTAAAGTGAATTGGTTGAAAAGAATTTATAGTTTTCCCAATTGCTGTATTGAACTATAACTTTTGTTTTTTTCACCAGATGGGTTAGGGACAATGGGATTGTAATAAAAGACATCCAACATTGAGAAATGTTGAGGAAGAGTAAAATAGTTCATATATGAGAAAACCTATGCATAATACTTACCTGTGAAACTTCTGTTGAAATTTTAAAGCATCAGCAGGCTCTTTAAATTTTGCAATGGCCTTTCGTTGTTGAGGCAACATCTGTAAACTCTATAGAAGACAAAAAAGGAAAAGAAAAATGCTCTTTAAAGAACAACAATGTTTGGAATAATTTCCTCTTGCCAACTGTTGCAAAAAGTTGAGTTAAAGTAGAAGCCATGAGGCTAGTACTTAATTTGAAAATCAATCCGTCTGAATGCAGAATCTGATGTCCATGTGCTCACTTAGGTACTATGAGAAATTCTACCACATTCTCACAACCTAAATGATCACTACAAATTCATATTTAAAACTAAGATGGTCTCAAAAATATCAAAATTCATTCTGAGGCTGTATTTTTATTAGAGAACTGGGGGGAGCTATTGAGTGGGGTGTTGAAGAGAGCTTTGAAAATGCTGCTGCAAACATCACCTTAATTTTTGACCCTTCCCCTTGGATGCTGCTGATTCAAACTTTTCAGTTTTCCATATATCCATTAACTTGCTTATACAAGTTTAAATGGAAACAAAAAGTGGGGGAGTGGGGGGAAAGACCAAGTTTTAAAGGAACATGTGAGAAAATGCTGAAAACATTCAAAGTAGGCCTAACAGAACCAAGTTGAAATACCTGCAGATCATTCTCAAGTTCTTTCAAGACAACTGAAAGTTGAATTCATGATTTGAACAACAGCTGCTCCTGTGTTTTTGATGCAGGAAATGTCTAAAAATCTAGATGAGTACACAAAAATGTGCATATAGAACTGGGTTTCTTGCATTCACAGAGCCCATAGTTTCCCTTAGCATGCTAGAGATTGGTGCTGGTGTCCAACAATTCCAGAGTCATTTGTTAAGGTAACTTGGAAGCAATGCTCTTTTGATTTAATTCTAAGGATTTATACATTTTACGATAGATGGATGCAAGAATTAGGATACTTTTACAGTCCTCCAAATGGACTGTTTTCTTCACAGATGCAAAGAAAATGGTAATACAGTACCTCAAATTGTGTGGTACAAAGCCTTTAGCTTCACTTGTATTTAACTTAAATATTTCAGTCAAATTGATTTAGTGAAAAAATAATCCAGGTGTAATACAATCTGTGAATGACTAATTTAAATGAAATATAAAGTAATAAAGAATATAACTATTCATCTTCTTCAGATAAGGAATGCGTGGGGAGGAAAAAGGAACCTTTTATTCTCCAAAATGAGTCAGAAATAGAGGATTGATTTTGGTTGGCACCCTATGATACAACATAATTAACTTGACTATTAATTCTCTATGTCAGTCATTTTGTCACCCATCCTTTTGTTCAATAATTAAAATACAATTGCCTAAATTCTGCTAGCATGCACTGTGAAATGTACCTTTGTTTTCATCTGATAACTTTGTGGTTCATATAATCTCTAAATTAAATAAATAACCTAGGTTAAAGAAGCAGTCACAAGTACTGTCTGCATCAGCAGTTACTACTATAAGTTTATAAGATGTTGAACCATTATTTCAGTACCGTTGTTTCCTAATTAACATTCCTATGAATACAAAGGGTTGTATACAGATTGTTATATTTAGATTTAACCCACTGAAGCCAACATGATTTCTGCTAGTGATGACTAAATTACATACTGATTTCTTTGAGATTTTTGTAAATATGATACAGTCCAATACCATAACAAAACCTGCTAAATGCTGATGGGATAAT
Organism: Diadophis punctatus similis; assembly: GCA_023053685.1. Lineage (NCBI taxonomy): Eukaryota > Metazoa > Chordata > Lepidosauria > Squamata > Dipsadidae > Diadophis > Diadophis punctatus. Next base: position 1,883,497 of record JALIGW010000074.1, read on the forward strand.
CAGCATGTTTTTTAAAAAAATGCACCTGCCAAATCAGCTCTCTCATATCCTAATCATTCAGCATAGCTAGAACTGCAACTCTCAAAGTTTCTAAACACAGGCTTGGAATTTTGGAATTTGCATTCACAGCCCATCTGAAGGGTATCATGTTGGGGATGGTTGTATTAAACAACCCCAAACTGTTTACCCTATCATTTATTTACTCTAAATACAGAAAGGAGAGTGCTCAGACCATAAAGGTAGTCCTTGCCTTACAACCATTTGTTTAGTGATCGTTCAAAGTTACAAAGGTACTGAAAAAAGTGACTTATAGTCAGAGGTGGGTTCCTGCCTGTTTTTGCCGGTGCGGTTAATAGCTGTTGTTCGGTGCAGAGCCGAAGACGCTGCTGCCGTTCGCTTTGCGCATGCGCAGAGGGCAAAAGAACACAATTGGCGGCTTCCATGCGGGCGGGGAAAGCGCCCGGGGAAAGCTCCCGCGCCGCAAACGGCAGCAGCGTCTTCAGCTCTGCGCTGAACAACAGCTATTAACCGCACCGGCAGGAACCCACCTCTGCTTATAGTCCTCACACTTACAACCATCACAGCATCCTCATGGTCATGGGGCAACTAGCATATATTTACAACATTTCCTAGCCAGCTTCCAACAAGCAAAGCCAATAGAGGAAGCTGGATTTGCTTAATGATAGCATGAAAACTATTTTCTACCTCAAAACCTAATTTAAGTACATAAATACAAATTAAATGCAGAAGAGATGAAGGAACATACTTTTCACATTAAACTTAAGTAATATTGTTAACTTATTGAGGTTTCAGATAAATACATTTGAGGTTTCAGAAAGGTGTTATTTTATGATTACATACAATCCAATTAACTGGATTGTGTTTCTAATTCTTAATAGTCCCGGATTAGCTTATCAGCGTTGGCTTAGCTGATTATCTAACTTTCCTTATATATATTTTAAACAAATTCAATGGAATTGGTTTAGCAGTTTTGTTTCAGAAAAAAAAGAACACTTCTGCAACTTAATATTGCTATATTAATAAAGAACATCATTTTTAAATTTTATTTTAAATATAAACTAAAAAACTAAATAACTATCTTCCATTTCTTGTGAAGGGACATAATAATAGCAGAATAGGTAGAATTACTGGGACATAATAATAACTTGCTATTTCACTTCTGTAAGAATTGCTTTGCTCCTATAAGAATTAGAATTGCCTCTGCCATTTGCTTCTACCAGTGATCTAACTTCTGCTATCTTGTTTTTCTGTACAACTCCATGCCTGGTGGATATCTCAAGAAGCGGGGTATGTCATGGTTTGGCAGAGTTACATCGGGCAAATACCTGTGTTGCTAAGCACTCAGCCCCTGTTCCTTGCTGCACAGCCAATGCAGGGCTACAAGGAAGGCATGGGCCAGGGGGCCAGAATTGGGTACTAAGCTGATGTCTCTGAAGGAATAAAAGGATGCCATACCTTCCCCAAGGTGTGGCCTTTCACTGCATGCTCTTTGTCTGTATGTTGTGGAATGTTCTACCCAGTTCTTCTTTGTAGAAATAAAAGCTGATATTTTTTCCAAGCCTCTTCTTGGGTCTCTCTTTGGCATTCTGATGACTCAAGTACATTTTGGGACCTTACACTTGCATTTTTATAGTTGCCATTGTTTAACTTTTCAGAACTGAAAACTGGGCAGATGTACCATTCAACTCCAACTGTATAGAGTCCTACTTTGAATTCTAGTCTAGTAGAAATTAGTGCTTGTTTGCTCCTCCATATTTACTAGTAGGCATATTCTTAAATCTGCTAGGTTGTTTCTTGGTCATAAAATTTGGACGAGGTTAATGGAATATATTATAAAACTAACACTTGCAATGGTACACTAAATTACAAACTTTTTTTTACAAATGCAGAAACCATTTGCACTGAACAAATTGGTCAACAATCATTACCTGAGAGGATATTCTTAAAGGTCCAGTTAAGTCAACAGGTAGGACAAATGACCATAGGAGGTAAACTTCACCACCAGCGACACACAGTACTTCCTCCTCTGTCAATTGGTGGTCTCCCCTCTCCTGGACGTTCTTCAGCCCTCTTGCTAATAACTGACTCTCTCAATCAAGTTAGATGCTTTTCTCTCAACTACTGCAGGACATTCTCCCAATGCTTTAGTCTCCAGATTCCCGAGATAGCCAATTGAGAGGGGGGGGGGGGAATGAACCTGTATCTAGTTACTATATCAATTCTTGGGACAACAGTCTATAACAGTGATGGCGAACCTTTTTTGGTTCGCGTGCCAAAAAGGGGGGGTGCGCACGCTAGCGAGCGCACGCATGCCCACACCCATTCCCTCCCCCCCACGCATGCGCACAACCCCCCCCCCCCATGCTGCCCCCTGCGCATGTGCACACACCCCCACCCCCGCGCAAAGGCCTTACCGGAGCCTGGGACGGTAAAAAATGATGAAACAGGCAAACCGGAAGTTCGGAAAACGCACTTCCGGTTTGTCCGTTTCGTCGTTTTTTGCATTCCGGGGCTTCAGGAAGCTTCCCTGAACCCTCCAGAGTGCAAAAAAACAGCTCACCGGCAAACCGGAAGTGCGTTTTTCCGCACTTCCGGTTTGCAGGTGGGCAACGCTCGCGTGCCCTCCGCTATGGCTCCACGTGCCACCTGTGGCACGCATGCCATAGGTTCGCCACCACGGGTCTATAATATTCTTTGGGGACATGGAGCTAAAATCACAGCCTTTCTCTGAAATGGAGAATTTATGAAAAACATGTTTATTCTATAACCAATTGAATAATGCTTGGCTTAAAACTGTCTTTGCCCATTATCACATTGCTATCTAAACTGCTATTGTTCCTTACTTTGGGCAAGACGACGACAAATTTAGAATCTGGCCATTCTATCAAACTCTGAACCTGTTCTATAAAACAGCTGCTTTAAATAATTAGAGCCTCCACAATATTTTAATTTTTGGCCAAAGCCTGTTCCACCTTGTGTTTCTCATTCTATGGTGTCAGCAGGAGCTAATGATTTGTCGGGTTCCATACCATCCTTCCCCAACCTCCTGCTCTTCAGATGCTTTATACCACAACTTCTATAATCATAGCCAACATGCTGGCTAAATATGGTGGGAGAGATAGTCTCAAGCACTTCAATGTGCCAGATTAAGGATGTCTGCTGTCTAACAGGATTAAAAAGTTTTAACTAAGTTTATTTATTTATTTATTTATTTATTTATTTATTTATTTATTTATTTATTTATTTATTTATTTATTTATTTATTTATTTATTTATTTATTTATTTATTTATTATTTACATTTCTATGCCGCCCAACTCCCGAAGGACTCTGGGCGGCTCACATCAGAAAGAAACATAGATAAAAAAAAGTTAAAATTTAAAAAACAGAATTAAAAATACAATTAAAAATTACAATCGTCCACCATTCATGGGCCGGCCTCGTCTATCCTCACCCGAGGTCAATGGTCCCAAGCCTGTCGGAAAAGCCAGTGACCAATGGGAAGCCAGTGCAGCTCGCGGAGGATTGGTGTAGTGTGAGTGTATCTAGGAACATCCACAACCACTCGCGTGGCTGCATTCTGGATCAACTGCAGTCTCGGAACAGTCTTCAGTTTTAGAATACAGGTAGTCCTCGACTTATGACTGTAATGAAGCCTGCCCATTATGGTCGTACATCATGACAGTTGTAAAGTGGGTCACCCACATGACCAATCTGATTTTATGATCTTTTTTTTGCAGTGGCTGTCAAGCAAACCCATTGTTTGCTATGGGGTGCTCTTACCGAAAAATGGAAGTAACTGCTGCATTTTGGCAAAAACATTGTAAATTGCAATCACATGACCATGGGATGCAAATGGCTGTAAATGCGGGCTGGTTGCTGAGTGCCTGAAATGGGGTCATGTGACCACGGGGGGCAGTCATCAGGGATAGGTCATAAGTATATTTTGGGGGTCCATAACTTTGAATGATCACTAAGTGACTGGTCATAAATCAAGGACTACCTACAGTCATGTGAAAAAAGAAAGTACACCCTCTTTGAGCTCTATGGTTTTACGTATCAGGACATAGTAAAAATTATCTGGTCCTTAGCAGTTCTTAAAAGTAGGTAAGTACAACCTCAGATTAACAACACATGACACCATGTCATCAATTATTTTACAAAAAGAAAGCCAAAATGGATAAGCCATTTATGAAAAACTAAGTACACCTTATGATTCGATAGCTTGTAGAACCACCTTTAGCAGCAATAACTTGAAGTAATTGTTTTCTGTATGACTATCACTCTCTCACATTGTTGTGGAGGAATTTTGGCCCACTCTTCTTTACAACATTGCTTCAGTTCATTGAGGTTTGTGGGAATTTGTTTATACACAGCTCTCTTGAGGTCTTGCCACAGCAATACTTTTTTTCACATGACTATCACATCACACTCATGTCAGAAGCACCAAGGCATTTCTGGGTTGAAAGGATTGGCCAGTGACATCACCATTGCCTGGGGGAGGCCCCATTGGGTCTCCTTTCATGTCCCCGGCAGGAGCTGGAGCAAAGGATGAGAGCTCACCCCACCCCACGGCAGCACACAGGTCTCAAACGTGGGCTTGCTAACCTCCAACCCAGCGTCCTGACCACATGAGCCACTGTGCTCCTACATGACTATATGTGTTAAACCTACAGGGTAATATTTTTAGACCAACACTTCAGAATCCTGGGTTTCTCAATGCAGTTATAATATTTATTTATATTATTTATACTACTAACTTGAGGCTACTACAATTGAGTAACTTTATGTGAAGTTTCTGAAAGATGCCCTAATTAATTCATGAGCCACGAGCCAAAGAGAGAAGTCTCGGGTGAGACTTGGGGCCCTGTTTGCTAAGAATATTTCACCTTTGGGTGAACTTTTAATACAGTGGAATGAGGATTGGCTTAGCCATAAAACATATACATTGAATAAAGTGTTGATGATAGAATACTGTACTAGAATATGGCCAAAATATGTGTTAATAACACCAAATGATCATGGAACAAATTTGGGGATTCTGATCCTTATTGGGTTAATGTTTTAAAGAGAGTGCTTGAAAGAAAACAGCTGCTGTATGTATCACGTGCAATGGTCGGTCCAGACCATCCCTCCTCAGTACTTTATGAGAAGGAGGAAGAAAAAAAAAGGGGGGGATAGGATCCTTTAAAGTATGCTTTACACGTCTCCCTCCCTATGAGCAGGCTGACAGTGCATAGGAAGTTATAGATACAGCAGGAAAGCAATATAAACAGTTGGAAAGAGATATAGCAGATGTTCATCCGAGGGTGAAGTAATATCCAGCTCCCTCAGATAGGGTGACATCACCCTAGTTAGCAGAAGTTGAGCAGGGAAATAGCCTATAGTTACTATAGCTTAAGGAAAACACAGATGATGGCATTAGTCCTTGAGGTAGGACTGGCAAGTGAAAGGAAGTTTTTGGCAGAGGCAGATGATTTGAGAGATGTACGGATAGACAGGGCAAACGTCCTGGGCAAGGAAAAAGAAAGCCAGATGGGGACAGCAAGAAATGCTTTGTGTGTGGCAAGGTAGGGAATTGCCCACAGACGGGAAAGATTCAGAGGAGAGACCAACGCCTATACACCCTCATGGGAAGTGAATATGAATAGGGGTGTGAAGGGCTGCTGATTTTAGGGTCCTTGATGAAGTTGTTTGAGGGACCTAACAATGAAGGATGTGTGTGTTAAATTAACACTGGTGGTGTGTGTTAAAACAGGGGTTTTCAGAGAGTCTTCATTTGTTTGGACAAATATTTGAATAGGTGCTGGCATAGTTCAGCCCACCTGAAGGTTTGCAATTGTTGCAGTATGCAGATGATGTGTTATTGTCAGGTGAGGTGGAGAGTGGAACAAATAAGTTGTTGAATTCTGTTTTTGGGAAGTTGAGGTTTGAGAGTGTCAAGAAAAGAAGCTACAGTATGTAGGAACTAAGGTGCAGTACCTAGGACATTAGATCAGACACGATAGCAAATAGATGAAACCAGGAAGAATAGGAGACATAGTAACAAGAAACATGTTTGGCTTGACCTTGGGGCTGTGGGAAACAGGCTGTGGTTAGGGCCCGAAATCATATTTTTGATTAAAACCATAGCCGTTCCCCACTGCTTGAGGAATAAGCTACCAGATGCCAAAGACATTAGTTCCCTGAAAGATCGTACTTATCAGTTGGCAGGGAGGAAGAATTTTTTGCATGTTAGTTTGCACTAAAAGTTTGTTTACAGTACAGATGTGTGTGAGAACTGATCTGTAAATGTCTGTGTACTCCAGAGGAAATGACGGAAGTGTTTGGGAGTCAGAAAAAGTTATTTGTGAGTGTCCTTTGTTGAAACGATATTGACTAGAGAACGAAGTATTTTGCCGAGTGAGAGAGAGGGGAAAGGGGGAGCTGCGGTTTGTTTTTCCTTTTACACATTTTTTTTCTGTAGTCTGAGTGAGTTGTCTGAGAGAGAGAGGCGGGGCAAATGGGTGGACTGTTTCTGCAGCATTGCTTTTTGCTGCGCTGCGTTGTGATTTTGTGGAAGTTGTTCAGTTTAATGTTTGCCATTGGGGATTGTTGGTTATAGTGACAAAGTACAGTTCCTATATGAAAAGTTGTTGGAAGAGCCATGGGAAGTAGAATGGATGGTAGGAGGAAACCAGTAGCGTTTTGTCTAAGTTGATGGATCATCCAGAGGGGAGGATGGTAAGAGGAAGTATGGATATGTGGTAGTGAACGAAGATACAATAGAAATGTTGGAGGCTGGGAGATTGAATGGTCGGCACAAGCCTGTGAGGTGTTTGCTTTATTACAAGCTTTGAAGTTGTTAGCGAATGAAGTGGGTAATATTTATACTAATTTGTAATAGGCTTATGGAATTGTTCACATGTGGGAGAATTTGGATGGAATGAGGTTTAATAAGTAAGGGAAAGGAGCTGAAACAAGTAGAGCTCACCAAAGCTGCTATAATATGTAGAAACACATAAGAGGGGAACCTCGAAATTGATTATAGAGAATAGGCTAGCGGATGAAACTGCAAAAGAAGCTGCAAGACAGGGAGAAACAGAGGTAATGGTAATAATTCCCATCTTGAATGGGATGTTAAAACCTAAATTCACGAGGGAGGGAGGAAGGAGGTCAAATGACTAAGAATGGTGCTCAATGGATTGCAAATAGTATATAAACCAGTTATGAGAAATATACTTGAAAGAGTGCGTGAAGGAACGCATTGGGTAATAAAGTGTTGATTATTTTTATGAAAGTATATTTGTAAAGGGATGTATATGATTGCTATGCAGAGATTGAAAAAATGTATGCATTGTATTAGAATAAACAAGAAAAATATGCGAAAACAAATGACAGGAGGGAGAGTTTAAGTGGATTACACTGAAGTGGGAACATTGAAGTATTTGCTGGTGATAATGGACCATTTAACTGGTTGGGTGGAAGCATTTCCATGTGCAAAAGCAAATGCTCAAATGACAGTAAAGATAATTCTTAGATATGGATTGGTAGAAACTATTGATAGAGGTACACCTATAGCCCAGGTAGTAAAACAAGTGAAGGAATGGTTAGGTATTAATTGGCAATTTCATTTATCCTTTTGCCTGACGTTTTTTGGCAAAGTTGAGAAAATGAACCAAACCCTGTAAAACACTTTGAAGAAGTTGATTTTGGAATTACAGCTACCTTGGACGAAATGTTTACCTTTAGCGTTATTGTGTATCAGAACAAATTTGAGAAAAGACATTGGAATTTCTCCATATGAAATGATGTTTGGCATACCTTATATTGGGAGTGTGGGAATGCCTAGAATAGAACTGAAAGATGTTTTTCTTAGAAAAAATGTACAAGGACTGTCCCAGTGTTTTTCTCTTTTAAGGTCCAGAGGACTATTGGCACAGACTCCTCCTCTTGATTTTCAAATACATGACTTTAAGAGTGGTGACTGGGTCCTGATTAAAGCATTGAAGGAACATAAATTACAGCCAGTGTGGGAAGGACTATTGCAAGCGCTGTTGACTACTGAATCGGCTGTGTGGACTAAGGAGAGAGGTTGGGTCCATGATTCACATGTGAAAGGACTGGTGGCTGCACCCTATGGATGGACAGTGACTGCTAAACCGACAGACCCTCTTAAGCTGACCTTCGGAAGAAACAACATTGATTGTTGATTGATTGATGGAACCTTGGGAGGTTGAGTTATTTCTTTGATTGGGGGTAAAATAAACTTTTATATTGTGTTATTTATTATATTAAGGAAAGATATAGTAGAGTGGTGCAATGATATGTTGTGGAAGTATGTGGATGTAAGTCCCCAGGGTGAATGTGTTGATGTTTAAGATATTACACTACATATACATACCTAAGGGGGGGTGCTAGTTCACTAAAAGCAAAGGTTCAACAGTGAAAGTGGTAATTGTTTTGTGGGGAATTTTGATATATTTACAAGTAGGGATGGGGATGTTTTCTGTGTTGCCTAGTTATCCTATAACATGGCAGCAGTTGTGTTTCCATACTGAGCTTGAGCAACAGTTTTCCCAAACACATACATCACTGACGCTGATTAAGTCAGAATTTGATGCTGGAATCTGTATAAGATCCACCTTTAGTGATGGTATACCACTTGGTAAATATCCAAAGTGTAACCGTACATATGATATAGTTGTTCATTATCGAGATGTGTCCAACAGAATGGAAGCCATACATAATCAATGCTATGAGCAATATGGAAATTATACACCTTCCTATAAGAAGTTTAGAATTCTAGAAGAAGGTTGTGAATAAGTGAAATAAGTGAAATAAAAGCCCCATCGAAGCTTATGTTTCTGTGTGGCAACATAGCATTGTGAAGTCTGCCTTTTTCATGGAAAGGTAGATGTACTGTTGGATATTTAAAAGCACCGCTTGTAAGACATGTAGGAGAAGAGCCTATAAAGAAGGATGGAACTGTTTTTCTCGACCTAAAGAAAGTGGCTTTGAATAGTTCATCCTTTTGTGTAAAAGGGGAGACAACAGTCTCAGATATGATGTCTACATGTTTTGTTGGGGTACCAGTTCCTGGAAAGTTTTCGTTTGAAGAAGCAAAGGTTGTCATAGAACCTAACAATTATAATCTACCAAAGGTGATTAGCTTTACTTTATTTGGTAATCCAATTAAGCCCAAGAAATGGACTAATCAGAAGAAACTGGTAATTGAAGTAAAAAACATATTGCCAGCTTATGATTGTGTGGTATACAGACAACCAGAGAAGAAATTAGAAAGGGTTGTGTATACGTTTGTATCTACTGATAATGTGTTTGCTTGCACTGAAACAGAAGAGGTGGATGTATTAGGACAGGTGTTATACCTACCTAAAGGATGGTTTTTATTTTGTGGCTTATATGCTTATGCATTTGTTCCTGCATATGCAGTGGCCATGTACAATAGGATGCCTGACCACATTTATGGGAGTAGCACATTTTAAGAATATCAATCAAGAAACACGGTTTTATTATGAAATGATGAATGCTACATTATATCATAGTAATCGCATACCAGCAAAGAAGACTACCATTGTGAAAGATAGTGCAAAAGACACTATAGGAGAGGTACATGATCATGAACTTGTTCATGAAGAAAACCCTAAGAATGCTGGTGAACCTCATCATAATACAGGACTCACATATTATATTGATACAGTGGCCTATATCTCCAGTGCAGTATAATGCAACTGAATATACTGGCAGTGGGGGCTATAGAGGGAAAATATCCCTAAAAACAGCATATTATGCAGGAGGTAGTGATGAAGTGGTGATATTATCTAAAGTAGAAGCTGGATTTCTAAGCATATTTCCTTGGTTTGCTACTCAATATAACCAGAAGCAGATAGGACATCTTGCTTGTGTTTTAGCAAAAAGTATTAATGAAACCTCATTAATCGGGTAGGAATTTAAATCCAGCTGAATTCTCATCTGCTATAGCAGCCCTGGCTGATGAGATGGGAGAGATAAGAAAGTCTTTGTTACAAAATCGTGTAGCTATTGATTATATATTATTAAGGATAGGCCATGGGTGTGAGGAATTTGAAAGTATGTGTTGCTTTGAATTAGAAGATCAATCACAATTTATAGAGTCCAAGATTAAAGCCTTACATAATATTACTACACATTTACAATATGAAACAGAGAATTCTGCATTTAGGGGGTTATGGAATGTGTTAACTTCTTGGATGCCAAGTTTTGCATGGCTGAAGGATTTATTTGTGGGCATTGTAATCATTATAGTTATAAGTCTTATGTCTTGTATCTGTATTAGATGTATGCCTATATGTATTAAATGTTGTTGTAAGTGCTGTTATAAGAAAAGAAAAGTCTAAAGCATTTGGAAATATTTACAAGAATAAATTTTGATCAATAATTCTGATCAATAAAGGGAGGAGGGATTGTGAGAAGTAGGAAATTATTCTTGTAAAAAATAAGAATTAAAATATGTAAGAATTGTTACACAACCATTTTATGACTATATAAACAAGAATGTACTTTTGGCTAATAATCTTCAGTTTGACATTATAAACAGGATATGTTATAAGATATGTTTGTCTGTAGAGAGGAGGTGTTTATGCAACCAGAATACCAGAATATGGGAAAGGGCACGATGACCTGACATTAAATTGGAGAAATAAGCAGTTATCAGGGTGATGGATGTTAGGTTCTTTCCAAGTTGGAAAGTATTGTAAGGGTGTCCTATGGTAGCAGACGACGCCTTGTCTCCCAGGGATCTGGTGTGGAACCCCACAAAGAGTGCCTCCGTCTTCCTGATATGTCTAGTGCGGTTCAGGTATATTTTGAGCGCCCTGCGCACGTCTAATGAATACCATCGTCTTTCAGATGGGTGCGCTGGTTGTGCGGAGAAGGAGGGGAGAATCAGCTCCTGAGATCTGTGAAATACGGAATTGATCTTGGGAATGAATGACGGATCAATTCTGAGAGTTACCTTGCTTGGTTGAAAGATACAGAGATCCTTCCAGACTGACAGTTCGGAGATGTGTCGGGCAGAAGTGATGGCAATCAGGAAGGCTACCTTCATGGTGAGATGGCGTCATGATGCTTCCCTAAGTGACTCGTATGGAGGCCCCGTGAGGGATGACAGGACCCGTTGCAGGTTCCAGGTTGGGTATCGATGTACCGTAGGTGGGTGTAAGTTAGTTGCTCCCCTCAGGAAGCAACGGATTGCTGGACATTGGGATAGACAGTCATAATTGTCACATGCTAACACCGAAGAAAGAGCAGCCACTTGTCTGCGAAGAGTGTTAGGTGCTAGTCCCCTATTGAGACCATGGTTTAGGAATCTCAAAACCTTAGGAAGGGGGATGCATAACGGTGAAAACCCTTCCTCACTGCACCAAGCGCAGAATGCCCTCCATGTAGCTGCATAAATGCGATTTGTAGAGGGGCGGTGGGCTGCCTGCATAATGATGACGACTTCCTGGTCGTAATCCTGACTTAGAAGGTCGTTCCGCTCAATCTCCATGCAGTCAGTTGTAACCAGGCCGGGTCTGGGTAATGGATGCTCCCCTGTGACAGCAAGTCCTCTGACACTGGCAAGCGCCATGGTCTGGTGACCGAGAGAGCCTGGAGGTCTGCAAACCAAGTTCTTCGTGGCCAGAACGGGGCTATGAGGATTATCTCTGCCCGCTCCACTAGAATCTTGTGAATGAGCTCCGGAATCACTGGTAATGGTGGGAATGCATATAGGAGCTCTTGAGGCCACTGGCACCTGAGGGCGTTCGTCTGCTCCGCCCCCGGCGACTGGAATCGTGTGAAGAACCTTGGTAGGTGGGAATTGCTGGGAGTGGAGAAGAGGTCCACCAGCGGCTGACCGAGTCTCTGGGCTATCTGATGGAATACACAGGGGTGAAGTCTCCACTCCGCTTGATCTACCTGAGTGCGGCTGAGCCAGTCCGCCTGCAAGTTGTGAACCCCTGATATGTGGTCTGATGTGATCGACCGTACGTGTCTCTCCGCCCACAGTCCCAGACTCATTGCTTCAGCCTGGAGGGATTTGGATTTGGTCCCCCCTTGGAGATTGATGTGTGCCTTGGTGGAAATGTTGTCTGTGAGAACTAGAATGTCGGAGTCCAAGATCAGGTGCTGAAAGTGTTTCAGAGCCAGGGATACTGCTCTCAGCTCCAACCAGTTGATGGAGTGTGCTGCCTCCCCCGGTGACCACTGACCTTGAGCTATGAGTCCCTCCGAGTGAGCTCCCCAGCCTGTCAGACTTGCGTCGGTTGTAATTGTTCTTCTGTGTGTGACTCTGAACGAGGTGCCTTTGGATATTGCTGAGGAAGTCCACCAATCGAGCGACCTTTGAACCTGTGAGGGAAGTTGAACTTTCATAGGAGATGAGCCCTGATCAGCTTTCTGGAATGGTAGCAGGAACCATTGGAGTTCCCTTGCGTGTAAGCAAGCCCATGGGGTGATTGCTATGCAGGAAACCATCTTCCCCAGGAGGGAAGATAATGATTCTAGGGATGCCTTCTGTTCCCCCCGTATCTGGGTGACTAACTGCCTAATGCTGTCCTGCCTCTCTGGGGAGAGGCGGACCGTACAGTCACAGGAATTGATCACTGCTCCCAGGTGCTGTATGGACGTGTCCGGGTTGAGATGGCTCCTTTCCCAGTTTACGGAGAACCCGTGTTCCTGGAAGGTGTCTATGATGGTTTCCACATGCTGTTGAGCCAAACCTTTAGAGGGAGCATGTACTAAGATATCATCCAAATAGCAATGGATACGGATAGATTTAGTCCGCAGCCTGGCCGCCAGGGCCGCCATTATCTTGGTGAACACCCTGGGGGCTGATGAAAGGCCGAATGGAAGAGCCCTATATTGATAATGTTGATTGTTGTAACAAAATCTTAGGACACGCCTATGGGGTTTGAATATAGGGACATGCAAGTGTGCTTCCATGAGATCTAGGGATGCCATGTAATCCCCCTGGCGTATCAGAAAAAGAACGGAAGACAGGGAGTGCATTTTGAAACGTTTATACACTAAATATTTGTTTAACCTCTTTAAGTCCAGGATGGCTCTCCAACCCCCTGATGACTTTGGAACCACAAAAAGGATAGAATAGAAACCCTGCCCCTGCTGGGAAGGTGGTACTGGCTGTATGGCCCTGATGGAATCTAGGTGTTTAATTGCTTCTTCCATCAATTTACGTTTGGAGAAGACAAAGGAAACTGAACATTTAATGAAAGATCGGGGTGGGAATGAGATGAATTCCAACTTCAGCCCCCTGCGTATGGAGTTTCGTACCCAGGAGTCCTGAGTTGAATGCTCCCAGGTCTGCCAAAACTTGGCAAGCCTGCCCCCTATGGGGGCACTCCTGGAGCTACCATCTGCCTCTGCGGAAGGGTCTGCCTGAAGGGGCCCCTCGCGGTTGTTTACAAAAGTGTTTCCCCCTGCCACCCCTATCTGGTTGTCTCTGTCTGGAGGAGTACTGACCTGGGGACCGGGAGGAGGAAGATCCCTGGTCAGAGGGACGAAAGGGCCGCCGGGTGTACGGTGTGGATCTTGTGAACCCCTTGCGTATGATAGAGGGCAGGACCTTTCTCTTGTCACTGGTCTTGACGAGGAGAGGTTCCAGCATGGCTCCGAAGAGTGATCCTCCCTTGATGGGCCCCGCTGCCAGTTTCCATTTGTGACACGGGTCTGCCTGCCACTTCCTGAGCCACTGCAGCTGCCTGGCCACTATGGAGGAATTCATTGCCGTAGCTGCAAAACACGATGTTTGCAGAGAGGTATCTGCCAAAACTGCACCGCTGCAAATATCTTATTGATGTCCTGTTGAGCCCTCGTATTCGAGGGGGGGAATGTGATCCTGAAGCTGCTCCAGCCACGCGAGAGTCGCGCGCGCGAAGAAGGAGGATGTGGAGGATGCTTTCACTGCCCAGACCGCTGACTGGAAATTCTTGACCAGCGTCTGATCCATGCGCCTTTCCTCTGGTTTCAGGATCTCCTCTGGTTCTCCCGGAACTGTTGTGGAAGAATGCAGTGCCCTGATGGGCGCATCTACTGTGGGGATGGAAAGTAATTCAGAGAGGTTAGAGGCAACGTTGTAAAATTTCTTGTCCTGTGCGGAAGTGGATGGGCCGGCCGCTGGAGTGGGTCTGTGTTTCTCCACCGCATCTACGAACAGCTGCGGGATAGGAATAAAGTCCACCTCTGGCCTGGATTCTAGGTAGAAGTGATTAGGTTGTTCCTCTGCATTTGAGTCTGCAATAACTTTTGGTAATTTAATCCTGGCCACTGCCTGAGCCTTGAGCAATAAGGACCTAAACAGGCTAGGTGGAAACAGACCCGCTGTGGGAGGCACCTCCTTGGGGACCTCCTCATCCTCTGATAGATCCCATTTGGAATCATCCTCTCTAGGTTCCTCATCTTTAGGATTATCAAGGACTGATTCATCAGAAGAATCCTCTGAACTATGTTTATTGGATGGGCGATCCTTCCTGCTAGCAGCTCTCTTTGCGCCCCTAGATGATGATGAGGTGGAGGCCGCTGTGGAAGACCCTGCTCTTGATATGTTGTCTAATCTGTCTGTGATGGCCTGCTCTAGTACCTGTTCCATCAATGCTCTAAGGTTGGAAGTGTTGATCACTGTTTGTTCTGTCCCAGATGCCCCCTGTGTCTGTGACCTGGGTTGATCTGCTGTACTTGAACGCCCTCATGGGTCCCCTCTGGATCTGGCCAGAACATCAGCATCCATATCTAATGGATCCATTCCTACTGCCCCCGGTTCCTGACTGGGGTACTCCTCTTGGACCTGAGAGATCTCCACCTCTGCTTGGGCCTTATCACTCAATTCTTCTAAAATCCTATGGAGTCTCTCCTCTGCCTGAACTGTGGCTCTTGATGGGGCCTTGCAGGGTGGGGGGGTGATTGTTCTGGTGAAGAGGCTGTATCCTGTTCTGATGAGTGATTGGATTTTTTTTGATCGTTTGCCTGCTTGAGCCTCTTTTGAGTTCCTGCCCACCATCCTGTGATTGTTGGCCAGGGGTGGGCTGAGGGAGGCTCTGCCCCTCCTAATCTCTCCGAAGATGGCCGCCCCCTGGCGCGCCATGTGGAGGCCTCTTTAAATGGCCCCTTTAGGTAGGCACCACGGGCTCCGCCCCACCGGTCTGCCCGAGAAGGCTCAGGTTGTTCCGGCTGCGCTGCTAGCCCTTGGCCCGAGAAGACTCAGGGCTGCTAAGAAGCTGGGCCTGGAAATGGTCCCACCCCCCGGTTTTCTTCACCTTCTTCTACTGGACGCCGCGAGAAAACTCAGCGGCGTCCTCCGCCTTGCTCTGGTCCTGGCCTCGCAGAGGGGGCTGGCGGCGTGTGTGTGTGTGGGGAATCCCAGCGGCCTGTATCACCCCGGAGCGATTACCGCCTTGATGCCCCCCTGCTGAGCCTTTGTGTTTGCTTGCAAGATCGTGGCAGGAAGAGGGCGGGGGCAATGGTGCTGCGAACGCCAGCTGGAGCGCGAAATTTAAACGAGAGAAAGAATGCCTGTCTCGCCTTGCTTCTGTTCTTCGTTCGTTCCTCCCCCTCCTTCTGTCCCTCAGGCGAGAAACAAGCCCACGCTGAAAATCGGCCGATTCCCTTGCTTTCCTCCCCCCCCCTCCGACGGCGTGCATAGCCTATTGTTCGTCCGAGCTGAAGCCTGCCGAAGCGAAAATGTTTCAAGCTTCCCTGCCATTCCCGGCTGCTTGGAGGAAGGGGGGGGGTTGGGGGGGGAAGAAGGGGGGAAGCTGGATCAAGCTCTCCAAACCTTGCTGGTGTGTGCTGCACGGCTCCTCCGCTGGCGATTTGGCTATCCAGTCCTCAAAGGGCCTCCGTTTAAGAGGATTCCTCTTCTCTTCTTCCCTTCTCCTTCCTTGCTTCTTCTTTTTTTTTTAAATATAAAATAGGTTAAGGAAGAGATAACTGATAGGGTGGGAAGACCTAGGAAGAGAAATTCCTCAACAAGAAGGTAAGAAAAGTTAAGAAAAGGGAAAGAAAGGCCCTAAGAACAAAGAAGTTGTCAGGACAGGAGTTTGGCCACGACCTTCCTGGTGAGTGGACCGAGTCAGATCTGGGGAACATGGCGGATCCTACGAAGTATTTAAATTACTGGCTCGGTCCTAAGCTGATTGGCTGAGGTCTACCCACTTCCTGAAGGCTGGTTCCACCCCAGGATGGAGAAATTAGCAGTTATCAGGGTGATGGATGTTAGGTTCTTTCCAAGTTGGAAAGTATTGTAAGGGTGCCAAAAATATTGTAAGGGAGCCAAAATGATTATATAAAATCCTGAGTAAGGAGGGGAGTGGACACTGAAATAGGAGGAGTATGGTTGAAGATGTGAACTGTATATATATATACGTGGCAGTCATAATGTAACTTTGCCCCTTGTGATACGGAGCTTTTAGATTCGATCACATGGGGACCTTTCTTGCAAGAATGATGTAATAAAATGCCTTATTATTGTTCTTTTGGACTCCTGTGAAATTATTTGTTAAATTTATATGACATTCCAAAAGAAATATAACGATTTCTTAGGAGCGACATTTCGGCAATACTCCGATGCAGTCAGAACTGAGCCCCCGTAGGCTACGTGCCCGCATGACCCTATTTCCCCCCTTCTCATTGGACATGTCATAAATCACATTCCCCAATGAACCACGTTGGCGGGCTGTGAACCCCACACCCCTCTTTCTGACTCCGGTAACCTAGGACACAATCAGTAAAAGAAACATTAGTGAAATGTAGTTTCAGTTAGTGCAATCAGCCACTCCGTCAGCTCTCCCCCCTCTGTCTCATGGCAACTTGAAAGCTTTGCAAGTTGACATTCGGCTCTCCTCACTTCCCAAAGGCGACCTGCGCAAAGCAAAAACAATTTGAGTACAGGTATCGAATTTAGGGACGCGACCTCCCCCCAGGCTTATTTGGATTTTCCTCGTGAAATTTGGCTATAAGGCGATCAGCCTGGATGTTCCTACTCTTTACCCAAGATGCTTCTGATAAGGGGTAACCCTTCCACTTGATTAAGTATTGGAGTTGTCTCCCGTGCCACCTCGAGTCGAGGATTCGTTGCACCTCATAGTGGGTCTGGCCCCCTATGACCACGGGGTCCGAGGGCTCACAGGGTAGTGGCCTCAGGGTCGATCCGACTACGGGTTTTAGGAGGCTACTATGGAATACCGGGTGTATCTTCCCTAGCAGTCTAGGCAATTTCAATTGTACCGTGACTGGGTTGATGGTCTTTACTATGGGGAATGTCCCCATAAACTTTGACACCCCCCCCCATTGGTACTTGGATGGAAAAATGAGCTAAGGCCCTGGGAAGACCCAATGGACCGTAGGAACTCACTCCAGAACTTAGCCGTGAACTGGACCCCTCTGTCTGTGATAATTCTTCTTGGTACTCCATGTAGGCGGTAGATGTGTTTCAGCAACAGTTTGGCCAACTGGTGGGCTGAGGGTAGTCCGCTGCAGGGGATGAAGTGCGCCTGTTTGGAAAATAGGTCTATTACAGTCCAGATCACCGTGTTCCCCCCACTTTTTGGCAACTCCACTATAAAGTCCATTGCGATCTCCTCCCATGGTCTTGTTGGCTCCACTACTGATTGTAGCAGTCCAGGCGGTTTTCCTGGTCGTTTCTTCATTGCGGCGCAGATGGTGCAGCTTTTCACATAACTGTCCACATCTTTCTTTATGCTGGGCCACCAGAACTGCCTCTGTGCTAAGTGTAAAGTTTTTAGGAATCCGAAGTGGCCTGCCGGTTTGGCGTCGTGGATCCTCTGGAGGATCAGGGTGCGTAGGGATTCTAGGACGTAGAGCTTTATCCCCTTCCATGTGAGGTCGTCTCTCTTTGTCAGGATGTGTTGACTGTCTCGGAACCAGGGGTCTGCCAGCAGTTCGGTTTTGAGTTTCGCCATTAGGTCGCTTGCTGGTTGCGGCGTTGCCGTCTGGTGGTTATTTGGGCCGCTATTTGGGTAGGGGGAACAATGGCGTCCACTACCTGCTCCCGCTCGCATTTGTACTGTGGCATGTGGGAGAGGGCGTCGGCTAGAAAGTTCTCCCCCCGGGATGTGCTTTAGCACGAAGTCGAAACGGTTCAAGTATTGAGCCCAACGAACTTGTTTGGGAGATAGTTTTCATGGGGTCCTGAGGGCCTCCAGGTTTTTGTGGTCAGTCCAGACTTCGAACGGTTTCTGGCCCCCTTCCAGCAGGTGTCGCCAGGTTAGCAGTGTCCATCTCACCATGAACGCCTCTTTTTCCCAGGCTGCCCATCGTCACTCTGTGTCCGTGAGCTTACAGGAGGTGTAGGCACAGGGTTGTAATTTCCTTGACTATTTCTTTGGAGTAGTACTGCTCCCACTGCCACGTCGCTGGCATCTGCTTGGATGACGAAGGGTTGTTCGGGGTCGGGGTGTTTTAACACTGGTTCTTTTGCAAAGTGTTTCAAATGCCTTTTGGCAGGTTAGGTCCCACTGTAGGGGCTGTCCCGGCCGGGGTTTCGTTCCTGGGCTCCCCGTTTCTAGGAGGTCTGTCATGGGTTTGGCAAACTTCGCGAAGGAGGGGATGAATTGCCTGTAGAAGTTTGCAAACCCTAGAAAACTTTGCAGCTGTCTGCGGGTGCGAGGGGGTTGCCAGCCTAGGATGTCTTGTACTTTGGCTGGGTCCATCTCTATTCCCTCACTTGACACTTGGTAGCCCCGGTAGTGTAGTCGTGTGCGGTGGAATTCGCATTTCGATAGCTTGACGTACAGGTTGGCTGTCAAAAGTTTTTCTAGTACTTGGCGGACCAGGGTTATGTGATCGTCCATGGTCTCCGTGTAGATGAGGATATCGGCCAGGTAGACCAGGACCCACTTATAGAGGTGCTCGTGCAGCACCTCGTTTATTAATTGCATGAACACCGCTGGGGCCTCCTGCAGGCCGAAAGGCATTACTTTGAATTGGAAGCTCCCTAGGGGGCAGTGGAATGCTGTTTTCCATTCGTCCCCCTCCCTGATGCGGACTCGATAGTATGCTTCTCTGAGGTCTAATTTGGAAAAGACCTTTCCCTTGGCCGAGATAGCATGTCCTTCATGAGGGGGAGGGGGTATAGGTTGTGTACACACACACAGTTTATCCCCCTGAAATCAATGCATAATCTCATAGTTCCATCTTTTTTTTCTTTGAATAAGACTGGCGCTGCGACCCGTGGTTTGGCTGGTTCGATGAACCCCCTTGCTAGGTTTTTGTCTATGTATTTGCGCATCTCTTGCATTTCCCAGGGTGTCATAGCGTACAGTTTGGGTTTGGGTAGTTTTGCCCCGGGGATGATCTCGATGGCGCAGTCTGTCTCACGGTGGGGAGGCAGGACGTCACACTCGGCCTCGCTGAATACTCCTGCAAGGTCTTGATATTCCCTCGGGATCTGAACAGCCTCTGGGGACTTGTCGGAGGTGGTTGCCAGTTGTTCTGGTGTGCTCTTTTGGGGGGGGGGGTTTCCTGCATGGGTGGTGTTTCTGCATGCTGGTGTGGAGGGGGTTAGGGTCCCCTTGCTATTCTCTGTCTGCGACTGCCCCCTTTCCACCAGATGGTCGGTCCCCACTGTTCTAGCCAGGAGAGTCCCAGTATGACTGCGTCTGTCATTTTTGGGGCTATGACGAATCGAATTACTTCCCAGTGGTTCGCTAGCTCCAGCCTCACGGGTTAGGTTAGGTGGGTGGCATAGGCTCCCCCAACTAGAGACCCATCGACCTGTTCGAACCGGATTGGGTGGGCCAGCCTCTTAGCTTTGATCCCCAGTTTCAGGACTGTGGCTAGGTTGATCAAGCATCTAGTGTAGCCTGAGTCTATTAGGGCCTGAAAAGTCCCCTGGGTCCCTGTTTTTGGGGCTGTCAGGCGTATTGGGAAAACGAAAGGGTGAATTGGTTCACTCACCATTGGGTCGTTTTCGCCCTGGTCCTAACTGTCATAGGGTTCCGGCGACTGGGCGTTGTTGCCTGGGGGCCCTCCCCCTTCGACTGGGTGGTGCCTGGTCTGGTTGACCTCTCTCTCATGTCGTTGGCTCGTAGTCCACCATCAACTTTTATGGCCCCTCGGAACCACTCAGAGAGTCTGTTCGGGATGTCCCGGTAAGCAGTTACCTGGGCGATTTGCTTGTCTAGGCTTGTTCTGAAAAAATGCACCAACAGCCGCTCTGGTAAAGGAGGTAGCCATCCAATGACTCTCCTAAATTCCTGGATGTATTCATCTTCTGCATACGGGTCCTCCTCCGCCTCCTCAAATCTAGCCTCTAGCAGTTGTAGGAAGTCATCTACGTCTTGCAGTTGAGGGTCTCTCCTCTTATGGAGGGCTGCTAGCCATTCCCTTGCTTCTCCCTCTAGCCCCTCTGTGATGGCGTTCACTATGGCTCTGGGGGATGGGTAGAGCTGTCCATAGTGTTCTAGATGGATCTCAACCATGTCAAGGAATAGAGCTAGCTGGTCTGCGTCTCCATCAAATTCCCCCCTGAAGCGGGGCGGTTCGTTTAGCACTGCTCCTCCCTCCTCCTGTTGGCCCCTGTGGGCATGCACTCGATGCAGCTGGCCCTCTTCCTCAGCTCTAGTTCGTAGAGAGGGAGGGGGTTGTCTGCCCTGGGTGGCCTGTCTGCTCCGTGGGAGGGGCACTAGCTTCAGTCCAGGGCTCTTCCTCCTTCTGATGGACAGGGGGGGGGTAGGGCTGTGTTCTTGTGTTCTCCTCCCTCCAAAAGGATCAGCTGTCCCTCTCCTCTCTTTTGGCTGGCATGACGGCTCCTCCTCCCAAATGGTGGCTCGGTCAAATTCCTCCCTCAGTTGCTCTATGGACCTCCCCAGGGGCTCCGTCTGGAGCTTTGGGAGCCTGGCTCATTCCCAGTCCCACATCCAATCCACTCTTCACAGCTCACTCAGAGGCTTTCTCTTTTCCTGGGCATTTGGGTGGGAGAATTCAGCTTCAGCAGCTTTAGGGGTTAATTTCCACCAGTACTCATCCTTTCTTGCTTCGATCCCTGGAGCGGCCATCTCAGGTTTGATGTCTGGGAGGGGATGCACTCCAGCTGCAATTGGGCTGCTGGGCCCTGGAATCTCCTCTGCCATGCTTGCCTGATTTTCTCTCCAAGCCTCCCAGATATCGGGGAGTGGTTTGGGAGTGCGGGACTCAGGTAGCCCTGCAATCTTGTTGATTTAGGAGTTCTGACTGTCTGTGAAGTTTCCGAAAGATGCCCTAATTAATTCATGAGCCACGAGCCAAACGCCAATAGAAATATAACAATTTATTAGGAGCGACATTTCGGCAATACTCTGATGCAGTCAGAACTTAGCCCCCGTAGGCTACGCGCCTTCATGACCCTGTTTCCTCCCTTCTCATTGGACATGTCATAAATCACATTCCCCAATTTATTTATTTATTATTTATTATGGTTTTCTTATATGCCGCCCAACTCCCAAGGGACTCAGGGCGGTGTACAACAGAGAGAAGATACAAGAATCACCAATAATAAACGTTACATTAAAAGCAAATATAAAAATTAAAAATTCATATTAAAAAAAACCCCATCCAACAATCAAGACATACCCGGGGGAGAGCTCAGATGGATTAGGCTCTACCCCCAGCCTGCAGGAAGAGCCATGTCTTAACGGCTTTTCGGAAGGCCAGCAGGGTGGGGATAGTTCGGGTCTCTGGAGGCAGTTGGTTCCAGAGCGCCGGGCCCGCCACAGAGAAGGCCCTCCCCCTAGGGCCCGCCAGCCGGCATTGCTTGGCTGACGGGACCTGGAGGAGGCCAACTCTGTGGGCCCTAACCGGCCAGAGGGGAGTATGAGGCAGAATGCGGTCCTGGAGATAACCTGGTCCTAAGCCATGAAGGGCTTTAAAGATGATGATCAACACCTTGAATTGGACCCGGAGACCGATGGGCAACCAATGCAGCTGGCGGAGTATAGGTGTCACATGGGTGTACCTTGGCACACCCACCACAGCACACGCAGCCGCATTTTGCACCAACTGAAGTCTCTGGATACTCTTCAAGGGTAGCCCCATGTAGAGCGCGTTGCAGTAGTCCAGGCAGGAGGTGACAAGGGCTGAACTACGTTGAAGGGCTGTGAACCCCACACCCCTCCTTCTGACTCTGGTAAACTAGGACACAATCAGTAAAAGAAACATTTGTGGAATGTAGTTTCAGTTAGTGCAATCAGCCACTCTATCAGCTCACCCCACTCTGTCTCATGGCAACTTGAAAGCTTTGCAAGTTGACACTTACTTTACCAGGTTCTGCTTTTGGGATGCCAAATACAGGTGCTAGGAAAACATAACATGGAGTTAAGTCTGCATATCTTCATTACATATTTATGGTAAGTTCAACTGCTCTCCTGATACATTATGCAAGCTATAATCTTTTTATCTTGATACAGTAATCTATTTTCTTTTCAATCTTGGCTGATCTCAAAAAGCTACAAAGGGCCAGATTTGGTTAGTACTTGGATGAGAGACTGAGCTCTAGGCTAGAGTGAGAAGTAAATAAAATTACTAGTAAATAAATTTACTAGCAGAAAATTATTTCACATTGCTACCAAGAAATTTATATAGATAAGTTTAAGAAATCACTAAAACAGAGTTTGACTCAAAGGAAACTTTACTTTTACTAATACTTCCTAGATTCCAGGTAAGTTGTTCCCTATGTGTAACCATTATTTCTATAATACACAAGTCTTCCTGTAAGAGGTATTCAAATACCGGTAGTCCTCAAGGTACAAACCTAATGGAGCCTGCCCATTAGGTTCATAAGTCAAAAAAATTGTCAAAAGAATCAGACTCAATTTTATGAATTTTTAAAATCAAATTCATTAATTGAATCAAATGGCTCATTAAATGAACAAAGATCTGACTTACTATTTCCTCCTATTCATTGATCGCTGCCATGTTAACTGAACTGAGAGGCTTTCTCACCGGCCGCCTATCATCTGTTTCTGGTGCAGCCTTTGGTTGAGGAACTAAATTGCCTCCAAGCAGGCTCTCAGAGCTCTCAAATTGCAGTTGCTTTTTTTAAAAAAACCTCATTTGCTGCTACTTAGCTCAAGCTTCTTCAGACAGCTGCCCAGAGGAGGGTGGGGTGGTAATCTACAGAACTCTCCTATTGCAGTTGCTTAAAAAAAAACTTGCCACTAAATTAGCTTAAGAGTCTCTAGCCAGGTACCCAGAGGGAGATGGGGAAGGGATTCCGGTGGCCGAGAGGAATGGCTGCGTTGGAACGATGCTCCGTTTGAGAGCGTCCTGCAAAGAGGAGAGCAGGGCAGGGGGGACTTGGCGGTTTCCCCCGGAGAGGCTACGGATACAGAGGAGACTACGGGGTTTCACGAGGGTGCTTCAAAAAGATCATGAGGCGCCTGGAGTCCCCCACGGCATGGAGAACGAGTTCCAGCGGCTGGATCAGGAAGACAATTAGGCCGCCATTTGCCAGCACTCTTTCTCGAGCCAGGAAGCCGAAAGGGAATCTAAGCGCTGCCTGGGAGTTTCAACTTCTCCGCGGACTTCGGCGCCATCTTTATCAGAAGGCTTATTGTTGGCACTTATACCATCAACTTTCCGGGGACTGTTATTATGTTCCTGAGGACTGTTATTATGTTGCAGAGACTGGTGGGATTATTATCATCATCATTATTACGGAGGGGAGCGAGAAATAACTTTAGAAACTCTGAAAGGCTGAGGAAAAAATCTCCTACCCAGTGTGCAGGACCAAGAGTGCCAGGATTGATACCATCTGGACTGGGGAGGGGTTTTGTCTTACCCCCGAGAGAGCTACTACTGTCTTACTTGGAGCCGGTGCAAATAATAGACAATCTAGAACTGGTCTGGCGGCGGATATGCCCTCCTTTGCCTACTTATTGCCCTGCATTATTTCTGCTGTTTTTTACTCACCTGTACCCCGGAAGTTGAGTGTATGGAGGTGGGGTTCCGGCTGTGGATGAATGGAAGTGTGTATGAACGATTGTGTAGATTTAGGAAGAATGGCTATTAGAATGAGTGAGCCGGGGACCGGGGTTCGGACCCCCTCTGCTGAGTGTGGAAACAGAAGCGGAGGGGTGCCTGACTCTATCTCCCGGCTCAGTATGAATGGTATGGATGGCCTGCAGGAAGGGAGGTGAACCAGCGGGGGGGAGGGGGTTCTCTGGGGGGGATGGAGAGCTGGAATATCCTGGTCATAATGGGGAGAGGTAGGTATGGCGGGAGCAGAGGGGTGGACCGCTCACGGGAAATGAGACCTCGCTGTTTACAAGCGATCCCTTGTTCCGGCCCCTCCGATGTGGTTCCATCTTGCTCAACCCCAGTACCTGGTAACCAGGGTGTTCAGGGCCCTGGGCTCAGGATGCTGCTGCTAAATGCCAGGTCAATTGCCAACAAAGCCCCTGTGATACGTGATTTGATCACTGAGGAGGGGGCGGAACTGGTATGCATAACTGAGACCTGGCTGGGCCAGGAGGGGGGAGTAGCCCTCTCCAAGATATGCCCAGACGGATTCTCAGTGCAGCACCATTCACGACCCCAGGGAAGGGGGGGAGGAGTGGCTATTATAACGCGCCAAAGTCTACATCCTCGTAGGATCCCTGCCCCGGAAATTGTCGGGTGTGAGACCCTCCTTCTAAAGTTGGACTTAGGGGTTCAGGTGGGCCTTTTGTTAGCATACCTGCCTCCCAGCTATGTTGCTAAGGCCCTGCCTGAGCTGCTTGAGGCGATAGCTAGCCTGGCGGTGGAGTTCCCCAGGCTTATGGTGCTGGGGAACTTTAACCTGCCTTCGGCGGGCGAAACCTCTGGTGCAGCTCAGGAGTTCATGGATTCCATGACAACCATGGACCTGACCCAAGTAATCCAGGGTCCGACTCATGAGTGGGGTCACACGCTTGACCGAGTGTTTCTTTCGGGGCAGTGGAGAGATGATCTGAAGGTAGGGGATATAGTCATCACCCCGTTGTCATGGTCAGACCATTTCCTAGTGAGGTTGGATTTCACGGCCCCACTCCTCCCCCGCAGGGAGGCGGGACCGACTAGGTGGTTCCACACCAGGCACCTAATGGAGCCGGAAGGATTCCAGAGGGAACTTGGGGAAATACCTGAAACCCTGGTACACAATTCGTCTGAGTCCCTGGTGGCTGCTTGGAACACCGCAGCAGCAGGGGCATTAGATAGGATTGCACCTTTGCGACCTCTCCGTGGCAGTGGATCCCGGAAAGCTCCCTGGTTTACCGAGGAGCTCCGGGAGATGAAACGCCACAAGAGACGTCTGGAGCGATGCTGGAGAGCCAGTAAAACTGAGTCCGATCAAACACTTCTAAGAACTTTTATCAAGTCTTATTTAGTGGCGATAAGGGCGGCAAAACGATCTCATTTTTCCGCTCTTATTGTGTCCGCAGATTCTCGTCCAGCCGCCTTGTTAAGGGTGACTCGCTCCCTCCTTGCAAAAGGGGGGAGCGAGGAACACTTGCAAGGTAGAGCTGAGGAATATTCGCAGTTTCTGACGGATGAAGTCGCTCGGATTCGGTCGAACCTAGACTCTAGCTGGGCAGAGTCCACTGCGTTGACAGGGGCAAGTCTTGGTCTAGTACTGTGGGAGGAGTTTGAGCCTGTTTCTCCTGATGACGTGGACAAGGCTGTGGGGGCGATGAGCTCTGCCACCTGTTTATTGGACCCGTGCCCCTCCTGGTTGGTTTCGGCCAGCAGGGAGGTGGCACGTGGCTGGTTCCAGGTGGTTGTCAACGCTTCTTTGAGGGAGGGATCTGTACCGCAACCGTTAAAAGTTGCGGTGGTGAGACCCCTCCTCAAGAAGCCTTCCCTGGATCCAGCGGATTTGAAGAACTTTCGTCCGGTCTCCAACTTACCTTTCATAGGTAAAATTGTGGAGAAGGTGGTAGCTTTTCAGCTCATTCGGTTATTGGAGGAAACTGATCATCTAGATTCCTATCAGTCGGGTTTCAGGCGCGGTTACAGCACAGAAACCGACTTGGTCGCCCTGATGGATGATCTCTGGCGAGCCCGGGATGGGGGTAATTCCTCCATCCTGGTGCTACTTGACCTCTCAGCGGCTTTCGATACCATCGACCATGGTATCCTTCTGCATCATCTCGGCTAGTTGGGGGTGGGAGGCACCGTTTTACGGTGGTTCTCCTCTTATCTCGCCGACAGGATGCAGTCGGTGTTAGCAGGGGGGCAGAGGTAGTCTCCTAGGCCCCTGACTTGTGGGGTGCCTCAGGGTTCGGTCCTCTCGCCCATCCTGTTTAACATTTACATGAAACCGCTGGGGGAGATCATCCGGAGACATGGTGTCGTGCCAAGGCCGACATATGCACCTTGGTGGGAGGGAGAGACCTTGAAACGGATTTACCAGGGAGCCTTAATCGATTCAGGCTGTACTTGGTGTTTAATACGCCGCGCTGTGGTAGACGACTTGGGGGTCCGGGTTCTGAAATTACGCCAGCCCATTAAATTCGAACAAATGGATGGCTCCGTGCTGGGAGGAGTGCCGTCTACCCATGTTACTGAAAAAATCAAGCTTGAAATGGGGGACCATTGGGAGATCATTAGATTTGTAGTTGTAGACCATATGGTTGAACCAATCATTTTAGGATTGTCTTGGTTAGACAAATGGAAACCGACCATCTGGTGGGAGGGGGGGTTCCGAAAGCTAAGGTTGGCATTGGGACCGGAACCACCAACTGTAGATCAAGAAACAGGGTCTGTAGGGAAGGAGGGTGATGAACATGAGACTGGAGGGTTCCCAAGTATGTACAATGATTTGGCACAAGTCTTTAATGAGGATGAATGCGAGGTCTTACCACCTCATCGACCGACTGATTGTGCTATAGAGTTGATTCCGGGGGCGAAGCTGCCAAAGCCCCGTATGTATTCCATGACTCCAAAGGAACTTGAGGAGTTACGTAGATATATTGATAAAAACCTGGCCAGGGGTTTTATACGCCCTAGTAGATCCCATATGGCTGCTCCCGTTTTGTTTAGGGAGAAGAAGGATGGTGGCCTGCGTTTGTGTGTTGATTTTTGTGGGCTAAATGGGGTATGTGTGGAACATTTATATCCATTACCACTAATGAAGGACTTGCTCGCCACATTAGCCACGGGTAGAGTGTTTACTAAACTAGATCTAAGAGAAGCATATTACCGGGTGCGTATCCGACCAGGTGATGAATGGAAAACAACATTCAATTGTCCATTAGGGAGCTATCAGTTCCAGGTGATGCCATTTGGGTTACAAGGCGCCCCGGCTGTCTTCATGCAATTGATAAACGAGGTCTTGCATGAGCATTTGTATCGGGGGGTACTTGTATACCTAGACGACATATTGATTTATACAAAGACAATGGAGGAACACACCCGGTTAGTACGACAAGTGTTGAAAAAATTACTAGATGCCAAACTCTTCGTGAAACTCTCCAAGTGCGAGTTCCACCGAACTAGGTTGGATTATCTAGGTTATCACATTTCTAGTGATGGGGTGGAGATGGACCCTCAAAAAGTAAAGGCGGTGTTAGAATGGCAAGCCCCCAAAACCAGGAAGCAATTGCAAAGTTTCCTCGGTTTTGCAAATTTCTATAGACAGTTCATTCCATCCTTTGCACAGGTGGCTTTGCCCCTAACTGATTTGTTACGCACTAAACCCACAACAACCAAACCACGACCAGGCCAAGCTTTAAAGTGGACGATGGAGTGTCAGTGTGCATTTGAGGCCCTGAAAACACTCTTTGCGCGTGAGCCTATACTGAAACATCCTGATCAAGAGTCACCTTTTATAGTACAGGCAGACGCAAGTGATGTAGCGGTGGGGGCTATTTTGCTGCAGAAGAATAGGCAGGGTAAACTTCAACCTTGTGCTTATACATCTCGGAAGCTTACGCCCACAGAGCGTGGTTGGGCGATTTGGGAAAAAGAGGCTTTTGCGGTCCGTTGGGCCCTGCTCACATGGCGGCACCTGCTGGAAGGTGCACGGCAACCATTTGAGGTGTGGACGGACCACAAAAACCTGGAAGCCCTCCAAACACCCAGAAAACTGTCCCCGAAACAGGTGCGATGGGCTCAATATTTCCAACGATTCAAGTTCAAATTGAAATATGTCCCAGCTGGTAAGAACTTCATGGCCGACGCCTTATCTCGCCTTCCCCAATATAACAGTAAAAGGGAAGATGTAATACAAGCCATGATAACCCCATGTCAACAAGTGAGAAGGGAAGTAGAGGGTAATTTCTTAAACCCATGGCACGATAACTTAAGGAAAGCATTAGCAACAGACCCTTGGCTAGCTGAACACCCAAGTGTATTGACTGACAGGGATGGCCTAGCCTGGAAGTGAGATAAATTATATGTGCCTACAACCCTTCGTACCTCAGTGTTAAGAAGGTGCCATGATGTTAAGCCGGACGGTCATTTTGGGTTCTTAAAAACATTGCATCTTACCAGACGGCAGTTTTGGTGGCCACGGATGAGGACAGAGGTTGAGGCCTATGTACAGAGTTGTCCTGTTTGTACAGTGAACAAACCACAGCCTGGTAGGCCGTTAGGATTGTTGCAACCGGTAGCTGATCCCAGTAGGCCATGGGAGGAGATTGGGATGGACTTTATAGTCGACCTCCCAGACAGCAATGGGTATACCGTAATATGGACAGTGATAGATTTATTCTCAAAACAAGCACATTTCATCCCATGTATTGGTATACCTTCAGCCAAACGGTTGGCAAAAATGTTTTTACAACATATATATCGGTTACACGGAGTACCACGACGAATAATCTCGGATAGAGGAGTACAATTCACTGCCAAGTTTTGGCGAGAATTTGTACAACTAATAGGCTCCTCGCAGGGATTGAGCTCAGCATTTCATCCTAGCACTAATGGAGCTGCAGAGAGAGCTAATGCTATGATAGAACGCTACTTAAGATGTTATGTATCGTACCAGCAAACAGACTGGTCTAGCTTGATACCTTTTGTTGAGGTAGCGTATAATAATGCTGTACATCGTAGTACTGGTCTCACGCCTTTCCAAGTAGTATATGGAATGGAATTCCCCGCCATTCCAGAGTTAGCCATGAACCCCCAATGCTCCAAAACCCCAAAGGAATGGGCTGACAAGATTCAAGAAGGGTGGGCACAAGTGAAAGTGGCTTTAAGACAAGCGGCCAAGGAATACAAAAAGTATGAGGATAAACACCGAAGGGATCATAAACCATTCCAGATCGGGGATAGGGTGTATTTATCAACTAAATATCTAAAACTTCGAATACCTAGTAAAAAACTAGGTCCTAAGTATCTCGGCCCATTCCCAATCACTCAGGTGATTAACCCTGTAACGGTAGCATTGAAATTACCACCCTTATTAGGGAAGGTGCATCCCGTTTTTCCCGTTAGCCTCCTTAAACCTGTAGGAGTAACTCGAGACCTACCAACAACCCCTGGTCCCATATATAGGGACCATTACGAAGTAGCTGAAGTCCTTGACTCCAGACTATATCGAGGCACCCTCCAGTATCTGGTGCATTGGAAAGGATATCCGATTACAGAGGCTACCTGGGTGGCTGTGCATGACATACAAGCCGAACGATTATTAAGGCGATTTCATCGAAAATATCCACACAAACCAGGTCCCAGGAAGGATTAGTCGAATGTGGCTAACCCTTTTGCTTTGTCCCCTGCAGGTGGACTCCTGGTAGAGCGGAGCCGCCTGTCGTGCCAAGGCCGACATATGCACCTTGGTGGGAGGGAGAGACGCTGGACCGAGGGATTGCTGGTTGCCAAAACAACAAACTCTTATCAGCAGTTAAATGCCTGACGCCGGTGATTAACGTCCTGTTGCATGAGACGCCGAGAAAGCCCAGCACAGAGAAATGCTGCAACAGGAAGCGGCAATCTAAGCCATGTCCAGCTGAGAGGGGAGGGCTTCACAGCACCGGATGGTGGTTTGGGGGAAGGAATGGTGAGGTTTTGCATAAATAGCACTGAGAGAAGGATGATCTCAGAGCTGACTTTGACCTGAATGGGATCGGCATGGTCTGAGTTCTTATCTGTAGCGTGATTAAAAGCTGAAGACCTTACTTTGGAAAGTGTCCTGGAGTCATTAACGCACAGGTTTGACTAGCCAGTCCGACACATGGGGTGAGTCTCCAACAGTACGCTGACGACACCCAGCTGTACATCACCACCCCGTCTCAATTCAGGGAGGCGGTTGATGTGATGTGCCGGTGCCTGGACGACGTTAGGATCTGGATGGGGAGAAACAGACTCAGACTCAACCCCGACAAGACTGAGTGGCTCTGGATATTGCCTCCGAAGGACTATGTCGACTGTCCCTCCTTGGTTCTTGAGGGAGAAAAACTAACTCCCTCAGAACGGGTTCGCAATTTGGGAGTCCTCCTAGATCCACAGCTAAAATTAGATCAACACCTTGCAGCTGTGGCTAAGGGGGCTTTTGCACAGGTTCACCTGGTGCACCAATTGCGACCATACTTGGAGAAGGAGGCTCTGCTCACGGTCACTCATGCCCTTGTCACCTCTCGATTGGACTACTGCAATGCGCTCTACATGGGGCTGCCCTTGAAGACTATTCGGAGACTTCAACTGGTGCAAAATGCGGCTGCGCGTGCTGTGGTGGGTGTTTCAAGGTACACCCACGTAACACCTATACTCCGCCAGCTGCATTGGCTGCCCATTGGTCTCCGGGTACAATTCAAGGTGCTGATCATCATCTTTAAAGCCCTACATGGCTTAGGACCAGACTATCTCCGGCACCGCATCCTGCCTCATTCTTCCCTTCGACCGGTTAGGTCCCACAGAGTGGGTCTCCTCCAGGTTCCGTCAGCCAAACAGTGCCGACTGGCGGGGCCTAGGGGTAGGGCCTTCTCTGTAGGGGCCCCTGCTCTCTGGAACCAACTCCCCCCAGAGATCCGAATCATCCCCACCTTGCTGGCCTTCCGAAAAGCCATTAAGACATGGCTCTTCCTGCAGGCGGGGTGAGTCTGAGACGATTTTATATCTGATGTCTCCCCCATGTATGTATGGTGTTTATATGTTTTTTAATTGTTTTTTAATTGTCTTTTTTAATGATTTGTTTGGAGTTTTATAACATGTTGTCCTGAGGGAGTAGGGTGGCATATAAAAACTGCCAAATAAATAAATAAATAAATAAATAAATAAATAAATAAATAAATAAATAAATAAACATAATAGATATTTAGACTAATTTTTAAGTAATTTTAATGGGAGGGGGGTGTTTGTTGGTGTATGTCTGGGGGTGTTAGAGTGAATTGGTTAGAGAATGTGGGAGCCGGGGGAAGGGAATGGAGCCTCCTCTGCTGAGTGTATTAACAGAAGCAGATGGGGGCCCAGACTTGACCCCGGGCTTGGTATGAATGGTATGAGTGAAATTTCTGGCCTGACGGAGAGAGGGAGGGCCAGTGGGATGGGGGATGAGATCTCAGGGATGGTGGAGGGTCGGAGCATTCCGGTGGTGGTTGGGAGAAATAGGTATGGCGGGAACCGAAGGGTAGGCCATCTTTGGAGAACTAGGACTCGCTGTATCAAAGCGATTACTTGTTCTGACCCTTCTGGTGACTTGGGTTCTCAGGGCCCTGGCCTCAGGCTGCTGCTGCTTAATGCCAGATCTGTTGTTAATAAGGCCCCTCTCATCCGAGATTTAATCCTGGAGGAGAGGGCAGATCTGGCATGTATAACTGAAACCTGGCTGGGACAAGAGGGGGGTGTTCCCCTCTCAGAGATCTGCCCAGATGGGTTTCAGGTGCTGCATCAGCCACGACTCCAGGGAAGGGGTGGGGGAGTGGTAATCATCGCCCATAAGAATATTTGTCCTCGCAGGATCCCTGCCCTGGAGATTGTTGGGTGTGAGTCTCTCCTTGTGAAGTTGGACTTAGGGGTTCAGGTGGGCTTGTTGTTGACGTACCTACCTCCCAGCTGCGTTAAAACAGCCCTGCCTGATCTGCTGGAGGCAGTAGCCGGGTTGGCGGTGGAGTTCCCCAGGCTTATGGTTCTGGGGGACTTTAATCTGCCGTCTCTTGGTGAATCTGCGGAAGCAGATCAGGAGTCCATGGCTTCCATGACAACCATGGACCTGACCCAAGTAGTTCAGGGTCCGACCCACAGGGGGACACACATACTTGACCAAGTTTTTCTCTCGGGACAGTGGAATGATGATCTGAAGTTAAGGGGTATAGTCACATCTCCCTTGTCGTGGTCGGATCATTTCCTGCTGAGGTTAGACTTTAGGGCACCATTCCTCCATCACAGGGAGGTGGAACCGATTAAGTGGTTCCGTCCCAGACGCCTGATGGACCCTGAGGGGTTCCAGAAGGACCTTGGGGAGATACCTGAATCCCTTGTCCACAGTCCATCGGAGGCCCTAGTAGCCGCCTGGAATAGGGCGGTGTCTGGGGCTCTGGATAGGATTGCGCCTTTGCAACCTCTCCGTGGCAGCGGATCCCGGAAAGTTCCCTGGTTTACCGAGGAGCTCCGGGAGATGAAACGCCATAGGAGACGTCTAGAGCAACGCTGGAGATCCAGTAAGTCTGAATCTGACCCAACACTTCTAAGAGCCTTTATTAGGACTTATCTAGTGGCGATACGGGCGGCAAAACATTCTCATTTTCCACTCTTATTGCATCCACGGATTCGCGCCCGGCCGCCCTGTTTAAGGTAACTCGTTCCCTCCTTAACATAGAGGGAAAGGAGGAACCTTTACAGGGTAGAATTGAGGAATTTGTGCAGTTTCTGTCGGATAAAGTCGCTCAGATTCGGATGGACCTGGACTCTGATTGGGCAATTCAGGCCGAGATGACAGGGGCAGATCTTAGTCCTATTATATGGGAGGAATTTGAGCCTGCGACCCCTGAGGAAGTGGACAAGGCTATTGGAGCGATGAGCTCCTCCACTTGTTTATTGGACCTGTGCCCCTCCTGGCTGGTTTCCTCCAGCAGGGAGGTGACACGAGGCTGGCTCCAGGTTTTGATTAATACCTCCTTGAGAGAGGGGTCTGTCCCGCAGCCGTTGAAGGTTGCGGTGGTTAGGCCCCTCCTCAAGAAGCCTTCCCTGGATCCAGCAGAATTTAAGAACTTTCGTCCAGTCTCCAACCTAACCTTTGTGGGTAAGGTTGTTGAGAAAGTGGTGGCACTTCAGCTCCAACGGCTGTTGGATGAAACGGATTATCTAGACCCTCTTCAATCGGGTTTCAGGCCTGGCTACAGCACGGAAACTGCTTTGGTCGCACTGATGGATGATCTCTGGCGAGCCCGGGATGGGGGTTTTTCCTCCATCCTGGTGCTACTTGACCTCTCAGCTACTTTCGATACCGTTGACCACGGTATCCTTCTGTGCCGACTAATGGAGTTGGGAGTGGGTGGCACCGTTTTAAGATGGTTCTCCTCCTATCTCTATGGCTGGTCACAGTCGGTGTTAGCAGGGGGGCAGAGATCGACCCCTAGGCTCCTCATTTGTGGGGTGCCTCAGTCCTCTTGCCCCTCTTGTTTAACATCTACATGAAACCGCTGGGTGAGATCATCCGAGGACATGGGGTGAGGTTCCAGCAATATGCTGATGATACCCAGTTGTACATCTCCACCCCATGTCAATTCAGTGAAGCGGTGGGCGTGATGGGTCGGTGCCTGGAAGATGTAAGGGTCTGGATGGGAGTCAACAGGCTCAAACTTAACCCAGACAAGACCGAGTGGATGTGGATATTGCCTCCGAAGGACCATGTAGATCGTCCTTCCGTGGTTCTGGGGGGAGAAAATTTAATCCCCTCGGAACGGGTTCACAATTTGGGCATCCTCCTAGACCCACAGCTGAGATTAGACCAACATCTGATAGCTGTGGCTAGTGGGACCTTTGCACAGGTTCGCCTAGTGCACCAATTGCGGCCCTATTTGGATCAAGAGGCTCTACTCACGGTCACTCATGCCCTTATCACCTCACGGCTTGATTATTGCAATGCGCTCTACATGGGGCTACCCTTGAAGAGTATTCGGAGACTACAGTTAGTCCAGAATGCAGCTGCGCGAGCTGTGGTGGGTGTCCCAAGATACACCCACACTAAGCCCATCCTTCCCCAGCTGCACTGGCTTCCGATTGGTCTCCGGACGCAATTTAAAGTGTTGGTTCTTACCTTTAAAGCCCTACATGGCTCAGGACCAGTTTATCTGCGTGACCGCCTTCTACCGCATTCCTCCCAATGACCAGTACGATCACACAGGATCGGCCTTCTTCAGGTCCCGTCCGCCAGACAATGTCGGCTGGCGGGCCCGCGGGGGAGGGCCTTCTCTGTAGCTGCTCCGACTCTTTGGAACCAACTACCTTCCGAGATCCGTATTACCCCCACCTTACTGGCCTTCCGGAAAGCCGTTAAGACCTGGCTTTTCCGGCAGGCCTGGGGCCAATGACCCTTTGATGAGGTCTTTTCAGATCGGCCCATGTATGTATGTGTAAATGGATTGTATTTTAAATATGTTTTTAAATTGTTTTTCTTATTTGAATATGTATTTCTACTTGTGAGCTGCCCAGAGTCCCCTGGGAGTTGGGTGGCATAGAAATCTTATTAATAAATAAATAAATAAATAAATAAATAAATTTACAGAACTCTCAGCTTGCAACAGTAATAGAGATGGAAGGGACCTTGAGGTCATCTAGTCTAACTCACTGCTCTCACAAGAGAGTATTTCTGATAAATGCCCATCCAGTCTCTTCTTAAAAAAGCTTCCAGTGATGGGGCACCCACAACAACTGGAGGCAATTTAAATTTAAAACCTACATACTACAGTAATATACACTAATCTCCAAAATAAAAGCAAGGAAACACAACATTATAGAATGCTTTCCGTAGTGGGTTCTAAATCCTGTCGCTACCGGTTTGCTCGTACGCGCTCACAATGCTTCTGCGCATGCACAGAAGCGTCCCAGGCGGGTGGGCAGAGCCTCCCGCCGCCGCCGCCACAGGTTGGCCGAACTGGGCCGAATCAGGAGCAACCCACAGCTGAATGCTTTGTGTAGATGCTGACTAGCATTTCTACAAAGCAGTTTCAAGGCAAATGCAAATGAAGCAATCTAAAATTAATAGGGTTATCAGTGCACACAACATAGATGAGTGTGCAGGTAAGTTTATAAGCCCTGTTGTCAAGCAAAGCCAAGCATTTAATAGTGAGGGCCATACCATGTGCACTAATCAAACAGGTGGCAAGAAAGTAAGGGCAGTCAGGCACAACACAGGTTATGTAAACAGTAAACACAGGGTCAATC
This sequence comes from Diadophis punctatus similis, assembly GCA_023053685.1. Taxonomy (NCBI): domain Eukaryota; kingdom Metazoa; phylum Chordata; class Lepidosauria; order Squamata; family Dipsadidae; genus Diadophis; species Diadophis punctatus. Next base: position 1,918,833 of record JALIGW010000074.1, read on the forward strand.
AAAATGGACTCAAATGTCTATACACCAATGCACAGAGTATGAGGAATAAACCGGGTGAATTAGAAATTCAAGTAAATGAGGGAAGATATGATATAGTCGCCATTTCGGAAACTTGGTGGGATGAAACTGACAAATGGAATATACAGCTAGAGGGATTTTAATTATTTAAAAGAAATAGACCAAATAAAAGAGGAGGTGGAGTTGCACTATACATAAGAAATAACTACATCTCTACAGAAATAGAGCACAACAATAATGAAAATTATCTTGAATCCATCTGGGTCAAAATTAAAGGGGAGGGAAATGACATTGCCATAGGTCTATACTATAGGCCACCCAACCAAACAGAGGAAGTAGATGAACTTTTTGCTAGTCAGCTAACTAAGGTATGTAGGAAGCACATCACAATAGTAATGGGGGATTTTAACTACCCTGACATCAACTGGGAGACAAACTCTGCACCAAGTGGAAGATCCAACAGGTTCCTAACAAACCTAGCAGACAACTTTGTTACCCAAAAAGTAGAGAAGGAAACAAGGGGATCAGCCATATTGGACTTAATTCTCACTAACAGAGATGAAATGATAGAAGGTGTTGAAGCTACAGGAACCTTGGGGGCAAGTGATCATGCAATATTGGAATTCAACATTATGCAAACACAAGCAGTAGAACAAAGTCAAACTAGAGTCTTGGACTTTAAGAGAGCTAATTTCAATAAACTTAGAGAAAGTTTGGGAAGGATTCCATGGACAAGAAACCTCAAGGGGAAAACAACTCAAGAAGCTTGGGAAATTTTGAAAAGTGAGATTATAAAAGCCCAGTCTAGCACAATACCAATGAAGAAGAAAAATAATAAGTCTCAAAAGAAACCAGCATGGCTGCATAAAGAACTCTCTGACAAGACTTCCGGTTTTGGCTCCGACGGCGTCGCTGGCGCTCCTCGTTGGGCGTCCTTCCGATTCCCTGTAAAAGCCGCCAGAACAGCTGTCTGGCGGCTTGAAAATCTCTCCCCGGGCGAAGGGGAGAGATGAGAGCGAGACAGGTGGGGTAGAGCCCCCCTAGTGCCCTAGAAGCCAACTTAGGGCGCGAAGGGTGAGGGCTCCCCAGGTAGCCTGTCTGTCGCTCCGGGAAGTCGGAAGCCTCTGCTTAAAGCGGAGCAAGATGCCGCGACCACCGCTGCTGTTACAAAGGAAAGTATAACTATTTTAAACTTAAAGAGAGCAGCCAGAGAAAGGCAGGAGTCCAGAAGGGCATTAGCTTTGACTTTAACTCCACTGCTGGATTTTACTTCGGAAGCAACAAAGTAGCTTAATAAGGAAGAAGTAACAATATGGCGATTGGAGATTTGGGCGTGGAAGAGAAAGATATTTTTGCTTTGTTACCAGCTTTTTCCTATGGAAACCTTTGATCTGGAGAAATGATTTCTTCTCCTTTTGTCTCCTGAATTAACTTACAGTTTTATAAAAGATAAAAGATTAACTGGCTTTGGATTTGGAAAGAATTTTTAAGTATAGATCTGGGCTTTTTTCCCCTGGAAAGACTGTAGTGAATAAAAGAACTGAGTACTCTTCTGATCACATTTTAAAGATGCAATTTACGCCTGCTTTAACATCATTAAAGTCTTTAACACCTGAGAGTTTATTTAATACTTTGAAAGTCATGAAAAATGAGCTGATTATGGAATTCAATTCAAAAATTACTGAAATAGATAAAAAAATGCAGGCTGCTTTGGAGAAGATGAATTTACAACTGAGAGCGGATGTGTTGAAAGTTTGTAAAGGACTAGCAGCAAATATGGAGATTTTGGAAAATGATTTGGAAAAAAATAAGCAAGCTCTGACAAATTCAGAGGAATACATAGCCAAGGTTCAAAATGATATAGTAAATTTGGAAACAGAGGTGTTGATGTCTCAATTTAGAGAGATGAAATTTGCTATAAGAGTGAGGGGCCTGAAGGAGGGAAAATTCGAAAATTTGAAAGGAAGGATGGTAGAGGCCCTGGAGCAGGTGTCTGGAATGTCTAAAGAGGAATTGGCTATGCAAATTGATAAGATATACAGAGTCAATTCTTGGTATGCAAAACAAAACCACTTGCCAAGGGACATTGTAATATATTTCACTACAAGAGCTCTGCGGAACAGAATTACACAGGCGACCTTCAAGAATAATCTTCAGGTAAATGGTCAGGAAATAAGGATATGGAAAGAAATTCCTTCTAAGATGCTCAAAGCTAGAAAAGAATATACCTTCTTGGTCGAGGAACTAAAAAAATGAAATCTACAATACAAATGGAATGCACCAACAGGAGTGATTGTGAAATTTTTGGGAAAAAGATACGGGCTTAATACAATAAAGAAAGCTACAGAATTTTACATCAACATTTTAAAGGCTGATATTTCTAAAATTCCAGTGGAAAGAAGCATGGAAATAATAGAGGAGGAGAAGAAAAATCCAGATATACTTGGTCAAGAGGAAATAATTCCAAAGATTCAAAGTGATTGGCAGAGCCAGATAGATGTTTGCGACGTGGAAAAGGAGACGGAGGATTGGGGTCAGATGGGAGGTGAATCGATAGATTCGAAATTGCCAAGTGACAGATGGTGTTGAAATCTATAGGATGGTTGGAACGATTAACAAGACTGTAATCATTTCTTGTCTTATTATTATTATAATATTTTTTTTGATGGTAGTTTCTTTTTAGATTATTTTATATATATATCATACATTTTGAAGTTAAAAATTTGATATAGTGTAATACTATGTTATTAATATTTTGAGGGATTTTGGGATAAAGTTTAAGGTTTTTGAGGTATAAGGGGTCGGTTTTTACTCTTTTTTATTATTATTACTATATATATTATATATTTTGATTATTATTATTATTATTATCATATATATTATATATTTTGAAGTTGATACTTCAATATATAGCAATATTGTTATTAACATTGTGTTTGATTCTATGATTTTATGACTAATTTTAGAGTTTTAGAGGTATAAGGGGTTATTTTTTTTTAAATATGGGAATAAATAATTTGATGGAATACTTTAAATACTGAGGTATTGTGACTAGGTATAAACATTTAATGTTTAGTTAATGTTTATGTAATATTTACTTAAGTTTTATTCTGTTTGGAAGAAATGTGTTGATTGAAAAGGGGAGGAAAGGTTTACTTTTGTTCCTCTTTTATTTTTATTTCTTATTTATTTCTTATTTATTTCTTATTTATTAATATTAGTTTATAGGTAGATTATATAAAAGATGGAGGTTTAGATATGTAAAGTATAGTTTGAGATGAGGTATGATGTATTAATATAATTTTTTTTTCTTTTTGTTAATCTTTCCTTTTAATTTTTAATTTTCTTTGTTTTGTACTATTATTTTTATTATTATTTTTATCCTTCTGATTGTTTTTTGAATAGTTTTTTAAAAATTTGGAGATAAAGAATTTTTTTTAAAAAAGTGGAAATTAAGAACTTGTTTTGATTTGATTTGATTTAAATTTATTTTATTGAATATTATGCCCTGTACTTTCTCTGGGAAGTCCGGGGGGGGGGGGTTAGGGGGGAAGGGAAGGGGGTGGGTGGGGGTTAGGGGGGAAGAAAAATGAAAAATGATTGTACTTTGTACTGATAAAACTTTTTAAATAAAAAAAAGAACTCTCTGACAAATTGAAAGTCAAAAAGGACAAGTATAAAAAGTGGAAAGAGGGGCGGCAAAACGATCTTATTTTTCCGCTCTTATTGCGTCCGCAGATTCTCGCCCAGCCACCTTGTTTAGGGTGACTCGCTCCCTCCTTGCCAAAGGGGGGAGCGAGGAACACTTGCAAGGTAGAGCTGAGGAATTCGCAGAGTTTCTGTCGGATAAAGTCGCTCAGATCGGGTCGAACCTGGACACCGGCTGGGCAGAGTCCATGGAGTTGACAGGGGCAAGTCTTAGTCCACCGTTGTGGGAGGAGTTTGAGCCTGTTTCTCCCAAAGATGTGGACATAGCCGTGGGGGCGATGGGTGCTTCCACCTGTTTATTGGACCCGTGCCCCTCCTGGTTGATTTCGGCCAGCAGGGAGGTGGCACGCGGCTGGATCCAGGCGGTGGTCACCACTTCTTTGAGGGAGGGATCCATACCGCAGCCGTTAAAAGTTGCGGTGGTGAGACCCTCCTGAAGAAGCCTTCCCTGGATCCAGCGGATTTGAAGAACTATCGTCTGGTCTCCAACTTACCTTTTTTAGGGAAAGTTGTGGAGAAGGTGGTGGCTGCTCAGCTTCTGCGGCTATTGGAGGAAACAGATCATCTAGATACCTATCAGTCGGGTTTCAGGCGCAGCTACAGTACAGAAACTGCCTTGGTCGCTCTGATGGATGATCTCTGGCGAGCCCGGGATGGGGGCAATTCCTCCATTCTGGTGCTACTTGACCTCTCAGCGGCTTTCGATACCATCGACCATGGTATCCTTCTGCATCGTCTCGGCGAGTTGGGAGTGGGAGGCACCGTTTTGCGGTGGTTCTCCTCTTATCTCGCCGATAGAATGCATTCGGTGTTAACAGGAGGGCAGAGATCGTCCCCTAGGCCCCTGTCATGCGGGGTGCCTCAGGGTTCGGTTCTCTCGCCCATCCTGTTTAACATTTACATGCAACCGCTGGGGGAGATCATCCACAGACACGGGGTGAGTTTCCACCAGTACGCTGACGACACCCAGCTGTACATCACCACCCCGTCTCAATTCAGTGAGGCAGTTGATGTAATGTGCCGGTGCCTGGACGACGTTAGGACCTGGATGGGGAGGAACAGACTCAGACTCAACCCCGACAAGACTGAGTGGCTTTGGATATTGCCTCCTAAGGACCATGACAACTGTCCCTCCTTGGTCCTCGAGGGAGCGAAATTAACTCCCTTGGATCAGGTCCGCAATTTGGGGGTCCTCCTAGACCCACAGCTAAAATTGGATCATCATCTTACTGCTGTGGCTAGGGGGGCCTTTGCACAGGTTCGCCTGGTGCACCAATTCCGGCCATACTTGGAGAAGGAGGCTCTACTCACGGTCACTCATGCCCTTGTCACCTCCCGTTTGGACTATTGCAATGTGCTCTACATGGGGCTACCCTTGAAGAGTATCCGGAGACTTCAGCTGGTGCAAAATGCGGCTGCGCGTGCTGTGGTGGGTGTGCCAAGGTACACCCACGTTACACCTATACTCCGCCAGCTGTATTGGTTGCCCATCGGTCTCCGGGTACAATTCAAGGTGTTGATCATCATCTTTAAAGCCCTTCATGGCTTAGGACCAGGCTATCTCCGGGACCGCATTCTGCCTCATACTTCCCTCCGGCCGGTTAGGGCCCACAGAGTTGGCCTCCTCCAGGTCCCGTCAGCCAAACAATGCCGGCTGGCGGGCCCTAGGGGGAGGGCCTTCTCCGTGGGGGGCCCCGTGCTCTGGAACCAACTTCTCCCAGAGACCCGAACCATCCCCACCCTGCTGGCCTTCCGAAAAGCCGTCAAGACATGGCTTTTCCTGCAGGCAGGGGGTAGAGACTAACACATCTGAGCTCTCCCCCGGGTATGTCTGCTGATGGATATTTTTTAAATATTTAATTTTTTAATTTTGAACTTGGTTTTAATTAATGTTTATTTGCTAGTGTTCTTGTATATTGCTGTACGCCGCCCTGAGTCCCTCGGGAGTAGGGCGGCATATAAGAACCAATAAATAAATAAATAAATAAATAAATAAATAAATAAATAAATAAATAAATAAATAAATAAATAAATAAATAAATAAATAAATAAATAAATAAATAAATAAATAAATAAATAAATAAATAAATAAACTAAGGCAGAATACCAGAAAATAGCCCAAGCCTGTAAAGATGAAGTGAGGAAAGCTAAGGCTCACAATGAACAAAGGCTTGCGACAAAAGTAAAAAGTAACAAAAAAAGCTTCTTCCAACATATTAAAAGCAAGAAAAAAGTCAAGGAAACAATTGGTCCATTGCAGGGAGAAAGCGGCAAGAAGGTAACAAGCAACAGGGAGAAAGCAGAGCTACTTAACTCGTTTTTGCATCTGTCTTTACACAAAGGGAAAAAATAGTCCAATCCGTCAAAAACATCATCACAAAAAACGTATTAGGAACACAAGTTAAAATAGGGAAGAAAATGGTAAGTGAACACCTGTCTACTCTAGATGAGTTCAAATCACCAGGACCGGATGGATTACACCCCAAGGTTCTGAAGGAACTGGCAGACGAGATCTCAGAACCACTGAACTATATCTTTCAAAGATCCTGGAGCACCGGGGAACTGCCAGAGGACTGGAAAAGAGCTGATGTAGTTCCCATCTTCAAAAAAGGGAAAAAAATAGATCCAGGAAACTACAGACCTATCAGCCTGACCTCAATACCAGGGAAGATTGACTTCCGGTTTGGATCGCGCCATCGCGGACGCCCCTTCGTTGGGCGCCTTTCCGATTCTTGTAAAAAGCCGCCAGAACAGCTGTCTGGTGGCTTTGAAATCTCTTCCCCGGGCAAAGGGGAGAGATGAGAGCCTGACAGGTGGGGTAGAGCCCCCCCAGCGCCCTAGGAGCCATCTAGGGGCGTGAAGGGAGGGCTCCCCATGCAGCCTGTCTCCAGCTCCGGGAATCAGGAAACCTCCGCTTTTGCGGAGCTAGATGTCGTGACCGCCGCTGCTTCCAGAATGGGATTTACAACTATTTTTGATTTATAGAAGCAGACAGAGAGAAACAGGCGTGAGATGGGCAAGTACTGAAACCTCTTTTTTCTTTTTTCTTCAACTCCTGTGCAAGCTTTCACTTCGGCAAGGAAACAAAGTAACAATATGGCGATTGAGAAGTGAAAGTGACTTTCGTTTTCCCAGAGGCTTTTTTTTTTCTCTTATGGAAACTTTTGACTTGGAAAACTGGCTTTTCTTTCTCTGTCTCCTAACCCTGGATTAAAGTTATAACTGAAAGATTTTTAATAATAAAAGACTACCTGGTTTTGAAACTGGAAAGAACTTCCGGGGGCGGGGCCATGGCGGTGCGAAGCTGAGAAGCAAACCGCTGCAACTTAGCTCGACTTTCTTTGTTTAGACTGCCAAAAATCCGCAGCGTGGAGCCTCGTAGGGGCTAGCGTGAGGAAGGGGAACATTGTGCGAGGACGGGAGGAGGTGCAAACCCCCGCCGAAGCAGATGGAAACCCCAAATCTGAACGAAGAAGAAACCAGCAAACTACGCTGGTCCAGAGGTATGGCCGCCTGAGCATACAGCAAGGAAGGGAGAGATAGAGGAACGGCAAAATATCTATAGATCATTGGAAATATCAGATCAAATTGGATTACAGTTTTTGTTTTCGGAGAACATTCCCTATGAGAAGAGAACGATCGGCACTCCCGAAGGACAATTGAGCCTCCAAAAAAGAACTTAGCGGCGCCTTAGCGGAAAGGAGCGAAAGGCGAGACAAAATAAAATCAAATTAACGGACTGCTTTAAAGGGATACAATCCAGAAAGAACTACGGGATTACGGGAGAAACAGCTGATGGTGGAAAAAGGAATTTATGAGAAAGATTACATCTGAAATACTTAAAGGGGGGGGGGGAAAGAGAGAGAACTGTGACAATGACAATGCAATCTTCTAGAACGCAGACATCTTGAATAGACTGTAAAACAGAGATAGAAGATTGAAGACTCCCCCCCAAAGAGACACTTGTAAGATACAATATACAATACTTGATCAACTTGAAATTGAAAACTTTAATTTATATATTGATTAAACCTATAATTAGTAATATCCTGATATTTAAATTTACTAAAATTACCAAAGTTAAAATGAGCAATACGTAGATACCTAAGTAATTAACTATCACTGTTATTATTATATATTAGGTTTTTTTTTTCTTTTATGGAAAGTAAGAAATAAGAAATAAGATTCTTAAAGGTATTAATAATAATTTGAATTAAGAGACTGAATTAAGGGAATTTATATTTTTTTTCTTTTTTATTATTACTGAATCTCAAACTATTTAGGTTGTTTAGGTTGTGAACTAACAATGATAGAAATTGCTAGTAAATATTTCTGATTTATATAATGAAAAGATAAGTAAAAAAATAATAAGCTCTTGATAGAAATTTACAACATAGAAAATTGATGTTTAAATGATTAAGAATTAATCCTTCTTTCCTATCTCCCTATCTCAAAATACGAATAATATTCTCCAATACTCTCCTTTATCGTACTTTAATGAATTCCTGACCTCCCTTTGATTTCTTTAAACTTTAGACTCTCTACTCCATTCTATTCCACCCTCTCTTTCTCTTTAGTAGCTAATAATATTAACCTCTACTCTCTACCTTAAGTATACCAAATATAAGGATAAAGTATAACGATAAGAACAGGGAAAAATATATGAAAGTGTGGAATAACTTTTTCAGTAGAGTGATCATGTCAACAACAACCACTGTGACAAAACCAATTAAGAAACCAACTCCGGTAACACCTTCAGCGACAGGGCAAAAACTGATTACAGAAATGGCAACTACTGAAAAACAAGGACAAACACCTTCACTACACACTATGCAGGCCACACTAGACAGAATACAAGAATTTATGATGACACAACAAGAAACAATGGTTAAAATGCAACAAACAATATTTAACAACCAAGAACAGACTAACGAAAACTTTGAAGAAGTTAAGGGAAACATCAAAAAATTAGATAATAGAATGGAAGTAATCCAGGGAGTGGTAGCAAAACACGAACAACAAATTAAAAATTTAGAGGAAAAAACTGACATAACCGATAAAAAAAATAGAGGAAACAGAAGAATCACTAAAAGCAAAAAACAAAGAATTGGAGGGGGCTATTGCCCTCCTCGAAATGGAGAAATCAGCATTCTACTTAAGGTTCCAAAACATACCAGAAGTGAAAGAGGAGGAGTTGCGTGAACAGGTAGTAGAGATACTAGCGGAAGCTTTACAGGTAGAAAAAGAAGAAATAAATAGACATATAGATGAAATTTACAGAGTACAAACAAATTTTGCCAAAAGACACAAGTTACCCAGGGAGGTACATGTACGATTTACAAAAAAAGCAATAAGAGACGAAATCTATAAAACCACGAGAACAGAACAAATACTACACAAGGAAAGAGAAATTAATGTATTAAAACAAATCCCCAAACGAATAAGAGAAAAGAGAAGGGACCTACAATACTGTACTGCAAAACTAATAAGACAAGAAATTCCTTTTAGATGGTTGATTCCGGAAGGAATCCTAGTGACATGGAAAGGGAAAAAAATAAAGATAGAAACAATGGAAGAAGCAGACCAATTTATTGAAACACATTTAGAAAAAGAAGGAGAGAGCAGTGCAGAGGGAGAGAGACAAAGTCAGGAAGAAAAAGAAATGATAGAAGAAATGGAGAGAATGAAAAGACAAGAGAGAGAGGGAGATAGGAGGATGAAAACAAAAGAAGTAAGGACTGCGAGATTAACAAGAGCAACGAGTAAAAAATAAAATGCAAAATCAAATTAAAATATTTTCAGTAAACATAAATGGAATCAATTCACCAATAAAAAGAAGACAAATACTCAATAGATTACAGAAAGAAGGTTCAGATATTACATGTTTACAGGAAGTTCACATTAAAAAAGAAGAGTATAAGCTATCACAACAGCCCAAGATAGGTAATCTCTTTACATCCCTAGCCGACTCAAAGAAAAGAGGAATAGCACTATACATCAAAAATTGGTTAAGCCCCAAACAAATATACAGGGACATAGAAGGAAGAATACTCATAGTAGAAATTACCATTGATAAAACTAAAATACTATTAATAGCCATCTACGCTCCCAACAATGGACAAAAAGGATTCTATGCAAAATTATACCAACAAATTATCAAACTAGAGAGAGAAAACATTTGCATAATTGGAGATTTCAATGCAGTAGTAGATGCCAAAGAAGATTATAAATCGGGATCAAAAAAAAATTTCGAAAGGAAAATATTACCCCAAAATTTTTTTGAAATGGTGAATGAATTTAAAATAAAAGATATATGGAGAGAAAGACACCAGAAACAGAACCAATATACATACTTTTCAAACCCACATCAATCCTGGTCCAGACTCGATATGGCCTGGTCAAATATAGAACCAATTATAAAAATAGAGAGTGTAGAAATAGAACCAAACACCTGGGCGGATCACAATCCCATAGTAATTACAGTAAGAGGAATAAGTAAGGTAAGAAGAAGATGGATGATGAGCCAGAAAATAATAAAAGAAAAAGAATTTAAACAATACATGGAGAAAGAATTAACTTTCTTCCTACAGGAGAATTGGAACGAAGATACATCTATACAAAACATTTGGGACACTATGAAAGCATATATAAGAGGACTAACCATTGCCTACTCCATTAAAAAAAATAAAAACAAAAATAAACAAATTAAGGACTTACAAAACAAGATAGGGGAATTAGAACATAAATTACAAGAGACGCCACAAAATAAGGAAATAAAAGAAGAAAAGGAATTAATTAAACACAAAATAAATCTGATATCACAAGAAGAAATTGCACTAAAAATTAAGACATCCAAACAGAACCATTTTGAACATGCTAACAAACCAGGTAGATGGCTGGCTTATAAATTAAGAAAAGAAAAGGAAAAAAAAAACAATACAACAACTAGAGGATTCACTAGGGAAAATGCAGTTTGCAATAGAGGAAAAAAAGAAATAGCACGAGAATACTATAGAGAGTTATACAGCAAAGATACTATACAACTCCAAAACATACAAGATTATCTAAAAAATTCCAACATAGCGCAATTACCAGAGGACATCAAAGACAAGATGGACGAAGAAATAACATTGATTGAATTAGAAAAAGCAATTAAGAATCAAAATAATAATAAAACACCAGGACCGGATGGTATTCCAGCAGAGTATTATAAAGAACTACAAACGATTTTAAAAAATATACAATTAATTACATACAACGAAGTACTAACAAAAGGAGCTATCCCAGACTCATGGACAGAGGCACTGATAACAATCATTCCAAAAGACACCACTATGAAACTTAAGATTCAGAGTTACAGGCCAATCTCGCTGTTGAACTCAGATTATAAAATCTTTGCTTATATAATGGCGGAAAGACTAAAAAAAACGCTCACCAAAATTATACACCCAGATCAAAATGGCTTCCTACCAAACAGACACATTAAAAACAATATAAGAACAATTATAAATATTTTAGAATATTATGAGACACATCCAGGGGAATCCATGGCGCTTATATTCTTAGATGCCCAAAAGGCATTTGATAACTTAAACTGGGACTTCATAATAACTCAATTAGATAAAATGAATTTCGGATAAAATTATATAAGAACAATTAAATCAATATATTCAAAACAAACTGCTAAAATTCTTATCAATGGAGAAACCACAAAAAACTTTAATATAGAAAAGGGAGTTCGACAAGGCTGTCCGCTCTCCCCTTTATTATTTATATTATCATTGGAATCATTATTGCAAAAGGTAAGGGAAAACAAAGAAATAAAAGGACTTAAGATAAAAGAACAGGAATACAAATTACAGGCATTCGCTGACGACTTGGTTTTCAATATAGAAGAACCATTAGAGGTAGGACCAATTTTACTAAAAGAAATAAATGAATTTGGGAAAGTAGCAGGTCTGAAAATTAATAAACAAAAAACTAAAATAATATCCAAAAACCTGACAGACACACAAAACAAGGAACTAGAAAAGAAATTAGAACTACAAACTGTAAAGAAAATAAAATATCTAGGAATTAACCTGTCAGCGAAATGCACCACAATAAAAGAAGGAAACTATATGGAAATCTTAAAACAAATTGAAAAGAAACTAGACAAGTGGAACAAATTACAAATTTCCCTAATAGGTAGAATCGCAGCGATTAAAATGTCAATATTACCCCAAATTCTATACTTATTTCAAACCATACCAATCAAATTAGAGAAAAAAATATTTTGAACAATTAAACAAAACACTAACCAAATTTATATGGGCGGGGAAAAAACCAAGAATCAAATTAAAATATTTACAACAAAATAGGAACCAGGTAGGGTTCGGACTTCCGGACTTTGAATTATATTATCAAGCATCCGCCTTAACATGGATAAAGGACTGGATACAAATTAAAAATAGACGTCTACTGGTACTAGAAGGGTATGACTTACATTTAGGATGGCATGGATTCCTCTGGGATGATAAACATAAAACACACTCATACTTCAAAAGACATAAAATTAGAGACTCTCTCCTAGGAATTTGGCTTAAGATCAAAAAACAATACTATACAAAAATACCACCCTGGTTCTCTGGTATGGAAGCCATTACATACCCAAACACAACAAATCTGGAAAAAATGGTTACATATGAAGAAATACTGGAAGAAGGAGGTGCCTTAAAATCCATATCAAAATTAGAACAGGAAGGAATTAAGATCGATTGGTGGCCATACTTTCAAATTAAGAACAGATTAGAAAATGACAAGAGAAAATACGGAATACAAAAACTTAAATCAGAATTAGATAAAATTTTACTAGGTCAAGAACAAAAAGCAATAACTAAAATATATAAATTTCTTCTAAAAAATAAAACACAAAAAGACATAATAAAGGGAAATATGATAAGTTGGACGAAAAATTTTGGACATGATATACAAATTAATCAATGGGAAAAAATTTGGAACCAGAACTACAAAATGACAAAATCAGTCTCATATAAAGAAAATTATTATAAATTATTCTATAGATGGCACCTCCCCCCAGCGAGATTGGCAAAAATGTATAAAAATTTACCACCGAATTGTTGGAGATGCCAGCACAAAACTGGATCTTATTATCATATGTGGTGGACCTGTCCAAAAATTTATTTATTTATTTATTTATTTATTAAACGCTCTTATAGGCCGCCCAATCCCGTGGGACTCAGGGCGGCGTACAACATAAATAAGAAGCGTACAATTTTAAAAACAATAGTCATAATTTACATTATAAATATAATTAAAAAAGACATTGTAAGAGCAACATTCAGGGGGAATCTAGTTGTCCTATTCACCCCATCTGCCGGAAGAGCCATGTTTTTAAGGCTTTACGGAAGGCCAGCAGGGTGGGGATGGTCCGGATCTCTGGTGGAAGTTGGTTCCAGACGGACGGGGCTCCCACAGAGAAGGCCCTCCCCCGCGGCCCCGCCAATCGACATTGTTTAGCCGACGGGACCCGGAGAAGGCCCTCTCTGTGGGACCTAACCGGTCTTAGGGAGGTATGTGGTAGGATGCGGTCCCGCAGGTAACCTGGCCCTGAGCCATGTAGGGCTTTAAAGGTAACGACCAACACCTTGAATTGCGACCGGAGACTAATTGGTAGCCAATGCAGCTGGCGAAGGAGAGGTGTTACGTGGGTGTATCTCGGCACACCCACTACCGCTCGCGCAGCTGCATTCTGTACCAGTTGGAGTCTCCGGATGCTCTTCAAGGGTAGCCCCATGTAGAGCGCGTTACAGTAGTCTAGCCGTGAGGTGACAAGGGCATGAGTGACTGTGAGCAAGGCCTCCCTCTCCAAGTAAGGTCGCAATTGGTGCACAAGACGGATTTGTGCAAAGGTCCCCCTAGCCACAGCTGAAAGATGTTGCTCCAATTTTAGCTGTGGGTCTAGGAGGACACCCAAATTGCGAACCTGTTCTGAGGGAGTCAATTTTTCTCCCCCGAGAACCAAGGAGGGACAGTCGACATAGTCCTTGGGAGGCAATATCCAGAGCCACTCAGTCTTGTCTGGGTTGAGCCTGAGTCTGTTCACTCCCATCCAGACCCTCACATCGTCCAGGCAGCGGCACATTACATCAACTGCTTCACTGAACTGACACGGGGTGGAGATGTACAACTGGGTATCGTCAGCATACTGCTGATACCTCACCCCATGTCGTCGGATGATCTCACCCAGCGGTTTCATGTAAATGTTAAACAGGATGGGCGAGAGGACTGAGCCCTGTGGCACCCCGCAAACCAGGGGCCTAGGGGCCGACCTCTGTCCTCCTGTCAACACCGACTGCGTCCTGTCAGAGAGGTAGGAGGAGAACCACCGTAAAACAGTGCCTCCCACTCCCACCTCCCCAAGACGACGCAGAAGGATACCATGGTCAATGGTATCGAAAGCCGCTGAGAGGTCAAGTAGCACCAGGATGGAGGAGTGACCCCCATCCCGGGCTCGCCAGAGATCATCCATCAGCGCGACCAAAGCAGTCTCCGTACTGTAGCCGCGCCTGAAACCCGATTGAAAGGGATCCAGATAATCAGTATCCTCCAATAGCCGCAGGAGTTGGAGCGACACCACCTTCTCAACAACTTTACCCAAAAAGGGTAAGTTGGAGACTGGACGGAAGTTCTTTAAATCCGCTGGGTCCAGGGAAGGCTTCTTGAGGAGGGGCCTCACCACCGCAGCTTTTAAAGGCTGTGGGATGGATCCCTCTCTCAAAGAAGCGATCACAACCGCCTGGAGCCAGCCGCGTGTCACCTCCCTGCTGGCAGAAACCAGCCAGGAGGGGCACAGGTCCAATAAACAGGTGGAGGCGCTCATCGCTCCTATGGCCTTGTCCACATCCTCAGGAGTGACCGGTTCAAACTCGTCCCAAATAACAGGACTAAGACTCACCCCTGTCATCTCGGCTTGCCCTGTCCAAATGGAGTCCAGGTCTGTCCGAATCTGAACGACTTTATCCGCCAGAAACTGAGAAAATTCCTCAGCTCTGCCCTGCAAGGGATCTTCAACTCCCTCCTTGGCTAGGAGGGAGCGAGTCACCCTAAACAGGGCGGCTGGGCGGGAGTCGGCGGACGCAATAAGAGCGGAAAAATACGCGCATTTTGCCGCCTTTATCGCCACTAAGTAAGACTTAATGTAAGTTCTTAAAAGTGTCCGGTCAGACTCAGCTTTACTGGTTCTCCATCGTCGCTCTAGGCGTCTCTTTTGGCGCTTCATCTCCCGGAGCTCCTCAGTAAACCAAGGGGCCCGCCGGGATCCGCTGCCACGGAGAGGCCGCAAAGGCGCAATCCGATCTAAGGCCCCCGTTGCCGCCTGATTCCAAGCAGCCACTAGGGCCTCTGATGAATCGTGTACCAGGGAGTCAGGTATTTCCCCAAGTTCCCTCTGAAATCCTTCAGATTCCATTAGGCGCCTGGGGCGGAACCACTTAATCGGCCCCGCCTCCTTGCGGTGGAGGAGTGGTGCCATGAAATCCAACCTCAGAAGGAAATGATCTGACCACGACAAGGGTACTGTGACTAAACCCCTCAGCCTCAGATCATCTCTCCACTGCCCCGAAAGAAACACAAGGTCAAGCGTGTGGCCCCCCTCATGAGTCGGACCCTGAACTACTTGGGTCAGGTTCATGGTTGTCATGGAAGCCATGAACTCCTGGACTGCCTCCGAGGTTTCACCGGGCGATGGCAGATTAAAGTCCCCCAGCACCATCAGCCTGGGGAACTCAATCGCCAGCCCTGCTACCGCCTCGAGCAG
This sequence comes from Diadophis punctatus similis, assembly GCA_023053685.1. Lineage (NCBI taxonomy): Eukaryota > Metazoa > Chordata > Lepidosauria > Squamata > Dipsadidae > Diadophis > Diadophis punctatus. Next base: position 1,934,377 of record JALIGW010000074.1, read on the forward strand.
AACAGGCAGGGCCTTTGTAACGTAGCTAGGAGGCAGGTACGCTAACAAAAGGCCCACCTGGACCCCTAAGTCCAACTTCAGAAGGAGCGTCTCACACCCAACAATCTCCGGGGCAGGGCTCCTTCGAGGATTAAGGTTCTGGCGAGCTATAATCGCCACTCCTCCACCCCTTCCCTGGGGTCGCGGCTGATGCTGCACTAAGAACCCGTCCGGGCACATCTCGGAGAGGGGAACCCCCCCCTCCTGGCCTAGCCAGGTCTCAGTGATGCATGCCAGGTCTGCCCCCTCTTCCAGGATTAAATCCCGTACAAGGGGGGCCTTGTTGGCAATTGACCTGGCATTCAACAGCAGCAGCTTGAGCCCAGGGCCCTGACATCCCTGATTACCAGGACCTCGGGTTGAGCAAGATGGAACCAAATTAGAGGGGCCGGAACAAGGAATCGCTTGGAGACAGCGAGTTCTCGTTCCCCGAGAGCGGCCTACCCCCCTGCTCCCGCCATACCTACCTCTCCCTGTAATGACCTTAATGCTCCCGTCCCCCCTCGCACCAGAGATCCCCTCCCCCCCCCAACTGGTCCCCCTCTCTCCCAGCAGACCATGCATACCAGTCATACTGAGCCTGGGGATGGACTGAAACCCCTCTCCGCTTCTGTTTCCACACTCAGCAGAGGGGGGCAAAGACCCAATCCCCAGCTCACTCATTCTACCACTGTCAGTCACATAATCTCTATCACCCAATCATAACACATTCATAGCCCAAACCATTAATAAAATCGCAGTATTTCCGGGGGTTAAAAACAATAAGAGCAATAGGAGGCAGATATAGGCAACCTCCAAACACGGTATAGCTTAGTTCTTAATATTGCCTTAATCTCAGTCTTGTTGTTATTTTCTTTGTGAATCCAAAATCCGTTGCCTCTGCTGCAGCAGTAAAAATGTCCAACAGCTGCCCCCGTGATGGTAGAGGGAAAACTGAGTCCCGTTTAGCATTAAGGGGCATCGTTCGAAAGCCAGGCCCATTCCCTCGCCTAACAGAATGTTGTCCCAGGCTTGGTCGCCGCCAATACTGCGCGTTATAACGGAGGAGTTGAAGATCTGGGATCCAAACGCCGTATGATGTTAGTCTAATGTCCTGGTTGCCCGCCTGGAAACCAGGCCAGTCCAGTCTCTGGGGGGTTCTTTCCAAAGGGCCTCTCGTCGCCAAGATGACAAGCAACGACATCGAAATGGCCATCCCCGGTGCCACTCTTGTCCGACTCATCTGCAGCAAGTCCGAACCTCAGCTCTTATCTCCGGGAGCCAGTATTCCCCAAAAGGGCAGCTTGCCGCAGCAGCGATAAAACCACGGCAAAAAACAACAACACACCAGCAATAATGGTCTTTTTGCAAGAGAGCCCAACCCAAATCTTCGTGGCCGAGAGTCAGCTCCGAGATTTTTTTTTTGTTTTTGTTTTTTCTTAAAGCATAGGAAAACCGTTCGGTATTACAGCATAGGAAATCCGTTCGGTATAAATATAAATATAAATACCTGGGAATATAAAATAAAAAACTTCTAGAATACAATCAAAAACTGGTTAACAGAAATTACACAACAAGATATAGATATTAAACCGGAAACCTTCTTATTGGGAATTATTAATCAAAAAATGGAAAAGAAACACTACTATATTACTTTACATATATTAACAGCGGCAAGAATAATAATAGCACAAAATTGGAAACTAAATGATATTCCCGATGAAAGCAGTATAATTAGGAAAATTTTGGATTGTGCCGAAGCAGATAAATTAACTATGGAACTAAAAGGAAAGGAAGACTCCGATTACTACGAAATCTGGAATTTATTTTATAACTGGTACGAAAAACGAAAACAAACACCATCAATGTAACAAATGTAAATATAAGCTAAATAAGACATATAGAAACTGGAATAAGAAATTTATAGGAAAATTAGCTATATTATATCAATGTACATGTATATTATGATATTACAAAACCAAAAACACCTTATTTTTTCTATACTATTATTATTATTATTATAAATACTATCATTAATATCACCACTGTTGTATTATCATCAATGTCATTGTTAACATTACTACTACTATGATTGACTTATAAAATATATTATAAAAATACAACACAAAAATTGAGAACTACATAAAAATAGATCGCTAATACATACTTGCCGTAGAATAAATTATAGAAATTGACAGCTTTATAGCTGTATGTGTTTTTTATGTTTCGTATATGTTTATATTGTATTTGTTATTGTCATAAATGTTTTCTTTTGTATGTCTTTTTTTAATGTAAATAACTCAATAAAAATTATTTTTTTAAAAAAAAGAAACTGGAAAGAACTTTAATTAGGCATCTGGCTTTTTTTTTCTTTTTTCTTTGTATTCTTTTGAAACACCACAATGGCTTCAAAATCTGGAAAGATTGTTTTGAGTAAAAGAAATGACTATCCCTCTGGTTATATTTCTAAAACGCAACTTAATACTGAGTTAACACCTCCACAGCCTTTGACACCTGAAAATTTATTAAATAATTTAAAGATTATGAAACATGAACTGACTTTGGAATTTAATCAGAAAATTAGTGAGATAGACAAAAAAATGCAGGCTGCTTTGAAGAATATGAATCAACAACTTAGGTTGGACGTGTTAGAGGTTTGCAAAGGATTAGCAACAAATATTGAAGTTCTGGCAGAACGTATTGAAACAAATAAACAAGCTTTGGCAACCTCAGTGGAATACATAGATAAAATTCAAAATGACATTGCAAATTTTGAAACAGAGGTGTTGATGACACAGTTCAGATCAATGGAGGTTGCTATAAGGGTCAGAGGATTGAAGGAGGGATTATATGAAGATTTAAAAGGAAGGATGGTTGATGCTTTGGATCAGGTGTCTGGAATCTCTAAAGTGGAACTGGCTACACAAATCAACAAGATATACAGAACCAACTCGTGGTATGCTAAACAAAAACATTTACCAAGGGACATTGTCATATATTTTACTACAAGAGCCTTACGGAATAGAATTATACAGGCAACGTTTAACAATAATCTTAAGGTGAATGGTCAGGAATTAAAGATCTGGAAAGAAATCCCCTCTAAAATGCTTAAAGCCAGAAAAAGTTACACTTTTCTGATTGATGAACTCAAAAGATTAAATTTACAATATAAATGGGAAGCGCCAGTAGGAGTAGCGGTGAAATTTTCTGGAAAAAGATACCGGCTTAATACGATAAAAAAAGCTACTGAATTTTATGTCAATGTTTTAAAGGCTGATATATCCAAAATTCCAGAGGAAGGATATATGAAAGTAAAAGAGGAGGAGGAGGGGAAGCCATCCCTGTTGGATCAAAAGGAAATAGATTTAAAAAACCAAAAGGAGTGCCAGAGCCAGACAGTCGGGGAAAAGGAGATGGAGGATCGGGACCAGATGGGAGACGAGTTGATAAATTCAAAATCATTGAGTTATTAAAAGATGCAACTATCAAGATACAAAAAGATGTGGTGTTGAAATATATTGGACGGATAGAGACTAATATGATTGTACTTTTCCTTTTCTCTTCCCCCCTTTATTTATATATATATATATATATATATATATATATATATATATATATATATATATATATATATATATATATATATATATTTGAAGATTTGTCTTTCTTTTTTTAAGATCTTAAAGATTTTTTGTTCTTTGAAGTTAATAAGTTAATGTAGAATAATATTAGGTTATTAATATTATGATGAAATTTAATATTTAATGATTACCTATGTAATATTTAGTTAAGTTTTATTTAACTTTGAGGCTATTTTTAATGTTAATAATATTAGATATATACAATTTTTTGAAGATTTGTTTTTCTTTTTTTAAGACTTTAAAGATTTTTTGTTTTTTGAAGTTAATAAGTTAATGTAGAATAATATTATGTTATTAATATTATGATGAAATTTAATATTTAATGATTACTTATGTAATATTTAGCTAAGTTTTATTTATCTTTGAGGTTATTTTTAATGTTAATAATATTAGTTTAAGATTTTTGTATTTTATATTTAGCTATTATTTATATAATATTTACTTTGCACAAGGTAGAGGATTGAAGGGAGGAGGAAGGAAGTTTGTTTATTTTTTTCCCTCTTTTTTATTTTCTCTCTATTTTATTTTAGTTATGCTTTTCTTGTATTGTTAAAGAGATTTTTCTTTCTTATTTTTCTCTCTTTTTTGTATCTTTATTATTGTATACATAGACGATATATTATTAGTGTATAATTTGGAGTTGAAGCTTTCAAAAAATAATGTTCTTTTTTTATTAACTTAATTTAAATTTATTTAATTGATATTATGCCCTGTATTATCTCTGGGAAGTCCGGGGGGGAGGGAAGGGGGTGGGCTAGGGGGGAGAAAAAATAAAAAAATGTTTGTACTTTATATTTAATATTTAGCTACTATCTATGTAATTTTGTACTAATAAAACTTTTTGAACAAAAAAAAAGTACCAGGGAAGATTCTGGAAAAGATAATCAAGCAACGAATCAACAAACACCTAGAAGCAAACAAAGTAATAACCAAAAGCCAACACGGGTTTGTCAAAAACAGATCATGCCAGACTAATCTTATTGCATTCTTTGACAAAGTGACAAAATTAGTGGACCAGGGGAATGCTGTTGATATAGTTTACTTGGACTTCAGTAAGGCATTTGATAAAGTAGACCATAACCTATTACTAGATAAAGTAGAAAAATGTGGGTTAGACAGCAACACCACCAGATGGATTCAAAATTGGCTGACCAACCACACTCAACGAGTAGTGCTCAATGGAACTGCATCTACATGGAGGGAAGTATGCAGTGGAGTACCCCAAGGCTCTGTTTTAGGCCCAGTACTCTTCAACATCTTCATCAATGACTTGGACGAGGGGATAGATGGGGAACTCATCAAATTTGCAGATGACACCAAACTGGCAGGAATAGCCAACTCTCCAGAAGATAGGCTCAAGATACAGAAGGATCTTGACAGACTTGAACATTGGGCGCTATCAAACAAAATGAAATTCAATGGTGAAAAAAGTAAGGTTCTACATTTAGGCAAGAAAAACAAAATGCAGAGGTACAGCATATGTGGTACCTTGCTCAACAGTAGTAACTGTTGAGCCGAGATGGTGCAGTGGTTAAATGCAGCACTGCAGGCTACTGCTAGTTCAGCAGTTCAGCTGTTCAAATCTCACCGGCTCAAGGTTGACTCAGCCTTCCATCCTTCTGAGGTCGGTAAAATGAGGACCCAGATTGTTGGGGGCAATATGCTGAACTCTGTAAACCGCTTAGAGAGGGCTGTAAAGCACTATGAAGCGGTATATAAGTGTAAGTGCTATTGCTAACTGTGAGAGGGATCTTGGAGTCCTAGTGGACAACCGTTTAAATATGAGCCAGCAGTGTGCAGCAGCTGCCAAAAAAGCCAACACAGTTCTAGGCTGCATCAACAGAGGGATAGAATCAAGATCACGTGAAGTAATAATACCACTTTACAATGCCTTGGTAAGGCCACACTTGGAATACTGCATTCAGTTTTGGTCGCCACGATGTAGAAAGGACGTTGAGACTCTGGAAAGAGTGCAGAAAAGAGCAACAAAGATGATTAGGGGACTGGAGGCTAAAACATATGAAGAACGGTTGCAGCAACTGGGTATGTCTAGCTTAATGAAAAGAAGGACTAGGGGAGATATGATAGCAGTGTTCCAATATCTCAGGGGTTGCCACAAAGAAGAGGGAGTCAAACTATTCTTCAAAGCACCTGAGGGTAGAACAAGAAGCAATGGGTGGAAACTAAACAAGGAGAGAAGCAACTTAGAACTAAGGAGAAATTTCCTGACAGTTAGAACAATTAATCAGTGGAACAGCTTGCCTCCAGAAGTTGTGAATGCTCCAACACTGGATGTTTTTAAGAAGATGTTGGATAACCATTTGTCTGAAGTAGTGTAGGGTTTCCTGCCTAAGCAGGGGGTTGGACTAGAAGACCTCCAAGGTCCCTTCCAACTCTGTTATTATTATTATTATTATTACAATAACTTTATCTTTACAAAGTACTGTACTTACAAACACAATAGTTTGCAAAGTATAGTACTTAAAAACCAGAGCAGTTCCCAAAGTGCTTACAAACAGTACAGTACTATAGAACAAAAAAGAATATTTTAAAATACTTACAGAAGCAATTTTAGCACTCAGTTCTAGCACTAGTCCTCTAGCCCACACAGCACCAAAACAAAAACAAAATTGGCGCCATTCCGGCTGCAAAAATCACTGGATCTTGTTTGGCTATGTGACCAGGGACAAAAAAACCCCCTGCTGGCTTCAGGAAATTGCATGTCCTAACCCCGAACAGCACAGGCAAGTCACAGAGTTTAAAATGGCCACCGCTGCAGCAGTGACTGAATCCAAGTCACATGGCTACAGAGGCCTCTTTTTGATCGCAGTTTTGAATTTCTAACGTCAGTACCCTTTCTGAATAAATTAGTTCTTGTGAAAATTTGCTAAATGAACGTTCATACCTGGGGGATTGCCTGCAGCTGGATCAAAAGTTTCAGTTTTCTCAGCTACATATTTAGTTGCTTTTTATTGAAGTGTTTCTTCAGCTATAAGTATTTACAAGTAGTCTTTGCTTTACGACCTGTCACGGTGTTTTGCAGTGACATGACCGCTATTTGCAAAACTGGCAAAAACGTCATTTCAAATTAATGGGTTTGTTTAACCACGGCTGCATTCACATAACAATGGCAGCTTTTACTTAATGACTGCTGGAAAAAAAGCTGGAAATTTACTTCTAGTCATGTGGGTGCCCCAAATTACAACTGTAACAATTTACGACCATAATTCCAGGCTCAATTACAGCCGTAAGTCGAGGAGTACCTGTATGCATATTTTATTCTTAGACATACTGTATATCCCAATCAGTAAAGGGAATTTCTAACATTTAATCAATCACTGACATGATCAAGATTCAGAGATCAACTTGACTGTCACCTGCTAGCATGAATAAAGCAAGAGAGGTTGCACAAATTCCAATGAAACTCCTGAACTCAAAGTTCTAAGTTTTACAAAGAAATGTGCTAACTCTCAGAATAGTGTTTTTTAACCTCAGCAATGTTCAGATGTGTGGACATCAACACCCAGAAGTCCCCAGCCAGCATGTTTTAAATATATATATCTCACATATATATACACATAAATTCATCCATTCATGATGGCATTTTAAAGAAAATCCAAAAATTGCTTCATACCAAGTTGGACTACTGGCCCTCTAATTGTGAACAGTGACTCCCACAATTTCTAACAAGATTATTTTCAAGCCCTACCTGAAAATTCAAAGAATTCAATTGTGACCTTCTCTGTGAAAAATGTAAGCTTCGTGAAAAATGAAATAGAGTTATGGCCTGACACTGGATTTCACAAACCTAATTTGATAGTATCTGCAGGGGTGGCAATGCGTCTGTGCACAGACCAAAGGAACTTTATATTTTAAAGTCTTCCCTTCATATATGTTCATTCTATCATACCATTTTGGATACTTAATGAGTATGGACCTATAGCCCCACTCTAATGTGACCAACACTGCATTAATGGGCAGAGCAACCAACAATGTGTATATTTGGTTCATAGTTTTATCTAATCCTTGTTAACTTTAATGTTTTTATCAGGGGTGGGTTCCTCCCGGTTCGGACCGGATCGCCCGAACCGGTAGCGACCCGCTGGTGACGTCACTGAATTGGATCGGCCGGTGCCAGTCTGTGGGCACCGCCATCTTTTTTTTTAATTTTTAGAATTTTTTTTACTGTTTTGAAGTATTTTCCTTTTCTGCTGCTTGTAAAAGGGCGCTCCCACCCGCCCCCGGGTTTATACTGACCTTTATTCCTTTGCCCGAAGCACAGCTGATCAGCTCCTCAGCTGTGTTTCGGGCTGATTCGAGCTATGGAGCTATGGAGCATGGGGGGAATTCCTCCATCCTGGTGCTACTTGACCTCTCAGCGGCTTTCGATACCATCGACCATGGTATCCTTCTGCATCGTCTCGGCGAGTTGGGAGTGGGAGGCACCGTTTTGCAGTGGTTCTCCTCTTATCTCGCCGATAGGATGCAGTCAGTGTTAACAGGAGGGCAGAGATCGTCCCCTAGGCCCCTGTTATGCGGGGTGCCACAGGGGTCGGTTCTCTCGCCCATCCTGTTCAACATTTACATGAAACCACTGGGGGAGATCATCCGCAGACATGGGGTGTGTTTTCACCAGTACGCTGATGACACCCAGCTGTACATCACCACCCCGTCTGACTTCAGTGAGGCAGTTGATGTAATGTGCCGGTGCCTGGACGTTAGGATCTGGATGGGGAGGAACAGACTCAGACTTAATCCCGACAAGACTGAGTGGCTTTGGATATTGCCTCCTAAGGACTATGACAACCGTCCCTCCTTGGCTTTCGAGGGAGCGAAACTGACCCCCTCGGACCAGGTCCACAACTTGGGGGTCCTCCTAGATCCACAGCTAAAATTGGATCATCATCTTTCTGCTGTGGCTAGGGGGACCTTTGCACAGGTTCGCCTGGTGCACCAGTTGCGGCCATACTTGGAGAAGGAGGCTCTACTCACGGTCACTCATGCCCTTGTCACCTCCTGTTTGGACTACTGCAATGCGCTCTACATGGGGCTACCCTTGAAGAGTATCCGGAGACTTCAGTTGGTGCAAAATGCGGCTGCGCGTGCTGTGGTGGGTGTGCCTAGGTACACCCACGTGACACCTATACTCCGCCAGCTGCATTGGTTGCCCATCGGTCTCCGGGTCCAATTCAAGGTGTTGATCACCATCTTTAAAGCCCTTCATGGCTTAGGACCAGGTTATCTTCGGGACCGCATTCTGCCTCACACTTCCCTTCGACCGGTTAGGGCCCACAGAGTTGGCCTCCTCCAGGTCCCGTCGGCCAAGCAATGCCGGCTGGCGGGCCCTAGGGGGAGAGCCTTCTCTGTGGCAGGCCCCGTGCTCTGGAACCAACTCCCCCCAGAGACCCGAACTATCCCCACCCTGCTGGCCTTCCGAAAAGCCGTTAAGACATGGCTTTTCCTGCAGGCTGGGGGTAGAGCCTAACTCCTCCTGAGCTCACCCCCAAGTATGTATTGTTGTTGTATGGTTTTTGGATGGTTTTAACATTGTGTTTTTAATTTTTATATTTGATTTTAATTAATATTTATAGTTGGTTATTCTTGTATTTCTTTCTGTTGTACGCCGCCCTGAGTCCTTCGGGAGTTGGGCGGCATATAAGAAAACCAAAATAAATAAATAAATAAATAAACCTTGGCAATTTTAAGATGTGTGAACTTCAACTTCCAGAATTCCCCAGCCACCAAGGAAAAGAGAAAAGAGCTAGAGGAACAGATCCACAGATTTTCCATTACTTTACAGATTACAATGTAAACTAATTTAGTCTGTAATAATAGACTTTTATCTTCAGTGTAATCTTCAAATTAGTGGAACTTCTTTATGTCAAATTATGTGAAATCAAATATTTCATTTTAAATGAGGGGTTTTAACCTTATAAAGCAGTGATGGCGAACCTATGGCACGGGTGCCACAGGTGGCACGCAGAGCCATATCTACCGGCACGTGAGCCGTTGCCCTAGCTCAGCTCCAGCACGCATGTGTGTGAATGCCAGCTGATTTTTGGCTCGCGCGGAGGCTCTGGGAGGGTGATTTTGGCCTCCAGAGGGCCTCCGGGGTGGCGGGGGCGTTTTTGCCCTCCCCAAGCTCCAAGAAAGCCTCTGGAGCCTGGGGAGGGCACAAAACGGGCCTACTGGGCCCACTGGAAGTCGGGAAACGAGGAGTGGGGGGGGTCACGCATGCATGCGCAGGGGGGTGGGGCAAGTGGGGGGCTTTGAATTATGGGTGCGGGCACGCATGAGCGTGCGATAGCGCATGCGCGCACTATTTCGGCACCCGAGGAAAAAAAGGTTAGCCATCACTGTTATAAAGTATTAACTCTATAATCATTTTTAAGTAAAACACATTAACCACAAAATATTGTAGTTATGAGGGTGAAGGGTCATTCTCTGATCTTGTGGGTTGGTTTCCAAAGGTTTCATTACCAGGCTAGGTAACATCTTCAGCAGAGTTTAGGGGATGTCGGTGTCAATGTTCTTCTGTTTTTAATGGCTTCATCTTTGTGGGTATGGTGTTTAGTAAGTAGGTGGTGTATGGTTTGTTTAGCCAGGTTGATGTCAATTGAGGTGAAGAGAGTGGCGACATCGAAGGAGACCATGATCTCTTCCTTGTTGAACTTGGTGTGCTTGATGCATTGGAGAAATTGTTCGGAGGAGTTTATTGAGTGGGTTGAGTCGTTGACCAGGTGTCTGAGTTTCCTCTGCAAGGTTTTTGCTAGTTTGTACATCGGTGTTCCAGGTAGAGACACAACTGGGTGTAAGGGGATCCCGTTCTTTTGTATTTTGGGGAGTCCGTAGAACTTGGGTGTGGAGGAGTCTTGTGGTTGCATGTGCTTTCTCTCTAGTGGTGTTAGCTGTTTTTCTTTTTCCATTTTTCTTAGGGTGTCCTTTACTTTGTTCTCTAGCTGTTTCGTTGGATCACTGTGGATTATTTGGTAGGTGTTGGTGTAGTTTAGGTGGTTTTCGGCTTTGCTGATGTAGTCAGTTATGTTCATTACTACCGTCAGTCTGCCTTTGTCTGCCGGTAGGATGACAATGCTTTTGTCTTGTTTCAGTGTCTTTAGTGATCTTGTCAGAGTGTGCACAGCGTGACTACTATTTTGAGACAACCCAGGAAAAAATACAGTACACAGAGGTTTGTCTTACAAACAGTGGTTTATATACAAGACTTCTATATACATACACACACACACGTGGTAGGCACATACCAGGCAAGCAATCAAATTTCAACTCTACACTGAGAACTACAATGCAGATTGAACACAATGAGGAGAGATACACCCTCTCATGGCCTCCCTTATATAGACAGCTTCTTAAAGCGGCAGTAACCCTGCTGACTCATCCTCATTGCATCAGCATTTCAGTTTACAGCCTTACATCAGCTGGTCAGCTATTAAATCATCATTACTCTGACAGATCTCTTCTCCTTTTGGCGGAGTGTTTCGTTTTGTCTGTTGCATTGCACGTTGGGGATGATTCTTTGCCTGATCTCTTCTTGTGTTTCTTGGTCCAGGTGGTTCGTTTTTAGAATGGATTCGAGATTGGCTAGGAATTCAATGGGGTCAGCATCTTTGTGGTTGAAATTGAGGCAGTGTGTGAGGACAGTCTATTCGTCGTCAGAGGTCTGCTGGAGAGATTTCTGATCCATAGTTCTGAGTTGTTGTCTTATGGTTTTGGGGTGATGGTATTGAGTTTCTCTTGTAGTGAGTTGCATTTTTGGGTTTGCATTTTGTTGGCATTTTTGGGTTTGCATTTTGTTGGCATTCCTGTGGATCATGTGTTCTAAGGTGTCTGTCAGGTCTTGTCCGATGGGAGTTGAGGCATGCGGTTTTTTGTTGTCAATGATGCGTTGATATTTTTCCAGGTGGTTGTGGGCATCAGTGATCATGAATCGAAGCATTTTGCAGAGGCATTTCTGGAGGAAGTGTTCACAGGAAGTGTTCACAGGTCGACTGTCGTCTCATAGTGAAAGTCTCCCAGCGGCGGGGAAGTTTAAGCATTGCACGCCCATGTAGGTTTGCAATAGTGGCAAATATCTGTAGCTCGGGTGTAGGATGAGGGTGAAGGTTCGTTCTCTGAGCTTGTGGGTTGGTTTCCAAACATTTCATCACCAGGCTAGGTAACATCTTCAGCAGAGTTTAGGAGATGTCAGTGTCAATGTTCTTCTGTTTTTAATGGCTTCAGGTGTGGATGTTCTGTTTATAAGGGCTTCAGGCATGGGTGTGTCAAGGTGTGGGTGTGTTGACACGCCCACACCTGAAGCCCTTGTAAACAGAAGAAGAGACACCAACATCCCCTAAACTCCGCTGAAGATGTTATCTAGCTTGGTAACGAAACGTTCGGAAACCAACCCAGAAGCTCGGAGAACGAACCTTCACCTTCATCCTACACCCGAGCTACAGCTATTCACCACTATTGCAAATGTTGTAGTTACTCTAAGCGAGCACTAGGTTGTGCCATAACCTGAGACTGTCAAGCAGGAGACAGCAGGAAAAAAGCCCTTTTCCCTCTTTTAGCACTACAATCTTTAAGCCTATATTGAAAGCATAATTGGATTTTTAAAATTGTACAGAAACACAAATATAGAGAAACCGCAATGGTGCAGGATTTCTTCAATCTGGTACTCTCAAATGTCCGCCTGCCCTGAGGCCAAGGGTGCTTCGGCGGTGCCTGACGTGAGATGGTTAAGGATGATTCACTTAGCAACCAGGGTGATTCACTTAATCATGGCAAAAAAGGTTGTAAAATCAGGCACAACTCACTTAACAACACATGTTCTGGTCCCAATTGTGGTTGTAAATCGAGGATTACCTGTAATACTCTCAGAGGGAGTCCAAAGATACAAAGAAAACAGCATTATAGTAACATTATTTGAATGAAAGGAAGATTACCCTGAATTTAAGATATCCCCATTCCTAAGAATATGAGATGGGGGGGGGGGAGACTATAAACAGAGAGACATGCACAATTTCAATACTCTGCTCAACTACCTTGTCACCCAATCACATTGGATCCAATACTAGAGAATGTTCTTTTCCTCCCAACAAAGTATGCACACAACATGCTTGGCTGGGAGAAAAATAATATCAATATCATTAATGACTATTCATTAAAATAACTTGCCTACAAAATAAGGTATCCTATTTGTAAAATTACAGTTATGTGAAAAAGAAAGTACACCCTCTTTGAGCTCTATGGTTTTACGTATCAGGACATAGTAAAAATCATCTGGTCCTTAGTTCTTAAAAGTAGGTAAGTACAAGCTGAGATGAACAACAACACATGACATATTAGACCAGTGGTTCCCAAACTTTTTCAGTCCACCGCCCCCTTGGTGCTACAAACTCATCCTCAGTGCCCCCCACCCCCACCCCGTTAAGGTGGGCGTAGCTTGGTGGTCAGGTGACCGGGTGGGCGTGGCCAATTTGTAAAATGTGGTGAAACTCACTTAACAACGCTCTTGCTTAGCAACCAAAATTTTGGGCTCAATTGTCATAAGTCTTTCTTCTTTCTCTCTCTCTTTCTTTCTTTCTTTCTCTTCCTTCCTTCCTTCCATCTTTTTCTTTCTTTCTGTCTTCCTTCCTTCCTTCCTACCATCTTTTTCTTTCCTTCCTTCCTTTCTTTTCTTTCTTCTTTCTTTCTTTCTTCTTCCCTTTCTTTCTTTTGTCTTCCTCCCTCCCTCCCTCTCTCTCTCTTTCTTCTTTCTTCTCTCTCCCTCTTTCTTCTGCAATAGAAAGCAACCTCCCCCAAGGCAAATATCTTGTGACAGCAGCTATGAGATGCTCCTAAAATTCCAAATTACTCACCAACTCCCAAGACGGGGGATTCCTGACATAGAGTTTATGGCTTATAAAACGGTTCCATGTGTGCAGGTATATCTGGACGAGAGAAAGTGAGGGCGTCCCTGAATGTGTGAATGCACATGAGAAACATCCATGCCTTTTCCAATCTTCTTTCTTTCTTTCTCTTTCTCTCTCCTCGGAGGCGAGAGAAGGAAGAAAGTGCTCTGGCCGGCGCTCGGCTTACTTTCCTGGCGAGGCTTGGAGACCGCCCGGCACGCCCATCCGCCGGCTCTCCAGGCAGCGGCACTTTCTCCCTGCCCCGCCAAGGCCCCCCGCCAGTCCAGAGGCTGGCGGACCCCTGAGCCTAGCGGAGCTCCATAGGTACGCGCCCCGATGCTTCCCGGCCTGCGAAGGTCCCGGAGCCGAAGCCGGGAAGGCGAGAAGGGCGACGACGGCGGCGGCAAGCGTGCTCCGGCCCGGCAGTGGCGCGTCCCCTGTCATGTGCCGTCCCAGAGCGCGTTATCCGGGCTGGCGGGGCCTTGGCGGGGCAGGGAGAAAGTGGTGCTTCCTGGAGAGCCAGCGGATGGGCGTACCAGGTGGTCTCTGAGCCTCGGCAGGAAGGTAAGCTGAGTGCCGGCCGGGCCCACACGCTCCCGCCCACCCCTCGCTCCGGCTGTCTCCTGGGAAGTTCGCGGGAAGTGGTGGCGGGCGGAGCTGGGCAGGGTGGAGCCGCCGGTGCGAGGAAGGCCGGGCGGGGAGGCACGGCCGATTGTCTCATTCACGGCACCATGGGGCGAATGGGCTGGAAGAAGTGCGGTTGAGCGGGGCCAGGGCAGCGCAGCCGATTGTGCCTTCTCTTGCTCTGCTCTCCATCCCGGAGGGCCTCGCATTCCCCCCCCCACCAATCCTCCATACAAACTCCCCGCCCCATTTCTGCAAAGGCAGAGCCCTGCAGGGCGATCTAAAGAGGGGGGGGATGCTGTAGAAAAGGCCGCCTTCCACCCATGCCTCCCGTGCCGGCTCTGTGGGACCTGGGGCTCCGAAGCAGCCCACTGGCTTAAAACTCGGAGCCGCGGGCTGAGTTCCCAGAGTGGTGCTGGCGGTTGGCCGGGCCGATCCGCAAAGAGAGCAGGTAGGTGGCCGGGTGAGAAGCCAGTGGGCTGCTTTGGAGCCCCAAGCACCGCGGAGCCAGCACGGGTGGAAGGCGGCCTTTTCTGCAACATCCCCCTCCCCTCTTTGGATCGCCCTGCAAGGGGGGGCTCTGCCTTTGCAGAAACGGGGCGGGCACATGTGCAGCAGCCCCGGGACATCCACTTGCCCTTCCGCCGCCCCTCTCAGTGTCTGCATTTCCACCAAGGGCCGCCCGCACACCTACTGGCCGGGCCGGGCCGGACGCCGACCTCGAAAGGCAAGCGGGCATGGGGGACCGCCGGGAAGGCTGCGTGGAAGGCCGCCAAGCATGGCAGGGCTGCGGGGAAGGGAGTAGGCTGCTACCTCTCCGATAGGACGCAGTCGGTGTTGACAGGAGGGCAGAGGTCGGCCCCTAGGCTCCTGATTTGCGGGGTGCCTCAGGGCTCGGTCCTCTCGCCCATCCTGTTTAACATTTACATGAAACCGCTGGGTGAGATCATCCGACGACACGGGGTGAAGTATCAGCAGTATGCTGATGATACCCAGTTGTACATCTCCACCCCGTGTCAGTTCAGGGAAGCAGTTGATGTAATGTTTCTGGACGATGCCTGGACGATGTTAGGGTCTGGATGGGAATGAATAGGCTCAAACTCAACCCTGACAAGACTGAGTGGCTGTGGATATTGCCCCCCAGGGATTATGTCGACTTTCCCTCCTTGGTTCTCGGGGGAGAAAAATTGACTCCCTCGGAACGGGTTCGCAATTTGGGTGTTCTCCTAGACCCACAGCTAAAATTGGAGCAACATCTTTCAGCTGTGGCTAGGGGGACCTTTGCACAGGTTCATCTTGTGCACCAATTGCGACCCTACTTGGAGAGGGAGGCTTTGCTCACCGTCACTCATGCCCTTGTCACCTCACAGCTGGACTACTGTAACGCGCTCTACATGGGGCTACCCTCAAAGAGCATCCGGAGACTGCAATTGGTACGGCTGAAGACCACCACCCCCGGAAAACTGTTGCACGGCTGAATGAAGAGGGAGGTGGGCGCGGGCGCGGCAAGAGGGAGATCGTCCGGCGCACATTTGCGAAAGGCGCCAAACAGCTGTTTATATTGGCCACGGCCGTGGCGCGATCCAGCGTGTTTGGGGGGGAGGCCGAGGGCCCTACACCCCGCATGGCAGACTGGACTACAAGCCGCTGCGTCGATGCCACGCTGCCCTTCGCCCACCTGTTTTACTCACGAAGAAATCCACTCAAATTGGAAGTTGAAAGTCGATGATTTAAACATCGGAACCAGCAGTCGGGATGAGCTTGTGTTCGCCACGTCCTGTTCTGCTGAGGACCGAGTCCAGGGGGTGGATCCAGACATTAAAAAGAGACTCGGTCCTCACTGCTAGTGGGCGGAGACAAACCCATCCTGACTGCTGGCTCCTCATAGGATGGAGAATTTTTACTCCACAGAACAGGCCCTATATTTGCTTCCTTACTTCACAGGTGATAGGAACACCTAAATAAGAACATCCCTACATTACTTGTTTGCTTCATAAGTTCCAGTCCTCCTTTTTTCAGCCACTTCATGGTTTAGAACAGGCTTGTCAAACTGGCGGCCCACGGGCCGGTTATGTCACGCGCATGCCATGCCCACCCCGGCTCTGCAAAGGCAAAAAAACCCTCATGATACATCACAATCTGGCCTGTGACATGATCGAGTTTGACACCCGTGGTTTAGAAGATGTGCTGCAATCAAATAAAAGCATGATCCTCTATTGTTTAAGGGTTAATTTCTCTACATGGTGAGGAAGAACCTAACCCTGGGTACCACTTCTGACTTAGCTAGATGTGAGACTGGGTGGAGGCAGTCCCATCTAAAACAGGCCTTTAAGAGCTCAGTGGTGGCTCATGGGAATAACTGGTGTTTGTTTGTTTATTTATTTATTTATTTATTTATTTATTTATTTATTTATTTATTATTTATTTATTTATTATTTGTATTTATATGCCGCTCAACTCCACACGGACTCTGAGCTGCTAACAAGAATACAAAAATACAAATAACATTAATATAAAAAAACATTTAAAAACAGAATTAAAAAACAAAATAACAATTTAAAAAGGCACATTCATTCATCCAATCATTTCATTTCATGGGCCAATATCAATAAATCATTCATTAGCCCCAGGCTTGCCAAAAAAGCCAGGTCTTCACGGCTTTTCTAAAGGCCAACAAGGTGGGGACAGTCCGGATCTCGGGGGGTAGTTGGTTCCAGAGGCTAGGAGCCGCCACAGAGAAGGCCCTCGCCTGTGGGCCAGCCAGCCGACATTGTTTAGCAGGCCAGCTCTATGTGATCTAACCGGTCGCAGGGAGGTATGTGGTAGCAGGCGGTCCCAAAGATACTCTGGCCCTGAACCATATAGGGCTTTAAAGGTGATCACCAACACCTTGAATTGCGTCCGGAGACTAATGGGCAACCAATGCAGCTCGCGCAAGATGGCAGTAGTGTGGGTGTATATAGGTACACCCACAACAGCACGTGCAGCTGCATTTTGCACCAACTGAAGTCTCCGAATACTCTTCAAGGGTAGCCCCATGTAGAGCGCGTTACAATAATCAAGCTGTGAGGTGACAAGGGCATGAGTGACTGTGAGAAGTGCCTACCGATCCAAGTAGGGTCGCAATTGGTGCACAAGACGAACTTGTGCAAAGGTCCCCCTAGCCACAGCTGACAGATGTTGGTCCAATTTAAGCTGTGGGTCTAGGAGGACACCCAAATTGCGAACCCGTTCCGAGGGGATTAGTTTTTCACCCCCAAGAACCAAGGAGGGACAGTCAACCAAGTCCTTAGGGGGCATTATCCATAGCCACTCGGTCTTGTCCGGGTTGAGTTTGAGCCTGTTGACTCCCATCCAGATCCTCACGTCGTCCAGACACTGGCACATCACGTCAACCGCCTCACTGAATTGACGCGGGGTGGAGATGTAAAGCTGGGTATCATCAGCATATTGCTGAAACCTCACCCCGTGTCGTCGGATGATCTCACCCAGTGGTTTCATGTAGATGTTAAATAGGAGGGGAGAGAGGACCGACCCCTGAAGCACCCCGCAAATGAGGGGCCTAGGGGTCGACCTCTGTCCACCAGCCAACACCGACTGCGACCGATCAGAGAGATAGGAGGAGAACCACCTCAACACAGTGCCTCCCACTCCCAACTCCCTTAATCGGCGCAGAAGGATACCATGGTCAATGGTATCGAAAGCAGCTGAGAGGTCAAGTAGCACCAAGATAGAGGCATAACCCCCATCTCGGGCTCACCAGAGATCATCCAACAGTGTGACCAAGGCAGTTTCTGTACTGTAGCCGGGCCTGAAACCCGACTGAAAAGGATCTAGATAATCCGTGTCATCCAACAGCCGCAGGAGTTGAAGCGCCACCACTTTCTCTACAACCTTACCCATAAAGGGTAGGTTGGAGACTGGACGAAAGTTTTTTAAATCAGTTAGATCCAAGAAAGGCTTCTTGAGGAGGGGCCTCACAACCGCTACCTTAAAAGGAACGACGCCCTCCCTCAAGGAGGCGTTGACTATCACCTGAATCCAACCTCGTGTCACCTCCCTGCTAGAGGAAACCAGCCAGGAGGGGCACGGGTCCAACAAACAAGTGGAGGCGCTCATCGCTCCTACAGCCTTGTCCACTTCCTCAGGAGTCGCGGGTTCAAACTCCTCCCACAAAATGGGACTAAGACCTGTCCCTGTCATCTCAGCTTGAATTGCCCAATCGGAGTCCAGGTCTGTCCGGATCTGAGCAACTTTATCAGCCAGAAACTGTACAAATTCCTCAGCTCTGCCCTGTAAGGGCTCCTCCACCCCCTCCACATTGAGAAGGGAGCGAGTCACCCTAAACAGAGTGGCTGGGCGAGAATCAGTGGATGCAATAAGTGCGGAAAAATGCGAACATTTTGCCGCCCGTATCGCCACTAAATAAGTCCTAATAAAGGATCTTAGAAGTGTTCGGTCAGACTCGGATTTACTGGCCCTCCAGCGTCCCTCTAGGCGTCTCTTGTGGCGTTTCATCGCCCGGAGCTCCTCGGTAAACCAGGGAGCTCTCCGGGATCCACTGCCACGGAGAGGTCGAACAGGCGCAATCCTATCCAGTGCTCCAGACGCCACCCGATTCCAGGTGGCCACTAGAGATTCGGACGGATTGTGTACAAGGGATTCAGGTATCTCACCAAGCTCCTTCTGAAACCCTTCTGGGTCCATTAGGCGCCTGGGGCGGAACCACTTAATCGGTCCCGCCTCCCTGCGGTGGAGGAGTGGTGCCGTAAAGTCTAGCCTCAGTAGGAAATGATCTGACCATGACAAGGGAGAGATGGCTAAACTCCTTAATTTCAGATCATCTCTCCACTGCCCCGAGAGAAACACCAGGTCAAGCGTGTGCCCCCCCCTTATGAGTCGGACCCTCAACTACTTGGGTCAGGTCCATAGTTGCCATGGAAGCCATGAACTCCTGAGCTGCATCCGAGGATTCGCCGAGCGATGGCAGATTGAAGTCCCCCAGCACCAGAAGCCTGGGGAACTCCACCGCCAGCCCAGCTACTACCTCTAGCAGCGCAGGCAGGGCCATTGTAACGCAGCTGGGAGGCAAGTACGTCAACAATAGGCCCACCTGAACCCCTAAGTACAACTTCAAGAGGAGAGACTCACACCCAACAGTCTCCTGGGCAGGGCTCCTATGAGGAAGAAGACTTTTATGGACAATCATTGCCACTCCTCCACCCCTTCCCTGGGGTCGCGGCTGATACAGAACTTGAAACCCGTCTGGGCACATCTCAGAGAGTGGAACCCCCCCCTCTTGTCCCAGCCAGGTTTCAGTTATACATGCCAGGTCCGCTCCCTCCTCCAAGAGAAGATCCCGAAGAAGGGGGGCTTTGTTGACAATGGACCTGGCATTCAACAGCAGCAGCTTGAGCCCAGGGTCCTGACAACCTGAGTCACCATGTATACGGGCTGAACTCGAGGGGCCGGAACGTGGAATCGCTGTAAGGCAGCGAGTCCTAGTTCCCCAAGAGCGGCCTACCCCACGGTTCCCGCCATATCTACCTCTCCCAGTTACGACCGTGATCCTCCGGCCCTCCGTCCTCCCAGAGATTCCCTCCCCCACCTCATCGGCCCCCATCGCTTCCGGCAAGCCGTCCATCACATTCCTAGCCATTTCATTCTTCCCAAACCAGGGATCGAGTCTTGGTCCCCACCTGCTTCTGTTTGCACATTCAGCAGGGGGGACCCTTTCTCTTGTCCCTTATTATACTATAATTACTTACAACAAAAGCCATACACATCCACAACATACTACCACACAATCAAACCTCCGAGGGAACAATCAGAATAAAAAGCAGCAGGAATTAATATATGGATATAAAAACAAAGTGGTCATGCCGGTCTCCTGGCCAATTCAATGTTTGTCCATTCTTTGTGCTAGCATTTTCTTAGCAACTAAATAGTCTTGTGAGATAATATAAACCCTCCTAATAAGGATGGCATTGATGTTTTAAACATCTGTACCCCCAGGATGGTTCACTGTTTCCCTTTGCAGGTGTATAGGGCACCATAGAAATCAAGTCAAAAGCGTTCAGTTCATTTATATAGTTCTTATAAACAATCACCATAATATTACCAACAGCAAGGGTATGAATAGTCCACATCGCTGAAGTGAGCCAAAAGGCCACGCAGAGGGACAAAGTCAAGTCAGTTCCAGAGTGATTCGGTTGAAATAGCAGCAGGACGACAGCCATCCATGTTAACGGGGCAGCAGAGAGCTGCTGGGAGGAGAGGCTTTTCAGCCTGCCAATCGACAATAAGCCCCAGCAGCAGCCGAGCTCCCGACAAACAGACTGCAGATGCAAAAAACGGCGATAAACAGCGAACAGGCAATGTCGCCAGAGCCACAAAGGAATCGAACGGGGAGGAACAGGGAAAGCGAGGGGAGAAACTTCTCTGTCCAGAAACGCCACAGAATTCACAAAGGAAGGTACGTCCAGCGCAGCTAGCCGAGTAAAAAGCCCTACGCAGACTACTTCCACAGGGAGAGCTATCGATAGTAATAGTAATAATAATAAAGCTGGCCCGTTCAGCCAGCATTCTCATGAAGCAAAAGTCAGTCGAAGTAAGGGATTGAAGTTTGTTGTTTGAGCCAGCTCCGCCTCACGCCGCCTCATGGTAAGGCTCTGAAATAAGTTTTCAGAAGCCCATGGAAGGAGTAGAGGTTGTAAAAAAAATCTCAGTCATATTTGATAGAGTAGCCTCAGCATGAAAGTTGATGTCTACTAAACTTGGGGTTTCTGCAGTGCCTTGAAATTTCCAGTTTTAATAAGTATGTGCATCCACCAAAACATTTGCTTAAGAAAATATTCTCATTAAATTTCCTTGTTAGCATGGAATGGAACGAATTTTTCCATTCCTCATTAGCATATTAGGGGACAGAAAAGAGCTGTATAAAAACTGGGAGAAGTATTTGTAGGTGCAAAATGTAGAACAGTGCATGCTGCCACATTTTAGCACTAGCACTTAGACTTATATACTGCTCCATAGTGCTTTACAGCACTCTCTAAGTGGTTTACAATGTCAGCATATTGCTGCCAACAATCTGGGTCCTCATTTTACTGACCTCGGAAGATGGAAGGCTGAATCAACCTTGAGACAGTCAAACTCCTGGCTGTGGTCAGAGTTAGCCTGCAATACTGCATTCTAACCACTGAGCCACCACATTTTAACTGACCTAAAGACTTGGTGGCTGCATTTGTGTAACCTGCTAAACATGGTCAATTTTATTTTTAGTTAATTCTCTTGGGGTGTATTGGTGCTGTGCAAACCCAGTCCATTTGGTTAATTCATATGTAATGTGTAAGTCAAATTCAGAAAATGGGTTAAATCAGTGACCATGTTAAGATTGCAAAAGCATCCACTGGGCTGCAAGTGAGTATCATTTACTGATCCAAAAGGGTTTTTTTTCCTTTCAGATACATTGGTGGTGGGCATCTTTAAATATATGTAGTCAACAGCCAGATACCACATATTGTGCCTCTTCTTTCAAAAGTATAGAGCAGTGTTTCTCAACCCTGGCAATTTTAAGGTATCTGGACTTCAATTCCCAGAATCCCCCATAGGGCAAGCTGGCTGGGGGATTCTGGGAGTTGGAAGTCCAAACATCTTAAAGTTACCAAGGTTGAGAAACACTTGCATAGAGCTTTGTAGGATTTAAGATTTTTGGCAAAAGTATAAAAAATGGGAGATGATCTACCTGAATGGGTCCTACTGACATGAGCAGGTTTTTCAGCTGAATATCCGTGGTGGATGAAGAAAGCCCTTCCACTGACACGATGCAGGGCTGAGGTTTGCACTCTACCACACGCAGATTTGGTTTACTTGGCATCAAGCGGCCTCGGCCCATCTGGCCTGTGATCCCCCTGCCTCTCCCATGCAGAATACCCTGGTGAGAAAAAAAGTATTTGATTTCATGCTTCTGCTTCCAGAATATGACAGATTAACACAAAAGTTATATATTCTCTTAGAAGGGTTGGAGGGCAAATTGCTAAAGTTCCACTAGTGAACACAGCTATTGGCCTGGCAGTCACATTTCTCTTAGATTCACTCTCATTTATATTATGAACTAGACAGCCCATGACCCACTGAGTCATCATTTCAGAGATATTTCCTTAGCTAAACAGAGAAACAGAATGACCACATGAGGGCAAAAAAGCAGTGGGAGCGGGAGCAACTTCTGACTTCCCCACTGAGTTTCCTTGTAGGAAGCTGGCAGGGAACATTGGAAATTATGTTGATGCGACCGTGGCTAACTGTGGCAGCACTCAAATGGCCACAACTTTGCCAAATTTCAATCACACTGGAGTCATGGGTCCCAGATTTGGGGTGCTTTCTGTAAATTAGCCCTTTTGAGGTACGTTGATTTAAAAATTGTTGCCCTACGATGAACTGTTTCGTCCAATTGAAGTTTACAATCAGACAATACAGTTTTAATAGTACACAGATAGGAAACAGCACAGGAGCATAGCATTTCTGACTTATATACTGCCCCATAGCACTTTACAGCACTCTCTGGGTGGTTTACAATGTCAGCATTATTTGCATATTTCCTCCAACAATCTGGGTCCTCATTTTACCAACCTTGGAAGGATGGAAGGCTGAGTCAACCTTGAGCCAGTCAGGATCAAACTCCAGGCTGTCGGTAGTTTGCCTGCAATACTGCACTTAACCACTGTGCCACCAGGGCTCCAATGATTTCCAAAATCATAGGAAAACTCCAATGTAACAAAAAGTTCCATCCTTAGGAGAAAACACTCCCAAAACACCAAGGCTTGCCAAAGCAACATCCCTTTCCTTCATGAAAACTTTTATTTCCAACAGTGTCCTCAACTCAAGTTAACCCTTCCCACTTTACAGCTGTTCCATAAGACAAGTCCCAACAACTCTGATATATGTTATGGCAATAAAGAACTATAGATTGCAAAATGTAGGCCCCCAAGCTTTTTTATAATACCACATGAAAATGCACAGTTGCAAAGATCTTACAAAAGGGTTTTAGATCAACAGTCTCCAATACAGTTACTTCCAGTTAGAATACATTTCCCATCAATTCTGTTTGATGCTTCTCAAGATGTTAAAAATGGGAAGCTAACTTATCTGGGAGTATAAGATATGGAAATGCTGAGAACCACATTACACATAGGAATGTTTCAATCATCCAAAGCTTTATCTGAAGTCAAAACAACTCACAAATCTATACCACTGAGACAAATTCTTTTTCTGCTACCTTACCTGTAGCTACTGTAGGTAAGAAATTCAGTGTCTCAATAACCCTGAAAATTTATTTCTTCAAGCAACTAATGAAGATATCAGTACAAACCAGAATCAGTACCTTTTTCACTTGATGTATCCCTGGGATATTTTTTAGTCCTTGAGGAAACATAGACTGAATCTGTGATAGATGGTGCTGATGAGACTGATGCGGTTGCTGCAGTGTCCCCTTTGTCAGTGTGACCTTCCGCATTGGCTGATGTCTCTGCTCTGATGGCTGCGAAAGCCGGTGAGGCGGTCCTTCCAAATGAGAAAAGTCAACATTCTCACCACCCTGTAGGAAAGTTGAAAACATTCTGTTCAAGATTTTTTTAAAAAAAACTACTACATATTTTTATGTAAGATTACCACAAAGCTAGCAACCTTCCATAATTTTATCTCATTTGAATACTTCTATTAATCAACTAACCACAACTAATTTTATGGCAAGGAAATTAAAGAAGGGTACATGCTGGATCACTTTTGAGGTCTGAGACTTAAACAAAGGTATGTACTTCTTTCTTCCTTTAAGGTCAAGGTGAGAAGACTGCAAATGAGTTTATTGGGGTTAGCCCCAATGTAGCATTTAAGGTTCAGATTCAGACTTAACTAGCTTTTCCCTATTGGCATCCTTCAGAAATATAGTACGATATTTATGAGACTCAAAATTAGTGTCTCACATATTTGCCTGGAACCATTTTCAGTTTGCATTAGAAAAAAATTCAAATGCAAATTACCTTGTGCATAGTAGATTAATCCGCATAGGAAAATGTTCATCATTAATGCTGTGGGATGAACATTTTTCTTTGAAAAATAAACCAGAGAAAAAAATTCCTTAGGTCACTGGTTTGGGGTATTAGATGATTAGGCTGAGCCCGAGGGTGGGGTCAAGCACATCATCAGACTCAAGTCACTTCGCGCCCACAAGAGAACTACATTGTAAGTCCAGCCCACCTTGAATTCCTCTTATCTACTGTCAATTTGCTTTGACTGTTAGTAGTTCAGATTCTTGTAGACTGTTAGCATGCAATAAACCTGTAGTCATTTGAACCGCCTTGTTCCTGATTTGCTGTGCTTGACAGCTGTATGTTAAAGACTTAATTCTTAAAGAGAATCTAATAAAAGTTCAACATTCTTTGTGAACTCACCAATTCACAAATATTGTAAGTCACAAATTTCTTCAAATAAATACCGTATTTTTTGGAGTATAAGACGCACCTTAGTTTTGGGGGAGGAAAACAAGGAAAAAACAAATTCTGCCTTTGCCTACCACCATCAGGATCAGCGGGGTCCTCACTTCCACTCGGATTTTGATAACGAGCAGCACAGATTTTTTTATCGGTTTAAAACAAACCCTATCACCCTACTTTAACTGGAGTGAGTGAATGGGGTGGGGGATAATTTTCATGGGGGCAGAAGAGGGACTTGGCACTGAAGGCTCCACTCCCGCGACACCCCCGTCTTCCTACCTATAACCATAGGCGTTGAAAGCCTGCCATCTTGTAAACACGGTGAGTGGCCCAGGGAAGTGCGGAGGTCGTGACTCGGTGGCGAAGCAGGAGCTGCGCAGGAGGTGTAAGGCAAGGCGGCTAGCAGTGTGTTTCAGGCGGAGGATCTGGCCAGGAGGAAAGAGAAGTCTGGGGGGGGGGGGATCTGCCCGGTGGCTTTGGCGAAAAAGCAATGTGAGGAGCCGCCACCACTGCCTAAGCCCTCTCCGTGCCCGGGAGCCAAGCCAAGCGGGAGCCCCGAAAGCAAAACATCCCTTCTTTCCAGCCACCGCTGCCTATTGGCCCGATTCCCCGATGCAATTTGCACAGCCGTGCGCCCTCATGAAAATGCGGGGACGGTGGTTTTTGGCCGGTTCCAAGCGCTGCCGAGACCGAAAATGCAATGTTTGTTTTTGCCAATCCCTGTTGCCTGGAACGGGGCGTTTTTGTAATGGGGAGGAAAGTGTTTTCGAGCAGCAGACCCACGATTCCCTTCCCGATTCCAAAAACGGGGTGTGCGAAGGCAAAAAAAGTGCATTGAGTTTCAGGCGGCGGCCAGTTCCAGCCAGTGCTGCCACTGGAAAATGCTTTCCTCCTCGATTCCCTCGATTCCCCGATGCACATTGCAGAGCCGCGCGGCCTCCTCCTCCTTCTCCGCAGACTTCTCTTTCCTCCTGGCCAGATCCGCCGCCTGAAACACGCTGTTCCAGGCGACGGGGATTGGCAAAAACAAACATCACGTTTTCGGTCTCGGCAGCGCTTGGAACCGGCCGAAAACCACCGTCCCCGCATTTTCATGAGGGCGCACGGCTGTGCAAATTGCATCGGGGAATCGGGCCAATAGGCAGCGGTGGCTGGAAAGGAGGGATGTTTTGCTTTTGGGGCTCCCGTTCGGCTTGGCTCCCGGGCGCGGAGAGGGCTTAGGCAGTGGCAGTCCTCACATTGCTTTTTCGCCGAAGCCACCAGACAGATCCCCCCCCAGACCATCCCGAAGAGGTTTGTTCCTCAGGCTGTGCCCCAACCCTCCTCCCAGTAATCTCAGTAATCTACGCCCTGTTTCCCATCCTTGTCTCTGAGGCACCTCTCGCTTGCTGGAGGAGGAGGAGGAGGGCGGCGTAAAGCAGCGCCACCTTAAACCAAAGCTTCTGAGTAACTGGGTTCCCAGTTCCAGGCGACTGGGATTGCCAAAATGAGCATCGCCTTTTCGGTCTCCGCACGCTGGGAGATCAGCGGTGGCAGCAGTTAGAGTGCCACTTGGAACCGAGCTAAAACCGCCCCCCCCAGGTTTTCATTTGGGCACATGGCTCTGCGAATTGCATCAGGGAATCGGGGAAGAAACCGCCCAAAAATCAGTCTCCATGTGGAAGTGAGGATCCCCGCCTGGAACCACCCGAAAATGAGACGTGCGGAGCGGGTGGGTGGGGCTACATTCGGAGTATAAGACGCACCCAGTTTTTGACCCTCTTTTTGGGAATAAAAAGGTGCGTCTTATACTCCGAAAAATACGGTAGTTAACTTTATGAATGTCTATGGAGATTCTCAATCATCAAGGTCACGGTTGTCCCAAAGGTGCTTTTTCTAAAAGGCAACTGGACTTTCTTGGTTTTTTTCTTTGAAAACATTTCGCTTCTCATCCAAGAAGCTTCTTCTGTTAACTTTATGAAGCAACATTGTGTGAAATTACTTTTATTCAAAAAATAAATAAATCACAGTATGTATGGCAATTTACCAAGTAGGAAATGGTAGGTGAGTCCCTACTCCAATGTGTGCATAGTCTGCAATACAATATAGGGGAGAATAGATAGATTAGAGAAATAGAGGAACAGAAGCAGGACCACAATAAGTGGTTATTTCTGTTATACATGCTCCTGATTAACTTCTGTATAGAATACTTACACATGGGAACGGGAAGGATGTGCCATTGGCTACCTTATGGGAACTAAAAATGGGTGGTGTTAAGGAAAAAGTCATGGTGGGACAAGAAACTTTTGAACATATTAATAAGTCTGTTTTTGTCCTAAGGTGACAAGGCTATTCCCGGTAAGCACAAGTCCATCACCTACTCCAGCGGTTCCTAAACTGTGTTCTGTGGAACCCTAAGGCCTTGGAGCTCTTCAAAAGGTGAGGAGGAGGGTATTGATTGGGCAGTTCTGACCGAGACGACAGGGGCAGGTCTTAGTCCAGTTATTTGGGATGAGTTTGAGTCCGTGACTCCTGAGGACGTGGACAAGGCAATAGGAGCTATGAGCTCCTCCACTTGTTTATTGGACCCGTGCCCCTCCTGGTTGGTTTCGGCCACCAGGGAGGTGTCACGAGGCTGGCTCCAGGCGTTAGTCAACGCTTCTTTGAGTGAGGGGTCTTTCCCACAACCTTTGAAGGAGGCGGCGGTTCGACCCCTCCTCAAGAAGCCGTCTTTGGACCCAGCTGATTTAAAAAACTTTCGTCCAGTCTCCAACCTACCTTTTGTAGGAAAGGTTGTTGAGAAAGTGGTGGCGCTCCAACTCCTATGGTTATTGGATGAAGCCGATTATCTAGACCCTTTTCAATCTGGCTTCAGACCTGGCTACAGCACAGAAACTGCTTTGGTCACACTGATGTATGACCTCTGGCGAGCCCGAGATAGGGGATATTCCTCAATCTTGGTGCTTCTTGACCTCTCAGCGGCTTTCAATACCATTGACCATGGTATCCTTCTGGGACGACTGGGAGAGTTGGGAGTGTTGGGACCCAAGGTGCGGGAAGTGGAGCATGGGGTGTCACGGGGGAGGCCTTTGGAGGGTCAGGGCAGGCGGGCCTGGGCCTGTACTAGTCCTCCAATCGTCCCTCCCATCCGGGAGGCACTCCACACTCTGCTTAATGACCCGCATGTTCATTTAACGTTTCACTGGGGAGAGCAGGGATGGGGGGCCATTAGGTAACATTGTTGTGCCACGCAAGCTGCCAGAGGAGCTGGCGGAAGACTCGGACGATGAGGAGGTTGGGGAGGAACTTGGGCCAGTTCTGGAGCCTGGGGAAAGCTCTGCGTCGGACACAGAGATAGAGCCAGGGCCATCCAACATTTTCCAGCCACCGGAGAGGCAGTTGCCTTTGGAGGCTGATATGAATGAGGAGGAAGAACAGCTGGGGCCTGTTCCAGATGCACGTATGCGCAGAGCAGTTAGGAAAGGTGAACAACGGTGGACAAGGAGTCGACTCGGGAAGCAAAGCACACATGGACGCTGAATGGCCCCTCCCTGGCTGGGGAATACATAGAAGGAGAGTGGTTGTCGTAGGAGACAGCAGTTCGTATTTCTGAAGATTTTGCTCATTGTGTTTCGTGCCACAAAGACTGCTTGCCAGAACTTAATTTGCAGCCTTTCAGCTGGGAGCTCACGGCCTTGCAATTATCGCAAGGAGCTGATAAGGTCTGTTACTGCAGTTAACTCCTTGAACAACTATTGGCTGGACTTTTCAGTGGGTGAATGCAATTAATTCACAAGAGGTAAATAAAGAGGGTTTTTTTGTGACAAGGAGTCTGTTTCTTGCTTCTGCTAAGGCTGGGTCAGAACAAACATGTTTCACCTAACGACTGCCACGACATGTGACGGTAATGGGCAGGCTCCATTATGAACATATCCTGAGGATTACCTGTATTTACTGTAGAGAAAAAGGCTAAAAGGTAATCCCAAGAACAATAGTAAGCTTCAAAACCCTCTGTTAACAATCTATTATTGTAATTAACTCGCAGAAAGTTCACAAATGGCTCTTAATCTCCCATGAACCCACTACAACCATTGTCCCTGATCCGTCCAGGATCAAATACCATTGATTGACTCTTCATAGCAAAAATAATTCCTTCCAGTTTATTGTCCTTCCTTTCCCTTAAGATTATAACTGGGATCTTTCCAAACCTCTGCACCTCATTCCCCAAAATCATAACTCTCCATTGAAGGTATTTCCACAGGGCTTGTTGTACAATAAATTTTCCTGTGAAGTGGAACATACTATCTCTTGAC
Organism: Diadophis punctatus similis; assembly: GCA_023053685.1. Classification (NCBI taxonomy): domain Eukaryota; kingdom Metazoa; phylum Chordata; class Lepidosauria; order Squamata; family Dipsadidae; genus Diadophis; species Diadophis punctatus. The sequence goes on from JALIGW010000074.1 coordinate 1,963,332, forward strand.
AATTGTCTTCTGGTTGCAAATAATAAGTCTATTCAACAAACTCCATCAGCTTTCTTAAGGAAGTCCAGTTCATCACTCATCCAATCTGTCATGTCATCTTTTAAATTAATGGCCCCTTTAGCCTTCTCTAACAAGCCTCCCAGTTGTATGTCCAGTTTAACTGCTGTTGCCTGTATCTGGAGGTTTTCTTTAGGTTGATTTAAATCTGTTACTAATTCATCAAACCTTTTATCTAATTTTTCAGTTAAAACTTGTAAGTTAAGAAATTGTAGGGGATGACCAGGCTAAGCCAGAGGGAGGGGTGAAGCGTGTCATGAGTCTTGAGTCCCTTCGTGCCCACAAGAGATCTAAGTCCAGCCCACCTTGAGTTTCGTTGACTCTTCTCTACCGCCAGTTCGCTTTGACAGTTAGTAGTTCAGATTTTTGTAGAGTGTTAGCATGCAATAAACTTGTATTCAGTTGAACCGCTTTGGCTCCTGATTTCCTGCACTTGACATTAATCTGAACTACTCCAAAACACCAAAAAATTTCACGGACTTCAAAGGACCTGACCAATGGCATCCAATCCCAGAGCTGTAGCAACAGCAGACAAGCCAGATGTATGCATTATCAGCAGGCGCCAAGACGGCTTGTAAGATGAGATGAGAAATTTAGCAGCTAATGTGCATCAGATACTTCAGCAAGTACAAGTCCTGACTCAACAAATGCCTGCCCAGCAACCTCCACAGCATGCTGCACCCGCCCAGGTCCAACTGCCGGTGGCCGCCATGCTGATTCCCAAGACTCCCAGCTGCCTACCAGAGATTCACCAGGGAGTCTGACAAGATGAGAACATTCCTAGCCCAGTGTAAAGTATTCATTGCCACCCAATCAGGGGAGTTTCCAACGGACAGGTCACAAGTTTCTTTCATCCTCAGCCTGTTAATTGACTCAACTGCCAGATGAGCACTTCTACTCATCAAACACAATGACCCCGTCCTAGATAACTTCCAAAACTTCCTTGCCAGGTTTAGACAACACTTAGGAAACCCCATTCGCATGGAGACTGCAGATCACCGCCTTCACCAGCTTCACCAAGGCAACACCACGAGAACTTACATGGAAGAATTCAAACTCCTTGCCGCTGATTTAGATTGGAACGAGCCAGCCCTGATCTCACAGTTCAGAAGCGGGCTGAACAGGAGCATTGCCAAAGAACTGATCAGACAAGGAATTCCCTGTACACTAGAGGGCATCTTCCTGGTCTCTGTAACAGCTGAATCGAGCCTTGCAGAAATCTGGGCACTCTCCAGCAGTCCCTACCATACACCCCCACAGCTGCCACCTCCCATCACCACCCCGAGTCTCCCAACCACTCCAGACTTGGAGGGTGAAGAGCCGATGAAAATTGGGACAGCCAGAAAAGCCCCAGCCACAGGAGAACTGATATCCTGCGCTTGACAGAAATATTTCTTAAAAAAAAATTTCCAACAAGGCTTTAACATTAAAGTCATTCGGCTCCTGTCTTTCTTTTAAATCTCTTTTTAGGGGCATTGTAGAAAGTATATAATATGTAATGTCCCAAGTCCTTAATTTATTGTTACTTATCCTTACAATAAGAATCCAGTATAAGTCAGATCAAATGACTTTCACTACAAAAGGAAAAAAACCCTCATAACCTTCCTTATGGCAAAAATGGTAGTATTTTTAAACTCCAAAATAAAACAGTGAAAGTTCACATTGTAATCCAACAAGGGGGTGCAAAAACACATCAACATTCAGCCAGGCTATTAACAATTAAAAGTGTAGATCAAAAATCAAAATGTGGTGTTAAAACAGGCGCACCTAAAAATACAAACAGAAACAGGAAAAGATGGAAACCCAACCACTCCAGCTGCTCTTACTGAGAATTGCAATCCTCTGGATTCTCTTCCCAGGCAGGTACATAGTCATTTGAGGGTCGTGTGTTATTCCTAATTACTCCCATTCAAAACCCAGTGAGCGTGCTGCCAGAGAACTGACTATGGCAGCAAGTCAGCTATTTTTCAGCAGGAGATACACCCCCCTGCACGCCATTCAGCACACCATTTTCTGAAGATCTCAGGATTTCAGTTTGTTTTTCAATTGACGTGTACAGCTTTATTTATTTATTTATTTATTTATTTATTTATTTTATTATATTATATTTCTATGCCACCCAACTCCCTAGGGACTTACATGTTATATGTTAAAGGTGGAAAACATTCTGAAGTGATTTATCTTGGTCTGATTTTTTTTAATATCTCAAAAACTTAGCATTTTAACAGGGTTGTGTAGACTTTTTATATCCACTGTACTGTACACTGTGTGCACAATCATTAGGCAAGTTGTATTTTTGAGGATTAATTTTTATTATTGAACAACTACAGTGCTCTTGGTCAATCCAAACTGTTAAGAAACTGCAAACCTGTATGTGTGCACATTTGCCCATCTCACTCATTTATTTGCATCTATTAAAGTGAGTATAATAAAGAAACACCTCAAAATTTACAAATAAACATTTCTGACATTTCAAAAAAAAAATCAGTGACCAATATAGCCACCCTTCTTTTCAATAACAGTCATAAGCTTTCCATTCATGGAGTGTGTCATTTTTTTGATCTGTTGACGATCAACTTTTTGTGCAGCAGCAACCATAGCCTCCCAGACACTGTTCAGAGAGGTGTACTGTTTTCCTTCACCGTAAATCTCCCATTTAAGAAGGGCCCACAAGTTCTCAATAGGGTTTAGGTCAGGTGAGGAAGGAGGCCATATCATTATTCTTTCATCTTGAAGGCCTTTACTGGCTAGCCACACAGTGGAGTACTTTGATGCATGCAACGGAGTATTGTCCTGCATAAAAATCATGGTCTTCTTGAAAGATGCAGACTTTTTCCTGTACCACTGCTTGAAGAAAGTGTCTTCTAAAAACTGGCAGTAAGTTTGGGAGTTGATTTTGAGTCCATCTTCAACCCGAAAAGGTCCAACTAGCTCATCTTTAATAATAATATCAGCCCATACCAGTACCCCACCTCCACCTTGCTGGTGTCTGAGTCGAAGTGGAGCTCTATGCCTGTTACTGATCCAGCCACAGGCCCATCCATCTGGTCCGTCGAGTCACTCTCATCAGTCCATAAAACCTTTGAAAAATCTGTCTTCAGATATTTCTTGGTCCAGTCTTCCGTTTCAACTTATGTGTCTTGTTCAGTGGTGGTCGGGTTTCAGCCTACCTTACCTTGGCCATGTCTCTGAGCACTGAACACCTTGTGCTTCTGGGCACTCCAGGTAGGTTGCAGTTCTGGAATATGACAGCACTGGAGGATAATGGATTCCTGGTAGCTTCATATTTGATTCTTCTCACATCTTTGGCAGTTAATGTGTGTCTTTTTTTCTTAACACATTTCTTGTGACCCTGTTGCCTATTTGCAACAAAACGTTTGATGGTTCTGTGATCACACCCCAATATTTTAGCAATTTCAAGAGTGCTGCATCCCTCTGAAAGACTTTTTACAATTTTTTACTTTTCAGAATCAGTTAAATCTCTTTTTTGGCTCATTTTGCCTGAGGAAAAGAAGCTGCCTGAGCATTCAAGTATATACAGCTTGGAGGTGGAAAATATGCATAAAAACGTTGATATGGTCAAAATACTCACTTGCCTAATAATTGTGCACACAGTGTATATCTTTGTATCTATCTTTCCACATGCAACTAAGCCAGTTGAAAATAAACATGGGTGTTGGCTAGGTTATTTTTCCCCAGATCACTTACTTTGAGCTTCTGAAAATAACAATACAGATGGAGATCAGAAACCAACCACACAAAAATAAGACAGACATGCCTGATAACTTACCCCTCCTGACAATTTTATCACCCTGACTTTGGTGCCAATATGGGGCCCATCGCCACTCCCACTGTTTGCCCGCTGCATGACAGTTCTTTTCATCCCAAACTTCAGCTCTTGAGGCTGGCCTTGCACAGATGCCACCTGAGCAATCTCGGACAGGTTCAAGTGCACAGCAGCGGGAAGCTTTGTTTGCAAAGCTTTATTGGGTAGCTGGAGCTTGTTTTGGGGCACTGTCCTAGCCTGCCTTAGCGGCTTTATAGTTTTTATTTGCTGTCCTTGACATTGCGCACTGTCTCCAGCCTGGAGAACATTTACAGTCTTAGGCTGAACAGCTGTGGAACCTAGAACGACTGGCTCTTGTTTTTTAACCATTAGCCTGCATTTCACATTTTGGCGGGGCTGTGCACCAGGAAGGGAAAGCAATGGATTTCCATTGGTGGGCAGCTGTGAAGGGTCTTCCTCCTGTTGTTGGCCTGAAGAGCCTTGTTGTTGTTGTTGTTGCTGTGCCAGCCTTTCCAGTAATTCTCTTTTTCGGGCCCCAGCTTGAAGCTGCCGCCTGACCTCCTTTTGTTTCAAGATCTCTTCCCTGAGGCGTTTCTGTTCCTCGATCTTCAAACAGTACAGTCTGGTTTCTTCATCTTCATCAGGAAACTGCAAGGTAGCCAGAAAAGAAAGTTATGCATGGTAAAAACCAACTTTGTAAAAAAAAAAGAAGAAAAAGAAAAAGAAAAGGTGACACTTGTTAATAAGATGGCACATTTTTCCAGTGGTATTTTTAAATTAACTGAAATACCACACGTGTCTTTAATGACAGCTGCTAACAAATGTTTATGAGCTACTAATCAAACAAGCAATGAAGAGGCAAAGAATATACAGTACTACTCACTTTGGGACTTTTAAATACAGTAGATCAGAAAATTGAAACTGAAGCCTTCTAAATTGGAACTCATTTAGAAGTTGCTGAAACTAATTAAACTAGTAATATAATTCAAGAACTCAAATACTTTTTCAGATGGATGCCGTAACAATATGAGGTAGCCCACTGTGTCACACAGGTTTTATCTTGCTCTTTTCTGACAAACTAACAAAAGGTAGGATGGTAAATGACCTGAAAGGCCCTGATCAGAACTATTGATTTTTCTTACAGAATTTTCAGCCTGATCTGAAACTCATTTGTCACACAATCATTGCTTATAATGAACAGAGGAAGTCAATCTCTCTGATCTTGAACTCATGTACTCTCTTCAGAATTAAAATGTTGCCAAATACAAGGTTGAAATATTAATATCAGGAATGGCTTTAATATTCCAGCCTTAAGCTTTTTAGAAAGTATTCTAGCCTTTGTGTGCCAAATCATCTTTCCAGTAGACTTAAAACCCCAGCAGAATATATATCTTTATTCAAAGCTACTGAGAAATTAAAAGCAAAAGACAATTCTTTTTGTTGTTTTTAAATTTGCAGGTTCAACACACTTTAACACAGGTAGTCCTCCACTTACAACAGTTCATTTAGTGACAGTTCAAAGTTATAATGGCACTGAAAAATGTGACTTATGACCATTTTTCACAGTTACAACCTTTGCAGCATCCCCATGTTCATGTGATCAAAATTCAGATGCTAGGCAACTGGTTCATATTTATGACCATTGCTGTGTCCCAAGGACATGTGATCACCTTTTGCGACCTTCTGACAAGCAAAGTCAATGAGGAAGCCAGATTCACTTAACAACCGGGTTACTAACTTAACAACTGCAGTGATTCACTTAACAACTGTGGCAAGAAAATTATAAAATGGGGAAAAATTCACTTAATAAATGTCTCACTTAATAACAGAAATTTTGGGCTCAATTGTTCTCGTAAGTCGAGGACTACCTATAATGTGAATTGCTGCTTTTTAAATATAACAGCAGTCTTCACTCCTACAGAAAGCTACAAACCATATACACTGTACAATAAATATACTTTTCTTTGACAATACATTTAACTGGTTATATTATCTATATAGAATTTCCACTAAGGAATACTGATGATATAAATACACCATTGTCTATTATTAATTTTATACTGCTAAGAAAACTAATATGCATTCAGTAAACAGTTACAAGAAAATGGAAAAAACTGAGAGGGAAGAGACATAATATTAATCACTAAGTGAAACTGTGACTATTCTTTTTATAGAATGTGTACAAATCCTAAATATGCATTGTTTACTACTGAATACTCCCACTCTGCATATTTTTTGTTTTATTATTATTATTATTATTATTATTATTATTATTATTATTATTATTATTATTATTATTATTATTATTATTATTATTATTATTATATACACAAAGACATTACATAACTTACAAACATACATCAATAGGAAACACAGTTCCTATATAGATTATAGCACAAGATCGGTCTATAAGTCTTTCCTGTATTTGTCATTTAAGTTAACTTTAAATTAAATATTTTAATACATTTCTAATTCATTTCAGTATCCATTTCTTCCATATATTTCTAATTTCTAATCTGCTTTCTATCCTATTTCGTCTAACTCTCATATGGAATTCTTTAATACATATTCAATCCTCTATTTCTATTTACATTTATTTACAAACATATCTTCTCCACTGTGTAGAATCCCATATACATATATATCTAACCTGTCCTTGCCATACATTTCATAGATCCGCATCCCTATTGTTTATCCAATCATAAAACTTTTTCCACGTTAAATAATATTCTGTTTCCCTGTGAAAGAAACAATGATTAGCTGGGCTAGAAATTTTGGGTATACCATAGAATTAGACCTTTGGGAGAAATTATGGGAAAAGAATTATAAACTAACAAAATCAGTAGCGTACAAAGAGAATCTCTACAAAATGTTTTACCATTGGCATCTACCACCAGCGAGATTGGCCATAATGTATCCAAATTGTTCAGCACAATGTTGGAGATGTGGGTATAAGCAGGGTACCTATTATCATATGTGGTAGACCTGTCCAAAATTAAAGAAGTATTGGTGCAAAATAAAGAACTGGATGGAAGAAATAACAGGACAAAAAATACAATTTAAACCGGAATTATTCCTTCTTGGTATCCTAGAGGCGAAAACGGATAAGGAAATTCAATATATAATAATGCACATACTGACAGCCGCTAGAATTATCTTAGCACAACACTGGAAACAGGCCGACTGCCCGTCAGATGTAAAAATTATTAGTAAAATATTGGAATGCGCCGAAATGGACAAATTGACAGTGGAGCTAAACGAAAGAGATGAATCAGAATATTACAAAGTTTGGAGTAGATGGTATATCTGGTTAGAAAATAGAAATAAAAATTAGATAATAACATATGAATATCTATACGTATGTATGTAAGAGAATGTAAAAAAGGGATATGTGTGTAAATAGTAATATTGTAAATAATAATGTAATAGAGTAGAATATATTAAAAAATGAGAATTTAGATAAGTAACTGTTATAAGTGATACTGGTACGAACTCGCTGTAATGAGGAAAATGTTTGTGTGTTTTATGGTTTTTTTTGTGTGTTTTGTATTGTTTTTAATCTTGAAAATGTTCAATACATTTTTTTTAAAAAAATATTCTGTTTCCTCTTTATTCTGCAATTCTTTAGTCATCTTGTCCATTTCGGCAGAATCGAGAATTTTCCTTATAATTTCATTTTCATTTGGTATAACATTGTTTTTCCATTTTTGAGCATACACAATCCTAGCTGCAGTTAAAATATGAATTATTGGATAATATATTTCCTTTGAATAATTTCCAGATATAATTCCTAATAAATAAATTTCTGGTTTCCACTCAATGTGTTCTTTTGTTATTTCTTCTATTATTTTTCTAATCTTAATCCAATTTTTTTTTACTTCCTCACATGTCCACCATTGATGAAAGTAAGTACCATATGCTTTCCGACATTTCCAGCATGTAGGTGATATATATTTTTTGACATCTTTGCGAGACGTGCTGGAGGGAGATGCCATCTATAAAACATCTTGCATTGGTTTTCTCTGTATGCCGTTGAGACTGTCAATTTTAAATTTTTCTGCCACATTTTTTCCCATTTTCCAAATTCAATATTATAACCCAAGTTTTGTGCCCATCTAACCATAGTTTCCTTAACTGTTTCTTCTTCTAGTTCATATCGTAACAAAAATTTATATACTTTACTAATTAATTTGTGATCCCCCGTTATCATTATTTTATCTAATTCTTGATGTTCTGTCTGAAATCCATATTGTTTCGTATCTATGTTATATCTGTTTTGAATTTGGATATATGTAAACTAATCTAAATTTATGCCCTGCTGTTGTAGTTGTTGTCTAGTTTTTAATACTTTATCGTCGGTTAGTAATTCTTTGCATATTATTATATTTCCTAAATTTGTTAATGCTGGATTTCTTATTGTTTCAATTGTAGATAACCAAATTGGAATTTTTGTGTAATGCTTTTTCTTAATTTTTATCCAAGTTTGCAATAACACTTTCCTAATTAAATGCCTTTGAAAATATTTATGTACTTTGCATTTGTCATCCCAGATTAGAGCATGCCATCCTACTTTTATATCATGACCTTCAAGAGTCAATATTCTTTTGTTTTCCAACCATATCCATTCTTTAATCTGTCATCGTTGCTGCTTGATGGTATAATTCCCAATTTGGTAGTGCCAAACCTCCTCTTTCTCTGAAATCTTGTAACAGTTTCAATTTAATCCTGTGTTTTTTCCCCTGCCAAATGAAATTTATCATTAATTTATTTAAATTTTGGAAGAATGGTTTCTCTAAATTTATTGGGGCCACTTGAAATAAAAATAAAATTTCAGGCAATATTTCCCGGTGGAAGCGGTCATTAACCCCGTGGCCTACCGGCTGACTTTGCCTCGCTCTCTCAGGATCCACCCCGTCTTCCATCGGTCCCTCCTTGTTCCCGAACGTCCTGCCTGTCCGCTCCGCCCTCCCGCTCCGCCCCAACCGGTGATCCGCACTCCCGATGAACCACCCAAATACGAAGTCGCCAGTATTCGGGATTCCCGCTGGATGAAGGGCCGGTTCCAGTACCTCATCGAGTGGAAGGGGTACGGCCATGAGGACTTCACATGGGAGGATGCGACCGCCGTTCACGCTCCGGACCTGGTCCGGGCCTTCCACGCTCAATTCCCGTCACGGCCGCATCCGGACCGACAGACCCGGGGGAAGGGCCCTGCGGTGAGGGATAGTGTTGTGCCTTGGCTGCGTCCGGCGCCGAGAATGGAGGATCCGGAGGACGTGGAGCCGCTCATGGTGCAGCAGTACCAGCCCATGTGCCTGGCACCGGAGACGGCTGGTGATGAGGACTCGGTGCCAGAGCAGGACGATCCCCCAGGACCTTCTGCACCTGCGCAGCAGAGTGAATCATCAAGAGATGAAGAACCTCTGCTGGATGCCAGAGCTCACAGAGCAGCCAGAAGACAGGACTGGCTGAGGAAGCATAGGTCTACTCGGAGGTAGCACTGAGGGCTAATTGGGCCACGCCCTTCCGTGCCTATATTAGGCCGGCGCAATCAGCACTCAGTGCTGAGAACAACGCGTCAATGATCTGCAGCACATCCATAGTCTTGTTTGCATCTGCATTTGTTCGGAAATCTTGTATTTGGAGAAAGCAGCTTCTGAAAGGCTTATTCTGGGAAGCCAGCCAACTTGTAAGATAAGAGGAGAATTACTGAGTATTGTTTTGAATATTTGACCGTTTGATATTTAACCCTCAAAGAACCAAAAGAACATTATTCCCCGAGACTTTACTATTGTGTTGTTTATGGACTTTTAAAACCCCTGAGCCTTTGCTAAGAAACCTTATTAGTAAAAGGACCCTTTTTTGTTTGAATCACAAACGGTTGTGTGTGTGTGTTTCTGGGGGTTGCGGTGCTGGGTCACAACAGTTTGTTCTCAGCCCAAACTGACCACACACAAGCCAAGATAGCACCATGGAGCAGCTTCAGGATGAGAATGCTCAACTTCGGCAGCAGCTGGCAATCATGAACGCTCAGTTGACGATGCAGCAAAATCAGTTGGCAGCAGCTGCTCCTGCTTTGGCTCCCGCCCAACGGACACGCTGCCCGATAGCCACGCCGGATAAGTTCCATGGGGACGAGGCTATGTTCCCGGCGTTCCTGGGCCAGTGCCAGCTGTTTATGTCTCTGAGGCCAGAGGATTTCCCCCACGACCGGGACAAGGTGGGGTTTGTAATTAGCCTGCTGTCTGGAAATGCAGCACGTTGGGCCACCCCTCTACTGGTCCAGAACAGTCCCCTCCTCCAGGACTTCGGGCCTTTCTGTGCCCATTTGGAGGAGATGTTCGCTGACCCAATTAAGGCCCAGATGGCGTGCAGGCAATTAAGGCAGCTGAGGCAAGGCCGGAGACCACTCAGAAAGTACATCAGCGAATTCTGTCTCCTCAGCCAAGACTCGGCCTGGAACGAGGCTGCGTTGTTGGATGCCTTCCAGGAGGGCTTGGCAGACAGCATCCAGGACGAGCTGGCACGCGTGGACATTCCTGCAACCACCCAAGAACTGGTGCGGCTCTGCCTTAAAATTGATGCCCGGTTGCAAGGGAGGAACGCGCGCTGTGCTGCTCCGGCGCCTCTCGCACCACCTGAAGTCTCTGCTGTTCCGGCTCCACGACGTGCTGCTCAGGCACCTCCTGTTCCCCGTGGACTTCAGTCGGCCCCGGCTCCCCGTGACGAGCCTATGGACCTTGGCGCTGTTCGGCCCCGCTTGACCGGCGCGGAAAAGGACAGACGCAGGGCAGTGGGGTTGTGTTTGTATTGCGGCGACCCGGGCCATTTCGCTCGCTCGTGCCCCAGGAAGGGTCGGGGGCCCACCGCTTCTGGTCCTGCTCCATCGTCTCAGCCGTCGCCATCGGGAAACGGCCAGCGCCCGGCCTAGCGGAAACGCAGGGTCGGGCATGCACACCCAAGGACTCCGGCTTGGCTGACGTGGATCCCGGTCCTCCGCGGCATCTGCTATTGGACACCAAGGTCTTCATTGACCACCGGGCCCACGGGATCTCCGCACACGCTTTGGTGGACTCCGGGGCAACCACCAATTTCATCGATGAGGCGTTCGCCCAGCATCTCGCCGTCCCCTTGTGCCCCGTGGACCCGCCGATGAGGGTGGAAACGATCGATGGCCGGGTGTTGCTGTCCGGTCCGATCAAGGCCATCACACAGCCGGTGCGCCTGTGCATTGGACGGCACGAGGACGCCATCCAGTTTTATGTGACGTCGGGACTCCATTTCCCTCTGGTTCTCGGACTGGCATGGCTGCGCACCCACGACCCTCAGACTGTATGGTCCCAGAACTTCATTGCTTTCCCTAGTCTCCAGTGTGTGGACCATACGCACCAGGTTTGCGCGGGCGCGGTACCTGACCCTCTGGACATTTCACTCCCGGCTGTGTTTTCAAACTTCGCCGAGGTGTTTAGCTAAAAGGAGGCAGACCAGTTGCCCCCGCACCGGCCCTACGATTGCCCTGTGGACCTGATTCCCAATGCTCCGCTCCCTGTGGGACGCCTCTACTCCATGTCGGAACCCGAACTGGCCGCACTGCGGGACTTTATCGATAAAAACCTGGCCAGGGGTTTCATCCGACCCTCCTCGTCACCCTTGTCTGCCCCAGTCCTCTTCGTCAAGAAGAAAAGCGGGGACTTGCGCCTGTGCTGCGATAATAGAAAGATGAACGCCATCACAGTGCGTAACCGGTACCCGTTGCCCCTCATCCCGGAGTTGATGGAATGCCTCCGCTCGGCGACCATCTTCACCAAATTGGACTTACACGGCACCTATAACTTGGTGCGTGTTCGTGAGGGGGACGAATGGAAGACTGCTTTCGGGACCCGCTACGGTCATTTTGAGTATACGGTCATGCCGTTCGGCTTGACCAACGCTCCGGCTGTGTTCCAGCATTTCATGAACGATATCTTTAGGGATTTGCTGGACCAGTTTGTTGTCGTTTACCTGGACGATATTATGATTTATTCCACGTCCCGGAGCAGCCACGTCCAACATATCCGCCAAGTCCTGCAGCGGTTGCGAGACCACCAGCTGTACGCGAAACTGGAGAAATGCCAGTTTTTTCAGACAACCGTGGATTTCCTGGGCCATCGGATTTCGCCGGAAGGCATCGCCATGGACCGTGGCAAGGTCGAGGCCCTGAAAACCTGGCAACCCCCGCGCCGGGTGAAGGACGTTCAGCGACTCCTGGGGTTCGCAAACTATTATAGGACCTTCATCCCGGGGTTCGCCACTCTGACCGCGCCTCTCACTCGACTCCTGCAGAAACAAGTCCCTTTCTGGTGGGGCGATTCCGAACAAGAGGCGTTCAAGACCCTCACGGATGCCTTCATGCAGGAGCCGATCCTCAAGCACCCAGACCCTCACCGCCCTTTCGTCGTGGAGGCGGACGCGTCCGACATTGCCGTGGGCGCCATCTTGTTACAGACCCGGGAAGATGGCGGTCATCTCTTCCCCTGCGCCTATTATTCACGGAAATTAACCCCGTCGGAGCGCAACTATACTATCTGGGAGAAGGAGTTGCTGGCCATCAAGACGGTTTTCGAGACCTGGCGGCACCACCTCGAGGGGGCTCGACATCAAGTGGAGGTGCACACGGACCACAAGAACCTGGAGTTCTTACAGACGGCCAGGAAGCTCAACCAGCGCCAGATACGCTGGTCGTTCTTTTTCTCCCGCTTCAATTTTTGCATTACGTACATCCCGAGCGGCCGGAATCAGCAGGCGGACGCGCTGTCCCGCAAGCCGGAATACGCCCAAGCCCAGGACCCGCTGCCGCCCCGGACGGTCCTGCCCGCAGAGTCTTTTGCAGCTACCCAGGATCCCGTGGACCTCCGAGGGCAGATTCGGGAGGCGCAGCGACACGACGACTACGCGGCACAACGGAGGCAGGAGATAGGGCCTGAGTCCCCTTGGACATTTTCGGACGACCTCCTCCGTTTCCGGGACCTGCTCTACGTTCCCGCCGGTCTGCTCCATGGCCTGATCCTGCAGCAGTGCCACGACAGCCCTGCGGCTGGCCACTTCGGCCTTTTCAAGACTCTGAACCTGGTGGCTCGGACTTTTTGGTGGCCCTGACTCCGTGACGACGTCCAGGCCTATGTGACGTCCTGTGTCCGCTGTCGCCAGGCCAAGTACGCCCCTGGAGCACCGCCGGGCCTGCTGCAGCCCTTGCCGATGCCCGAGAGACCCTGGGGGGTCGTCTCTATGGACTTCCTCACGGACTTGCCCCCGTCCGCCGGCTTCACGACCGTGTTCGTAGTGGTCGATATGCTGACCAAAATGGCACATTTCATCCCCTGTCGAGGGTTGCCGACAGCTCGCGCCACGGCGCGCATGTTTATCCAGCATGTTTTCCGCCTGCACGGTCTGCCGGATAGGGTCGTGTCGGATCGGGGAGCCAAGTTCACGGCCCAGTTCTGGAAGGGTCTGATGGCGGCCCTGGAGGTCCAAGTGTGCCTGTCGTCAGCGCATCATCCAGAGACTGATGGGGGCATTGAAAAAGTCATCGGCATCCTTGAACAGTACCTGCGCTGCTTTGTCAACCAGCAGCAGGACAACTGGGCGGAATACTTTGCCGTGGCCGAGTTTGCTTTTAACAACTCTCAGCACACCTCCACGCACGCCTCTCCGTTCCTCGCCAACCTTGGTTACCACCCCCGTTTCTTCCCGCTCACACTCCTAGACTCTCCTGTTCCTGTGGCGGAGGAATTCCTGTCCGAGCTCCAGGCCGTTCACCAACTGGAAGAGCCGAGATGGTGCAGTGGTTAAATGCAGCACTGCAGGCTACTGCTAGTTCAGCAGTTCAGCTGTTCAAATCTCACCAGGCTCAAGGTTGACTCAGCCTTCCATCCTTCTGAGGTGGGTAAAATGAGGACCCAGATTGTTGGGGGCAATATGCTGAACTCTGTAAACCACTTAGAGAGGGCTGTAAAGCACTATGAAGCGGTATATAAGTCTAAGTGCTATTGCTATTGCTATCTGGTGAAGAGATCGTTGAATAAAGCCAAGGAGGATTATAAGAGGGTCGCGGACCGCTCCCGGCGAGCAACTCCACCCCTGGCGGTCGGGGATCGCGTCTGGCTGTCCACGAAGCATCTCCCCTCCGACTGACCGGCTCGCAAGCTTGACCACCGGTTCCTGGGTCTGTTCCGGGTGGAAGCGGTCATTAACCCCGTGGCCTACCGGCTGACTTTGCCTCGCTCTCTCAGGATCCACCCCGTCTTCCATCGGTCCCTCCTTGTTCCCGAACGTCCTGCCTGTCCGCTCCGCCCTCCCGCTCCGCCCCAACCGGTGATCCGCACTCCCGATGAACCACCCGAATACGAAGTCGCCAGTATTCGGGATTCCCGCTGGATGAAGGGCCGGTTCCAGTACCTCATCGAGTGGAAGGGGTACGGCCATGAGGACTTCACATGGGAGGATGCGACCGCCGTTCACGCTCCGGACCTGGTCCGGGCCTTCCACGCTCAATTCCCGTCACGGCCGCATCCGGACCGACAGACCCGGGGGAAGGGCCCTGCGGTGAGGGATAGTGTTGTGCCTTGGCTGCGTCCGGCGCCGAGGATGGAGGATCCGGAGGACGTGGAGCCGCTCATGGTGCAGCAGTACCAGCCCATGTGCCTGGCACCGGAGACGGCTGGTGATGAGGACTCGGTGCCAGAGCAGGACGATCCCCCAGGACCTTCTGCACCTGCGCAGCAGAGTGAATCATCAAGTGATGAAGAACCTCTGCTGGATGCCAGAGCTCACAGAGCAGCCAGAAGACAGGACTGGCTGAGGAAGCATAGGTCTACTCGGAGGTAGCACTGAGGGCTAATTGGGCCACGCCCTTCCGTGCCTATATTAGGGCGGCGCAATCAGCACTCAGTGCTGAGAACAACGCGTCAATGATCTGCAGCACATCCATAGTCTTGTTTGCATCTGCATTTGTTCGGAAATCTTGTATTTGGAGAAAGCAGCTTCTGAAAGGCTTATTCTGGGAAGCCAGCCAACTTGTAAGATAAGAGGAGAATTACTGAGTATTGTTTTGAACATTTGACCGTTTGATATTTAACCCTCAAAGAACCAAAAGAACATTATTCCCCGAGACTTTACTATTGTGTTGTTTATGGACTTTTAAAACCCCTGAGCCTTTGCTAAGAAACCTTATTAGTAAAAGGACCCTTTTTGTTTGAATAACAAACGGTTGTGTGTGTGTGTTTCTGGGGGTTGCGGTGCTGGGTCACAACAATATGTGACTCTTAAAGGCTTTATCTACTTTTTTGTCATATACTAAATAAGCACGCCACCCGTAGTACAAACCATATCCCTCAATATTTAGCACCCTCTGTTCCGTTAAATTAATCCAATCCGTAATTGCTGAGAGAACTGCTGCTTCATAATACAGTTTCAAATTAGGCATTTTTAATCCACCTCTTTCACGTACATCCTGCATAATCTTCTGATTTACCCTTGGCCCCTTGCCTGCCCAAATAAATTTATTTATACCCTTTTGCCACTCCTTCAAATTCTCATCCTTTTTAAGTATTGGTATCATTTGAAAGAGGAATAAAAATCTTGGTAAAATATTCATTTTAACTGCAGCTATCCTACCCAGCAATGACAGTTGTAATTTCCCCCAATTTTCCATATCTTTCTGTATTTTTAACCAAAGTGGTTCATAGTTGTACTGATATAATTTTGTATTTGTGGACATAATATAAACCCCTAAGTATTTAATCTTTTGGACTATCTCAAAACCTGTTACCTTTTCTATTTCTTCTTTTTGGGTTCTTGTCACATTTTTAACTATTATTTTGGTTTTAGCTATATTTATTTTGAAGCCAGATACTTGTCCATAAGAATTGATTGTATCCATCAAAATACTAATAGATTGTAATGGTTGTGTCAAAGTAACAACGAGGTCATCCGCAAACGCTCGTAACTTGTATTCTTCCTGTCTAATTTTTATGCCCTTTATTGTGTCAAGCTCTCTTATTTTACTAAGTAATATTTCCAAACTCAAAATAAACAACAAGAGAGACAAGGGGCATCCTTGTCTTGTTCCCTTTTCTATATTAAAATAATCTGTCAATCCACCATTAATTATTATTTGCGCTGTTTGTTTTTGATATATTGCCCCAATAGATTGTACAAAATAATCTCCAAATTGTAACTTTTCTATTAACTTTAATAAAAACCGCCAATTCAATCTATCAAAAGCTTTCTCAGCATCCAAAAATACCAATGCTGCGGAAACCTGGTTGTTCTTTCCCAAGTACTCTAATAAGTTAACAATTTGTCTAATATTAGTTTTCATTTGTCTACCAATTATAAACCCAGTTTGATCATGATGTATCGTCTGTTGCAGAACTGTCATTAATCTGTTGGCTAAAATTTTAGCAAAAATTTTGTAGTCTAGATTTAAAAGTGAGATCGGCCGATAATTTTTTGGGTCTGTATGATCTTGACCTTCTTTTGGGATCAGAGAAATAAAGGCAGTCTTCCAAGTTGGAGGTACATTACCTCCCTGTTGAATGTTATTAAATAATTCTTTAAGTGGTTCCACCATTTCTTCCTGCAATTTTTTATAATAAACAGCAGTTAAGCCATCTGTCCCCGGGGCCTTTCCCACTTTTAACTGTTTAATTGCCAATAAAATTTCTTCTGAAGTTATCAATTGGTTTGGAGTATCCCTCTGCACCTTAGTAGTTATACAAATATTTTGTTCCTGCAAATACCTGTCTATATCCTCTTCTTTAACTTTGTCCCCACTATATAATCCTGAATAAAACTCTAAAAAAGATTTTTTAATAAGTTCTTGTTCGTAAACTTCTTTACCCTTATATCTGATTTTCTCAATAACTCTTGATTTTTGCTTCTTTCTTAACATATATGCCAACCATCTTCCTGGTTTATTTGCATTGCTAAAAGTATTAAATTTAGCATACTGTAAATTAGTTGCCACTTGGTCTGCCATTAGCATGTTGAATTGATCCCTTAATAAATTAATTGTCTCTTTAATTTTCTTATCCGTCGGATTAGAAATTAAAGCCCTCTCCTGTTTTTTAATCTCTTCTTCTAATTCTTTCCTTTTTTCATCTTTTTTCCTTCTAAATTTATTATTCAGATATATCAAAATACCTCTCATATAAGCTTTACTGGCATCCCAAACCATATCCATGGAAGTACCCTTCTGCATATTGTTAACAAAAAATTCTTTCATTAATTTTTTACATTCCTTCACATTATCCTCATATCTAAATAAATTATCGTTTAACCTCCATGACCTTCTAGGTCCATTTCCATCTTGCAATTCCAACCAGACCGGGCTGTGGTCCGTCAATATTCTTGAACATATCTTCATCTTCTTTACCCTAGAAAAAAGATTATTAGTAATCAGGATAAAATCAATCCTTGAAAAGGATTGGTGTCTATCAGAAAAAAAAGTAAAATCCTTTTCTTCTGTATTTCTTTCACGCCAAATATCCCTCAACTCCCAATCTTCCATCATCTCAAAAAAGGATTTTGGCAGTTTCGCTCTTGAAAAGATATTTTGATTCGGGCCCTTCTTATCCTTTTTAACATCTGGTACACCATTCCAATCCCCTAGAAGGATGCAGGTACTGTAGTCCCAATGTATCAACTTTGTATGTAAAAAAATCATAAAATTTTTCTTGTTGCTGGTTCGGGGCATATACACCAATCACCAGTATTTTCTCTCCTTTAATTAAAAGTTCTATAGCTAAAAATCTTCCTTGATCATCTGCTTCAATTAACTTAGCAATCAAATGTTTTTTGACATATATTACAATGCCATTTTTCTTTTCTGGTGCCGCAGTAACAAAATGTGATCCTAATCTTGAATTTATCAAATATTTTTGGTCTTGTGTTCTAATATGTGTTTCTTGTAGGCAGACCACATCATTGTTAAATTGTTTAAGATAATGGAATATTTTCCTCCTTTTCTGTGGTGAATTTAATCCATTGACATTCCAGGTTAGAAATCTATTTCCCATCTACGGGCTTCTGAAGCTTCTGGAACATCGACTGGACATCTAGCATCTTTAGTTCCTTTGGTCTTGTTCCTCCCACTGCTTCAGTTTTAGTAGCTTCTTTGGCTTCCAACTGGAGTTGCTGTTGTGACATTTCCTGCATACGCTTAGTTGTGGCTCTGGTCTGTCTTTGTTCTTTTATCCGTTGTTCTCCAAATAAATCCAGACTTTGATCAGAATGAGTTGTAACTATCTCACTTTGATCAGATGGGGCTCCTGCTTGTAGGACTTCTTGTCTTTGTCTTGCTCTTTCGTCCTCCCTTCTGCTCCCTTCTGGTGGTCTTGGTGTCCCAGCCTTTAAAATGTATGTATAAAAATCCCTTGCTTTCTGGACCGTATTGAGTCGGTGTCTTTCTCCAGCATAAATCAGGAAAATTCCAGCTGGGACCTCCCACCTGAATGGCAATTGTTGTCTTTTAAGCTCATCCACTAGAAAGGAAAAATCTTTTCTAGCTCTCAACATTCTTGGGGGGATCTCTTTCAGTGTCATCACTTCTTGTCCACCCACCTGTAACTTATTTTGGTATGTTGCTTGGAGGATGTCATTGCGCAGTGTTCTATTGTTAAAATATATTACAATATCTCTTGGAAGGTTTCTCAATCTAGCCACACGAGAGTTAACTCTGTATATCTTATCAATCTGCCACATCAACTCTTCCTTACACATCCCCACCGCTTGAGCAAGAGCTTCCACCATCAATTCACTCAAGTTTTCATTTTTGTCTTCTTTAAACCCTCTGACTCTAATCGCAAACTCCATATTTCTGTAGTGAATCATTGTAATTTCATCTGTAGTTTTATCTTCCACCTCTTCTATTTTCTCTCTCAGAGCTGCTGTAATATCTCTAATTTGTTCAACTTGCTGATCCAAATATTCCACATTGTTTGCCAATCCTTTGAGTGCTTCCAAAATATCTGCTCTGATTTCATTATTGCTGATTTCAATTTTATCAGAAACAACTTGTATTTTGTCATTAATCATCTCCTTAATTTTATCATTAGATTCATCAATTTTTATATGAAAGTTAATAGTCATTTCAGCCTGCATGGCTTTAAGGCTTTCTTGTAACATCCCCAAGGTTAGAGGCTGAGGTTGTGCTGCAAGAGATTTCAGTTTAGAGGTGGGGGTGGGTGAGCCCTCAGTACTTCCCGTTCCTTTAGAAGGAACTGTCTTCACAGATTTAGAAGCCATCTGGATTTAAGCAACTCTTTGTAATATTCCAAATTATATTAGTCTAATACCAAAAAGAAGAATCTCCAAATAAAAATGCAAGTCCAAAGCCAAATCAGACAGCTCTCATGTGAAAGCCTGCCAACAAAGCAAAACTTCCTCTCTTTCTTCTCACTTTCACTTTTCCACACCCTTTCAAGCTTCCATCGCCATTTTAGAACCAGCTTGTAACTTTGTAGCTTATCAAGTAAAAGTCAGTAAGAGTTAAGTAGTGGTTACTTGCCCAGCTTGCCTCTTGGTTTTTTCTGCTGCAAATAATCCTCAATTGATTTCAATCAGTTAGAGCAGTGTTGGTTGCGATCTTCTTGCTCCGCAAAACAGCGGAGATGTCCCAGGTCCGGAGCAATGGCAGGTTTCCAGGGAGCCCTCACCCTCCGCGCCCCAGGATTTCTCCTAGGGCACTTGGGGGGCTCTACCTGTGCCTACCTGCTCTTCAACACCCCCCTTTGCCCGGGGAGGGAATTTTCAGCTGCCAGACAGCTGTTTGTTGGTTTTCTGGCGGCTTTGACGGTGCCAGGGACCGGCGCCCCAAAGAAGGAGCGTCTTCGCCGATCGCGGAGCCAACCGGAAGTCTTTGCCGAATTCTTCTAACAGCTTAATTAAATTTGATCCGGATTCTAGTGGTTCTTCTAGAATAAAGACCAGGTCATCGGCAAATGCTTGTAATTTATATTCTTCATCTTTGATTTTTAAGCCTTTAATATCTTGACTTTCTCTAATTCTGTTTAATAACGATTCTAAGGTTAGAATAAACAAAAGTGGTGAAAGTGGACATCCTTGTCTTACTTCTATATTTCCTGTTAATTCACCATTTATTGTTACTCTCTCTGTTTGTTTATCATTGATTTTTTCAATTATTTTAGAAAATTTAGAGCCGAATTCCATATAATCCAATTGTAGTTTTATAAATTCCCAATTTAAATTATCAAATGCTTTTTGGGCATCCAGGAAAACCAATGGAAGTTGCTTCTCTGGGTGGGCTTCGTAATACTCTAAAATGTTTGTTATGATTCTTGTATTATTTTTGATCTGTCTATTTGGGAGAAAGCCATTTTGATCCGAATGACTATGTCTGTGTACGATATTTTTAATTCTTTCTGCCATTATTGCTGTGAAAATTTTATAATCTCTATTCAGTAATGAAATAGGGCTATAGTTTTGTATGTTCTGGTTATCGGAATCGTCTTTCGGGATGAGTGTGATTATTGCTTCGGTCCAAGATACTGGAATTTTTGCTTCTGCTAATGCTTCATTGTATATTTCCAGTAGAATTTGTTCTACTGATTCTAATGTATTTTTATAAACCTCAACTGGAATACCATCCGGACTGGGTGTTTTTTTGTTTCTTCAAGTTTATTTCTAATTCTGTTATGGTGATTGGTTTATTTAACATTTCTCTCTCTTCCTCTGTAATTGAATTTGGTGATTCTGTCATAAAATGCTTCTTTATTTCGTTTACTTCTATGCCATCTTGTTGATAGTTTCGTAAAATAGTTCTGAATTATTTCTTTTTTTCCTTTTTGTTATGGTGTATATTTCCTTCTGTATCTAATAATTGATATATTATGTTTTCCCTTTCTTTTTTCAATTTATATGCTAACCAGCGTCTCGGCTTATTAGCATGTTCAAAATAATTTTGCTTCGCCACTCTAATTTTTTGAGCAACTTCTTGGGTTATTAAATTTAGTTTATGTCACTTAAAGGGGAAAAAAGGAGCTTGGAGGAGAAGAAGCTGGGGGTACAAATGTAAAAGGAAGGGAAAAAAAGAAATTAAGAAAAGGGGGATGGAAATCAAAAGAAAATGGATGATTAATGATGGGGTGGAATAGAATTTTTTCTATCTTAGTATTATTATATTATATTGGATTGTGATGATCATTTTTTATTCTAGTATTATTACAATTGTATTTTATTGTGATAATTATTAATAGTGAATAGGATTTGTCTAAATATTTAATATAATCATTTATATGAATATGTTTTCTTTTTTCTTTTTGCTTGGTGAATTTATAATTATATTATAGATTGGCATAAGATTGATTTAATAAATTAATTTAAAATTGATGGAACTAAATATCTGTACCACCAGAAGGAAAAATAAAATATAAAAAAGAACGAAAATAGGTCAATTTTTGGAAACATATAGAATAATGAATAATAATAATTATTATTTTCTTGTATATGATAAGATTTCAATAATTAATTAATTTGAAATAACATAGAATGAATTTTGATGATTAATATGAGAAGTTGAAATGAATAATCAATATGACTATTAGATTTTAATATAAACTATATAATTGAAATATTGGTTTTTTATGGGGCATTTAGTTATTACAAAAATAGGGGGGGAACGAATGAGGAGTAAAGAGATTAAGGAAGGGGAGGAAGCAAAATGGCTTAAAATTAAGAGGCAGGAAAGAAAATAACTATCTTGAGAAACTAAGCTATAGCGGTGAATTGCGGTTCGCAATTTGGGAGTCCTCCTAGATCCACAGCTAAAATTAGATCAACATCTTACAGCTGTGGCTAGGGGGGCTTTTGCACAGGTTCGCCTGGTGCACCAATTGCGACCATACTTGGAGAAGGAGGTGCTACTCACGGTCACTCACGCCCTTGTCACCTCTAGATTGGACTACTGCAATGCGCTCTACATGGGGCTGCCCCTGAAGAGTATTCGGAGACTTCAACTGGTGCAAAATGCAGCTGCGCGTGCTGTGGTGGGTGTTTCAAGGTACACCCACGTAACACCTATACTCCGCCAGCTGCATTGGCTGCCCATTGGTCTCCGGGTACAATTCAAGGTGCTGATCATCATCTTTAAAGCCCTACATGGCTTAGGACCAGGCTATCTCCGGGACCGCATTCTGCCGGGAATGATAGAGCCGGGATGGTGCAGTGGTTAAATGCAGCACTGCAGGCTACTTCTAGTTCAGCAGTTCAGCTGTTCAAATCTCACCGGCTCAAGGTTGACTCAGCCTTCCATCCTTCCGAGGTAGGTAAAATGAGGACCCAGATTGTTGGGGGCAATATGCTGAACTCTGTAAACCGCTTAGAGAGGGCTGTAAAGCACTATGAAGCAGTATATAAGTCTAAGTGCTATTGCTATTGCTATTGCCGCATTCCTCCCTTCGACCGGTTAGGTCCCACAGAGTGGGTCTCCTCCAGGTCCCGTCAGCCAAACAGTGCCGACTGGCGGGGCCTAGGGGGAGGGCCTTCTCTGTAGGGGCCCCTGCTCTCTGGAACCAACTTCCCCCAGAGATCCGAACCATCCCCACCTTGCTGGCTTCCGAAAAGCCATTAAGACATGGCTCTTCCTGCAGGCGGGGGTGAGTTGAGACGATTTATATCTGATGTCTCCCCCATGTATGTATGATGTGTGTATATTTATATTTTAACTGTTTTTAAGTGCTTTTAATAATTTGTTTGGAGTTTTTGTATAAAATGTTGTACGCCGCCCTGAGTCCTGAGGGAGTAGGGCGGCATAGAAAAGCTACCAAATAAATAAATAAATAAATTTGGAGTGAAAATTTGAAATGAATTGGTGGTGAACCCAGAAGACAAAATTAGATTTCTTTTTTTGGAGGCAGTACCATTTTAGCAACATATACCTAGAGTAAAGTATTATATATAAAGAAATGATACAACAATAAAAACTTTAGAAGAGGCACCGTTAGTTTAAAATTTGGGAATATATCAGCCTGTTAAATAGGAGATGAGCTAGAATAAAGAGCACTCAGGGAAAGGTAAAGAGGGAGAAAGAGGAAGTAGAAGGAAGGGAGAGAAGAAGGAGTGGAGAGAGGTAGAGAGGGAGTGAAGGAGTAAGAAGGTAGAAGGAGGAGATGGAGATAGAGGGAGGGGAGTGTAATGGAAAAAAGAACAGACTGATGGCTATTGATATTGGAGCAAACTAAGATGCTGACTTTTGAATGACTGATAAAAATGTATAACTATGTATATTATTGTAATAGCTTAAGGTATATGTGTATTGATTTACAAATGAAGTTGTGGAGAAAAAATAAAAAAAACTTTTATAAAAAAATTAGTTTATGTCTAATAAACTCTCTTCTTTCTTTTATTCGGTTATTTTGTGGTTCTTTCTGTAATGTGGTCTCAATTTCTTTGAGTTCTTTTTGTAATTTGTCTTGCCGACTCATTTTTTCTTTACATTTTCTTATTGTGTAAGCCATTGCCAACCCCCTGATGTATGCTTTTGTCATGTCCCACAAATTTTGTGTCGACATCTCCTTTTTGTTAACCATATAAAATAGTTTTAGCTCCTTATTTAGCATTTCCTTAAATTCTTTATTTTTAAATAAATATTGATTTATTGTCCACCTACCTTTTTCTTTTGATCCTTTCCATATTATTTTTATAGGATTGTGATCTGCCCATTCATTGATTTCAATTTCTATTTCCGTGGTTTCATTTCTTATATTAGAAGTCATCCATGCCATATCTATTCTTGTCCAAGAGTGATGTGGGTTTGAAAAAAAAGTATATTGGCTTTTAGATTGATGGATTTCTCGCCATGTGTCGTGTAGTTTGTATTCTGCTACTATTTCAAAAAACAATTTGGGTAATATATTTTTCTTTGTCTTGATTTTTTTATGGGATTTTATGGGACTTTTTGATATCTGCAATTGCATTAAAGTCTCCAATAATACAAAAGTCCTCATATTCTAATTCTGTTATTTTTAATGTATTTTTTTGTATAATTCATATTGAGTTAGGAGCATAGATATTTATAAGAAGGACAGGTTTCGATTCTGTTTCTAATTCTACCATTAGGATTCTACCTTCTTCATCTGCATAAATTAATTTAGATTTTATTTTTTCTTTTATATATGTTGCTACTCCTTTCTTTTTATTATTTGCTAAAGATGTATATAATTTTCCTAATTTTCTGTTTTCAAATAGTTTACTATGGTCTTTTTTAATGTGAACTTCTTGTAATGATATTACATCAATGTCTAGTTTTCTGAGCTTTGTGAGTATTCTACTTCTCTTTTTTGGTGCATTGAGTCCATTTATGTTAATAGAAATCAATTTGATTTCTTCTCCCATTTTTTATTTGTATTGTTTCCTTGTTGTTCTAGTTTCTCTTAATACCCTACTTGTAATTCCTTCTTTCTCTATTTTTTCTTTTTCCTGTATTCTTTTTTCTCCTCTTTCTTTCTCTTTCCTCTATCACTTCCTCCTCTTGAATAGTACCTTCCAATTCTTCCTTACTCTCTTCTTTACCTTCCATCGCAAAGTATTGTTCGTAAAACTCATGAGCTTTCTCAACTGAATCTATTTTAACTTTCTTTCCTTGTCATGTTACTAAAATGCCCTCTGGCATCAGCCATCTAAATGGCTCCTTCTGTTTTATCAGTTGGGATGTTAAAAATTGATATTGCCTTCTGGAATTCCTAACCCGTCTTCGGATCTGGTTTAATACTATTATTTCTCTTCCTTTGTAGGTAAATGTTTCTTCTCTAGTTTTTAAATAAATATTATCTCTAATTGCTCTGTGAATTTTACATGTATTTCTTTTGGTAATCTATGCCTCCGTACATAATTTGTATAAACTCTATAGACCTCATCTATTTCTCTTATTATATCTTGCTTATCACTTTGCATTATTTCTGCTAATATTTCCGCCATCTTTTCGCCTATGTTTTCTTCTCTATCTTCTTGGATGTTCTGGAATCTTAAATAATAGGAGGCTTTCTTCAATTCTAAAAATGTAATGGACTCTTCGAGTCCTTTGTTAATTATTGTTAATTTTTGTTCCATAGTTTCTACTTTCTTATCTGTCTGTTCCATTTTTGTTTCAACTATTTTTATTTTACGTTCATTTTCTGTTGTTATTTTGATTTTTTTCAATCTTGTAATTCATATTTTTTATGTCCCCTTTCATTTCACCCATCTCCATTTTAATTTCTTCATTATATGTTTTTGTTTCTTCATGATTATTTGTAATGGTCTCTTGTGTTTTTGTTATAGATTCTTGTGTTTTGGCCATGGTTTCCTGTATGTTTTGTAGCATTAATTGCATGCTTTGCATATTAATTGCTGAACCTGCTTTTTCAGCTCCCAACATACTGTCAATTGATCTTTGTGCGGAAGGTGCGGGAGAAGCTATAGCTGGATTTAATGTTGTTTTCTTCCCTGTTTTTGTTACTATATTTGTACTCGTCATTCTCAATTTTTGCACTATTCTATCACATGTGACATTTATATAACCAGTTTCTATATGTTAAAGTGTTCCATAAGTTGTCACTATAACTTATCTTGTTTACTAAATCCTTATATTATAATTTATCTAACAATTCTCTATATTATATAATAGTATAATAGTATAATCTAATATTTCTCTATAGTTTCTAACAACTATTATCAATTATTTGATTAAATAATTACTCAATATTAAATCACATTTAGTTATTGTATCACAACGTAAAGTATAGTAGATCAATATTCAGATGGGTATATAATACCGTGTTTCCCCGAAAATAAGACATGTCCTGATAATAAGGCCAACAGGGCTTTTCAGGACATGCGTTGAAATAAGTCCACCCCAAAATAAGCCCCCCCCCAACTACTTTCCGGGGAAAGGGGGGACATGCCGGCAGCCACTCTTTTTGCAGCAGGCACTCTTTTGGCCGGGAGAGTGAGAGCGAGAGCAAGTGAGAGGCGGGTGTGCACACACCACGTGGGACTAGCTCGGCTCCTCTGGGCTCTGCCTACGGCAATTTGAAATGCACTTCTGCCTGCGAGGAAGAGGAGGCGAGCATCGATCCCTGTCTCCGCGGAGGCAGGAGCACGTTTCAAAACGCTGCCGGAGGCAGCCCAGAGCAGCCGAGCCAGTCCCGTGGGGTGTGCGCGTAGCCGCCTCTCTCTTGCTCTCTCTCTCTCTCTCTCTCTCCTGGCCGAAAGAGTGCCCACCACAGAAAGAGTGGCTCCCGGCCGGGAGAGCGAAAGCGAGAGCAAACGAGAGGCAGGTGTACACACACCCCGCGGGACTAGCTCGGCTCCTCTGGGCTCTCCCTACGGCAATTTGAAACGCGCTACTGCCTGCAAGGAGGCGGCGAGGCCGGTCGGGTACAGTGAGCCCACAAGTGCAGGGCTTGAGCAGCAGACGGGCACGTCCAGCCCGTCCCTGTCGCCGCCCCTTCGGCACTGCCTCCCGCTGCCACCTCCCTCACTTGCTCGCCGGCTCGGGCCGCTCATCCTCCACCTGCCCTCCCCGCATCCTTCAGGAAGGAGAGAGCGGTGCGTGGGAATCCCCTGCAGGAACAGCCACCTGTTCCTCGGTGTTGTGTCCACTGATCCTCCCCCGCCTCTGGCTCTCAAGCGAAGAGGGAGGGGGAAGAAACTCTCACGGGCTGCCTGAGGAAGCCGAGCTGACAGATTTCTTGCGTTCAGTGTGCAGCCAAAAGGTTCCTTTCTCCTGGTGCCTTACGTGCACTCTCCCCCCCCCCCCGCCGAGAGAGAGAGGAGCACATTTGGAAGAGAAGAGGAAGCGCGTGCCCGGCTGCTTCTGCCGCTGAGCCTGGCTAGAAGTTTAGCTGTCAGCTCGGCTTCTTCAGGCAGCCCGCGAGAGTTTCTTCCCCCTCCCGCTTCGCTCAAGAGCCGGAGGAAGATCAGTGGACACAACACCGAGGAACGCGACGGAGCTACAAGTCCCATGTAGGCCACGCATCTTGCGACCCACCCCACACCACCTGCCACCCCCAAATTGCGCCCCACCGCAAGACGCCCGTCCTACCTGGGACTTGTAGCTCCGTCGCGTTCCTCGGCGTTCTGTCCAGAGAAGCCCATTGTAAAAGACAACTTCTCGCGAGTTCGAGAAGTTTGATTGAACTCGCGATAAGTTTTCAATTACAATGGGCTTCTCTGGACACAACGCCAGGAGCGTGACAGAGGTAGGACTCGCGTCTCGCGGTCCAATATGTCCCACCTGCCAGAAATGAGTCTCTCTGAGACTTGTCATGCCACCGCCGCTGCCTTGTGGAGCAGGACTCTGTAAGGCTTGTGTCATTGCCTGAACGAACGGCAGCAGGACCCCAGCTGTGCAGCAACGGCACAAGCCTTGCAGAGTCCTGCTCCACGAGGTGGTGGTGATGGGCCAGCCGCTCGGCCGGCGCCAAGAACAGGGAGGGGAGGCGGCGGCAACGGGACATTCCGTCCTACGCTCGCCGCCTACTGCACCCCAAAAATACCCCCCCCCCGATAATAAGGCCGATGCCATATTTCAGGGTTCAAAAAAATATAAGCCCCTGTCTTATTTTCGGGGAAACACGGTATATATGAAACAGTATATGCGAAAGAGAGAAAGTCTAGAAGAGGTATATTACTTATCTGTCCATTAACAGTTTCTTATCAGTAGAAGTCCATTCAATTGTAGCAGCAATTTTACTTAGTCACGTATCAGTCTCACTGTTCTTCCTTTTATGCTGCAGCTCGTTTGGAATATTCTTCCTCCTATCAGTTGTTCTCTTTTTGTGTTTATTGTCCTGATTTGTGAAGTCCAAATATCCCCAAGTTTTCCTTGAGTCAAATGTCAAGCTATTTCAAAATCCAGTACTGTACGCTTCTTTCTCTCTCTCCCTTGGTTAGTTGTAATCCACTTTCTTTAATTTATTTATTTATTTATTTATTTGGGAATTCTTCTATGCTGCCCTACTCCCTAAGGACTCAGGGCGGCGTACATTTTAAAGAACACCAAACAATAAAATCATTAAAAACAATTTTAAAAAGTTTAAAAAAAGAGATACAACACCATGCATACATGGGGGAGACCTCAGATGTAAAGTTGTCTCAAAATCACCCCGCCTGCAGGAAGAGCCATGTCTTAATGGCTTTTCGGAAGGCCAGCAAGGTGGGGATGATTCGGATCTCTGGGGGAAGTTGGTTCCAGAGAACAGGGGCCCCTACAGAGAAGGCCCTTCCCCTAGACCCCGCCAGCCAGCATTGTTTTGCTGACGGGACCCGGAGGAGGCCCGCTCTGTGGGACCTGACCGGTCGAAGGGAAGTATGAGGTAGGATGCGGTCCCGGAGGTAACCATGTAGGGCTTTAAAGATGATGATCAACACCTTGAATTGCACCCGGAGACCAATGGGCAACCAATGCAGCTGGCGGAGTATGGGTGTTACGTGGGTGTATTTTGAGACACCCATCACAGCACGCGCAGCCGCATTTTGCACCGGTTGGAGTCTCCGGGTACTCTTCAAGGGTAGCCCCATGTAGATGGTTAATGGCTTCTCTGCCGGAAGTATAGCTCTCACTTTCACTTCTTGTCTTCTCTGTTGTTTAAAATTCACTCCTCACAAAGTTTAAATCCATTAATCAACAGGTATGCCAATCAAAAGATGAATAGCAACTTATTTCTACTGTAGAAAAGAAATCCGGAGTAATCTCTCTCACCACTGTCGTTCAGACTCCTCCGTTGTCATTTTCTCCCTCCACGTTTGTGCGCTGTCACTCTGCATTCAGTCAAACGCCGCCTATTCCCCCGTTCACAGCTACAATCTTACTGCTCACTCTTTTGCATTTCTATCAAACTCTTCAAGTAGTCTTAAGGATTAGATTTCTTCTGATCTTTGCTATAGAATCCACTCTTTTGCTTCCTGCTGTGTGGCTGTCTTCGCTCCGGACCTGTCAAAGGCAGCAGGTTTTCTCTGGCCGGTTTCGGGGGGTTCTCCTGAGTGAATAGGTGTCTGCTTCACACCTATACACTCTCCAGAGTATCCCCCGCAATTTCGCAGATCTCTTCAGGATCTGCAATGCCCCGATTGGGCTCCCGACCGCAGAAATTCGTGCTGTGGGTTCGGAGCCCTCTCCTGCAGCACGCACCGCTCAGACTACACCACTGGAAGCCCCACTCTGCATATTCTTAAACATTGTATCCATTTGTTTGGCCCATCGGGAACCCACCCCCCCAAATTGTTTTAGGCTAAATAAATAAACATACAACCTGAACAGATTCATAAATGAGACTAGACTTATTGAAAAACAACATGGATCAAGAAAAATTTCTTGTCAGATAAAAGCAGCAGCTTTGGAGAAAGCAGAGAAACGAGAATGCAAAACAACACCTGAACTAACACACATTTCAAGAGCTACTTTCATAAGACAAAAATCTCTTATTTCAAATTGAAGTGACAAATGAGATGACTAAAACATCAAAGCTCCTGAGTCTCCTAATCACTAGCATAGCATTTCAAATTTGCAAGGTTCTTCTCTTTACTGCATTTCCCCAAAGCACCACTCCCAGAAATTCAGAGCCATAGCATAGCAGGCCCTGAATCTAAACCTGTCATATACAGCTTCAGGTTTGCAGCATCACGCTGTCTCCAAGTGTCTGATCCAAACAATGTGAAGATGGCCACTGCACCCAAATTCAAAACTTCCTACCGCCACAAAAAAGTCTAGGGTTAAATTATTTACTGCCAAAGATGACAATTTCCCCAAGTAGGTATTGTTACTTTATAGCCTAGATAAAATCTAAGATATCATTAAGTCAGAAAAGATTTCAGTGGTTAACATTTATAGCAAAATCATATAGTCTGGGATCCCTGAAAGCCTCAGGTATGACTCTCAGAGGCTTACAAATATTGCTATCAAATGTTATATTTAATAAAATAGAAGGGGGAAATGATTAAAAACATGACTGAAGAGTAACTTTAGTAATAATTTTAATAAAATGTTCAATAAAAGCAGACTTGCTTCTTGCTCTGACCTTACCTACTCTGGACTGTGGCCCCTAGCTTGCTACTCAAAGGAAAGTGTATTAATTTGGGAAGATGTAGTACCTTAAACATGAGTATCCCAACTTTTGGCACTCTGTTGTTTAAATACCTAAATGAATTACCACTAAATGCAATGCCATCTCTTGAGTTACTGTTCCCTGCTATAAAGATTAAATCAAAGCTTTAAAAATCCCTAAACCTAACCTCTCCCCTATGCTACCGACTGGAACAATAAGTGTCCATCCAGGAACAAGAACTGCTATAGAACTGTGTCCCTCGTGATAGACAGTATTGAAGACAACAGGGCAGGGACTTGGAAAAGTGGTGGGTAGGCCAGTTGGAAGCTCAGCAGCGAAGCACTTGGGAAACTGGCAGGGAGATTGGTGGGAAGGTCAAGGATGGGAAAGCCAGTGGGAGTTTGGCAGAAAAATACTGGGAAATTAAGGCAATGGGCCACTTGGCAGACAGATTGGGGGAAGGTTGGGAAAAATGGAGAGGACAGTGAAGTTCACTGGAAAGAATGCGAGAAAGGGAGGCCAGCAAGCAGATCAGCAGAAATGTACTGTAAAATCGGGATTAGGAAAGCCTCCTTTGTGGCTGCACCTGCCCGGCAGAACAGCTTCCCACTGCAGATTTCGATGGGCCTAACCCTGTTAGCTTTTGTAGGGCTCTGAAGACCTGTCTGTTCTTCTAGGCTGCTTTTTTTTGGGGGGGGGGAGGCAGTTAGGTGAGATTGGTTGGTGTTGGTGATATGGTTCTGTTTTGGAACTTATTAATTGCGGCATCATGAGTTTGTACTGCTTTAATGGATTTATTATCTATCTATCTATCTATCTATCTATCTATCTATCTATCTATCTATCTATCTATCTATCTATCTATCTATCTATCTATCTATCTATCATCTATCTATCATCATATGGCGATGTTAAAATTAGCCAGCAGACTACAATGTTAGTACAAAGTAGTTATTTGGCTGCCAAAGAGTGCTAGCTCGTTTAGTTTACGCTGGCACACTTATCCATGGTGCACCACAGGGGGCGAACTAGCTGCACATTAGAAAGATGAGCAGCATCCTGCAGTGTCATCCAGGGCCTTCTCTCACCACTTATGTTGCCTCAGTCGGACATTGTATCCGGGCAGGTC
Source organism: Diadophis punctatus similis (assembly GCA_023053685.1). Classification (NCBI taxonomy): domain Eukaryota; kingdom Metazoa; phylum Chordata; class Lepidosauria; order Squamata; family Dipsadidae; genus Diadophis; species Diadophis punctatus. Next base: position 1,994,386 of record JALIGW010000074.1, read on the forward strand.
TAGCACTGACAGGGGTCTGACCGTCCACACGAAATGCTGCCACGTTTTCCACCAAAGTGGTACCTATTTATATACTCACATATAGAATGCTTTCAAACTGCTAGGTGGGCAGAAGCTGAGGCAAGTGATGGGTGCTCACTCTGCCACACGGTGCTAGGACTTGAGACCATCTTCAGCGACTTTAAGCCACTGAGCCACTGTGCCTCAATAATACTTTATACTGCTATGATGGGACTCTGTACATCACACAGAATCACTGCTGTGAGATGAGCAGCTCTATCCATCAAATAAAAGCTGAGAAGAGTGGAGATGTAGGCCAGCAGAAAAATTGGTGGGAAGGAGTTTTTCTTAGCTTCCATTTGCAATGCAACAGGGCACTTCAGGCTGTATACTTTTAGACATATGCAAAATAGCAATCTGATTTTTTAATGTATGTACAAAAGTACCTTTCAGATTTAATAGTCATTGAGGCTTAACAAACACCTTTTGTTCCTGAATGGTAGGTTAAATCGATTTTTTTTAAATTCCTGAACATTTAAAAAGAACATATTTTGTCAGGCAATAAAACTAGAACAAAAGTACAGAAGAGTACAGTCTATCTCAAGTGACCTTTGATCAAAACCACTGCTGAATTGAAGATGAGTACCCAATGGGCGTTTGCTACATAGAACCCCTACCTCTGGTTCAGATTGGACCTCCGTTTTAGGTTGAGTCATGGGCATAACTGCTCTAGACTTGGTCTCGGTCCTTCCCAATTGGTTCTTCACACCTGTAACAGGCCTTGTAACAGGTGTTGTGCTAGTAATAGGTTTCACTTGAGCAGCAGGACCTGAAGTTCGTTGGTTGTTAGCAGCCTCAACAGAATGCAAAGGTGCTATTGGCAATTCACGCAAATTGCTATTCCTTGGGGTAGATGACTGGAGCTGCTGGTTTGGACGTTTTACAATGCTTTGCGTTGGTGTGTTCTGAAAGAAAAAAAGTTATTAAAAACTTATCCTGTAACAAGTATCTCGAACAAGTCAAAATTCAGGGTTCCTCAATAGAGCAGAATTGATGTACAGGCAATATAACCTTCCCTCTCTAGTAAGGAAAGCTAGGAGGCCCATTTAGCTAAATTACATGAAACAGCTCTCCTACACCCCTGCCCAACTCCTGTCCTGAAGTTAACTAGCCAGAAAGAACTTTGCTAGAGACATTTTATCTCAAGGTCTGTCTGGGGGAAGGTAAAGACTCCCCTGTTCCAAGTAATATGGAATGAATTTTATAAAATTTCCAGAACTCAGCAAAGAATCAATGGCATCCAGAGTTCTAGGATCAGTTGTAAGTAATCAGTTGGACTGGGTTATAAGCTTTGATTTTATTTTCAATGTGCTCAAACTCTAGAGTCTTATTAGCAAGAACCTAATAGCCAAAAACACTAGATAACCAATCATATAAGGAGGTAGGGAGTAAAGAGAAAGAAGAAGAAGAAGAAGAAGAAGAAGAAGAAGAAGAAGAAGAAGAAGAAGAAGAAGAAGAAGAAGAAGAAGAAGAAGAAGAAGAAGAAGAAGAAGAAGAAGAAGAAGAAGAAGAAGAAGAAGAAGAAGAAGAAGAAGAAGAAAGGGAAAACACAATGAAGTAGAGAGTGATGGAAAAGCTGGAAAAGCCAGTTACAAAGTAGGAGATATAATAAACATACCTAAGATCCATAGAGGACTCAAATGCCTATACACGAACGCTGAAATTTTAGGGAACAAACAGGGTGAACTTGAAGTACTAGTACATGAAGGTAGATATAGATGATATAGTTGCCATTACTGAAACCTGGTGGGATGAAACTTATGACTGGAATGTACTGATGGAAGGATACAAACTATTAAAAAAAAAACCCAGACCTAACAAAGGAAGAGGTGGAGTTGCATTATATATAAAAGATCACTACATCTCTACAGAAATCCACAAAACCAAGGATGAAAACCTCCTAGAATCCATATGGGTCAATATAAAAGGAAAAAAGAATGACATTGCTATAGGGGTATACTACAGGCCACCCAACCAAGCAGAAGAAATAGACCAACTTTTTGCTAAACAACTAACAAATGTATGTAGGAAACAAAACACAGTAGTAATGGGAGACTTTAACTACCCTGATATCAACTGGGAGACAAACTCTGTAGCAAGTGGGAGATCGAACAGATTCCTAACCAACCTAGCTGACAACTTTGTCATCCAAAAGGTAGAGGAGGGAACTAGAGGAAAAGCTATACTGGACCTAATTCTTACTAATAGAGAAGAAGTGATACAGGGAGTTGAAGTTGTCGGAACTTTGGACGAGAGTGACCATGTCATATTGGAATTCAATATAATGCAAATACAAGCAACTGAACATAATCCAAGCAGTGTCTTAAACTTTAAAAGAACTGATTTTAACAAACTCAGAGACACCCTAATTAAAATTCCATGGATGAAAATCCTAAAGGGGAAAATGACTCAAGAAGCATGGGAAACTCTGAAAAATATGATCATAAAAGCCCAGTCCAACACAATACCACCAAAAAAGAAAAACAGGAAATCCAAGAAGAAACCAGTATGGTCGCACAAAGATCTCTCTGATAAACTGAAAGACAAAAAGGACAAGTACAAAAAATGGAAAGAGGGACACATAACTAAGGCAGAGTATCAGCAGATAGCCCAAATCTGCAAAGATGAAGTCAGGAAAGCAAAGGCTCAGAATAAACAAAGACTTGCAACAAAACTCAAAGATAATTTTAAAAAGTTTCTTTCAACATATAAACAACAAGAAAAAGTTAAGGAAACAGTAGGTCCACTTAAGAGAGAAGATGGCAAGGAAGTAAAAGGCAGCAGAGAGAAAGCAGAACTGCTTAACTCATTTTTTTGCATCAGTCTGTCTTCATGCAAAAAGAAACTATAGCCCAACCTACCAAAAACATAACTGTAAAAGACAGACTAGAAATAAAAATTAAAATAAGCAAGAAGATGGTTAGTGAACACCTATCTGATCTTGATGAATATAAATCACCGGGACTTGACAGATTACATTCCAGAGTTCTGAAGAAGATGGCAGATGTTATCTCAGAACCATTGTATCATATCTTTCAAAAATCCTGAAGCACTGGGGAACTACCAGAGGATTGGAAAAGAGCTGATGCGGTTCCCATCTTCAAAAAGGGGGAAAAAACAGACCCAGGAGACTACAGACCAATCAGCCTAACATAAATACCTGGGAAGATACTGGAAAAGATGATCAAAACCCAGATCTGCGAACATCTACCGTGTTTCCCTGAAAATAAGACAGGGCCTTATATTTTTTGACCTCCCCAAATATGGCCTTGGCCTTATTACCGGGGGTGTTATTATTTTCGGGGTGCAGGAGGTGGGGCGGGCCACGAGACGCGCGTCTTACTGGAATCTGGCAGCTCTGTGGCGTCTCTCGGCTGGTATGTTTAGTTCCAGTTCCAGCTGTCACCACAGAGCGGGAAGCGCACTCGCAGAGCGGCCGCTGCCCTGGCTGGGGTTTGGAAGCCGCAGAGCCGGAGTTTGGGGGAGAGAAAGAAAGAAAGACTTCTGCTGCTTCTGCTTTTGGCTGCACCCAAAGAAAGCAGCAGAAGTCTTCCTTTCTCTCCCCCAAACTCCGGCTCTGCGGCTTCCAAACCCCATCCAGGGCAGCGAGTGCGCTTCCCGCTCTATGATGACGGTCATTGGAGGCCTCCCCTTCCCCCCTGCTCCTCTCCACTCCAATCTCCCCGCGGTCCCCCCACCTTTGCGCTGACTGACCGGAGTGCCTGCCGGCATGCCTGGCAAGCCCCTCCACCTTGGGAGTCACCAGACGGGATGACGATTGAGCCGGACTCTTCCTGAGGAGAGGAACCTCGCAGGAGCCTTGCCTGCACTCCCTTCCTCCCGCAGGCCCCGCTTACTCTTCCCAGGCGCCCGGCAGCAAGACACCGGGCAGCCACGCCGAGGGCAGCCCCGACAGATGCAGCTCGGCCGGCCGGGGCCTCTGTAGGCGGCGGCAGCAAGGGCAGCAGCAACACCTGCAGCGCCTCAGCCATCCCCGCAGAGCAGAAGCAGCTGGCGACCAAACCCGAGCTGACAGCCAAACTTCTAGAGGGGCGCAGCAGCAGAAGCAGCCCGCGAGCAAACCTTTTGGGTGGTGGTGGGGGGAGAGTGCACGTAACACACAGGACAAGGAACCTTTTGGCTGCATGCTGCATGCAAGAAATCTTTCTCCCCTTTTGCTCCAAGAGGCTGCGCAGGCGCGATGAGTCTCACCAAGACTCATTTCTGGCGGAGTTTGGAAGAGAGAAAGATTTCTTGCGTCTCGTTTCTCCGCTGTCCCACCCCTCCCCACCTGGCACTCCCTCTCGCCGGCCGAGATCGGCAGGCCAGATTCGGGGAGCTGAACATGCCACCGCTGCCCGGGAAGAGAACAACATGAGAAATGGGCTCTCTCGCAGCACCTCCTCTCTCTCTTCTTCTCCTGAGTGGCAGCGGTGCGTCTGGCTCACCGAATCTGGCCTGCCGATCTCTGGACACACAGCTGCCACTCAGGAGAAGAAGAGAGAGGAGGCGCTATGAGGCTCGGGAGAAGAAGAGAGAGAGAGGTGGCGCTCCCCCCCTCGCTGGCCGAGATTGGCAGGCCAGATTCAGGGAGCTGACTTCCAGCTCCTGCCATGCCCGGTGAGCAGGGGAGAAGAGACGGCAAGGGGAGCCCCACCTCGCTCCATGCGTCTCGTTTCTCCACCACCACCCAGAAAGAGAACATGAGAAATGGGCTCTCTCGCAGCACCTCCTCTCTCTCTTCTTCTCCTGAGTGGCAGCCATGCGTCCAGCTCACCAAATCTGCCCTGCCGATCTCTGGACACACAGCTGCCACTCGGGAGAAGAAGAGAGAGAAGAGGTGCTGCAAGAGAGCCCATTACTCACGTTATTTTCCCGGGCGGCGGCAGCTCGTTCAAACGTTTTTCTTTACATTGGAGTTTCCATGCAAAGACCGGCCGAGAGAGAGATAGTGGCGGAGAGAAGCCAGACGCTGGTAAGATGCGTGTCTCGCAGCCCGCCCCTCCCCATCCCCTGCCACCCCCAAATTGTGCCCGAACATCTTACCAGCGTCTGGCAGCTTCACCGCTTCTCTTTCTCGGCAGGTCTTTGCAAGGAAACTCCTTGAAATGTAAAGAAAAACTTCTCGCGAGTGCGAGAAGTTGTTAATTGCTCGCACTCGCGAGAAGTTTTTCTTTACATTTCAAGGAGTTTCCCTGCAAAGACCTGCCGAGAAAGAGAAGCGGCGAGTTGCCAGACTCTGGTAAGATGTTCAGGCACAATTTGGGGGTGGCAGATGGGGCAGGAGATGCGTGTACCTAGTTGGGGAAGGGGGCTTATTTTCCGGGGGGGGGGGGCTTATTTCAACGCATATGTCCTGAAAAGCCCTGTTGGGCTTATTATCAGGACATGTCTTATTATAGGGGAAACACGGTAGAAACAAATAATGTTATAACTAGTAGCCAGCACGGGTTTGTTAAAAACAGATCATGCCTAACCAATCTTATTTCATTATTTGACAAAGTGACTAAATTAGTAGACCAGCTAAATGCTGTGGACATAGTATACTTAGACTTCAGCAAGGCATTTGACAAAGTAGACCACAACCTACTTCTTGGTAAGCTAGAAAAATGTGGGATAGACAGCATCACCACTAGATGGATTTGTAACTTGCTGAGAAACCATACTCAATGAGTAGTCCTTAATGGTACTATATCTACATGGAGAGAAGTAAGCAGTGGGGTACCACAAGGTTCTTAGGCCCGGTACTCTTCAATCTCTTCATAAATGACTTAGATGAGGGAATAGAAGGGGAACTCATCAAATTTGCTGATGACACTAAGCTGGCAGGAATAGCCAATACCCCAGAAGACAAGCTCAGGATCCAAAAAGTTCTTGACAGACCTGAACAATGGGCCCTACCCAACAACATTAAATTTAACATGGAGAAAAGCAAGGTTTTACACTTAGGCAGGAAAAACCAAAGGTACAAGTACAGATTAGGTGAAACCTGGCTCAAAAACAGTAACTGTGAGAGGGACCTTGGAGTGCTAGTGGACAATCACTTAAATATTAGTGAAGTATTAGTACCATTTTATAAAGAAGGACTAGGGATGACACCATAGCAGTATTCCAGTATTTGAGGGACTGCCACAAAGAAGAGGGGGTCAACTTATTTTCCAAAGCACCAGAAGGCAAGACAAGAAACAATGGATGGAAACTAATCAAGGAGAGAAGCAACCTGGAATTAAGGAGAAACTTCCTAACAGTGAGGACAATTAACCAGTGGAACAGCTTGCCATCAGAAGTTGTGGGTGCTTCATCACTGGAGGTTTTTAAGAAGAGACTGGACAGTCACTTGTCTGAAATGGTATATAGGGTCTCCTGCTTGAGCAGGGGGCTGGACTAGAAGACCTCCAAGGTCCCTTCCAGCTCTATTCTGATTGTTTATAGTTTCACAACTATTATTCCAGTAGGCTCAGTCGCCATTTCAGATGAGCTTACCTTATTATTACTTTATTTAAACATACTATTTTTTGTGATGCTCATCCATGCTTCTCTATGCTACCATGTGTTTTCTAATAAATACTGTAAGTATTTTGGGTGCCAGTTTGTGTATTGGGAATTATGTGGTATAACCCCCTTCAGGTAAACTACACCTTTGTAAATTAAAAGCTGCTGCTTTTAAACTGCCTTTGTGTTTTCTTTTATAATTAGAAAGAGGAAGACATTTTCTTTCTTTCAACCTTACTCACGACTCCCTGGGGGAGGGGGGTTACAAAACTACCAGTGAAAGCAACCCCAGATCCTTTCTTTCCAGGCTATCTTATTTGGGTGAGGCAGGTCTGGTGTTGGGATGAATGAGACACTGCTTACACCTCCTGATATTACTGAGCTCATAATCCATGGTAACAGTAGGTAATCTGTAGCACTTTATAAACTAGAGTACTTATTTCCAGCTCCTAGCATCTTTCACTTGAGAGTCCCACTCAACTCAAAGACAACCACTTACCTATATGGTGGTAGCTTGATTTTATTCCATACCAATCTAATATGTAAACAGATGAGTGAATGGGAGTCATATTAAAATATAGTTCACAAGGGATATAGAAGGGAGTGTGGAATGAGAAAAGAAAGGCAAACAGGTAGGACACAATTATCCTCAGAGCAATTTGCAGTGGTTAAGAGAGTGGACATGGGCCAAGGGGTCTTGGTTCAACCCCCTACTCTTCTATAGAGATAACTGGACAACTCTCTCAGTCTAATTTACCTGAAGGAGTTCATCTGGTATAACTATAATTTGTATACTGCATACAGTTTGGGTATCTGAGAGACCAATGGTCTCCAATAGTTTCTGCCCACCCAGTATGTACTGGCACAGTGGGTGTGCTCCAGATCCCCACTATTAAACCTTGTCATTGTGTGAGACCAAGGAAGCATGCCTTCGCTGTTGGGGCCCCCACCATCTGGAACATCCTCCTCCCAGAGATAAGGACAGTGCCCTCTCCTAGGCTTCTAGAAAGCTTTGAAAATCTGGCTTTGGTCCCAGACCTGAGGTTGATGTTTATGATTTGTCTAAGTCCCTGTTTTGCTTTGCTGTTTATTAGATTATTTTTATCTGGGCTGCCCATCTTGACACAGTGGGCATCTCAAAAACCTGGCATTTTAACAGGAGTGTGTAGACTTTTGATATCCATTGTATAAAGCTTTTTGCTGCTTTTATGTCCCCCCCCCACTTTCATATACCACCCAATGTCCATTGGCGTTCGGCAGCCAATACATTTAAATAAGTAACAACTAGTGGACAGCCCCACCCCTACTTCCTGCAAACTCCCAGAGGAAAAGTGAAATAAAAATAATAAAGGCAGGATATAAATAAATATTAAAAATGAAAATGTTACAGAGATTCTAGCCACCTAGAGTCTATTATTTTGGTGGGGTAGAAAAGATGAAATAAATAAATACAAACAAAGGGAGTAGATGGGGCAAGCAGTAAGAGAGATCAGAACTCACACCTTTTCAAAGATGACTGTTCAGGTCTTGCCCCTGCCCAATAAGAGCCCATGTTTTTTACTGTATGGAAAGGACACTTACATGCCTGGCATTTACCAGACCTTGCCGTTGCTGGCACTGCATCCAGTTGCCACTTGGCTGTTGCTGTGAAGTCTGCAGGTGCAGCCTGAACTGGGATGGGGCCACCGGAATCAGAGGCTGGGGAGGCACAGGCAGAAGGTGGTGTTGGTGGTGGGACTGGTGCGTCTGGTGGTGAGGCTGGGGTGGTTGGGGGTGCTGCTGGGGCGTCTGTGGATGTTGTGGTGGTGGCTGTGGATGCTGTGGCTGCATAGGAGGGTGCAAATGACCCTGTACATTTGAAAACATGGCAGTTGTGAGGTCAGGCTTATTCTCTGACTGCAAGACAGAATCAGCACTTAACAAGGAAACAAAAAGCCTCTAACAGAAAGTAAGGTTGTTCAGAAATTGGGAGCTGAAGACAAAAAATGCTTTGGCAGATATGGCAGCTGACTGCAACTCTTTAAACAAAAAATACATTTTCCTAGGATTAGACAGCAGCAGAATCTTGGTAATCCAGGACAAAGACATTACAGGTAGCAATTGACTTACAACCATTTGAAGTTACAACAGCACTGAAAAAGTGACTTATGACTGGTTCTCAAACTTATGACCATCGCAGCATCCCCACAATCATATGATCAAAATTCAGGTGCTTGACAAATGGCAAGTATTTAAGACAGCTGCAGAATCCTGGGGTCATGTGACCAGTGTCCTTCCCAGCCAACTTCCAACAAGCAAAGTCAATGGGGAAGCTGGATTTGCTTAACAACTGTGTGATTCATGTAACAACTGCAGTAATTTGCTTAACAACTGTGGGGGAAAAGGTCGTAAAATCAGGCATGATTCACTTAACCACCTTGCATAGCAATAGAAATTTTGGGCCAGTTGTGGTTGTTAAGTCAAGGACTACCTGTACTGTCTACTTTAAAGTTTGAACCTGTTTGCTCTGACCAACTTTCAATCTTCAGATCTAAAGAGCTTCACAGCCCATTTCCCACCAAGTTCTAATCTGATAAATTCAATTAACCTAAGGGCTTTCCTGCATGAAGGTATTATACTGGCGCTCCTCCTTTTGGAGGTGAAGGTGAAAATCACAACTGGAATTTGAATGATTTTGATAATAAAATACAGAACCTTTCTAAAATATGCTTCAGCAAATAAATTACTAAAAGCTGGTGTTTGTTATTCAAGCTTTTATAGAAGAAAGCAAAGCACCAAGAGAGGGAGCTCTAAGCCTTGTAGTGTTCCAGTTCTAATGTTTTTAGATGCATGATCAGTAGTGGGTTCCTACCAGTGCGCTCTCCGCTGTTCTTCGCCGCCGAGCCGAAGACGCTGGTGGCGTTTGCGGCGCGGGGCTTCCCCCGCCCGCTTTCCCGGGACGCCGGGATGCCGCCATTTGCGTTCTTCTGCACTCTGCGCAGAGGGCAGAGGGCAGAAGAACGCAAATGGCGGCATCCCGGCGTCCCGGGAAAGCGGGCGGGGGAAGCCCCGCGCCGCAAACGCCGCCAGCGTCTTCGGCTCGGCGGCGAAGAACAGCGGAGAGCGCACCGGTAGGAACCCACTACTGTGCATGATTAAGTGACTCACAGTACAGAAACTTGTTTTCATGAAATAGACTTCAGTATCTCTCCTGGAGTAAATCAATTTAGGAAACCAAGGAGTATGTAACAGAATGCCATGTTACAAACTTTTCTAATCCCATTAGGTCTGTGAACAGCTTCACAAAAATAACACTTTTTAATGTCTTCACTTTGAAGCAGCTAGCCCTTATAATTCAATTAGTGCTGGCCACTAATGAGAGTAATATTGTTATGCTTGGCACAATAATAAAAAGGCATGTTTAATTTGCTTCAAATGCTAAGCATTCAAGATCTGTTTACAAAGGAGCTTCTCTCAGCATTCTGCTTAAGCAATGTATGTTCTGAGCTAAGACTAAATGTAATAACCTGTAACAGTTTCCCCCACACAAATGCCACACTCCCAATAGGTTGGGACTACAACTCCCAGAATCCCTCTAACAGCATAACTATGTTAGGCCAGTCAATATCCACAACTCACTTTACTCTTAGCCTGAAATAGCAAAGAAATTACTGTTTTACATATAAGAGGGTTTGGTAGTAGAGCCAAAAAGGCACAGTAGAAACTAGTTATATTCTCCCAAGTACCAGACAAGAGAGTTGCCATCTTTTTTTTAAAGTAACTGCTGATAGCAGATCTGTATTACTATTTAAAATCATGCTCCTGCAAAAAGGGAAAAATGAGGAGGAACAACTGTACTGGAGGACCTACACAGACTTTGAAAGTTCAGGCTACAATGTTCATAGGAGCACTCGACAGAGAGGAGGGCTGTCCTGATCATTACATACCTGCATGCCGGCTTGGGTGAGAGGGGTTAAGAACGGCTGCCCTGGTACCTGCAGGAAGGACTGCCTTGGGGGAAGAAAAGGCCGTGCATTGGCTGCTCCAGGCTGGCTGAAGTGAAGGATTCCCATAGGGCCCTGAGGCTGCAGATTTGGCCTTACCAGCCTTTCTCTTGGAAACATTGGTTGCTGCCCCTGCTGGCTGAAACCTGGTCCAGGCTGGCTGAATGGGAGTGAGTTTTGGCTGGGCACAGGATGCACACTGTTAAGAAGGGGGGGCGGTGGTGGAGGGGGGCTCCGCTGCTCAAACAAGTGATGGCTGGGAAATCTCAGCTCTGTTGGAAAAATCAAAATGAGATGGCATGAAACCAACCCATCTGCCAAGCAAAATACCAGTTTTGGCCCAAACCTACTGGAAATAAAAGTCTCATGGAGAATTGCCAGGATCATGCCCAACAATTTCTTCAATTAGCCCAATACTCTCTACTCCAACTAGAAGTCACCAGTTCTGTAGATAAATGTAGTAGAAGGAGTGATAGAACCTGGAAGCAGAGTTAAAAGAGGGATCAGCCTAGAATCCCTACATAGCCAGAAGTGAACTAAGATTATAACCTCTCTTGAATTTCATTGACCCTTATCTAACTCCAAGCAGGTGTTAAACTTGAGAAGATTCCTGTGCATAGGCATGATTAGCAATAAATCAATTGGACCTGCACATGTGGACCTGGTCTTTTGTGCCTGTCAATAATCATTCTGTGGTTAGTGCATCACTTCCTGAAACTTTTCTGTGGTAAGGATGCATTAAACAAGGTAAACAGTATATAGGAAAGGGCTGGAGTAAGTGTCATGTTGCTTCAAGAGTATGTATGTAATTGGTAAGTGCTGGACTTCAAACAAAGGAAGATGGGACAATTTTGGGATTGGCCAAGTGATAAGATAATTCTGGCTTCATAGTTCATGCTCAATCCCCTCCCTGAGAACCAAAAAAAAGGTCTCTTCCCACTGGTAAGACAATGGCCATACCTCCCATGAAGAAAGGTTCTCTCTCCTGCGGAGGTGGGGGCGGAAGAGGGGGTGGTGGCCCTCGCCACTGGTCTTGGAGGGAAAGTCGTGGGGCCTGGTTGAAATTGGTAGGAACAGGTTCAGGAGGGTTTTGTTGAAAATCTGGAGAGCCCTGCAGGATAAAAAAAAGGGGGGATGAGGGAGAAATGAGGCACAATTCTTCCTGTAGCATTTTGTCATTAGTCCATTTACTTTTGGAAGAAAATGTCTAATAGATGAAAGTATCTATTTATAATCTGCACAAATGGCCACCATCTTGTGTTGTGACTGTGAACCCAGAGTCTAAGGACAACATGTTTACAGGGAACTCAAAATGTTTTAATAATCACAGCAGCCCTGCAAGAATGCTATTTCTTTTCAAGCTTACTGAAATTCATACAATTATTGAACTTCTATCCCATAGATCCCAAAGTATGAATGTCTACTTTATGCTCCTGACACTTTTAAAACCATATTTATTTGCTATTTAATACAGCCTAAGCAACTAAAAATGAAGCTACTTTAATTTTCTGATGTCTAACAATGATCCCTCACCCCTTCATACACATACGCACACACATATATGTGCTTATTTCAATAATAAGGAAGACAACATTTGATGCCTACATTATCCTAAGTATCTAAGCAGCTGATTTATTCATTATTTAAAAAGTATGAAAAATTAACATAGACATCCTACTCTTCATTTTAAATAAATAGGTTACAGACAGATATTTAGCTATTTCATCAACAGTAAGGGGAGAAACTGTTTAAAATTTAAGCTCCATAATTGATTTTCTCCCCTGTAACAACACAATGACAGAATATACTTCTGTCCATTAAAAAGACAAGGGCTTTTTAAGACCCAGATGCTGATTAGCTAAGCTAACAGAAAGTGACAATAATTTATTATCATTCTTATACCCAAAATAAAAACTATTAAGATAGCAACATTTCCCAGTTTCTATTCCCAGTGATACTTCAAGTCACACATCATCACCACAACCATCATTCAAGAACCAGTTGAACAAAACAGTTGTCCAGCTACTGTAACTTGCACACTTGGTATTGTAATGCCACTCCCTGGATAGTGGAGTCTTGTTTTATGTTAATGATTGCTTTATATGCATATAAATGTGAATGCTTTGATTAGTATGTTATAGGATAAGAAAGGACCATAACATCTTAGCCACGTGTAGAGTCCTCAACTTACAACCATTCGTTTAGTGACCGTTTGGTTACAACAGCACTGAAAAAAGTGAGCTATGATTGTTTTTCACACTTACAACCATTGTAGCATCCCCATGGTCACATGATCAAAATTCAGGTGCTTGGCAACTGGTATGTATTTATAACAGTTGCACTGTCCTGCGATCACATGTTCACAATTTGTAACCTTCCCAGCTGGCTTCTGCCAAGCGAAGTCAATGGGGGAAGCCCAATTCGCTTAATGACATGATTCACTTAACAACTATGACAAAAAGTTGTAAAATGAGGCATAACTCACTTAACAACTGCCTTGCTTAGCAACAGAAATTTTGGGCTAAATTGTGGTTGTAAGTCAAGGACTACCTAGGGAGGCCGTTTTTGCCCTCCCCAGGCTCCAAGAAAGCCTCTGGAGCCTGGGGAGGGCGAAAAAACGGGCCTACCAGGCCCACTGGAAGTCGGGAAACAGGCAGTTTCCGGCCTCCGGAGGGGCGGGGGAGGCCGTTTTCACCCTCCCCAGGCTCCAGGAAAGCCTCTGGAGCATGGGGAGGGCGATAAACGGGCCTACCGGAAGTCTGGAAATGGGCCGTTTCAAGCCTCCGGAGGCTTCAGGGAGGCCTGCGAAGCCCAAAATGGTGCATGGGGGGTCGTGCGCGCATGCGTGGGGGGTGGGGCAGCGTGGGGGGGTGTCGCGCACGCATGTGCAGGGGGTGGGGCGCATGGGGGGCATTGAATTTTGGGTGTGGGCCAGTGGTGGGTTCCTACCGGTGCAGTCCGGTGCATACCAGTGCAATTTGCGCGCGACCGCTCTGGTGCCGTCTTCGCCGGTCCGTTGCGTGTGTCGCCATCTTTTTTTAAGAATTTTTGGGCTTTTTTGCACACGCGCATCCCCTCGCGAGATTTCGGTGAGATTTTGCTTCCGAGATGTGCAGAAGCAAAATCGTGCGAGGGGGCGCGTGTGTGTAGCGAGCACGCACGAAACGTGGAGATGCGCTCGCAGCGCACTGGTATCGGTAAGTAAGCAACCCGCCCCTGGTGTGGGCATGTGCGCATGTGCGATAAAAAGGTTCGCCATCACTGCCCTTATGTCATACTCAGAGCCACCTTGAACCATGAGATAGGCAGCATATAAATTTAATAAACAAGTAGAAAAACTCAACTGTGTATCTCTCAACAATTATGGTATTTCACCTCCCCTTCTCCCATTTTCATTTTTTAAGAAGAGTAGAAAAAGTGCTTTAGAGTATACATAGCTGCTGTCTACATCTTCAGAATAACAGATTAACAGAGTTGGAAGGGACCGTGGAGGTCTTCTAGTCCAACTCCCTGCTCAGGAAACCCCGTTCAGGAAACCTGCTGTCCCACTGCTCAGGAAACCCTGTACTATTTCAGACAAATGGTTGTCCAATCTCTTCTTAAAATCTTCCAGTGTTGGAGCATTCACAACTTCTGGTGACAAGTTGTTCCACGGATTAATTGTTCTGTCTGGAAATTTCTCCTTAGTTCTAGGTTGCTTCTCTCCTTGATTAGTTTCCATCCATTGCTTCTTGTCCTGCCTTCAGGTGCTTTGGAGAATAGCTTGACTCCCTCTTCTTTGTGCCAACGCCTGAGACATTGGAACACTGCTATCATGTCACCCCTAGTCCTTCTTTTCATTAAACTAGGCATACCCAATTCCAGCAACTCTAATTCCAATTCCAGCAATTACACCATCTCTTTAAGCCAACTGCATCTTTTTCTAGGATCACATGGGAACTGCCACCAAAGGACTGAACAGCCCTATTAATTAGCTTCCAGTTTATCTCCAACTTCTCAAAATAAAAAACCCAGTTTTGCCTAAACAATAAAATTTTGTTAACCTATAATTTGTTTTCAAAAACGCTAGCAGATGTCTACTATGCTGCTTTTCTTTAACAAGAATGAGTAAATAAATTACAGAAAATTTATTACATTCTAGAAAAAATATTTTAGCTATGAAAATTAACCATCCTGCTTAAAGTACTAAAAAAATGACACATGAAAAGTCCCATATGTATTATATTTAGGGACAAGTAACTAACTTCTATACCAGTGTTTCTCAACCTTGGCAACTTTATGATTTGTGGACTTCAACTCCCAGAATTCCTACCCACTACTTTACAGGTTCCTGGGCCAATTATATACCCTAATAGGTCACACTTCTTGCAGGAGGTATTGTAGTTTAGTAGGTGACACTTTATGTCCTCTTTCTGCCAAGCTGAGGAGTAGGTGGCAGGTGTTCTTGTGGCAGCTGTCTTGGGATGAGGAAGCCAGCAGCAAATCATCCACAAATAGGATGAGCGTGGAGCTGTGCGGTAAGGAAATAGATGAAAGGTCTGCTTTTAGGATCTGTGAGAAAAGAGTGGATGAGTCTGTGTATCCCTGTGGGAGGCAAGTTCAGGTATATTGCGGGCCTTCCCAGGTGAAGGCAAAGAAAATATTGTGAGGCCACATGTGAAGTCCAGTAATGAGGAAATGTCATCTCTCACCTGTGGGGTATGTTGATTTTCTCTAGGTGTGGAATTTTTGAGGCAGCTGGCATCAGGGATTTGGGGTGAGGGGTCTGGTGTTGGGGAGCAGTATGGTGATTAAGAGATTTCCCAACCTTGAGGGGATTTTGCTTTATGATTAATTCGCCAGTATTGGCTTGCTTCCTGGAGAGACGTGCTTTGTCAATTTCAGCCTACATAAGATGAAAGGGCTTTAGGTGTTTTTTATAAGTACCGTATTTTTCGGAGTATAAGACGCACCGGAGTATAGGACGCACCTTAGTTTTGGGGGAGGAAAACAAGGAAAAAAGGCCTCTGCCTCCAAGCAATTTGCCAAACAGCAAACAGCAAACAGTACAGATGATATACACTGTTTGCTGTGTACTTCTGTGCATGTGTGCTTGACCCATAGAAATAGCAAAGAATTGGAGAAATGTACATTATGCCAGAAAGTTTTCTTAAATGTAGTCACACTAACTCCTCCCAATTATTTAAATTTTTTTAAATTAAATTTAATTTTTTTTAATTAAATAGATCTACTCCAAGGTAAGTCAGGATTTAACTCTAATACTAAACAGGACACTGTTACATTTCATACTATACTTGTACAGAGCTGTTAAAATTAATTAAAATTTCTGGAAGTATACATTATTCTCTATTATTTAAAAGAAGATACAATAGCCCTGGGCCTCTTCAGAGCAAGCATTTATTTTAAAAAGCTTCTTCATTTTGTTAAGTTGTCTAGAACAATAATAAAGCAGTCTTTAAAAAATAAGTCTAATAATTTGAACACTCTGCAAACATTTAACAAAATAACATATTAACAGAATCTGCCTGTACCTAGGATAGAACTCACAACCTCCTGATTGTGAAGCAAGAGCTCTATCGCTGAGCCACAGCAGCTCTAGCTTGCCTTCTTGCAATTTTAGCAGTCTAATATTGCCAGCAGTTTATCTCCCAGCAATATGTCTCATCACAGCCACCGTAGTTTCAGTTTCATTTTACCACATGGCTTGCAAGCCTCCGTCAGCTGTAGGTCGGGAGGCAGTTTATCTCTTCTTGTGTTCTTCTTGTGCTTTGCCCTGTTTGCTGCAAAGAGGTAAATTGCTGGCAGGCAGAGGCCAAAGGGTGGGGGTGGCTGGGTGGGGCTGCATTCGGTGTATAAGACGCACCCAGGTTTTCACCCTCTTTTTGAGGGTAAAAAGGTGCGTCTTATACTCCGAAAAATACGGTATGTATGTGGTTTGTTAGATCAAGGGAGGCTTTTGTGTGTGGAATGGATGGCAAGGAGGTGATACAGATGGCATATGGGCATTTTCACCCCACAATACAATCTCAGTATTATCCCCTATTGCACAAGACAGCTAAGACAAGATATAGAGGTGTGCCTTAGGCTTATTAAATATATGGCAGTGGAAAGATAACACTGGAGAAATGTTCAGTCCCTTAGCTGTGTCTTTGTCAGAAACTCTTCAAAGTCTGCATGTGATAACTTTTACATTCAAACCCTGAAGTTGTGAAATTACTTCTGTCACCCTTTACTCAAAAAATGTTAGATGAGTTGTTGCAAGTTTTAAATAGCTTAAATCCATATGAGAACTATTTTTGCCAAAGAAACCAGCTGATACATACAGTGGATATAAAACGTCTACACAAGTTAAAATGCCAGGTTTTTGAGATACAAAAAAATCAGACCAAGATAAATCACTTCAGAATTGTTTTCCACCTTTAATATAGCATACAATTCTACTGAAAAACAAACTGAAATCTTTCAGGGGGAAAAATAAAATTTAAAAAAACCTTACAATAACGTATACTCCCTACTTTTAAAAAATTAACATTCTCTCATACACAATACTTATACAAACTGTACTTTTACTTTTTGCCATTTCTTGTTAATTACATGATACTATCTCGTATAATCTATTCATGAACCAGAGGGAACTTTGGCTACCAATAAAGAGAAAACTTGACATAAATTGCTTAGCACTATGGTAATATTATAAAGCAAAGCACAAAGAGGATCTAGCAGCTATTATATCACTTATCAGCTCTTCTAAAGGGTCACTATGTATTTTTTTCAACTAGACTAAAACGTTAACAATGTCACTGAAACGTCATGGATCTTTCAATAAATTATACTCTGTCTCCACATATTTTCATTTATTAATCTTCCTTAAAATACAAAGAGATGAGAAATGCCATTGACATCTAGGTATGGATACTATGTTAATTCTTATTAAATGGCATTAATGCAAAGAATCAAGGACTACTGTAACCTATGATACTACTGAAGACTGTATCCATTTGTCACTAAAATTAATCCTATTACTTTAGCACCCACTGGAATTTACGTTCTTCTCAGGAAATAAGTCTGGTTTGATTCAATTAGAATAGAGTAAGCTATGTGAAAGTGGATTGTGCAAATATCTTTTAAAAAGTCTCATTTCACTGTCGTCATGGTATTTTCAATTACAGAAACATGATGGTCTTGAATTAACCCCATGACGGAGCCCTTCACAAAATTAGAGAGTCACTGTTGTGCAATAAACCGTTGGACTTCAAGTCCACCCTCAGCCATGGAAATTCATTGGGTGACTTTGGGCAGGTCTCTCAGCCCAAACTAGCTCATAGGTGGTGGGGATAAAACCCCACATGTCACTTTAAGCACCTATTGGTGGGATACAAATCTAATAAACAAAATAAATACATAGATTGTGTGTACAATGGCAGAAAAAGATGGCAGTGATCCAAGCTCTGTGTCTCACACCTCAGTTTAAGCACAGGTAGTCCTCAACTTACAATCATTCGTTTAGTGACCATTTGAAGTTACAATGGCACTGAAAAAAGTGACTTATGATTGTTTTCACGCTTATGACTTGTGCAGCATCCCATGGCCATGTGAACAAAATTTGGGTGCTTGGCAACTGGCATGTATTTATGACAGTTGCACTGTTCTGAGGTCATGTGATCACCATTTGTAACCTGAAGAGGAGATGGGACCTGGAGGAGACCAACTCTGTGGGATCTAACCGGTCGTAGGGAGGTATGCGGCAGGATGCGGTCCCGAAGGTACCCTGGCCCTGAGCCATGTAGGGCTTTAAAGGTCAAAACCAACACCTTAAATTGGATCCGGAGACTAATGGGCAGCCAATGCAGCTGGCAGAGAATGGGTGTTACGTGGGTGTACCTAGGCACACCCACCACAGCTTGCGCAGCTGCATTTTGCACCAATTGTAGTCTCCGGATACTCTTCAAGGGTAGCCCCATGTAGAGCCCGTTGCAGTAATCCAGCCGGGAGGTGATAAGGGCGTGAGTGACTGTGAGTAGAGCCTCCCTCTCCAAGTAGGGTCGCAATTGGTGCACCAGGCGAACCTGTGCAAAGGTCCCCCTAGCCACAGCTGAAAGATGTTGTTCCAATTTTAGCTGTGGATCTAGGAGGACACCCAAATTGCGAACCCGTTCTGAGGGAGTTAATTTCTCCCCCCCAAGAACCAAGGAGGGACAATTGACACAATCCTTGGGAGGCAATATCCATAGCCACTCGGTCTTGTCACAGAGATGCATGATCCTGAACCTGAACTTCGTGAACTGTATTCTTTTTCCAATCATCCTTGTCAGGTCAGAGGAAAAGGAACTGTCTACGTTGAAGAGATTGGTGCATTCATTCCTGATGTTTATTACATACCAACAGCAAATAGCAGCTTGCTTAGTCAGGCTCATTTGTCTAGAGTGTTAAAGTTCCAGGTTCACCACCTCGAAAAAGCAAGTTACATAGTCAAAGATGGAGATATTGTTGCTGAAACCATGTTAATTGGTGGTGTTTATTACTTAAAGCCAAAGCCTAAACTGCAAGCACAGGCAAGTATACAAAAGAAGAGCACAGGCCCAGAGAGAGAAGTCCCAGTGAGAGATCCTGTTGCCACTCCAAAGGCTCCTAAACCCAACAAAGAGACAATTGTGAGACAGGTTGCTCAGAGCAAGCCTGAGGTTTCTCATACTACTGTTAATGTTGAAAATTCACTAACCTTTGGTAAACCTTTGCATTACAGGTGTATCCATAAGCGGCACAGAAGATTGGGGCATGCCAGTTTCCGTGTTCTTAGGAAAATGCCAGAGTTCGCAAAAGGTTTGGATCTAAAGGGGTGTAAGGTGTTTTTGGATTGTGCTGTCTGCAAAAAGGCCAAATCCAAAGCAGCAGCTGTTCCAAAACACGCTACACGCCGGTCAACACGCATATTTGATTTGGTACACACTGACATTGTAGGTCCATTCAAACAGCCAACACTTGGTGGCAGGAAATATTTTCTAACAACTGTTGATAATTATTCTAGATATGGATATGGATATCCTATGAAAGAAAAATCAGAGACCTTTCAGATCTTTAAAGACTTTGCCGCTCTCGTTCGTAACCAACACGGAGTCAGCATCGCCAGAATTCAGTGATCGAGGTGCTGAATTCATGTCTCAGCGTTTCCAGGACTGGATGCGTAAGAATGGTATTCTTCATCAGACCTCAGCTCCTTACATGCCAGCACAGAACAGAGTTGCATAACGAAGACAAGGGGTTCTGCAAACCATGATGCATTGTCTTCTAGAAGACGCTAATCTCAGTAATCCATACTGGGGTGAAGCTGTCAAATATGCAAATTACATTGTCAACCGCACATGGAGTAGTGTGATAAATCAGACTCCTTTTTACATGTTGTATGGTCACAAACCAGACCTCACGAACCTCCATATTTTTGGTTCATACGCTATGGTGAACATTCCTGTAGCACAAAGAAGGAAAGGAGGTCCAACAGCCAAAAGGCTGAGATTTATGGGGATTGATGACAATTCAAAATGGAGCAAATTTATTGACTCTAATCATGTTGTTGTGATATCTCAATCTGCCAATTTTGAGGAAGATGCTGACTGGTCCAGGATTCATTCCAATGATCCTGGAGCTTATTTTCCCAGAGATGATGCCGCTGATGCGCAGCCTGATGACCAAGATTCACAGGCAGATGTTCCATCCACTAGTTCTTCCCAACCTGATGTTCCGTCTTCACAAGCCGCAGATGCTGATGCTAGCGACGATGATGAGGACGAGGACGAAGAGGAAGAAGACTGGACGATTGTTCCGAGGCGTTCCAAGAAGGCCACAAAAGGGATTCCTCCACAGAGGTATTCGTGGCAACTGACAAAAATGCCCTTGCCTTTGATTTGTAATGTTACACTTCCTCCTGATACGTTCACAGAAATCAAGCTTCTTCCTGATGCAGAGCAGGAGAGATGGTATGAGGCAATGCAGGCTGAAATGGACAGTCTAAAGAAACTTAAGGTGTTTACGCCTGCAAAACCTCCAACAAACAAGAAAGTCATCGGCACTCGATGGGTCTACAGAATCAAAAAGAAGCCAAATGGTGAGTCATTGTACAAGGCCAGACTTGTAGCTCAGGGTTACGCCCAACGTTATCCTGAGGACTACACAAATACTTACCCACAGTAAGGAATGAAAGCGTAAAAATTGCTTTAGCTACTGCTACTATCCTTGGTTTAGAAGTGTTCCAGTTCGATGTTGACACAGCGTATCTGAATGCTGACCTGGATGAAGAGATCTATGTCAGAGGTCCTCCAGGATTTCGGAAGCAAGAAGGGGATACCTGGTTTCTACACAAAAGTCTTTATGGTCTGAAACAGTCTGGTTTAATGTGGTATTTATGTCTTACTGAAAAACTAAATTTAATGGGCTTTATTAAGTCCGAAACTGATGAATGTGTGTTTACAAAAAGATCTGATAATGCATTTGAGATAATTCTTGTTTATGTTGATGATATTGTTTATATTGGTCCAAATAAGAAGATGAGTGAGAAATTTACTAAAGGCTTACAGAGATTTTTCACACTGAAATATTTAGGACACATTAACACTTATTTAGGTGTTCAGATTGACAAAATGCAGAAGGGGTTTAGTCTTTCACAAGAAGATAAGATTGAACAACTTTTGCATCATTGCAACATGAAGGATGCTAGCACAGGCCGCATACCTATGCAAACAGATTTTCACAACTTGACACATGAAGAAGGTCCTGAGTTCAAGGATCAGACACTTTATCATTCAGTTATTGGGTCACTATTATATATTAGTAGTTGGGCCAGACCCAACATTGCACTTAGTGTTAATCTCTTGTCACGACATGTAGGCAAGGCAAAACAGTTTTATTGGTCATGTGTTAAGAAATTATTGAAGTATCTAAAGCACACGAAGCACATGAAGTTATTGTTAGAACCAACACATACTAATCATGCAGAGTTATGTTGTTATGCTGATTCTGATTGGGCAAGTGATAAGAAATCACGTAAGAGTACTTCAGGTTATATGATGTTCTTAAATGGATGTCCTGTTTACTGGCAAGTGTGTAAACAGAATTTTGTTTCTTGTTCTTCTACTGAAGCTGAATATGCTTGTGTTTCTGATGCATGTAATTCTCTAACTTGGTTTGATGCTTTAGTCACAGATATCTGGACCCATCCGATCCGACCGATCACCGTGATGGAAGACAATGAATCGGTGGTGTATATTTCTGAATCTCATTTCACGGGTTCCAGGTCCAGACACATTGACATTCGTTATAAGAATATCAAACAATTAGTGAAGCAAGGTTTTGTAAAATTGCAGTATGTGCCTACACGTGATCAGATTGCTGATATGCTCAACAAAACACTTCCAGTAGCTCAACACGAGTATCTGCATGGGAAGATGTGCCTTTCTTAATGACTTTACCTGGTGTCTGCTCAACTGACAAAGAAGGTGTTTGTCACTGCATTCTTTCTGGTTTGTCATCTGAGCCTCCACTCTGTGTATTAGTAACCAGAGAATCCTTATCTCTAACTGTCTTGTGATGTGCTGATTTACTGCGCATGTGTAGTTTCTGTTCCTTTGTTCTCTTCTTTGCTTTCATTCCGTCCGGCCGGCCGTATTTCTACTGGTGAGGATGTAATCATATATCTTTTGTATTTTTTATATTAAAAGCATTTATTAGAATTTAAGTTTTGGTTTTATTTTATTTGAGTTAGCAGTCATGAAAAGACACGATCTATTCTCCTCTGATTTACAGCTTCTCAAGAAGGGGGAGGCTGCAGAACTGTTTTTTCGTTCCAACAAATTCCATCATTGATATACATTCGTCAAGCTTTGCTTTCACTGTTTCAGGTATTTTAGGTAGTTCCGCTTTTTCTAGGTATTGTTTTATTTTTTCTTCTGCAACTAACTCTTGGTCATATAAATTCTTATCATAGTTTTGAATCATTTTCTTTTTATCCTCATTTTGATGGTGAATATTTCCTTCATTATTCACTAGTTTATATATCAATTTCTTTTCTTTTGCTTTTTCCAATTTGTGCATTGAGTCCCACGCTCCAAAGTTGTCAAATACGAAGATTCCGCTTCTTCTTTATGCTGATGATGCTGAAGTAGGGGCCACAATCTATTATGCCCCAAAGCCAGGCCTGACAAAGTCTGGACAATGTTACATGGCAAGGCACGTAAACACGTATCTCAATATCCATTAGTTCTGCAGAAAGGAACTGCCCTGTCAGCTCTAATTAATATATGTATCCTTTCTAGATATGCTGACCATGAGAAAGGGAGTTTTGCTATGTCTACAGTATTATGAGAACCGTTGTATTGTTCCTCTGAAACAAATGTCAAGGACAAACCACAGCAGGGAAACATCTGTGCTAATATGTCCTATATGCTTAACTGTCTGTTCCCAGTTCCTTATATTATTTTAAGATAAGTTTACCTCATTGTATACCATAAATGGGCATAGGAAATACTTACGTAAACCAGTGTATAAAAATCTGACCCTGACTAGTATTCAGGGTTCAGGCCTTTGTCTTTGCTTTGAACCTGCGCATTGAATAAACCTTTCCTTCTGTACAAGTGCTTGCTTAGTGTCCTGATTCATTCTACAACAGTTTTGGCGACTCCGCCGGGACGTTAAGCGAGGCGCTATTGCGCTGAGGGCTGCCTGATCCCCTTGGACCCTGGGAGGGGCCACTTCTGAACATTCTCCAGGCGCCACGGGGGTTATACCTCCGGGAGACGGCAGTGACACCTCCAGGGGGCCGACGGTGCTGAAAGCAAGTCCAAGAACCCTTGAGGGAAGGAAAGGTGGTCTGAACTGATTCCTGGCCAGGACAAGAAATCTCAGGCGAGTATATGTAAATGTGTTTACCTATCTCATTTGCAGATAGAAGAAGGGACCTGATCTCTCCCTTCGGCTCGGGACTGGAGTCCTAACGAAGCCGTGTTAGGTTGTGTGGGAAGGGTCATTGCCGAGGTTCCGTCCAGTGACCGTGATATTCCGGGGCTGGCGGCCGGTGACTTTGTGCTAGGATGGGAGGTGGTAGCAGCATTCCCAGCACCCCGTTGGAATGCATGATAAAGGGCTTTGATGATTACTTCAACCATGCACAGTATAGGGTTCCCTATCCTAAGGTAACGAAGAATAGGTTACGTTATTTGTGTGAACAGCAATGGCCACATATGGGTGTTGGGTGGCCACCGGAGGGTACCTTTCAGAACCAAGTTATTGATGATCTTACCTCAGTGATAGCTGCTAATGAGGAAAAATACCCCAATCAATTTCCGTATATAGATCAGTGGGGAGATGCTGTGGCTGAGAAAGCGGATGACTTGTTGCAATGTCAGGCTGAAATGGTTCGTTTATGTGTGGCTAGACCAAGAGGGCAAAAGCTGCTAAAGGTGCCGTCACGAAGGAATAAGGATTTGAAGGTGTCAGAAACTAAGGTCTCTGCCACTCGGAAGAAGGTGTTAGTTCAGGGAGATGAAGAGATTTTACATCCCCCGCCGTATGCGCCGATACCTTTGATCCCTCCTGCACCCCCCCAAGGGCACCCAGGAGCAGCTGGTGGTGTAGCCGATGGGGGAAAGCAGGGAGGGGTTGATGTTGATCCAGCTGTTCGGAGAAAGCAGACAAAGCAAAAACAAGGAAATGCAAAGAGTGAGGAATGGAGAGAGGAGAGTGCTTTTAGTGAAGAGGAATATGAAGAAGCTAGAGGGGGAGAGGATGTTTCAGGGAGACCAGTAACCAGGGCTGCAGCCCGGGCAGCGGCAGAAGCTGAAAGGGTTGCGGCTGAAAGAGAAGCGGAGGACGTGGCCACCGGACCCAGTTTTGTAGCCCCTTTAAGGCAAATGGATCAGCAAGTTGTGAATCCACAGGGAGTGCTAGAGTACAGACCTTGTTTTCAGTATGTCCCCTTCTCAACTACTGATCTTTTGAATTGGAAGCAGCATTACGGACCTTTGTCAGCTAAGCCGACTGAAATGGCAGATCTCTTTCAGACAATTATGCAGACGCATAATCCTAATTGGCAGGATATACAGCAGTTAATGAATGCTTTGTTGACACCAGAAGAGAGGGAGAAATGGAAGGCAGCTGTAAGGGGATGCATAAGGGATAGATTTCCGAATATACAGGATTTGAGACAAGAGTTGGCAGATAGAGCTCCAGAGCAGGATCCTGGATGGGATCCTAAGATACAGCCCCAAATGACAAGGCTGCGAGAATACCAGAATTTGACAGTAGAGGCTTTAAGGAAGGCAGGAAAGCCCCCTGTGAACATGTCGAAGCCGGCTCTAATCACCCAAGGAGCGGATGAGAGTCCAGAGAGTTTCCTCCAACGGTTAATTGAAGCCTATGAATTGTATACGCAGGTTGATCCACGGGCACCGGATAATGTGAGAATGTTGAATGAAAGATTTATTGCCCAGAGCTATGATGATATTCGTAAGAAATTACAGAAGTTGGAGGGGGCATTAGGGAAAAATACCACGGAGTTGCTGGAAGTAGCAAGAAAAGTTTTTGTGAATAGGGATAAGGTGGAGAAAAAGGAGAGAGATGCCCGTATGCAGAAAAAAACGGAATTGTTAGCAGTGGCGTTGCAAGGGAGGACACGGACTTTAGGATTCAATCAATGTGCCCATTGCGGCTCTGAGGGTCATTGGCAGAGGGAATGCCCACGTAGACTGATGAGAGGACGATTTGTGAGAGGACGGCCCTCTTTTGGTCGCGGTTTTGTAGGAAGGGGGGGTCCACCCAGGCATTTAGCTAGGGGATGGAATCCACAATATGCACAGGCTGGAAGGGGGATGCCCAGCTCTGAGAGAGAGCCTGAGGTAGAAGGCATTGGATTGGCTGGCACTGGATGGACGGACTGACGGGGACCTGGCTTGGAACAGACCCCCCCTGAGCCTATGGTTACGTTGAATATTGGGGGTCATAATACTTCATTTTTGGTTGACACAGGAGCAGGCAGATCAGTAGTGAATAATCTTATTACTGCCCCAGGACCACATCAAATACAAGTACAAGGGGTCTCTGGCCAAGTTATAGGGCGGCAAGTCCTCAAACCTGTAACTTGCATATTCAAGGGGTCGGAAATCCAACATGAATTCTTATATATTCCTGAATGCCCAATACCCCTTATGGGAAGGGACTTGCTCAGCAAACTTGGGGCCACTATTTCCTTTGATGAGGGTCAACAATCCATTACAGTTAAACACAAGCCAGACACCATGTGGAGATTAATGGTAGTCAGACCAGTGGAACCTCTTAATGAAAAATGGAAGGAATTTAATGTGCCAGGATTATGGTCAGAGGACAACCCCCCTGGGTATGCAGCACACCACCACCCCATCATAGTTGAAGTTAAACCTTCAGCCACCCCAGTACACATTAGACAGCGCCCATGTTCTAGGGAAGCGATTGCTGCCATTTATGAGTGTATTCAGAAATACTTGAAGGCAGGGATTTTGGTACCCATACAGTCGCCATGGAATACACCTATTTTGCCAATTAAAAAGCCTGATGGTTCATATCGACCAGTTCAAGACCTTAGAGTAGTTAATAGCATGACAGTGACAATACATCCAGCAGTGCCCAATCCATACACTCTTCTGAGCTTAATCCCCCCACAGGCGAAGTGGTTTTCAGTAATTGACTTAAAAGATGCTTTTTTTACTATTCCAGTACATCCAGTGAGCCAACCGTTGTTTGCATTTGAATGGGAAAGTCCAATTACTGGCACTAAAATGCAATATACCTGGACCCGCCTTCCACAGGGTTTTAAGAATTCACCGACATTGTTTGGAACAGCCCTAGGTCGAGATTTATTATACTATGTACCTAGACAGCAAGGGGATACTTTGCTGCAATATGTAGATGATGTGTTGGTAACTGGACAGACAGAAGACACTTGTTGGGAGAATACAAAGGCACTGTTTGTATTGTTGTTAGAGTGTGGATATCGTGTCTCTAGAAAGAAGGCTCAATTGGTGCAGAAATGTGTGCGATATTTAGGATATGATATTGAACACGGACGGAGGGCTTTAGGACCTGAGCGGAAAGAAGCAGTCTTAGCCATTGCAGCACCTACTAACAGGAGACAGCTCAGGGGATTTTTAGGCTTGGCTGGCTTTTGTCGCATATGGATTCCCAATTTTGCCTTGATGGCTGCCCCCTTATATGCTTCTACTAAGGGGGGTAATGCAGATCCTTTTGTATGGACTAAGGAGCAACATCACGCATTTACAGAGATTAAGAAAGCTTTAATAAAAGCACCAGCGCTAGCACTGCCTAACCTAGACAAGCCTTTTAATTTATATGTCGACACAAAAGTGAACATGGCTTTAGGAGTTTTGACTCAGCAGCTTGGTAAATGGCAGCAACCTGTTGCCTACCTCTCTAAACAGTTAGATGGAGTAGCTCAGGGCTGGCCACATTGTCTTAAAGCTCTAGCTGCTAATGCTGAATTGTTACAGGATTGTAACAAGCTTACCTTTTCTTGCCCTATTAATGTACATACTCCTCATGCTGTCCAAGCTATCTTAGATCAGAAAGGACATCTGTGGATTAGCAGCCAACGATTGGTGAAATATCAGGCAATGTTGATAGAAAATCCTCACGTTAACTTAATTGTTTCAAATAAACTGAATCCTGCTACCCTTTTACCCATAGATGTGGATTTGCAGCACGATTGTTTGCAAGTATTAGAAAGTGTGTATTCCACCCGACCAGATTTAACGGATATGCCATTATCGAATGCAGATTATTATTGGTACACAGATGGTTCTAGTTACATTCATGATGGAATGCGAGTAGCTGGATATGCGATTGTGGATGATGATGAGGTCATAGAAAGTGGATCTCTTGGCAAAGGTGTCAGTGCCCAAGTGGCTGAATTATGGGCATTAATTAGGGCCCTGGAAAGGGCTTCTGGAGAGAAGTTGAACGTGTGGACAGATAGTAAATATGCTTTCTTGACATTGCATGCACATGGTGCAGTATACAAAGAACGGGGTTTCAGAGACTCTGCAGGGAAATATATCCAGCATGGACATTTAATTCAACGATTAATTGATGCGGTCCAAAAACCAAAGAAGGTAGCTGTAATGCATTGTAAAGGACATCAACGAGGAGATGATAGAGTTGTCTTGGGAAATAGGGCTGCTGACTCTGAAGCACGAGCTGCAGCACTCAGATTTGATAAACCATTACCAGATCTTTCTATTCATGTGGCTATGGATTTAGGGGTAATACCACCAAGTATCAAACCGTCATATTCTCAATCCGAATGTATAAAGGCCGTAAATGACCTTAAAGCTGTAGTAAAAGAAGGGTGGTATATTCTTCCAGATAAACGAATCTATGTCCCTTATTCAGTGACTTGGCAGTTAGTGCAATCCTCACATACTGCAACACATATGGGGAAGTCGGCACTAGAAACAGCATTAGCTCGCGATTACTATATTGATGGTCTAGCTGGAATTGTTGCCAAGGTAGTGTCACAATGTGTTACCTGTGCTAAAGTGAATCCTAGGCAAGGACCGCTATTGCCCCCTGGAACAATACCTGTCTCATATTATCCAATGGATACTGTGATGGTGGACTTTACAGACATGCCTAGATGTGGATTTTACAATGCAATGTTAGTTATTGTTGATTTATATACCGGATGGCCGGAGGCCTATCCCACGAAAACTAAGAAGGCTCGTGAGGTAACTAGGGTGTTGTTAAAAGACCTAATTCCACGTTACGGTTGCCCTACATATATTTCATCTGATAACGGTCCTGAATTTGTGCATCATATTAATCAGGCCTTGGCGAAGGCACTTGGGGTTCATTGGCGGTTTCATTCGGCATTTCACCCCCAATCCGGGGCGCCATGTGAGAGATTGAACCGCACCCTAAAGGAGAGGATTACCAAAATATGTACAGAGACACACCTAAAATGGCCTGATGCTCTTCCTCTTGCTCTATATGCCATTAGAAGTGCTCCAAAGAGGAAACATAACCTCTCACCATATGAACTCATGTTTGGGCGTCCTCCTACTTTACTCAGACGACATCTAGCAGGATGGCCCGATTTAGGCCACAAGGGGGGAGTATGGACTATGGAAATGGTACAGGAATTAAATAAACAAGTTGAGAAACTGAAAAACTATGTACTGGAGCAATCCCCTCCGAGATTAGTCACTAAATGTCATAGCTTTCAGCCAGGAGATCGGGTATGGGTTAAACATTGGAAGAAGGAACAATTAGTAGGGCGGTGGAAGGGGCCCTATGTTGTAATCATGTCATCTCCACTAGCTATCAAGGTTGCTGAATCTAAATCGTGGATCCATTGGACACGAGTCAAGAAGGCAGCAGATGAGCAGAGAATTATCCCACGGAGAACCCATCCTATGAAGCTCAGACCAAGAAACTAGGGCGATCAAGGCTTTCCGCTTTGATGCTTTGCTGCAGGTAACATTATATGTCTTAAACTCCACCAAAGACAGAACTTTCCCCAACATACGAACTTTCTTTTATTACAAGGCCACTCTGCAAAAACCTTACCGGCAATAGGTTTTCTTCGTACAGTGGTGAACATATACCCCTGCTGGGCCACTCCTGGAAGCTGGCTCTTTACGCACGAGTGAAGAAAGGATGAAAATGGACACTCTTCTAATGACCATAATTGTGCTGTGTTTACTAAATAGTAATCACGTGCTAGAAAATAGTGTATGTATTAGCAATTTGGGACAATGGAGTCTCCCAGGTGACAGGCCTCACATTAGCCAATCTTATACTGTGGGACAAGGACAAGAATGTGAAGGCCACCCTCCTCTTACATTATGACCCGAATGTTGGATAGGAATATTACCACATCCCTGTCAATTCCCTCAAACTTTTGATAAAATTGTTAAGGAAACATGCCTTACTAGGCAGTCAGTGAATCCAGAGGTATGTCAATTTATAGGATACATCTTGCGAAAAGGCATGTGTGCACAAGCCCCATATAGAGGTCTACCACCCCCTGTTAGATTAGATTGTGGTAATCCTTTATTTTGGGGTTGGGACCGTATAACATATATTAGCCAATTAAAACCAGGTTGGGAAGGAATTTGTCTTATCCACTCTATCCCTGAGATGGACTCAGAATTTGGTCACACAATAAAAGAATCAAGACCCAGACGTAGAAAAGGTAAGCGCAGAACTGGTCGTGAAACTAATACCTTACCTTATGCCTCTACTTGTACTCATGTAAGCAACACGTTTATTAACCCTTCTATAACCCCTTCCCTTACGCGAATAAGGCGCAAACGAATTCTAGGGGAAGTTGTCAATCACATACAATGTCAACAGTGCATCCATGTTACTATGACAGGGAACATTATTACTCATACCTTGGTGTATCATACATCAGTTCCTCCCACCTGTACACAATTTGATCTTTTGGATTGCACACTAAATGGGACATCATATAAGCAATGTAATGGTTCCCAGGGAATCCAATGTTATGATCCAAAACAAGCTACGAGAGTCACAAATTACCAGGTTATTCTCCGACACAAAACTTGCGGAAGAAAGGAAGAAATTACTAGAGTAGTAACTCCCACCCTAAATCAGCAGATCACCTTAAAATTTGATGTCTGCGCAATCATAAACAGAGCTTGCTTTCCCAGAGGAGGTTGTGGAGGTTTAGCTTGGGAGCGCACCTATACGTTCAATGATAAATATATGTGTCTAGAAAGAAATGGTCCTCGTAGTGCTGAATGTCAAAATATAGAATTCAATTATTGTCCCTATTGGACTTGTGTTGCTTTTGCAACCTGGATGAAAGGATCTACAGGGCCCCATCAAATAGCATTAACAAAAGGAACCGCTAATAATAACTGTAACAAAGGTGAATGTAATCCTGTTATGCTATCCCTCACCCCAAAAAGCACTTTTCAGCCCATTGTTATGGGACTTCAAATAGACGGGAAGGGATCTGATCCCGGGACGCTGCTAGAATTAGAGGTAACCACCAAAACTACCTCAATAGGCCGTAAGAAAAGTCTGTTTTGGTCCTATTATCAAGAAATAGAAAAACTTAACCTTCAGGAACTACCCTCAAAGGTGGTGAATACCTTTGTGGAGCTAGCTGAAAATGTAGCAAACATTTTAAACGTAAGCAGTTGCTTTGTATGTGGAGGAACTAATATGGGAGAAAAATGGCCTTGGGAAGCCCAGGAGCTGAACTATACTACAGTGCTTGAAATGGAAAAAGTAGGTAACCTTACTGCTACACTAGGTAAAGATGGGAATTGGGCTTTAACTTCCAATTTAGTTGGGTCGGTATGCTACACCCGGAACCATACCACTGGATGCCAACAGGTAGGAGCTCTCAGATGTCTATCCGCCTGGAATAATGGTCAATGGTGGTCAGGTAAGGGTCAAATACCACCCTGGGAAGCAAAGGCCCTGGAATCAGTAAACTTATTAAAACATTATATTTTGGATCCCCAGAATTATTCCAAGAAATGGTTAGCTCCAGATGGTATGTATTGGATTTGTGGTAAATATGCATATAGCCAATTGCCCTCCAATTGGTGTGGTTCCTGTGTTTTGGGTCTTATCAGACCTGGCTTTTTCCTTTTGCCTCTTCGCCACCGACAGATATTAGGTATCCCTGTATATGATGAGGTGGGAAACATTCGTACTGAACGGGCCATAGATACATCCATAATTGAAAACCTAAAAATAGGTACCTGGAAAGATGATGAATGGCCCCCAGAGAGAATTATTCAAGTCTATGGTCCCGCTACTTGGGCCGAGGATGGTACCTATGGTTATAGAACCCCTATCTACATGTTGAATCGTCTAATTAGATTGCAAGCTGTTATTGAAATAATTACTAATGAAACTGTTTTAGGCCTAACAAAATTAGCTGTAGAGGGAGTTAAATCCCGCACGTATATTATGCAAAACCGCTTAGCTTTAGATTACCTGTTAGCCAAAGAAGGAGGTGTATGTGGGAAATTTAACCTTTCTAATTGTTGTGTTGAAATTGATGACAGTGGACATGTTATCCAGGAAATTACTAATAAAATGGTTAAAATTGCTCATGTTCCAGTTCAGACCTGGAAAGGCCTGAATCTGAAAGATATTTTTGGCCAGTGGTTTCCTAAACTCCCTGGCCTACAAGCAATCGTAGCCTTGATAGGACTTATCGCTGCTGGTTGTATTATTCTTCCCTGTGTCTTGCCGATATTAGTCAGAGCTATTACTCACAGTTTATCTCTCTTAGCCGAACGAAAGGCAACAGCCCAGGTAATGGCTATGTGGGAATATGAAGGCTTGCGCCAATCACTCCACCAAGAACCTGAGTATGTAACTCTTCTGTCTAGTGATTCAGAGTTACAAAGGGGGGACTGAAGTAGGGGCCACAATCTATTATGCCCCAAAGCCAGGCCTGACAAAGTCTGGACAATGTTACATGGCAAGGCACGTAAACACGTATCTCAATATCCATTAGTAGGGGCCACAATCTATTATGCCCCAAAGCCAGGCCTGACAAAGTCTGGACAATGTTACATGGCAAGGCACGTAAACACGTATCTCAATATCCATTAGTTCTGCAGAAAGGAACTGCCCTGTCAGCTCTAATTAATATATGTATCCTTTCTAGATATGCTGACCATGAGAAAGGGAGTTTTGCTATGTCTACAGTATTATGAGAACCGTTGTATTGTTCCTCTGAAACAAATGTCAAGGACAAACCACAGCAGGGAAACATCTGTGCTAATATGTCCTATATGCTTAACTGTCTGTTCCCAGTTCCTTATATTATTTTAAGATAAGTTTACCTCATTGTATACCATAAATGGGCATAGGAAATACTTACGTAAACCAGTGTATAAAAATCTGACCCTGACTAGTATTCAGGGTTCAGGCCTTTGTCTTTGCTTTGAACCTGCGCATTGAATAAACCTTTCCTTCTGTACAAGTGCTTGCTTAGTGTCCTGATTCATTCTACAACAATGCGGTCCTTCTATCACAATCAAGGCTTGGTCTAAAAAGATTACTTTCTGCATTTGGGGCCTACTGTGTTGAGAACCATTTGTTTATTAATTATGACAAATCCAAGGTATTGGTGTTCTCCAGAGCCCGGAAACTATACAATTGGGCTATCAATGGTAATGTTGTTAGGCAGGTTTTCCATTTTAAGTCTCTAGGTATTCAATTCCAGAACACTGGTGCTTGGACTAAACATCGAACCCAGGTGCTGAATTCGGCCTCCTGTAGCCACCAGCAGATTATAAGATTCTTTTTTACCCAAGGGGGCCAGTTTATTCCTTCTGCTCTGCATATATATAAAGCCAAAACCTTGGCCCAAACTCTTTATGGAATTCCCATATGGATTCGAGGCTTCAAGGATTGTATTGAAAGAACCCAGGCTGTTTTTCTTAGGAAACTTCTGGGTCTTCCTCCTTGTCTTGGATTTGCTTCAATGTACCTGGAACTGGGCATTTGTTCAGTCAAATGCATGGCGTGGATTAACACCTTTAAATGGTGGTTTCGGGTGCTCTTTTCAGCAGTCCTTGGTAGCTACCTTTCCCTGGTGTTTGCTGACTCTCACACTTCTCATTGGGAGAGGGAGCTGATGAAGAAACTCCACTTGCTAGGTTTTACGGGGGATGCTCTGGGAGATTATGGTCTCAAGGACGCCCAGTTTAGGGTAGTCCAATGGCTTGTGGACATAGATTTACATTATTTAAGATCCAGAGCCAATAAAACCTGCTCCCCTTTGATCTTCAGCCATTCTAATAATTATGGATTGAGGATGGCTTCATATTTCTATACTCTAACCATCCCCAAGTATAGAGTATTTTCCCTAGCCAGTTTTAATGTTTTGCCCTCAGCACTACTCGACGGGCGATTCAAGAGGCTCCTGATTAGTGAGTGACTATGCCCCTGTGATAGGGCTGAGGTTGAAACTGTGGCGCATGTCTTATCATACTGCCCTATGTATAACACAGCCAGAATTAAATTATTGTCTTTTCTTGGAACTGATCCATCTGGTTCTAAGGCTAGTAATTTGGCCTTATATTGTCTAGGGCAGTGATGGCGAACCTATGGCACGCGTGCCACAGGTGGTACGCGTAGCCATATCTGAGGGCATGCGAGGCGTTGCCCTATGTCAGTGCATGCGCGCATGCACACGCTAACCAGCTGATTTTCGGCGTTCTTTTCGGTTGTTTTCGCTCTCCCCAGGCTTCAGGAAAGCCTCCTGAAACCTGGGGATGCCGAAAAATGGGCCAACGGGCCAACTGGAAGTTCGGAAACAAAACGGAAGTGGTGCTGCCCTACTACTTACCATCAGATAGTTGCAACCAGGCCTCCCACACCTCAGCCCATTTCTTCTGTAGCCGGCAAAGCTTTCCTGAAGGCCTCTGCAGCCAATAACAGAGCTCCGGATCGATCCGGAGCTCTGTTATCGGCTAGAGAGGCCTTCAGGTGTTGTGACTTGCCCGCATCCTGCACAGATGATGGAGGACCCGGAGGACGTGGAGCCGCTCATGGCGCAGCAGTACCACCCCATGTGCCTGGCACCTGAGTCTGCCAGTGATGAAGACTCAGTGCCAGAGGAGGACGATCAGCCAGGACCTTCTGCACCTGCTCAGCAGAGTGAGTCATCAGGGGATGAGGAGCCTCTGCTGGATGCTAGGGCTCGTAGAGCAGCCAGCAGACAGGATTGGCTTAGCAAACGGAGGTCTCCTCGGAGGTAGCACTGAGTGCTATTTGGGCCACGCCCTCAGTGCCTATTTAAGTCCGGCGCAGTCAGGGATCCGTGCTGAGAACAACACCTGTGATCTGCGAGCACTTCAGAGTCATTTTGCATCAGAGTCCCTACTTTGAATCTTGTGTTTGGAAAGAGCAGCTTCTGGAAGGCTTATTCCTGGGAAGCCAGCCAACTTGTGTGAGTGAAAAGAGATAAGAAGAGAGTTAATTGGTATTTGTTTTTGAACCTTTGAACGTTGGTTAATAACTCACAAAGAACCAAAGGAACTTTATTCCCCGAGACTTTCCTTATGTTTGTTTATGGACTTTTAAACCCCTTCGCTTTTACTAAGTACCTTCATTAGTAAAAGGACCCCTTTTGCTTTTGTAACAAACAGTTGTGTGTGTGTTTTTCTGTGGGTTGCGGTGCTCGGACACAACAGTTTGTTCTCAGCCCAAACTGACCACACACAAACCGAGATAGCACCATGGAGCAGCTTCAGGATGAGAATGCGCAACTTCGGCAGCAGCTGGCAATCATGAATGCTCAGTTGACGCTGCAACAAAATCAGCTGGCAGCAGCTGCTCCTGTTTTGGCTCCCGCCCAAAGGCCATGCTGCCCGATAGCCATGCCGGATAAGTTCCATGGAGACGAGGCTATGTTCCCGGCGTTCCTGGGCCAGTGCCAGCTGTTTATGTCTCTGAGGCCAGAGGATTTCCCCCACGACCGGGACAAGGTGGGGTTTGTAATTAGCCTGCTGTCTGGAAATGCAGCACGTTGGGCCACCCCTCTACTGGTCCAGAACAGTCCCCTCCTCCAGGACTTCGGGCGTTTCTGTGCCCATTTGGAGGAGATGTTAGCTGACTCAATTAAGGCCCAGATGGCGTGCAGGCAATTAAGGCAGCTAAGGCAAGGCCGGAGACCACTCAGGGAGTACATCAGCGAATTCCGTCTCCTCAGCCAAGACTCGGCCTGGAACGAGGCTGCGTTGTTGGATGCCTTCCAGGAGGGCTTGGCAGACAGCATCCAGGACGAGCTGGCACGCGTGGACATTCCTGCAACCACCCAAGAACTGGTGCGGCTCTGCCTCAAAATTGATGCCCGGTTGCAACGGAGGAACGCGCGCCGTGCTGCTCCGGCGCCTCTTGCGCCACCTGAAGTCTCCGCTGTTCCAGCTCCACGACGTGCTGCTCAGGCACCTCCTGTTCCCCGTGGACTTCAGTCGGCCCCGGCTCCCCGTGATGAGCCTATGGACCTTGGCGCTGTTCGGCCCCGCTTGACCGGCACGGAAAAGGACAGACGCAGGGCAGGGGGGTTGTGTCTGTATTGCGGCGAACCGGGCCATTTCGCTCGCTCGTGCCCCAGGAAGGGTCGGGGCCCCACCGCTTCTGGTCCTGCTCCACCGTCCCAGCCGTCGCCGTCGGGAAACGGCCAGCGCCCGGCCTAGCGGAAACGCTGGGTCGGGCATGCACACCCAAGGACTCCAGCTCGGCTGACGTGGATCCCGGTCCTCCGCAGCATCTGTTATTGGACAGCAAGGTCTTCATTGACCACCAGGCCCGAGGGATCTCCGCACACGCCTTGGTGGACTCTGGGGCAACCACCAATTTCATCGACGAGGCGTTCGCCCGGCATCTCACCGTCCCCTTGTGCCCCGTGGACCCGCCGATGAGGGTGGAAACCATCAATGGCCGGGTGTTGCTGTCCAGTCCGATCAAGGCCATCACGCAGCCGGTGCGCCTGTGCATCGGACGGCACGAGGAGGCCATCCAGTTCTATGTGATGTCGGGACTCCATTTCCCCCTGGTCCTCGGACTGGCGTGGCTGCGCACCCACGACCCTCGGATTGTATGGTCCCAGAACTTTATCGCTTTCCCTAGTCTACAGTGTGTGGACCATACGCGCCAGGTTTGCGCGGGCACAGTACCTGACCCTCTGGACATTTCTCTCCCGGCTGACTTTTCGGACTTTGCCGACGTGTTTAGTGAAAAGGAGGCGGACCAGTTGCCCCCGCACCGGCCCTACGATTGCCCCGTGGACCTGATCCCCAACGCTAAGCTCCCTGTGGGACGCCTCTACTCAATGTCAGAACCCGAACTGGCCGCACTGTGGGATTTTATAGATAAAAACCTGGCCAGGGGTTTCATCTGACCCTCCTCGTCGCCCTTGTCTGCCCCCGTCCTCTTCGTCAAGAAGAAAACCGGGGACTTGCGCCTGTGCTGTGATTATAGAAAACTGAACGCCATCACAGTGCGCAACCGGTACCCATTGACCCTCATCCCGGAGTTAATGGAACGCCTCCGCTCGGCGACCATTTTTACCAAACTGGACTTACGCGGCACCTATAACTTGGTGCGTGTTCGTGAGGGGGACGAATGGAAGACTGCGTTCGGGACCCGCTACGGTCATTTCGAGTATACGGTCATGCCGTTCGGGTTGACCAACGCTCCGGCTGTGTTCCAGCATTTCATGAACGATATCTTTAGGGATTTGCTGGACCAGTTCGTTGTCGTTTACCTGGATGATATCATGATCTACTCCACGTCCCGGAGCAGCCACGTTCAACACATCCGCCAAGTCCTGCAGCGGCTGCGAGACCACCAGCTGTACGCCAAATTGGAGAAGTGTCAGTTTTTCCAGACAACCATGGATTTCCTGGGCCATCGGATTTCGCCGGAAGGCATCGCCATGGAACGTGGCAAGGTCGAGGCCCTGAAAACTTGGCAACCCCCGCGCCGGGTGAAGGACGTTCAGTGACTCCTGGGGTTCGCGAACTACTACAGGACCTTCATCCCGGGGTTCGCCACTCTGACCGTGCCTCACTCGACTTCTGCAAAAACAAGTCCCTTTCGGGGGGGCGATCCTGAACAACAGGCGTTCAAGACCCTCACGGATGCCTTCATGCAGGAGCCGATCCTCAAGCACCCAGACCCTCACCGCCCCTTCGTCGTGGAGGCGGACGCGTCCAACATTGCCGTGGGCGCCGTCTTGTTACAGACCCGGGAAGATGGCGGTCATCTATTCCCCTGCGCCTATTACTCACGAAAATTAACCCAGTCGGAGCGCAACTATACCATCTGGGAGAAGGAGTTGCTGGCCATCAAGACGGCTTTCGAGACCTGGTGGCATCACCTCGAGGAGGCTCGACATCAAGTTGAGGTGCGCACGGACCACAAGAACCTAGAGTTCTTACAGATGGCTAGGAAGCTCAACCAGCGCCAGATACGCTGGTCGTTCTTTTTCTCCCGCTTCAATTTTCACATTACTTACATTCCGAGCGGCCGGAATCAGCAGGTGGATGCACTGTCCCGCAAGCCGGAGTACGCCCACGCCCAGGATCCGCTGCCGCCCCGGATGGTCCTGCCCGCCGAGTCCTTCGCGGCTACCCAGGATCCCGTGGACCTCCGAGGGCAGATTCGGGAGGCGCAGCGGCAGGACGCCTACGTGGCGCAACGGAGGCAGGAGATAGGGCCTGAGTCCCCTTGGATGTTTTCGGACGACCTCCTCCGTTTCCGGGACCTGCTCTACGTTCCTGCCGGTCCGCTCCGTGGCATGATCCTTCAGCAGTGCCACGACAGCCCTGCGGCTGGCCACTTCGGCCTTTTCAAGACCCTGAATCTGGTGGCTCGGACTTTTTGGTGGCCCAGACTCCGTGATGA
Organism: Diadophis punctatus similis; assembly: GCA_023053685.1. Lineage (NCBI taxonomy): Eukaryota > Metazoa > Chordata > Lepidosauria > Squamata > Dipsadidae > Diadophis > Diadophis punctatus. The sequence continues at coordinate 2,032,371 of JALIGW010000074.1, forward strand.
CGTCCAGGCCTATGTGACGTCCTGTGTCCGCTATCACCAGGCCAAGTACGCCCCTGGAGCGCCGCCGGGCCTGCTGCAGCCCCTGCCAACGCCAGAAAGACCCTGGGGGGGCGTTTCTATGGACTTCCTAACGGACTTGCCCCCGTCCGCTGGCTTTACGACCGTGTTTGTGGTAGTCGACATGCTCACCAAGATGGCACACTTCATCCCCTGTCGAGGGTTGCCGACAGCTTGCGCCACGGCGCGCATGTTCATCCAACATGTTTTCCGGCTGCACGGTCTGCCGGATAGGGTCGTGTCAGATCGGGGGGCTCAGTTCACGGCCCAATTCTGGAAGGGTCTGATGGCGGCCCTGGAGGTCCAAGTCTGCCTGTCGTCGGCGCATCATCCAGAGACTGATGGGGGCATGGAAAAAGTGATCGGCATCCTCGAACAGTACCTGCGCTGCTTCGTCAACCAGCAGCAGGACAACTGGGCGGAATACCTTGCCGTGGCCGAGTTTGCTTTTAACAACTCCCAGCACACCTCAATGCACGCCTCTCCGTTCCTCGCCAACCTTGGTAACCACCCCCGTTTTTTCCCGCTCACGCTCCTAGACTCTCCTGTTCCTGTGGCAGAGGAATTCCTGTCCGAGCTCCAGGCCGTTCACCAACTGGTGAAGAGATCCTTGAATAAGGCCAAGGAGGATTATAAGAGGGTCGCGGACCGCTCCCGGCGAACAACTCCACACCTGGCGGTCAGGGATCGCGTCTGGCTGTCCACGAAGCATCTCCCCTCCGACCGACCAGCTCGCAAGCTTGACCACCGGTTCCTGGGTCCGTTCCCGGTGGAAGCGGTCATTAACCCCGTGGCCTACCGGCTGACTTTGCCTCGCTCTCTCAGGATCCACCCCGTCTTCCATCAGTCCCTCCTTGTTCCCGAACGTCCTGCCTGTCCGCTCTGCCCTCCCGCTCCGCCCCAACCGGTGATCCGCACTCCCGACGAACCACCCGAATACGAAGTCACCAGTATTCGAGATTCCCGCTGGATGAAGGGCCGGTTCCAGTATCTCATCGAATGGAAGGGGTACGGCCCTGAGGACTTCACATGGGAGGATGCGACCTGGTCCGGGCCTTCCACGCCCAATTCCCATCGAGGCCGCATCTGGACCGACAGACCCGGGGGAAGGGCCCTGCGGTGAGGGATAGTGTTGTGACTTGCCCGCGTCCCGCGCAGATTATGGAGAATAAAATTTCTGACTCATGGACAGAAGCATTCATAACTCTCATTCCAAAAGAAGAGGCTGATCTGCAAAAAATAAAGAACTACAGGCCGATATCACTTTTGAATGTGGACTATAAGATATTTGCTTCGATTATAGCGAACAGATTTAAAATCTTTCTAAATGATTTTATACACTCGGACCAAAACGGTTTTTTACCAAAAAGACAAATCAAGGATAGCATGCGTGTGATCTTAAACGTCTTAGAATATTATGAACAACACCCCGGAAAACAAGTAGCACTAATGTTTTTAGATGCACAGAAAGCTTTTGATAACGTGAATTGGCAATTTATGATAAAACAACTACAAATAATGGGCTTCGGACAAAAATTTATAGGGGTAATTAAATCAATATATACTAAGTAATCTGCCAAAATAATATTAAATGGCGAAATGACAGAGAAGATAGAGATAATGAAAGGAACCAGACAAGGTTGTCCCCTATCACCAATACTATTCATACTATCCTTGGAAGTTTTAGCCAGACTGGTGAGACAAGAAAAAGACATAAAAGGACTAAGGATTAAGAATCAAGAATATAAATTACAAGCATTCGCTGATGACCTAGTGTTTATACTGGAAGAACCTCTAGAAACAACTTCAAATTTATTACACCAAATAGAACGATATGGAGAGGTGGCTGGACTAAAAATCAATAAAGATAAAACAAAATTTCTAGTTAAAAATATGACAGAAAAACAAAAGAAGAAATTGTCTGAAATTTCAAAGATACAAATTGTAAAGAAAGTCAGATATTTGGGGATCCAATTATCTGCAAGATGCCTAACTATTAAAGAAGACAATTACATAAAGATCAAAAAACAAATTGAATTAGACCTGGACAAATGGAAAAATCTACAAGTATCATTTATTGCCAGAATTGCATTGATTAAGATGAATATACTACCCCGCTTACTATTTTTGTTTTCAACAATTCCAATAAAAATAGAGAAAATATATTTTAGAGAAATAAATACATTAATCTCGAAATTTATTTGGCAAGGGAAAAGATCAAGAATAAACTTAAAAATGTTGCAAGATGCTAGGACTCGAGGTGGTCTTGGGTTGCCGAATTGGGAACTCTACTACCAGGCTGCGACCTTGACTTGGCTGACAGAATGGATCCTATTAAGAAACCAGAGATTGTTAACACTAGAAGGACATGATATGCATATTGGATGGCATGCACTTTTATGGCATGGAAGAAATAAAATACACAGTTACTTCCAAAGACATTATGTAAGAAATTCTTTATATTTAGTTTGGGAAAAAGTAAAAGCCAAACATTATATGAGTATACCAAATTGGATATCGATAATAGAAGCACTACTTCATCCAAGCAGAGTAAACTGGCAAAAAATACCAAGATATAAAGACATTTTGACAGAGGAGGGAGAATTAAAATCGACACAAGAATTAGAATTTCCCTGTTGTACGCCGCCCTGAGTCCTTCGGGAGTTGGGCGGCATATAAGAATAACAAAACAAACAAATAAATAAATAAATAGAGAAACAAGGAATTAAAATGGACTGGTTTATGAGAACGCAAATACAGACAAGATATGAAAAAGACAAAAAAATGGAAGGTATCATGTTAAAAAATACAGAATTAGATACAATACTTACAGGACCAGATGAAAAACTAATTAAGAAAATATATAATCACCTACTTTACGTGGATCTAGAATCTGAACAAGTTAAAGAGACAATGATAAAATGGGCTCAGAATTTTGGTTATACAACAGAACTTGAAAAATGGAACCAACTTTGGGAAAGGAACTATAAACTGACTATGGCAACAACATATAAAGAGAATATGTATAAGATGTTCTACAGATGGCATTTGTCACCGGAAAGACTAGCTAAAATGTTCAAGAACATGTCTATGAAATGCTGGAAATGCCAACATATACCTGGTTCCTACTATCACATGTGGTGGACCTGTGCAGAGGCAAAACTATATTGGACTCGAGTAAAGAACTGGTTAGAAAAAATGCTGAAACAAAATATTGAGCTGAGACCCGAGACTTTCCTGTTGGGGATTATACCGCATGAACTTAGTAAAGAAGATACCTATCTGGTAATACATGTCTTGACAGCAGCTAGAATTACCTTTGCACAAAAATGGAAAGGAACTAAGGTTCCATCTGAAGAGGATTTGATAAAAAAAAATTGGATTGTGCGGAAATGAATAGAGTAACAATGAAAATTAAAGACAAAGAGGACTCAGAATATTATAATGTTTGGATGAAATTTTACAGTTGGTTGGAAAACGAACATAGTGGAAAATCAAGTTAGAATAATTATTGTTTATAAAAGATAAGAAAATGAACATAGATAAAAAACCCAGATGACAAAATGGACATGAATGAAGAAGTAGCAATACAGTAATATAAAAATATACCTAAAATTTAAGTATTTTGAAGTAGATTTTTAACAATAAGATAGATTTGTAAGAGTAAGTTAAAATGTTAATTGAAGAGATATATTGGCTGTCTATCTGTTAAAAGAAAATTAAAATAATAATAATAATAACACACTCAAGAAAGGAGAAGGAGGAAGAGGAAGTAGAGGAGAGGAGGTGAGAAGGTAGAAGGGGCAGTAGGAAAGGGGAGAGAAGGGGAAGAAGGTAGAGGAAGGGGAGAAGGATAGAGGGAAGGGAGTGATCAGACAAAATATGTAGGACAGATGGGCAATCTAGTAGTAATATTGGATGTGGGGGGAAATTAGAATAAATCGCTGTTAATGTATCATGGTATATGTATGGATGTTTTATGTGAAGAATATTAAAAGAAAAAAAAGGGATAGTGTTGTGACTTGCCCGCGTCCTGCGCAGATGATGGAGGACCCGGAGGACGTGGAGCCGCTCATGGCGCAGCAGTACCACCCCATGTGCCTGGCACCTGAGTCTGCCAGTGATGAAGACTCAGTGCCAGAGGACGACGATCAGCCAGGACCTTCTGCACCTGCTCAGCAGAGTGAGTCATCAGGGGACGAGGAGCCTCTGCTGGATGCTAGGGCTCGTAGAGCAGCCAGCAGACAGGATTGGCTTAGCAAACGGAGATCTCCTCGGAGGTAGCACTGAGGGCTAATTGGGCCACGCCCTCAGTGCCTATTTAAGTCCGGCGCAGTCAGGGATCCGTGCTGAGAACAACACCTGTGATCTGCGAGCACTTCAGAGTCATTTTGCATCAGAGTCCCTACTTTGAATCTTGTGTTTGGAAAGAGCAGCTTCTGGAAGGCTTATTCCTGGGAAGCCAGCCAACTTGTGTGAGTGAAAAGAGATAAGAAGAGAGTTAATTGGTATTTGTTTTTGAACCTTTGAACGTTGGTTAATAACTCACAAAGAACCAAAGGAACTTTATTCCCCGAGACTCTCCTTATGTTTGTTTATGGACTTTTAAACCCCTGCGCTTTTACTAAGTACCTTCATTAGTAAAAGGACCCTTTTTGTTTTTGTAACAAACAGTTGTGTGTGTGTTTTTCTGTGGGTTGCGGAGCTGGGACACAACATCAGGAAAGCTTTGCCAGCTGCAGAAGAAATGGGCCGAGGTGTGCGATGCCTGGTTGCAACTATCTGAAGGTAAGTAGTAGGGCAGCTCCACTTCCGTTTCGTTTCCGAACTTCCAGTTGGCCCGTTGGGCCATTTTTTGGCATCCCCATGCTTCAGGAGGCTTTCCTGAACCCTGGGAAGAGCGAAAAACAGCCCAACGGGCCTATCGGAAGTCCGGAGGCTTCAGTGAGGCCTGTGTGCATGTGTGGGAGGAGCGTGGGGGGTTGTGCGCATGCACAGGGGGCAGCGCGGGGGTTGTACGCATGCACAGGGGGAGGGCATTGTATTATGGGTGTGGGCACGCGTGCGCACGCTATCGTGTGCGCGCACACCCTTTTGGCACCCGAGCCAAAAAAGGTTCGCCATCACTGGTCTAGGGGATGATTCCTCCTATATTACTTCTTAGGTTTCAAAATTTTTCTTAAGAGCTGTAACTATTAGAGGAGAATGTTGTAATTCTCTTTAGCCAAAGCTTATGGTGTTAATTGTTTGTGATTGTATTGTTTTCTTTTTTGTTGTTGCACTTGTATTTTGGTCTGTGACTGCAAAATAAAATTATTATTATGATCTGCCCAATTACTCATTTCTATACTTATTTCTTGTATATTGGCTATTAGTTCCGCTGTCATCCATATCATGTCTATTCTTGACCAAGACATGTGTCTATTTGAATAAAATGAGTATTGATTTTCCTTGGGATGTATCTCTCGCCATGCGTCTTGGACGACTAGTTCTTCCACCATTTTGAAAAAAGCCTTAGGAAGTGTCTTCCTTGTTTTTTTTATTTGTCCTTCTAGTTTTATAGTCCATTTCCGCATCCACAATTGCATTAAAGTCTCTCAAAATACATATATTTTCATAGTCCACTTCTGCTATTTTTTAATGGAGTTTTCCATAAAAGTCTTCTTGGTTAGTATTTGGTGCATATATTGCTATCAAAAGTATCTGTTTATTCTTGATCGTTATCTCCACCATCAAAATTCTTCCTTCCTCATCCGTAAAAATTTGTTTAGCATTTATTGTTTCTTTTACATAAAGGGCTATTCCCCTCTTCTTTTGTTGTGGTAGGGAAGTGTATAGCTTCCAATTTATGATAGCACAGCTAAAAGAGATGGATTTTGGGGAGAGATTTGTTAATATGATTAAGGCGATATATTACAAACAAACTGCAAAAGTGATGGTAAATGGAGACATGACTGAGGTGGTTAGCATTAAGAAAGGTACAAGACAAGGATGTCCCTTGTCACCACTATTATTAATATTGATGTTGGAAGTATTAAATATAAATATTAGACAAGACATAGAGATAAAAGGCATGGAAATTAAAAAGGAACAGTATAAACTACAGGCATTTGCAGATATTTTGGAAGATCCACAAGAAACAGGGCCTAAATTAATAAAAAAAATAGAAGAATATGGAGAAGTGGCAGGTCTGAAGATAAACAAAGAGAAAACTAAGATCCTAGTTAAAAATCTTACAGATAAGCAGAAAAAAAGAGTTAACGAAGAGAATAGATATTCAGATTGTAAAGAAAGTAAAATATCTAGGGATTCAGTTGACAGCAAGATGTATAACGATTAAGGAAGATAATTACCATAAACTACTGAAACAAATCCAAAAGGATCTGGAAAAATGGAAAAGTCTGCAATTATCACTGGTAGGAAGAATAGCTACAATTAAAATGAATATATTGCCAAGATTACTGTATTTATTTCAAACAATTCCGATAAAATTGAAAAAAAAATACTTTGAGGAACTTAATAAAATAATACATAAGTATATTTGGCAAGGGAAAAAAGCAAGAATTAGTTTTAAAATGTCACAAGATATAAGAAGTAGAGGTGGTTTTGGGTTACCAAAGTGGGAATTGTATTATCAGGCTGCTGTATTAACATGGATTGTACTGAGGAATACAAGATTATTGACATTGGAAGGGAACTGGGTTGGCATGCTTTCTTTGTGGTATGGGGAAAATAAGATACAAAAACATTACATCAGGAATGCATTAATACTAGCATGGGAAAAAATTAAAGAACAACATTATTTGAGGATACCAGTTTGGCTTTCAACAATGGAAGCATTGATTCACCCAAATGTTATTAATATGGGAAATATTGTTAGATATAAATATATTTTGAATGAAAAGAGGGCACTCAAAACTAAACAAGAAATGAGTGAGTAAGGGATCGATATAACATGGTATTCACAAGTGCAGATACATTCTAGATATGAGAAAGATTCTAAATTACATGGTTTTTATAAAGAATTAACAGAATTAGATAAAATACTTAAAGGAACAAAGATTGATTAAAGAAATTATCTTCGGTATATAAGTCTAAGTGCTATTGCTATTGCTAGTGCTAAATTAGGCGTTGTTATCTTACCTGAACGCCTCTTCTCATCCAGTGGAACCAGCCTTCAGGATGGGTAGACCTCGACCAATCAGCTTGAGGACCGAGCCAGTCAATTTGAATAACCTGTAGGATCCGCCCTTGGTTTCCCAGATCTGACGAATCCTGACGACTGGACTCAGGCGTGGTTACTCAGTAACTGTTAACTGAGTGAACACCTGTTATAAAAGACTGAGGATACTAGAGAGAAGGCTACTAAAAGGAATAAATTGAAAGCTCTAGAGAGACTATATGTACATATATACAAGGGTGGGAGCTGAAAGCTGGTTCCACCGGATGAGAAGAGGCGTTCAGGTAAGATAACAACACCTATTCTCCATCCTGGGGTGGAACCAGCCTTCAGGATGGGACATACCAAAGCAGAGGTCCCAGGGAGGGGAAGCGTCAATTTCTGCCCCTACTGAATGTCTATTACTTGTTGTAACACCCTTTGCCAAAAGCCGCATCGGCTGAGGCAAAACTGTCTATCTTGTAGTGTCGAATGAACTGGGATGGTTGAGCCCATGTTGCCGCTCGACAGACCTCTTCTAGAGATGCCTGTGTGTTCCAGGCTGCTGAAGTGGCTGCACTTCTGGTGGAATGTGCGGTGATTCCTGCCGGTGTGGGCATATCACTTAGGTCGTATGCCTTGGCAACAGTGCTCCTGATCCAGTGCCCTATGGTAGCTGAGGATGCCCGATTTCCCAGGGATCGGGTGTGAAACCCCACAAAGAGAGCCTCAGATTTCCTGATGTGTTTGGTGCAGTTCAGGTAGACCTTGAGAGCCCTTCGCATGTCTAGTGAATGCCAACGTACCTCCGAGGGGTGCACTGGTCGTGCGCAGAAGGAGGGAAGAACGAGTTCCTGGGATCTCTGGAAAATGGAATTCACCTTGGGAATGAATGATGGATCGATCCTAAGGGTTACCTTGCTTGGTTGAAAAATGCACAGGTCTCTCCTGACTGATAGTGCTGACAGCTCAGAGATGCGACGGGCTGATGTGATGGCCACCAGAAAGGCTACCTTCATAGTTAGATGGTGCAGCGATGCTTCTCTGAGAGGTTCGTATGGGGCCCCCGTGAGGACCCTTTGCAGATTCCAGGTAGGATACCGATGCACTGTTGGTGGATGCAAGTTGGTTGCCCCCATGAGGAACCGTCGAATGGTCGGGCACTGTGATAGAGAGTCATATTTATCACAAGCCAAAACTGAGGAAAGGGCTGTGACCTGCCTGCGGAGTGTGTTAGGCCCCTATTGAGCCCGTGTTTTAGGAATCTCAGCACTTTGGGAAGGGGAACGTACACTGGTGAGAGACCTTCCCTGCTGCACCATGCGCAGAAGGCCTTCCACGTCGCCGAATAAATGTGGTTTGTGGAGGGGCGACGGCTTGCCTGCATGATGAGCATGACGTCCTGATCGTAATCCTGGCTCAGTAAGTCGCGCCGCTCAATTTACATGCAGTCAGTTGTAACCAAGCCGGGTCCGGGTGCAGGATGCTCCCCTGTGACAACAAGTCCTCCGGTGCGGGCAAGCGCCAGGGTCAGGTAATCGAGAGATCCTTGAGGTCTGCAAACCACGCTCTCCGAGGCCAGAAGGGGGCTACGAGGATGATCTCTGCTTGCTCTGTTAGGATCTTGCGGATGAGCTCCGGCATCACCGGGAGTGGGGGGAACGCATATAGGAGACCCTGAGGCCACGGGCTCCGGAGGGCGTTTGTCTGCTCCGCCCCTGGCAACGGAAACCGGGAGAAGAACCTCGGTAGATGAGAATTGGCCGAAGTCGCGAAGAGATCCACCAGTGGGTGACCGAATCTCTGAGTTATCTGATGAAAAATGTTGGGGTGTAGGCTCCACTCCGCCTGATCTACTTTTGTGCGGCTGAGCCAGTCCGCTTGTGTATTGTGTATCCCCGATATGTGGTCTGATGTGAGCGACCGCAGGTGTTTCTCCGCCCACAAGCCCAGCCTCATGGCCTCGGCCTGGAGGGACCTGGACTTGGTGCCCCCCTGTCGATTGATGTGTGCTTTCATGGACACGTTGTCTGTGAGGACTAGAACAGCGGTTCCCAACCTGGGGGTCGGGACCCCTTTGGGGGTCAAACGACCATTTCCCAGGGGTCGCCCCGGCATCCTCAGCTCCCCCACCCCACTGCCAAAAGCCTGGCCATATCGTGCCCCACAACCCAAGCCCCCACCGCGACCCACCCCGCTGCCGCCATTTGGGTTCTTTTACCCTCTGTGCATGCCCAAAGCATTCTGCATGCGCAGAGGGCAAAAGAACTCAAATGGCGGCATCCAGGTGGGCGGGGGAAGCGGGCTCCATCGGCTCTGCGACGACCGACAGGCAAGAACGAACCGGGAGCATTTCACCCCTGCAAAAGGCGTGCGTGATTTTGGCGGGGCTGGGACAGGCGGCTGCCCGGAGAGAGCCATACCCTTCGCCCCGAACGCTACAGGAAGACGGGAAGGGGGTGCGAAGGGGGTGGCTCTCTCCGGGCAGCCGCCTGTCCCGGCCCTGCCGAAGTCACGCACGCCTTTCGCGATGGGGCTCGAAAAGCTCCCAAAGGCAACACGCAAAGCGAGCGGAGACCTCGCCCGGATCTGGAGACTTCGCCCGGATGCCGCCATTTGGGTTCTTTTACCCTCTGCGCATGCGCAGCACGCTTTGCGCATGCACAGAGGGTAAAATAACCCAAATGGCAGCGGCGGGGTGGGTCACGGTGGGGGCGCGGGGGCGGGTCGCGGCATTAGGAAGGTTGGGAACTGCTGGACTAGAATGTCGGACCCCGAAATCAGGGGCTGAAAGTGTTTTAGGGCCAGGTACACCACTCTCAACTCCAACCAGTTGATGGAGTGGGTGGCCTCCCTTGTTGACCACTGACCTTGGGTCATGACTCCTTCTGAGTGAGCTCCCCAGCCTGTCAGGCTTGCATCGGTTGTCACTGTCCTTCTGTGAACGATTCTGAATGAGGTGCCTTCGGATATTGCCGAGGAAGTCCACCAGGTGAGCGATCTTCGAACCTGTGGGGGAAGTTGAATCTTCATAGAAGATGAGCCCTGCCCCGCTTTCTGGAAAGGTAGGAGAAACCATTGGAGTTCCTTCGCATGTAGACGAGCCCACGGTGTGATTGCTATGCAGGAAACCATCTTCCCCAGCAGAGAGGACAGGGATTCCAGGGACGATTTCTGGTCCCCCAGAATCTGAGAGATTAACTGCCTAATACTGTCCTGCCGCTCTGGCAAGAGGCAAACTGTGCAATCTAAGGAGTTGATAACCGCACCTAGGTGCTGAATGGAAGTGGACGGAAGGGGATGGCTCTTTTCCCTGTTAATGGAGAACCCGTGGTTCTGGAGAGTCTATATGATAATGTCTATGTGCTGTTGAGCTAGGGCCCTAGAGGCTGCGTGCACCAGAATATCGTCCAGATAACAATGGATGCGGATTGACCTGGTGCGTAGGCTGGCTGCTAGAGCCATTATCTTTGTAAATACCCTGGGAGCTGATGAAAGCCCAAAGGGAAGGGCCCTGTACTGATAATGCTGTTTGCCATAACAAAAACGCAGGAAGCGTCTGTGGGGCTTGTAAATAGGGACATGGAGGTATGCCTCCGTTAGATCCAGGGATGCCATGTAGTCCCCCTGACGTATTAAGGAAAGGATGGACGACAAAGAGTGCATTTTAAAGCGTTTATAAACTAGGTACTGGTTCAATCTTTTTAGGTCCAAAATGGCTCTCCATCCCCCCCCCCGAGGCTTTAGGAACCACAAAAAGTATCGAGTAGAAGCCCTGCCCCCATTGGGAAGGGGGCACTGGCTGCATGGCCCTGATGGAGGCTAGGTGTTTAATTGCTTCCTCCATTAATTTCCGCTTGGAATAAATGAAAGAGACGGAACACTGGGTGAAAAATCTAGGGGGAAATTATAGAAATTCCAACTTCAGTCCCCTGCGCACGGTGTTGCGTACCCAAGAGTCCTGAGTTGAACGCTCCCAGGTCTGCCAAAATTTGGCAAGCCTGCCCCCGATTGGAGCGTCACTGGGCCTACCATCTTACCTCTGCGGAAGGGCCTGCCTGAGAAAGCCCCTCGTGTTGTTCTACGGAACTGCTTCCCCCTGCCTCCCCTATCTGCCTGTCTTTGGCGGGGAAAATACTGACCTGGAGACCGGGAGAATGAAGATCCCTGGTCAGATGCACGAAAGGGCCGACGACTGTAGGGTGTGGATTTTGGGAACCCCTTGCGTGTGATGGTGGGCAGAATTTTCCTCTTGTCGCTGGTCTCCACGAGGAGTGGCTCCAGCGAGGCCCCGAAGAGGGGTCCTCCTCTGAAGGGTTCAGCTGCCAGCTTCCACTTGTGGCGTGGGTCTGCCTGCCATCTCTTGAGCCAGTTTAACCGTCTGGCCACTATCAAAGAGTTCATGGCCCTGCCTGTGAAACGTGAGGCCTGTAGGGTGGAATCCACCAAGAACTGAACCGCTGCAAAGACCTTATTGAGATCCTGTTGTGCTCTCACATTGGAGGAAGGGATGTGTTCCTGTATCTGCTCCAGCCATGAGAGGGTAGCACGGGCAAAGAAGGAGGAGGTAGAACAGGCTATAACAGCCCAAGCCGCTGACTGGAAATTTTTGATCAAAGTCTGTTCCATACGCCTTTACTCCGGTTTCAGAATCTCCTCCGCCTCTCCTGGAACTGCTGTGGAAGAATGTAAAGCCCTGATGGGGGCATCCAATGTTGGGACTAAAAGTAAATCAGAGAGATTAGAAGCCACATTGTAGAACTTCTTGTCCTGTGAGGAGGTGGATGGATCCAAGGCCGGAGTGGGTCGTTGGCTCTCCACCGCCTCTACAAACAACTGTGGGATAGGTACAAAGTCCACCTCTGGTCTGACCTCTAAAAAGAAGGGGTTAGCCTGATCCTCTGGGGGATGTTCTGCAGAAGGTCTCGGCAATTTAATTCCTGCTACTGCCTGAGCTTTGAATAGCAGGGACTTGAACAGAGCCGGAGGAAAAAGCCCGGTTGAGGGAGGTATCTCCTTGGGTGTCCCCTCATCCTCTGACAGATCCCATTTGGAATAGTCTTCCTGTGGGGCTTCATCCTTGGAAGTGCTAAGGTCAGATTCATCTGATGAATCATCTGAACTCTGCTTATTGGTAGCTCGACCCTTCCTTATGGTGGCCCTCTTCGCGCCCCTAGATGACGAGGAGGTTGAGGCAGCCGTGGAGGAACCTTCCCTTGGTAAGGCTCCTAACCTGTCCATGATGGCCTGCTTCAGAATCTCCTCCACCAGAGTTCTGAGGTTAGCTGAGTTAATAGTTGCTGGGGTCCCTGCTTGCAATGCTGGCAATTGCGCTATGGGTGCCCCTTGAGCTGCTGAGCCAGAACACCCCCATGGGTCTCCCCGTGATTTGGAAAGATCTGCGGCATCCAGATCCAGAAGCTCTACTTCTGCTGCCCTAGGCTCCTGACTGGGGCTCTCCCTGGGACTCTGTGTTGTCCCAGCTGCCGCTGGAGCTTTGTCACATAATCTTTGCAAGGCCCTATGACGCCTCTCCTCAGCCTGCGCTGTGGCTCTTGAGGTAGCCTTGCGTGTGGGGGATCGTTCTGGAGATGAGGATGGATCATGCTCTGATGAATGCTTGCTTGACTTTTTTTTCTTTTGCCAGGCACTGAGGTTTCACTAGAACCTTTGGATGCCATCCTTTGTGATTGTCGGCTAAAAGGAGGAGGGTGGAGGCTCTGCCCCATCTCACCCCCAGGGAAATGGCCACCCCGTTTGCCACGTGGATATGTTCTAAGATGACCCCCTTCAAGAGCAGCCACGTGCTCTGTTTACAAAGCCTGTCCGAGAAGACTCAGGGTGGCTGATTTAGTTGAAAAACCTGCCGCCCGAGAAGACTCAGGGCTGCTTGCAGGCTATGCCTCACTCGCGTTCCTCGCCCCTCCCCTTTAAAATGCTCTGCTTGCTCACGGGATAGATCCCCTCTTTGTCCGATGCCACGAGAAAACTCAGTGGCGCCCGCTGCCCCTGCTATCGATCTAGGGCAATTAAGGAGAGGGGGGCCGAAACTGCGGCCTGTACCGTTCAGAAACGGTTGCCGCTGCACCACTTCCTTTCGCAGTCTTTGTTCCCTGCCTTAACAACAGGAAGGAGGAGGGCGGGGTGATGGCGTTTGCCGATGCCCAGCTGGCGCGCGGGAGATTCAAAGGAGAAACGCAGCCTTCTGCTTTGCTGTCCTAGCCCCTGCGCTGTTCACTTCGGGAGGATCCTTCCTCCCACTTGCGGTAGCACGCCCCGAGGAAAACCTCACCCCCGGCTGACGATCTTGTTTTCGGCAGCTGCCGTCCCCACCCGCAGGCCGAAGACCCTGCTCCGCTGTTTTAAAACTAAGGCCTGCCGGCGCCGCTCCATGTAGGAGCTCAGCCTCCCGATCTCCTGGGGGGGTTGGGAGGAGGAGAGGCCAGAACGCAGTTTCCTTATCTTGTCTGTACGCTGATGCGGGGGTGCTCCTCCAGCAACGTTCTGCCAATGACGAGTTCAGAAAGGAAATCCTTTTCTTTTTTTCTTTTCTTTTTTAAAAAGGGGAGTTAGATAGATGGAAAGAGACAAAGGAAAGGTAGAAAGAAAGGTAGAAAGACAAATCTAAGGAAAAGGAAGCCTTCAGGATGGGACAGGAGTTCAACCTCAACCTTCCTCTTGACTGGACCGAGTCAGATCTGGGAAACCAAGGGCGGATCTAACAGGTTATTCAAATTAACTGGCTCGGTTCTCAAGCTGATTGGACAAGGTCTACCCATCCTGAAGGCTGGTTCCACCCCAGGATGGAGAATGTATAGCTTACTTATTGGGTATAAAGTTAGAAGAGGAACAAGTAAAGGAGACAATGATAGCATGGGCGAAAAATTTTAGCTACACAATAGAATTAGATAAGTGGCAAAAATTGTGGGATAGGAATTATAAATTAACAATGTCGACTGCATATAAAGAGAACTTGTATAACATGTTTTATAGATGGCACCTTGCACCTGCGAGGTTGGCAAAGATGTTTAAAGATAAGTCAGCTAAATGTTGGAAGTGCCACCAGATAGCTGGATCTTACTATCATATGTGGTCGACATGTATAGAAGCAAAAAAATATTGGACAAAAATAAGGACATGGTTGGAAAAGATGACAAAACAACACATTGATCTAAAACCAGAAATATTTTTGCTGGGTATATTACCCAAAAGTTATAATAAAGAGAATACTTATTTAATTATCCATGTTTTAACTGCAGCTAGAATTGTATTGGCACAACATTGGAAAAGTGAATAAATTCCTATTGATGAGGTGGTGATTAGGAAAATATTAGAATGTACAGAAATGAACAGATTAACACTAGCAATCGAAGAGAAAGAACAAACTGAATAGTATATGATATGGGAAGTATTTTATCAATGGTTAGAGAGTAAAAAAGGGAACTGGAAATAAAATGAGAAGATTAAAGAAGAATATAAAAATATGTTAAGATAGAGGTATAAATAAGATGATAATTGTCAGTATTATAATGATGAGGATAATTAATGTTATTATTATGGTGTTTTTACTAGAAGACATGTTAAGAGGAAAAATGAATAGGATTATAATGCTTAATTGTTTAACATATTATAATTTTAAGATTAGAGAATTATAGTAAAGTGAATGATGTTGTAAAGGTAGATTGGTGCACAGAAATATTTGAACCCAGACGACACACTTCTTAAGGAAAGATGGAATGTTTGTATTTTGAAAAAAAAATAAAAAACCTAAAAAAAAGGAGACATAAAGTCCCAAGAGAAGTACATGTGAGATTTGTTAAAAAATCAACAAGAGATGAAATACTAAAAAGGGTAAGAGATGATCCATTGCAGTATAGAGGGAAAGAAGTTGTGGTTCTGAAACAGATTCCTAGGAGGGTCAGAGATTTACGAAAACAATAACCATTTTTGACTGTTAAACTGATTAAAAGAGGAGTAAACTTTAGATGGTTGGTGCCAGAGGGAATACTGGTGAACTGGGATGGTAAAAGATACAGACTGGACTCATTAGACAAGGTGTTAGAATTCTATGATAACTATATTGTTCCAAATGAGGGACAAGACATAAGAGAAGAATCCGAAGATCAAAGACAAGAGGAACTGACAGGAGAAGAGAGGAGTGCACAACAGGAAGTAGAAGAGGCAGAGAAAGCAATATGAGAAGAAGTGAGAGCAAAAGACCAAAGACAAATAAGAACTAGGAGAATAAGACCTATATACAATTAAATGAGATGGAGGGGCTAAATGAGATATTGTCAATAAACATAAATGGATTGAATTCCCACATAAAAAGGAAAAAAATAACACGACTACAAAAAGTAAAAGCAGATATAATTTGTTTTCAAGAAACTCACATAAAAAACACAATAAATTATTGAAGTGCCCCAAAATTGGAAAGTTATATTTTGCATCAGCACAACAAAAGAAGAGAGGGGTGGCTCTGTATATCAAAGATACAAAAAATTCCAAACAAATATACACAGATGAAGAGGGAAGAATTTTAATGGTGGAGATGGTAATGAACCAAAAAAAGATACTTATGATAGCAATATATGCACCAAATAATAAGCAAGAAGAATTTTACCAAACACTGTATAAGAAGAGGGCCAGCAGGGAGATATCACGCGGCTGGATCCAGGTGGTGATCAACGCTACTTTGAGGGAGGGATCAATACCGCAACCCCTAAAGGTTGTGGTGGTGAGACCCCTCCTTAAGAAGCCTTCCCTGGACCCAGCAGATTTGAAGAACTTTCGTCCGGTCTCCAACCTACCTTTTGTAGGTAAGGTTGTTGAGAAGGTGGTGGCGCTCCAGCTCCTACGGTTATTGGAGGACACTGATTATCTGGATTCCTTTCAATCGGGTTTCAGGCTCGGCTACAGCATGGAAACTGCCTTGGTCGCCCTGATGGATGATCTCTGGCGAGCCCGAGATGGTGGTCATTCATCCATCCTGGTACTACTTGACCTCTCAGCGGCTTTCGATACCATCGACCATGGTATCCTTCTGCGCTGACTCGGCGAGCTGGGAGTGGGAGGCACCATTTTACGGTGGTTCTCCTCTTACCTCTCCAATAGGACGCAGTCAGTGTTGACAGGACAGAGGTCGTCCCCTAGGCCCCTGACTTGTGGGGTACCTCAGGGTTCAGTCCTCTCACCCATACTGTTTAACATTTACATGAAACCGCTGGGTGAGATCATCCGCAGACACGGGGTGAGGTTTCATCAATACGCTGATGATACCCAGTTGTACATCTCCACCCCGTCTCAATTCAGGGAGGCAGTGGAGGTGATGTACCGATGCCTGGACGATGTTAGGATCTGGATGGGAAGGAACAGGCTCAAGCTCAACCCTGACAAGACTGAGTGGCTATGGATATTGCCCCCTAAGGACTATGTCGACTGTCCATCCTTGGTTCTTGGGGGAGAGAAACTAACTCTGTCGGAGCAGGTTCGCAATTTGGGAGTTCTCCTAGATCCACAGCTAAAATTAGACCAACATCTCTCAGCTGTGGCTAGGGGACCTTTTGCACAGGTGTGCCTGGTGCACCAATTGCGACCCTACTTGGAGAAGGAGGCCTTACTCACGGTCACTCATGCCCTTATCACCTCACGGCTAGACTACTGTAACGCGCTCTACATGGGGCTACCCCTGAAGAGTATCCGGATCCACCCATAATTCCATGTGCACCCCCGCGCATGCGTGCGGGACCCCCCCGCTCCCGGCACGTTTGCCAACTTCCGGTTGAACCGGAAGTTCAGTTTTTTCGCTCTCCCCAGGCTTCAGAGCCTTTCTAGGAGCCTGGGGAAGGCAAAAACGGCTCCCTCCCCCGGAGGCCCTCCGGAGGCAGAAAATGGCCCAATTGCCAAGTTACAGTTGAACCGGAAGGCCCATTTTTTTGCTCTCCCCAAGCTCCAGAGCCTTTCTAGGAGCCTGGGGAGGTCAAAAATGGCCTCCCCCCCGGAGGCCCCCCGGAGGCCAGAAATGGCCCATTTTCCAACTTGAAATGGGCCATTTCTGGCCTCCGGAGGGCCTCTGGGGGGATGGGGAAAGCCGTTTTCGACCTCCCCAGGCTTCTATAGAAAGGCTCTGAAGCCTGGGGAGAGCAAAAAAACCTGAACTTCCAGTTCAACCGGAAGTCAACAAACGGAACGTTTCCAGCCTCCGGAGGACCTCCGGGGGGTTGGGGAAGGCCATTTTCGCCCTCCCCAGGCTCCTAGAAAGGCTCTGGAGCTTGGGGAGAGCTAAAAACGGGCCTTCCCCACCCACTCTGGAGACTGAAAACAGGCTGCTTCCCGACTCCCAGTGGGCCCAGAAGGCCCGAAAATCAGCTGGCCGGCGCGCGCATGCGCGCTGGACCTAAGCTTACATGCCCACCAATATGGCTCCGCATGCCACTTGTGGCATGCATGCCATAGGTTCGCCATCACGGACCTATATAGCAAGAAAGAATAAGAAAAGCAACAACAAAAGACATTAGAAGAACATAAAAAACTTGAATTAGAGCTACAAAAAGATCCATAAAACTTTTTAAAAAATAAAATGGAAATAATAAAGCACAAACTGAACTTAATAGAAAAGGAAAAATTGGCACAACAAATTAAAAGAGCAAAACAACATTTATTTGAAAACACCAACAAACCAGGAAGATGGTTAGCCTATAAACTGAAAAAAGAGAGAGAAGAATTTGATAAGTAAATGCTAAATTACCGAAAGTGACTGAAAACATTAAAAAGATGCTAAATGAAAAAATAACGATGATGGAGCAGACAGAGGCGATAAAGAGACAAAATAATAATAAGACCCCAGGACCAGATGGACTACCAGCAGAAGTATATCAACATCTTCAGGACACACTGAGTTTGGCAATGTTAGAGGTCTATAACGAGGTGACGTTAAGCACTTGCGGGAGATTTAAACTGAGAAGGGCGAATATTTCCTACCAGACCGAAGAAACTACTTGTTGTTCCTCTGATTCCAGATCATTCCTAGATGATCTTCGGATGCTGGAGACAATGAATACATGGAGCGGAGCCCAGCTAAGGGCTGTTGGAGCGGAGCCCTGATAAGGGCTGTTGGTTTAAGAGCAGGCTATTTTCCTATCTACTCAAATCTGCCTTTCTGTTTTATTTTATTCTTTTTTAAAAAATTTAGGCCTAAGGAAAATTTTTCAGGAGAGAGTCCAGCCACGACCTATCCTCTGAAGGAATGAGTCAGATCTGGGATACACTAGGCGGATCCTTGCAAGCATGCAAATTGACTGACTCATTCCTCAAGCTGATAGGTCGAGGTCAACCCATCCTGAAGGCTGGTTCTACCCCAGGATGGAGAATAAATAAAGATAAAACAAAAATATTAGTTAAAAATCTTCCAGAAAAACAGATAGGGGAATTGACAAAAAAAACCTAGACCTTCAGATAGTTAAGAAAGTAAAATACTTGGAAATATATTTAACAGCAAGATGTGTAACAATTAAAGAAGATAATTATATAAGACTACTACAACAAATGAAGGCAGATTTGGAGAAATGGAAAAATCTGCAATTATCAATGGTAGGAAGGATCACAACTATAAAAATGAATATCTTGCCGAAGCTACTTTTTTTTATTCCAAACGATCCTCATAAAAATAGAAAAAAAATTCTTTGATGAGCTGAATACAATAATTTTGAAATTCGTTTGGCAAGGGAAAAAAGCAAGAATAAGACTGAAAATGTTGCAAGAATCAAAAAACAATGGGGAGTTTGGATTACCATATGGGGAGCTCTACTATCAAGCTTCTGTTTTAACATGGGTGAGATAATGGATAACTCTCCGACACAGTAGACTACTGTTGCTGGAAGGACATGATCTCCAATTAGGATGGCATGCTTTCTTATGGTATGACAAAAATAAGACTCATAAATACTTCCAAAGACATTATATAAGAAATGCTCTACTTTTAGTATGGGAAAAGGTGAAAACAAAAATTTATATAAAATTACCAGTTTGGCTCTCAACTATGGAAGCATTTACACATCCAAATGTAGTGAATTTGGAAAAAATCTTAACATATAAAAACATTTTGAATGCAGAAGGGGAACTTAAAACTAAAGAAGAGTTACAAAATCAACGTGTGGACCTATCATGGTGGCCACATATGCAAATATAATCGAGATATGAGAAAGATGTTATTGCATATGGCTTTTATAAAGAGCAAACAACATTTGATCAAATAGTGTTAGGAACAGATGAAACGCTAAGAAAAAACTATACAACTGCCTATTAAGCTTAAAAATGGAAGATGAACAGGTAAAAGAGACAATGATAGCATGGGCAAAATTTTTTGGATATACCATAGAATTAGATAAATGGCAAAAACTCTAGGAAAGAAACTGTAAGTTGACAATGGCAACTACCTATAAGGAAAACCTATATAAAATGTTTTATAGGTGGCAATTACCACCAGCAAGATTAGCAAAGATGTTTAAAAACATGTCTGCCAAATGTTAGAAATGTAATCAGACACCGGGCACGTACTATCACATGTGGTGGACATGTGTGAAAGCAAAGAAATATTGGATAAAAATACATACATGGTTAGAAAAACCGTTAAAGCTGCATATACTGTAGATTATAAACCAGAAATATTTTTGTTAGGTATAGTACCAGAAAAATATAATAAGGGGCATTTGTATTTAATATTGCATGTTTTCACGGCAGCAAGAATTGCATTTGCACAGTATTGGAAGAATGAGGAAACACCAAGAGAAGATGTAATTTTAAAAAATATTACATTGCGCAGAAATGGATAGACTGACATTAAAGATAAAAGAAAAGGAAGATACAGACTACTTCCAAATATGAGATTTTTTTATAAATGGTTGGATAATAGAAGTAGAAATTAGGAACTGGAAATAGGCGTTGTTATCTTACCTGAACGCCTCTTCTCATCCGGTGGAACCAGCCTTCAGGATGGGTTGTCCTCGACCAATCATCTGGAGGATCGAGTCAGTCTTATTTGAATAATTACCAGGATCCGCCCTGTAGTCCCCAAATATGATAAATCCTGAAGACTCGACTCGAGCATGGCTACTCAGCTATTTTTCCTTCACTGAGTGGACTCCATAACCTGTGGCTAAGTGTTAGGATACAAGAAGCCTTTTTGGGGGGGGGGGAGTAAGATAAAGAGATAGATAAAAATGAGGGTGGGACTGAAGACTGGTTCCACCGGATGAGAAGAGGCGTTCAGGTAAGATAACGCCTATTCTCCATCCTGGGGTGAAACCAGCCTTCAGGATGGGACATACCAAAGCAGTGGTCCCAGGGAGGGGAGAGTGCCCAATGCACCCTAATGAGTGTCCACCACCTGCTGTAATACTCTCCTGCCGAATGCTGCGTCCGCTGATGCATAGGCGTCAATTTTGTAGTGTTGGATAAATTGGGAAGGGTGTGCCCACGTGGCCGCCCAACAGACCTCCTCGGGCGATGCCTGAGTGGTCCATGCAGCAGACGCGGCCGCACTTCTGGTGGAGTGTGCAGTGATGCCCGCTAGTGCGGGAAGATCGGCTATTTCTGAAGCTGGACTTAGGGGTTCAGGTGGGCCTTTTGTTAGCGTACCTGCCTCCCAGCTGTGTTACCAAGGCCCTGCCTGGGCTGCTCGAGGCGGTAGCTGGCTTGGCGGTGGAGTTCCCCAGGCTTATGGTGCTGGGGGACCTTAACCTGCCTTCGGCCGGCAAAACCTCTGATGCAGCCCAGGAGTTCATGGATACCATGACAACCATGGACCTGACCCAAGTAATCCAGGGTCCGACTCATGAGGGAGGTCACATGCTTGACCTAGTATTCCTCTCGGGGCAGTGGAGAGATGATCTGAAGTTAGGGGATATAATCACCTCCCCGTTGTCGTGGTCAGATCATTTCCTATTGAGGTTGGATTTCAGAGCCCCACTCCTCCCCCACAGGGAGGCGGGACAGATTAGGTGGTTCCGCCCCAGGCGCCTAATGGAGCCGGAAGGATTCCAGAGGGAACTTGGGGAGATACCTGAAACCCTAGTCCACAATTCATCTGAGTCTCTGGTGGCTGCCTGGAACAACGCGGCATCAGGGGCTTTAGATCGGATTGCACCTTTGCGACCTCTCCGTGGCAGTGGATCCCGGAAAGCTCCCTGGTTTACTGAGGAGCTCCGGGAGATGAAACGCCACAAGAGACGTCTGGAGCGACGCTGGAGAGCCAGTAAAGCTGAATCTGATCGAACACTGCTAAGAACTTTTATTAAGTCTTACCTAGTGGCGATAAGGGCAGCAAAATGTTCATATTTTTCCGCTCTTATTGCATCCGCAGACTCTCGCCCAGCCGCCTTGTTTAGGGTGACACACCACCTCCTTGCAAAAAGGGGTGGGGAGGAACACTTGCAGGGTAGAGCTGAGGAATTTGCAGAGTTTCTGATGGATAAAGTCGCTCAGATCCGGTCGAACCTGGACTCTGGCTGGACAGAGTCCATTGAGTTGACAGGGGCGAGCCTTAGTCCGGTTTTATGGGACGAGTTTGAGCCAGTAACTCCTGATGATGTGGACAAGGCTGTGGGAGCGATGAGTTCTTCCACCTGTTTATTGGACCCGCGTCCCTCCTGGCTGGTTTCGGCCACCAGGGAGGTTTCACGTAGCTGGATCCAGGCGGTGATCAACGCTTCTTTTAGAGAGGGATCCCTACAGCAACCCTTAAAGGCTGCAGTGGTGAGACCCCTCCTTAAGAAGCCTTCCCTGGACCCGTCCGGTCTCCAACTTGCCTTTCTTGGGTAAAGTTGTTGAGAAGGTGGTGGCACTTCAGCTTTTTCGGTTATTGGAGGAAACTGATTATCTGGATTCCTTTCAATCGGGTTTCAGGCGCGGCTACAGTACGGAAACTGCCTTGGTCGCCCTGATGGATGATCTCTGGCGAGCCCGGGATGGTGGTTATTCTTCCATCCTGGTGCTACTTGACCTCTCAGCGGCTTTCGATACCATCGACCATGGTATCCTTCTGCACTGACTCGGCGGGCTGGGAGTGGGAGGCACCATTTTGCGGTGGTTCTCCTCCTACCTCGCCGATACGTCACAGTCGGTGTTGACAGGAGGGCAGAGGTTGTCTCCTAGACCCCTGACTTGTGGGGTTCCTCAGGGTTCGGTCCTCTCTCCCATCCTGTTTAACATTTACATGAAACCATTGGAGGAGATCATTCATCGACACGGGGTGAGATTTCAACAGTACGCTGATGACACCCAGCTGTACATCTCCACCCCGTCCCAATTCAGGGAGGCAGTGGATGTGATGTGCCGTTGCCTGGACGATGGTAGGATCTGGATGGGAAGGAACAGGCTCAAGCTCAACCCTGACAAGACTGAGTGGTTATGGATGCTGCCTCCTAAGGATTATACCGACTGTCCCTCCTTGGTCTTCGGGGGAGACAAATTATCTCCCTCGGACCAGGTTCACAATTTGGGGGTGCTACTAGATCCACAGCTAAAATTAGACCAACATCTTACGGCTGTGGCTAGGGGTGCCTTTGCACAGGTTCGCCTGGTGCACCAATTGCAACCATATTTGGAGAAGGAGGCTTTACTCACGGTCACTCATGCCCTTGTCACCTCTCGATTGGACTACTGTAACACGCTCTTCATGGGGCTACCCTTGAAAAGTATTCGGAGACTGCAACTGGTGCAAAATGCGGCTGCGCAAGCTGTGGTGGGTGTCTCTAGATACACCCACGTAACACCCATACTCCGCCAGCTGCATTGGTTGCCCATTGGTCTCCGGGTGCAATTCAAGGTGTTGATTATCATCTTTAAAGCCCTAGATGGCATAGGACCAGGTTATCTTCGGGACCGCATCCTACCTCATACATCCCTACGACCAGTTAGGTCCCACAGAGTCGGTCTCCTCCAGGTCCTTTCAACCAAACAATGTCGGTTGGCGGGCCCGCGGGGGAGAGACTTCTCTGTGGGGGCTCCGGCTCTCTGGAACCAACTCCCCCGAGAGATCCGGACTATTCCCACCCTGCTGGCCTTCCGTAAAGCCATTAAAACATGGCTCTTCTGGGAGGCGGGGTGATATTGAGATCAATCCCCCATGTATGAATGTTGATGTTTTTTTTAACTTATTTAACTTTTTAATTTTATTACTGTTTTATATTGTTCTTAGACTATGCTGTACGCCGCCCTGAGTCCTACGGGAGTTGGGCGGCCTATAAGAACCATTAATAAAATAAATAAATAAATAAATAAATATTTCGTAGGCTTTGGCGATGGCGCTTCTGATGCAGCGCCCTATGGTAGTTGAAGATGCCCGATTCCCCAGGGATCAAGGATGAAAGCCTACAAAGAGTGCTTCAGTCTTTCTGATGTCCTTGGTACGGTCCAGGTAGATCTTGAGAGCCCTTCGCACATCCAGCTTATGCCAGCGCTGCTCGGATGGATGGACTGGACGTGCGCAGAAGGAGGGAAGTATCAGTTCCTGTGATCTGTGAAAGACTGAATTTACCTTAGGAATGAAGGATGGATCTAGTCTGAGAGTAACCTTGTCCGGTTGAAAAATGCATAGATCTCCCTTGACCGAGAGAGCTGACAGTTCGGAGATACTACGGGCTGATGTGATGGCTACTAGGAAGGCAACTTTTATGGATAGATATCTCAGTGATGCCTCCCGCAGGGGTTCGTAGGGAGGACCTGTGAGGGATGTCAACACATGCGGAAGATTCCAGGTGGGGTAGCGATGGATTGTCGGTGGACGCAAGTTGGTCGCACCCTTGAGGAACTGTCGGATAGCGGAACACTGAGATATTGATTCGTACTGTTCACAAGACAGTACGGATGAGAGAGCCGCCACCTGTCTGCAAAGGGTATTGGGTGCCAGGCCCTTGTTAAGGCCGTGTTTCAGGAATCTAAGGATCTTTGGAAGAGGTATACGAATTGGAGATAGGCCCTCCTTAGTACACTATTTGCAGAAAACCCTCCACGTAGCTGAATAGATGTGGTTGATAGATGGGCGACGCGAGGCTTGCATGATTAGGATAACGTCTTGATCATAATCCTGGCTTATTAGATCGTGCCTCTCAATTTCCATGCAGTCAGTTGGAGCCACGTGGGGTCCGGGTGATGCAGGGCCCCCTAAGTGAGCATGTCCTCCAAGGGAGGCAACCCCCACGGCTGGGCGACCGAAAGAGCTCTTAGGTCTGCAAACCATGCTCGTCGTGGCCAAAACGGAGCCACGAGAATGACTTCCGCCTGTTCTGCTAGGATCTTTTGTACGAGCTCTGGTAACACTGGAAGTGGGTGAAAGGCGTATAGTAGCCCGTGTGGTCACGGGCTCCGGAGGGCATTCACCTGCTCTGCGCCCCTGTTCTGGAATCGGGAAAAGAACCTTGGAAGATGAGTGTTGGATGGGGTTGCAAAGAGATCGACGAGTGGGAGACCGAATCGTTGAGATATCTGGTGGAATATGGTCGGATGGAGTCTCCACTCCGACTGGTCCACCTGGGAGCGGCTGAGCCAATCTGCCTGGGAGTTGCAAATTCCCGATATATGATCTGACGTCAACGAAAGAAGATGTTTCTCCGCCCACAAACCCAGCCTCATTGCTTCTGACTGGAGGGACTTGGAGTGTGTGCCTCCCTGTCGGTTGATGTGTGCTTTTGTGGAGATGTTGTCCGTCAGGACTAGTACGTTGGATCCCGATATGAGGTGTTGAAATTGTTTTAGGGCAAGGTAGACGGCTCTCAACTCCAATCAGTTGATGGAGTGAGGGGTCTCCCGAGCTGACCACTGACCTTGAGCCATGGCTCCCTGGGAGTGGGCTCCCCATCCTGTCAGACTTGCATCTGTAGTCACTACTGTCCTGTGGGGGATCCTGAAGGAGCTGCCTTTGGAGATGGTTGAGGAATTCCACCAGGAAAGAGATCTGTGTACCTGTGGAGGAAACCGGACCTTCACGTGAGAGGAACCTTGGCCCGCCTTCTGAAAGGGTAGGAGAAACCATTGGAGTTCCCTTGTGTGCAAGCAGGCCCAAGGTGTTATTGCTATGCAAGAAACCATTTTCCCTAAGAGTGAAGATAGGGAATCCAGAGGTGACTTCCGTTCCCCTAGCACCTGCGTAACTAACAGTCTAATACTGGATTGTCGCTCAGAAGAAAGACAGACTGTGCATTCTAAGGAGTCAATGACAGTGCCTAGGTGCTGGATAGACGTGGAGGGGCAGAGATGGCTCTTTTTCAAATTGATGGAAAACCCGTAACACTTAAGGCAGCTTATGGTGAATTCTAGATGCTGCGTAGCTAGCTCCCTGGAGGGCGCGTGGATCAGAATGTCATCCAAGTAGCAATGTATGCGCACCAGAATGGTGCGCAGGTGGGCCACTAGGGCCGCCAGAATCTTAGTGAATACCCTAGGAGCTGAAGATAGGCCGAAGGGAAGGGCTCTATATTGAAAATGATTCTGGTCATAGCAGAAACGGAGAAACCGTCTGTGGGGCTTGAAAATGGGAACATGGAGATATGCCTCAGTTAAGTCCAGGGACGCCATGAATTTGCCCCAGTGGATCAGGGCGATGATGGAGGAGAGGGAATGCATTTTGAATCGCTTGTAAACTAGGTAACGATTCAGCCTCTTTAGGTCCAAGATCGCTCTCCATCCCCCTGATGCCTTGGGCACTATGAAAAGAATGGAGTAGAATCCCTGTCCCCTTTGCTTCCGAGGGACTGGTTGGATGGCCTTGATGGAAATTAAATGACTGATTGCTTCCTCCATTAATTTCCGTTTGGATGGAATGGGGGAAACTGAGCCCCATATGAAAAATCGGGGGAGGGGGGATAGGAAATCCAGCACAAGACCCATACGTACAGTGTTGTGTACCCAAGGGTCCTGTGTGGATTGCTCCCAGGCCTGCCAAAATTTGGCCAGCCTGCCTCCGATTGGAGCGTGGAAAGGACTATCATCTACCCCTGCGAAAAGGCCTACCTGAGGAAGCCCCTCGTGATTGTCTACGGAACTGCCTCCCCCTTCCTCCCCTGTCTGACTGTCTCTGATGGGAGAAATACTGACCTGGGGCCCGGGAGAAGGAGGAGCCCTGGTCAGCTGCTCGAAAGGGCCGTCGATTGTAAGGAGAGGCCCTTGGTAGCCCTTTTTGGGTCACTGCTGATCTTCCGCTTTATTTATTTATTTTATTTATTTATTTATTGTATTTGTATGCTTATTGCTGGTCTCCACTAATAGAGGTTCCAGTGCCTCTCCGAAGAGAGATCCTCCTCTGATAGGACCCGCTGCTAACCTCCACTTGAGACGAGAATCCGCCTGCCATCGCTTGAGCCAGTGCATGCGCCTGACCATTACTGAGGCAGACATGGACCTGGCCGCAAAACGTGAAGACTGAAGTGTTGAATCAGCCAGGAACTGGACCGCCACAAATACCTTGTTGAGGTCTTGCTGTGCTCTCACGTTGGAGGAGGGAATATGCGCCTGTATCTGTCCCAGCCAGTGTAGAGCCGCACGAGCGAAAAAGGATGAGGTAGAAGAGGCCTTAATGGCCCAGGCTGCGGATTGGTGGTCCTTGATTAAGGTCTGCTCGATGCGTTTGTCCTCTGGTTTCAAGATCTCCTCCACCTCACCTGGCACCGTTGTAGAAGAATGTAGGCCTCTGATTGGTGCATCTACTATTGGTATGGAAAGCAATTCAGAAAGGTTAGAAGCGACACTAAAAAACTTTTTGTCCTGAGAAGAGGTAGAAGGACCCACTGCTGGGCTAGACCACTGATTCTCCACTGCCTCCACAAACAGTTGAGGGATAGGGACAACGTCAACTTCTGGTCTGACCTCTGAGAAAAGTGGGTTCGTCTGGTCATCAATGGATGTGGATGAAGAGTCAGGCAGTTTGATGACTGCCGCAGCGCGAGCCTTGAACAAAAGTGATTTAAACAGGCTAGGAGGAAAAAGACCGGTTGTGATAGGTTGATCTACTGATAAACCTTCGTCCTCTGACAGATCCCACCTGGAATCGCCTTCGTCCTGGCCCTCCTCTCTAGATCCACTAAGAACAGACTCGTCTGAGGATTCATCTGAGCTATTCCTACTGATTGGCCACCTCTGTTTAGCAGAGGTCTTTTTTGCAGTCTTGGATGAAGATGAGGAAGAGGTGGTAGTAGAAGACCCCTCCCCCGAGAAAGACTTAAAACTAACCGAAAGGGCTTGCTGTAGGGCTTCTGCCATGAGAGTCCGGAGATTAGCTGGATCAATAGCCAATGGAGGGTTTTGCTGGGATGGTGTCATATTATTATTATTAGGGGCTGTCGTTCCTGTTGTGGCATACCCTGCATTGTCTGCGTAATCTGGGCTTCTGTTGTTTCTTTAGGGTCTGATCCTCCCCATATATTTTTACCCTTAGGATGAGGGATATTAGCGGCATCCAGTGCTAGAGGGTCCCCTTCTGACTCTGTGGCTTCTGGCCCTGGATCCTCCCTGGGAGACTGAGCTGCATCAGCTGCAGCTCGGGCCCTGTCGCAGAACCCTTGGAGAACTCTGTGGCGACGCTTCTCGGCCTGTTCTGTGGCCCTTGAGGTCTTTCGAGACCAGTGAGACCGGGGGAGGGATTTGTCAGACCGGGATTGTTCAGTCCGAGATGGGGATTGATCAGGTGATGAGGCCAGTTCCCCATCTGAAGAATGTCTGTTTGACTTCTTGCGTCTTCCCCCCCCCGCCTTGGCCTCATTATGAACTTCAGAAGGCATTCCCCCCTGCTCTGGATCCGATTACTAAGATACAGTTGGCTCCGCCCCTGTGCTCTTCCAAGATGGCTGCCCCCTTTCTCTTCCACGTGGCTCCTTGGGACTAGGGTAATGGTGCCCCCTTTGTCCCGTGCGGCCTGCCCCCATCAATCCTCAGGGTGATCAGGCCTGTGTACGCGCGCTGGGCTCCCCCCCCTTTGCAGAAACAGCCGGCGCTTGCAGTCAGGGTCTGACGTGCTGAGGCAGAGATTGCAGCCTTTTTAAATTGGGTGCCGCGAGAAACTCCAGTGGCACCCGCCGCTGGAAATGGAGCCTCGTGGGGGAGAGGGGGGTTGGCGCTGAATCGCGGTCGCCGCGAGCGAACTCCAGCGGCGACCGGAACCCCAAGATCGAAGGCTTAGTTCTTTCGCGCTTTGAAATACCACCGATTGCACTATCTGCCGCCCAGCCTCTTTGTAAGGTGGTCTCCCGGAAGTTAGTTTCCTTGAAAAAGGAGTGTGCGGGATTTAAATTAATGGTGGAAACTGCAAGCGTACTCCAGCGGGTTCGCAGCTCCGGGAACGTCTGTCTCTCGCTTTAGCGAGTTGGGCAGGAGGGGGGGGATGGGGGCCCGATTTCTTGCCTGCTGCCTTGCTGAAGAGATGAGATCCGATGTCTTCTGTTCAGAATGTTCATGGAGCTTTCCCTGGCCGTTGGCTTGTATGCAAATCTCAAATCACAGCCCTAGTGAGAGCTGCTAAGGAGAGCCCTAACAAGGGCTGTTGTGGAAATTAGAAGGTTTTGAAAGAAAGGAAGGAGAAAGGTTTAAGTAGAAAAGGGTTTCAGGACTGGAGTCAGCCACGACCTATCCTCTGAAGGATCGAGTCATATCTGGGGACTACAGGGCGGATCCTGGTAATTATTCAAATAAGACTGACTCGATCCTCCAGATGATTGGTCGAGGACAACCCATCCTGAAGGCTGGTTCCACCCCAGGATGGAGAAAACATTATTATGTAATCGATCCAGACAATACACTGTTCACAAAGCACTTATGTATGTTAAATGAAAATGTACAAATAAACTATTTAAAAAAAAGAATTGAACAATTTATAGGGCGCTGAAAGCTAATCCAACTTAATATTTGTTTTTGCTTAACTAATTGCTGTATTCTTATTTACTTTCATTTTAATTATGTAATGATTTGTATTGTCAGTATATATTCACAGTTTTAAATTGCCACAAATTTTAAGATTTGGCAACATAGAAATCTAATGAATAAATATTCAGCAATAATGGCAAAAACCGATCTTCCATTGATGTTTTCTTTTTAAAAAACCTTTAAGAAGTGATGCCTTTTTAGGACTTCCGGTTTGGAGCGCTTCATCGCAGACATCCCTCGTTGGATGCCTTTCCGATCTTTGTTAAAAGCCGCCAGAACAGCTGTCTGGCGGCTTTAAAATCTCTTCCCCGGGCAAAGGGGAGAGATGAGAGCCTGACAGGTGGGGTAGAGCCCCCCCAGCGCCCTAGGAGCCATCTGGTAGGGCGCGAAGGGAGAGCTCCCCATGCAGCCTGTCTCCAGCTCCGAAGATCAGGAAACCTCTGCTTTTGCAGAGCTAGATGTCGTGACCAGCCGCTGCTTCAAGAATGGGATTTATAATTATATTTAAACTACAGAAGCAGACAGAGAGAAACAGGTGTGAGATGGGCAAGTACTGAAACCTCTTTTTTCCTTTTTTTTTCAACTCCTGGGCTAGCTTTCACTTCGGCAAAGGAACAAAGGAAACAGAGTAACAATATGGCGATTGAGAAGTGAAAGTGACTTTCGTTTTCCCAGAGGCTTTTTTTTTTTCCTCTCTCTCTCTTATGGAAACTTTTAACTTGGAAAAATGGTTTTTTTTCTCTCTGTCTCCTAACTCTGGATTAAAGTTATAATAGAAATATTTCCAATAATAAAAGATTAGCTGATTTTTAAACTGGAAAGAACTTTAATCAGGCATCTGGCTTTCTTTCTTTTTTGTATTCTTTTGAAACACCAATGGCTTCAAAGTCTGGAAAGATTGTTTTGACTAAAAGAAATGACTATTCATCTGGATATATTTCTAAAATGCAACTTAACACTGAGCTAACACCTCCACAGCTTTTGACACCTGAAAATCTATTAAATAATTTAAAGATTATGAAACATGAACTTACTTTGGAATTTAACCAGAAAATAAGTGAGATAGACAAAAAGATGCAGGCTGCTTTGAAGAATATGAATCAACAACTAAGATTTGATGTGTTAGAGGTTTGCAAAGACTTAGCAACAAATATTGAAGTTTTGGCAGAACGTATTGAAACAAATAAACAAGCTTTGGCAACTTCGATGAATTACATAGATAAAATCCAAAATGATATTGCAAATTTTGAAAAAGAGGTCTTAATGACTCAGTTCAGATCCATGGAAGTTGCTATAAGGATTAGAGGTTTGAAAGACGGATTATATGAAAATTTAAAAGGAAGGATGGTTGACATATTGGATCAGGTGTCTGGAATTTCTAAAGCGGAATTGGCTACACAAATCGACAAAATATACAGAATCAACTCCTGGTACGCTAAACAAAAGCATTTACCAAGGGATATTGTCATATATTTTACCACAAGAGCTCTACGGAACAGAATTATACAAGCAACGTTTAACAATAATCTTATGGTGAATGGTCAGGAACTAAAGATTTGGAAAGAAATCCCCTCTAAAATGCTTAAAGCCAGAAAAAGCTATACTTTTTTGATTGATGAATTTAAGAGATTAAATTTACAATATAAATGGGAAGCGCCAGTTGGAGTAGCAGTGAAATTTTCTGGAAAAAGATATCGGCTCAACACGATAAAAAAAGCTACTGAATTTTATGTCAACGTTCTAAAGGCTGATATATCCAAGATTCCAGAGGAAGGATGTATGAAAATAAAAGAGGAGGAGGAGGGGAAGCCACCTTTGATGGATCAAAAGGAAATAGATTCAAAAATCCAAAAGGAGTGCCTGAATCAGATAGCTGGGGAAAAGGAGATGGAGGTTTGGGAGTAGACGGGAGACGACTCGACAAATTTGAATTTATTGAACTATTAAAAGATGAACTATCAAGATACAAAACGATGTGATGTTGAAATATATTGGATGGATAGAGACTAATATGATTGTATTTTATCTTTTCCCTATCTAATGATTACTTATGCAATATTTAGTTAAGTTTTATATAATTTTGAGGTTATTTTTAATGTTGATAATATTAGATATATATAGTTTGTTGAAGATTTGTTTATTGTTTATTCTTCTTTCATTTTCTTTTTTTGTTTATTGAAGTTAGTGAATTAATTTAGAATAATATTATCTTATTAATATCATGATGAAATTTAATATTTGATGATCACTTATGTAACATTTAGTTAAGTTTTATCTTAGAGGTTATTTTTAATGTCAATAATATTAGTTTAAGATTTGTGTATTTTATATTTAGTTATTACTTATGTAACATTTACCTTGTATAAGATAGAGGACTGAAGGGAGGAGGTAGGAGGTTTGTTTGTTTGTATTGTTAAAGAGTTTTCTCTTTCTTTCTTTCCTTTTTTTTTTTTTCTTTTTTCTCTCTTTTTTGTATCTTTACTATTGTAGACAAATGCGATATATTAGCACTGTATAATTTGGAGTTGAAGTTTTTTAAAAATAGTGTTCTTTTTTTCCTTTTTTCTTTCTCTTTTTATTAACAATTTAAATTTATTATTATGCCCTGTATTATCTCTGGGAAGTCCGGGGGGGAGGTGGGGAGGGAAGGGGGTGGGTTTGGGGGGGGGGAGAAAAAAACAAAAATGTTTGTACTTTATATTTAATATTTTGCTACTACTTATGTAAGTTTGTACTAATAAAACTTTTTTTTTGAAAAAAAAAAGAAGTGATGCTTTTTATTTGATTATAATATATTCATAGATCACTGGCTTTAAGGCATAAGGTCTGTCTACGTCTGTGATACCTATGCTGGTTGTCACAATGTGATTTTTAGATTGTCAGCTGTACTCATATGTCAGACTTTATGACCTAGAGATTCAGAGCAAAGTAAAGCAGTCACGTGAAGAGTGAACTGCGCATATGCACATTCCATTCTATCCTCCATTCTCTTCTGCTGCTAGTCCTCTCAGAGAGAGGAGGTATGTTTTTAGATTGTCAAGATGTAGTTATTAAGATTTATTGTTTTTGTATTCTTTTATATTGAAATAAATATCTTGTTATTTTTAGACTTTATACTCGAGTTTCTTTTGTTAAGGATTAGCTCCAAAGAGAAAAGATTTCATCACCTCTAAGGCTTATTTTCTAATTCCGTCACTGGTCCCCTTTTCTAGACCAAGCCATATATACTGCCACTTTCCTAAAGCCAGAAGGCCCTTGTTCTGCAGATTAAAGGAAAAGATTTCCAACAAAACATTCTGCTAGTTCAGGGATGCTACAAAGTAGGAAAGTCACACCATACTCAATTCTAATATCCACATGAATTTTTAAAGCAGATATCTTATGGTTCAGTGTTTGGGGATCTGTATATTTTAAGAATAGGTATTTTTCTGTATAGTTCAAAAAAGGTTGTTGTCTGTGAATGTTCAAGTCAAATAAAAGAGTGAGCAACCATTTATGAACAGAAAGCACTATAGGGAAGGACAGGAAAGGGCTAGCTCAGTTTAGATCCTGCCCCCCTTCCCAGCTTAATAAGTGTTACCATCGTGTTTAGCTTCTGCTGCTCCTCCTGCTGATAGGAACTCATTGATATGATTACATTTGATAGTGTGATAATGTAAGGAAATAGTGATTAATCAGAAGCTCCCTAGCAAATGGAGGGTGGCTTGTTTGGGTCCTTTACCTTTCCTTCACATGGAAGGGAAATAGGGAACACTATAAAATAAAAACCTCATTACCAACAGATTCAAGGAACTGTGATTCATCCTTGCCAAAGTTAGTTAACAAATGGATCTATCAAAAGAAGGTTTGAGAGGAAAAGGTGTTGTTGTGACTCACTTTCAAACACCAAAATCTGCCTGTTACAAATATATCCGCCCTTGACTGAGTTGAAAAAGGTCAAGAACAGCCCTCTTTTCCAGGTCAGATTTAGTGATGAGCCTATTTTCTTTCCACATACTCAATTTCTATGAATAGTGCAGGGCAAGAACAAGCTGCCTTCCTATGGACCAGTGCTATCGCAAGCAGCAGTAGCTGTAGTAAATATCATTCATTACTATTAATGGGTAGACTGGGGGGGGGGCACAATGGCTCAGAGGTTAAAGACGCTGAACTTGTCAGCTAGAAAGCTGACAGCCCAGGTTCGAGATATGAGTGCCGTGCAATGCGGTGAGCTTCTGTTACTTGCCCCAGCTCCTGCCACCTAGCAGTTTGAAAGCATGCAAACATGAGTAGATAAATAGGCACCACTCCAGTGGGAAGGTAACAGTGTTCCATGCACCTTGGCTTATAGTCAACGCTGGCTCCCTCGGCTAAGAAATGGAGATGACTACCGCCCCCTAGAGTAGGAAGAGGAAACCTTTACCGTTACCTTTATTAATGAGACTATCCATTAAATATTACTGAGAATATGGTTAAAACTCATTCTTCTTAAGTTCACTTGTAATAATGTTAATTTCATACAAGTTTTATTGTTTTAAGCAGCACTGCAACCTACTTCAGCTGACTGCTAGTTCAGCAGTTCAAATCTCACCAGGCTCAAGGTTGACTCAGCCTTCCATCCTTCTGAGGTCGGTAAAATGAGGACCCAGATTATTGGGGGCAATATGCTGAACTCTGTAAACCGCTTAGAGAGGGCTGTAAAGCACTATGAAGCAGTATATAAGTCTAAGTGCTATTGCTATTCTCTACAAACACCTTGATAGCAGCAAGCCATTAAAGCTTATATTGCTCTGAATGTTTGGTGATACCTACAATATTATTCAAGCTCATCCCTAACTGGACTTCAACCTTAGAGATGATTTCCCATCCAAATTTCATGAACCTAGGGAAAGTGATAACATATAAACAGATAATAAACGAAACCGGAGAGTTAAAATCAAGGATAGAATTAAAGGAAGAAGGGGTCAATTTAGAATGGTGGGCATATCTACAACTGCAGTCAAGACACGGGAGAGATAAAAAAACCCCAGGAATTGAAATGGAACCAACAGAATTAGATAAAATAATTTTAGGACCAGAAGAAAAAACAATTAAAAAAACTTATCAATATTTCCTAGAACGTGCCCTATTTGAAGAACAGGTTAAAGAAACCATGATAACTTGGTGCAGAGACTTTGGGTTTAATATTGTTTTAGAAAAATGGGAAGAATTATGGCAAAGAAATCAAAAATTAACATTGGCCACTTCATATAAGGAGAATCTATATAAAATGTTTTACAGATGGCACTTCCCGCCAACAAGACTAGCAAAAATGGGCACACACCTTTCTCCACTATGTTGGAAATGCAAAATACAACTAGGTACATATTACCAGATGTGGTGGGAATGCCACAGAGCTCGAGACTTTTGGATAATAATTAAACAATGGTTGGAAGAAATATTAAAAATAAAATTGGATCTTAAGCCGGAACTTTTTCTATTAGGAATAACGATGGATAAATATGACAAAAATATATTATATTTAATGTTACATATACTGACTGCCGCAAGGCTAATTTATGCTCAAAATTGGAAAAAACAAAACATACCCACAGAAGAAGAAACTTTACATAAAATACTAGCATGTGCCGAAATGGATAGGTTAACGTTAGAAATGAAGGGAAAAGATGAAACAAAATATACCGAAACCTGGAACAAACTGTATCATTGGTTGGGAGAAAGGAAAACGAAGATTGAAAACTGAAATGGTGGAGATGAAAGAAAAAAAAACTATTAAACTCACTTTTTGTAATTTAAGACAAACAATGAGATGTAAATCACCGGAATGTAAATATGTATACTAGGTCAAGATCCGTCATGTACTTGTTTATTTTATGTTTACTGTATGTTTTGCCTTTTGTTCTTTTATCTGTTCTTATAAATAAAAAACTTTTTAAAATAATATTATTCAAGCTCATTTATTTTATTTTATTTTATTTTAATAAAGTTTATATGCCGCCCAACTCCCAAAGGGACTCTGGGCGGCTTACAACTATAAAAATACAATAACAAGTTAAAAAGACAATTAGCACAACAATTCAAGCATACCTTTCAAAAATGGTACATTGCAACACATACATACATGGGGTGATCTCAATTAGCCCCAGACCTGCCGAAAAAGCCAGGTCTTAAGGGCCTTCCGGAAGGCCAGCAAGGTGGGGGTATTACGGATCTCGGTAGGTAGTTCGTTCCATAGGGTTGGAGCCGCAACAGAGAAGGACCTCGCCCTCGTACCCGCCAGCCGACATTGTCTGGCTGACGGGACCCGGAGAAGGCCCTCCCTGTGTGATCTCACTGGTCGTTGGGAGGAATGCTGTAGAAGGCGGTCACGTAGATAAACTGGTCCTGAGCCATGTAGGGCTTTAAATGTGATGACCAACACCTTGAATTGCGCCCGGAGACCGATCGGTAACCAGTGCAGCTCGCGTAAGATGGGAGTCGTGTGGGTATACCTAGGGGCGCCCACAACAGCACGCGCAGCTGCATTCTGGACCAGTTGTAGTCTCCGAACACTTTTCAAGGGTAGCCCCATGTAGAGCGCGTTGCAATAATCAAGCCGTGAGGTGATGAGGGTATGAGTGACCGTGAGAAGAGCCTCTCGATCCAGATAGGGTCGCAATTGGTGCACTAGGCGAACCTGTGCAAAGGTCCCCCTAGCTACAGCTGTCAGATGGTGGTCTAATTTCAGCTGTGAGTCTAGGAGGACACCCAAATTACGAACCTGTTCTGAGGGGGTTAAATTTTCACCCCCCAAAACCAGGATAGGACGATCGATATAGTCCTTAGGAGGCAACATCCACATCCACTCGGTCTTGTCTGGGTTTAATTTGAGCCTGTTCACTCCCATCCAGACCCTTACATCGTTCAGGCACCGGCCCATCACTTCCACCGCTTCACTGAATTGATGAGGGGTGGAGATGTATAACTGAGTGTCATCAGCATACTGCTGGAACCTCACCCCATGTCGTCGGATGATCTCACCCAGCGGTTTCATGTAAATGTTAAATAGGAGGGGGGAGAGTACCGAACCCTGAGGCACCCCACAGATGAGGGGCCTAGGGGTCGACCTCTGACCCCCTGCCAACACCGACTGTGACCGACCAGAGAGATAGGAGGAGAACCACTGTAAAACGGTGCCGCCCACTCCCAGCTCCCTTAGCCGGCACAGAAGGATACCGTGGTCAACGGTATCGAAAGCCGCTGAGAGGTCAAGCAGCACCAAGATGGAGGAAAAACCCCCATCTCGGGCCCGCCAGAGATCATCCATCAGTGCGACCAAAGCAGTTTCTGTGCTGTAGCCGGGCCTGAAACTCGATTGGAAAGGGTCAAGATAATCCGTTTCATCCAACAGCCGTTGGAGCTGAAGTGCCACCACTTTCTCAACAACCTTACCCACAAAGGGCAGGTTGGAGACTGGACGAAAGTTCTTCAATTCTGCTGGATCCAGGGAAGGCTTCTTGAGGAGGGGCCTGACCACCGCAACTTTCAATGGCTGCGGGACCCATCCCTCTCTCAGAGAAGTGTTGGTCAAAACCTGGAGCCAAGCCTCGTGTCACCTCCCTGCTGGATGAAACCAGCCAAGAGGGACACGGGTCCAGTAAACAAGTGGAGGAGCTCATTGCTCCAATAGCCTTGTCCACTTTCTCAGGAGTCGCGGGCTCAAATTCATCCCAAATAATAGGACTAAGATCTGCCCCAGTCATCTCGGCTTGAATTGCCCAATCGTAGTCCAGACCCATCCGAATCTGAGCGACTTTATCCAACTTTATCGATATTCAATGAGCCATGGTGGTGCAGTGGTTAGAATGCAGTATTGCAGGCTAATTCTGACCACAGACAGGTGTTCGATCCTGATTGACTCAGCCTTCCATCCTTCTGAGGTCAGTAAAATGAGGACTCAGATTGCTGGGGGCAATATGCTGACATTTGTAAACCGCTCAGAGTGCTGTAAATCACTATGGAGTGGTATATAACTCTAAGTGCTATTGCTATACTCACTGGATTCATACCTAGAAAATAGAGTAGCACCTAAAAATGTGGGTTGGACATAACTCATCCTCAGAATAATTAATTATATGGGCAGTGTCAAATACATTAAGTTCTTTTAAAAGTTTTTTTTTCAAGACATGTGTCTTACAATATGCACATTCTCGAGGGAAAAAGTGACCAGCATGTAATAATTATAACATTCTGGATCCAAAAGAAGATTAATCCCATCAAAATTCACAAATTATAAGATAACTCATAAATGTGCCAACTGCTTGCACTTTCCACAATGCATAAATAATAACACCGTCAGGCTTTGAGTTTCATTTAGCACTATGTATAAACTGGAAAGCTGCGCTTGGTTTCTTCTAACAAGTAATTTCCCAGGTCACAGGTGCTAAAAGAACCATGGAGAGAACCATCCACCATCCCTTTACTAGAGAACCTACAAAGAGCAATTAAGCAATGTATACTACCACACAGCGTATTCCCACACGGACTAAAATTCTTCACAATTCTGACTTACTCCTGGCAAAATAACAAACTATGAAGAAGATGACTGCAGGTATTTAGAACAAAAATCACCTCATCACATGTAAATTGGTTTGTTTTTTAAGTTAAAAAAAAGTCAAAATGGCGTAAACAGCAATAACATACAGTAGAGTTTTGATTATAATACCATGAGAATACATTCTCATATTTCTGAAAGATATTTCCCAATTTCTGAGTGTTAATCTAGTATGTGAATTATTTTTTACTTGTATACAGTAAATGCTGAAAAGGGACTAAATAAAATATGATGTAGTTCCAGTCTGGTGAATGAAGCAACATTACTGAATATTCCTATTATGTGTCTTGATGCACAGTATGAAGAAACTGTAACCGAAGGAATACAAAACTGGAAAAAAACCTGGGAAATTTGCATACTACAAAAATATGAATGGGAAGAGAAGTGGGAATATTCAGTGACATTCAGAGAGGCAAATCAACCAAGTGTAGTTGATTAGCTATGAGAATGACCTGGCTATTCTGTTTAGGAGAAAAAAGATAAGGAGGTGACAGAGATGCCCATATCAAATAACCTTCTGGCACTAAAATTACTACAAAACAAAAAAATAATAATCTTCACTTTTACATTAGAAATATGCAATTTGTATTTTAAACTTGCAGTATTGAATGCCCTTTTATTAAAGAAAAGCAATACTATTTATTCTGAAAGGGCTCTAATGGCTGGAGTTCTTACTATTTTAAACCCAGTCAGCATGTGTTTTTAAACTCCCCACTGGAACATTTTACAATTAAAATTAATTCAGGTCTGAAAAATTCATTGACCTTTAAGCTTTTAACAATTTTCTAGCTCACAGATCACTGTCAATATTTGCAAATCTTTAAAATTATATTTCATTGGCACCACTTTTCTTTCCCATATTAATATTTCTTTACACATGTATGCTTATCCATATCAGAGAAGAAGTAACAGCTGCTACTCACAGGAAATCTCTGGGGTCCTACAGCAGATCTTGGCTGGGTTGGGACTGGCAGCAAGGGCACTAAAAACAAGAAGCACACCTTTTAAATCAATTTGTTTTAGCAAATTCTTTCACACATTACTGAATGAGGGACAAAATCTTGACAGAATGGCATCAGAGGCATGCCATGATTTCCCCAAATTCCAGATACCACACCAATTCCATTGGTTAATTCACATTAATTCAATTATGCATTATAGTACCATATACATTTACTAGGAAGTAAGACTAGTTAAGCTCAGTTGCATATATTCCTGAGTAAACATGTTCTATATTAGAATATCATTCACACTGTGTTGCACCTCCTAAGATAAGGCAATCAAATGATTTAAATTTTTGCAAATGGAGCAAATGGAAAAAGGAAGTATACAAAATTAAGAAAAACATGTGAAGGACTCTGCACTGAATTAGCTGTTCTAGAAGTAAGCTGTCAATATATATTTTATTTATTTATAAATTTTATTGGCCGCGCATCTTACCACAAGGTAACTCTGGCAGGCTTACAGTGATAAAAAGTGTATTTATACATGTACATTAAAACATAAATAAATTAAAACCAAACATTAAAATCTAATGACACGTGGGGAGGGCAGGGGCAGAATGGGGGAGGTGGGATCTGTTGTTACTCGATCAACCACCTCCACTGTGCTGTTCCCCCGTTGGGACCCCAAGCCAACTGGCAGAGCCAGGACAAAAGGATAGGAGGGTTGGGGCCAGCCTCATATCGGGGGGGCGGGGGGCGGGCAAGATGTTCCAGAGGCAAAAGCAGAGAAGGCCCTCCTCCTGGACCCTGCCAGCCGGAATAATCAGGCTGACAGGACCCGCAGCATGCCTCCTCTACCGGCATGAGTGGGATGGGCCAATTCAAGTGGGGGTGAAACAGTCCCTCAAGTAGCCTGGACCCATGCCATAAAGAGCTTTAAAGGTGATCACCAACACCTGGAATTGTACCTGGAAGCAGACTGGCAGCCAATGCAACTCGAGGAGCAGTGGTGTTACAGGGACCATTCTTGGGGGCCCCAAAACTGCCCGCACCGCCGCACTGTGCACCAGCTGTAGCTTCCAGATGCTCTTCAAGGGTATCCCCATGTAGAGTGCATTACAATAGTCAAACCATGAGATGACCAGGGACTGAAGGACTGAGCACAAGGAATTCTGATCCAGGAAAGGCCGCAACTAGTGCACAACACAAAGTTGTACAAAAGCTCTCCTAGCCGCGACTGCCACCTGCTCCTCAAGCAAGAGTTGCAAGTCCAGGAGAACCCTCAAGTTGCGGACCGGATCTGTCTGGGGCACTGCCAATGCATCCAGAGTCAAAGATGACAAAGTCCCGGAGCCCGCAGCCCCATGTACCCAAAGCTATTTGGTCTTGCCAGGGTTCAGTTGAAGCCCGTTGTCCCCCATCCAGGCCTGCACAGCCTCCAGGCACCATCACTTGGGTAACCAAGAGTGTAAATATATACAACCTGCTTTTACTGCTGCTCATCTAAATTACAAAAGCACATTGACTTGATGGAAATTTCTGCATCAGAATTACTCTGGCATGATAAAGTAAACTTGTGCTAAAGTTTTATTTGATTATAATTTAAAAACTCACTGAACAAAACCCTGAACTCACTAAACAAAACTGTAGGTACTGGTTTTTTTTTCTGTTTCAAGAACATATCCTCACTTAAACCTTCACTGATTATGCTAGGCTGTGACATACTGTAGTTTTATTTCAACATGTTACTGTGAACTCTTTCAAAGTGACCGTTCAAAGTTATAACAGTACTGAAAAAAGTGACTTATGACTGTTTTTCACAGCTATGACCGTTGCATGCGTCTCTGTAGTCACGTCATCAAAATTCAGATACTTGGCAACTGGTTCATACTTATGACCGTTGCTGTGTCCCAGGATCATGTGATCCCCTTTTGCGACCTTCAGATAAACAAGTCAATGGGGAAGCCAGATTCACTTAACAACCATGTTCCTAACTTAACAACTGCAGTGATTCACTTAACAACTGTGACAAGAAAGGTCGTAAAATGGAGCAAAATTCACTAACAAATGTCTTGCTTAGCAACATAAATTTTGGGCTCAATTATGGTCATAAGTCAAGGACTACCTGTACAAACCTGTATGAAGCACAATATAACAAATATATAAAAACCAACAAAACTGTGAGCAATAGCAAACAATAAAAGTTCTGCAGCACTTTACATCCCAACCTCTAATCTTTTGCCCAGTACTATCCAAAAAGCTACTGGGGATTTTTTTCTACAGTTCTTCCACTAGAAGTCCTTCCCATCATCTATTTCCAGGGGATGAATCTGAGGAACTCTGTATAAAAATCTGCTGTACTATGAAAATAAAGATAATATCAAAAGAATATCAGTATCAAGAAAGACATTTGATCTACACTGATTAGCATAGTTGATGATCAACAGCAGCTTTCTTGGCTTCTATCTCTTTCTCAGTGGTACCTCCAAAGAGATTCTAAAAATCCAAGTACGTTTACATCCAAATACATGCTTTACTTCTAAGCAATAGGCTTTTCCCATTGCATTTTATATTAATGCCCATACAAAGATAAAAGACCTTTCACTTTCTTTGAAAAAAATCCTTACCTTGAACAGGTGTTACTACAGTTCCTTTGAAGTGTGGATTTATGTGTATGTTTTTTGGCTGCTGGGATGCCACTGAAGGAGGAGTCATCAGTATCCTTGCGGTTTCTACTTGGGATGGCATATGAATTCCTTGAGAGGGAGGGGGTGGTGTATGATGCTGAGTGGGGACAGGGAGCAGACCTTGTGGCTGTTGTTGCTGCTGCTGTGGTTGTTGTTGCTGCTGCTGCTGGTGCCGGAAAAGATTCCTAATGGGTTGCTGATGACGAAATATCCTTTCTGAATGTGTCTGAAATTAAAAACAGAAAATAATATATCCATTACTTGGAAAAAAAATATTAAAAAGTCCCCACAAGGAATACAGGAGTTTTATATGGGATTAAGCAGATTCATGGCTGCTGATAGTACCTACAAATTCATAGGGTGCCTTCAAACAGTTTTTCTTGGGGAATGGGCAAATGAAAGTGGAGACATCCTAACCTTGTTGAACACCCATGCAGACTGAATGCACAGAAGACTGTTTCTTGGGTACAACTTAGCATTACTTTCTTACGCACATGAATACAGATAGTCCTCAACTTACGACCACAATTCCCCCTTTTACTTTCATTGTGGGAAGCCAGCTGGGAAAGTCACGAATGGTAATCATGTGACCCCGGGACCCTGCAACTGTCATAAATACATGCCAGTTGCCAAGCACCTGAATTTTGATCACATGACCATGGGGATGCTTCAATAGTAGTTAAGTTTAAGGACCAGTCATAAGAAACTTTTTTCAGTGCCATTGTAACTGTGAACAGTCCCTAAAGCAGTGTTTCCCAACCTTGGCAACTTGAAGATGTCTGGACTTCAACTCCCAGAATTCCCCAGCCAGCAAATGCTGGCTGGGGAATTCTGGGAGTTGAAGTCCAGACATTTTCAAGTTGCCAAGGTTGGGAAACACTGCCCTAAAGGAATGGTTGTAAGTCAAGGACTACCTGTATTACAATTCAGAATTCTAAACCTACATTTATCAACAAGATTTCTCTGTTTTCATGATGGAGAACTGCAAGAAGTATCAAGAGTAGAACTATCACAAATCCTAAAACAGATCTTCAGATGATAAATCCCAGTTCTCCCAAGTTTAAGAGTCTTCAGAATAAGGCTCTGAATCAAGCATTCACATTTAAGCAACTAAACCCAAGCAGGCCTTCCACTACTTTAATTCCCCAATCCAACCCATCACTACTGCATTCAGGGTACCATAACAGCTGTCTGAGTTGGCAGTAAAGCAGGCCTGTGATCCTCAATTCTTCCCCTTTCATTGCTGTCTCTTCTTTGTTCTACCATCCGACACATTAATGACCCTCCTCGTCTTCCTCCTCTTCGGGAGCCATACCGCCCTTGTTTTAGCTGTCTTTCCCGTTCTTCAAATTCAAGTAATGCTGCTTTGGCTTCTGCAGAAAGTTCTATTAGAGGAAACAAAAGATAATTTAGTATTTGCCAGAAGGATTAAGTGTTATGAACTAATAACAGTTTCACTACAGTAGCAACACTGGCATATGTGTAAAAACATGTTTGGGATAAACACATTTCCATCATCTCACAAAAATTAAATTTAAATAAAAAAATTTAAAATAATTAACTTATTTACTATTTTGTATTTCTAATACAAAGACCTGCAGATACAAATAGAACAACTGTAG
Organism: Diadophis punctatus similis; assembly: GCA_023053685.1. Taxonomy (NCBI): domain Eukaryota; kingdom Metazoa; phylum Chordata; class Lepidosauria; order Squamata; family Dipsadidae; genus Diadophis; species Diadophis punctatus. Next base: position 2,075,318 of record JALIGW010000074.1, read on the forward strand.
CAAAAGAAAGCAAAGGTAGTACCAGTAGTCACAGGTGCCTTGGGTACAATCCCAAAACAACTGGAGCACCACTTGAACACCATTGGCATAGACAAATTCACCATCAATCAATTGTGAAAGACAGCTTTACTTGGAACAGCTTACAACCTGCGACGATACCTAACACCACAAAACATCAACATCTGCCTATCCCAGGTCCTGACTTGATAGGTGGATAAAAATGCCAAATCCAGTCTGAACATCTGGCTGACTATGCGACAAACCATAATTAAAAAGAAAACAAAAAAGTAAAAAAAACCTCAAAGAGCAGACTTGATGGACCACTATGTCTTTTTCTGCCATCAGTTTTCTATGTTTCTACACTCAATTAGCATGGCACATACATTAAGACAATCTAGTAACATTTAAAGAATTAATTTGATTGTATCCTTTTAACTTGCAAAAGGAAACACATACCGTATTTTTCGGAGTATAAGACGCACCAGAGTATAAGATGCACCTTAGTTTTAGGGGAGGAAAACAAGGAAAAAAGGCCTCTGCCTCCAAGCAATTTGCCAAACAGCAAACAGCAAAGATAATATACACTGTTTGCTGTGTATTTCTGTGCATGTGTGCCTGACCCATAGAAATAGCAAAGAATTGGAGAAATGTACATTATGCCAGAAAGTTTTCTTAAATGTAGTCACACTAACTCCTCCCAATTATTTAAATAGATATACTCCAAGGTAAGTCAGGATTTAACTCTAATACTAAACAGGACACTGTTACATTTCAGACTATAATTGTACAGAGCTGTTAAAATTAATTAAAATTTCTGGAAGTATACATTATTCTCTATTATTTAAAAGAAGATACAATAGCACTGGACCTCTTCAGAGCAAGCATTTATTTTAAAAAGCTTCTTTATTTTGTTAAGTTGTCTAGAACAGGGATTTCCAACCTTGGCAACTTTAAGACTTGTGGACTTCAACTCCCAGAATTCTGGGAGTTGAAGTCCACAAGTCTTAAAATTGCCAAGGTTGGAGACCCCTGGCTAGAACAATAATAAAGCAGTCTTTAAAAAATAAGTCTAATAATTTGAACATTCTACAGACATTTATAGTTATTCACTTACCCCCTTGCATCCAGTTCAGCAGAAAATAAAAATCTGTGTGTCTCTCCCAGCTATTTGCCTCTTTGCAGCTAGTTTCACTTTCATTTTAGCATGTGGCAAATCAGCTGTAGGTCGGGAAGCTGCTAATGACTTGCTTGGCTTTACAGGCTCTTCCCTCTTTGCTGCAAACAGGTAAATTGCTGGAAGACAGAGGCCAAAGGGTGGGGGTGGCTGGGGCTACATTCAGTGTATAAGACGCACCCAAGTTTTCACCCTCTTTTGGGGGGTAAAAAGGTGCGTCTTATACTCCGAAAAATACGGTATTTACACTATGGCGATAATAAAATACTTTATTCTCTCAAGAATACCTTTATTACTGATTTTTAAAGATAGATTAAATAGTTTTACTTTAATCTTTCTTTCTCCTATAACAACTTGCAAAAATTCAGTAATTAATCCATGGATATAAGAAATATACAGGTAGTCCTCAACTTATGACCATAATTGAGCCCGGAATTATGGTTGGAAATCATTGCAGTCGTAAGTTGAAGCATCATGTGACCAGACCAATTTTTTCAGCATTTTTGGTGGCAATCATTAAGCAAACAGCACGGTCGTTAAGTGAATCCATTTTACCCAAAGGCTATTTTTTGCCGGAAACCAGAAGTAAACATCAGAAACTGGCAAAAAACATCAAAATATCACGTGACCATGGAACACCTCAAAGGGCTGTAAAGTAAGCCGGTTGCCAAGCACCCAAAATGAAATCACAAGACCGCAGTCTGTGTGTAGCCATAACAATTTCGAAATCAGGTCATAAATAGGTTTTGGGGGAGTCTGTTGTAACTTCAAATAGTCATTAAGCAACTGGTCTTAAGTTGAGGATGACCTGTATTTGGTAAGATGGGACCCATTTCAGAAGTATTCAATAAAACACAAGAAGCCACTGGAAGAAAGGGAATCTTGTCATCCTTTTTTGTTCTCTCATTGAACTGTTGTTCCTAAATAATCTATTTCAAGTTCACACTTACCTGCTTTAAAATGCTTTTAGCCCAAAATATTTTCCTTTTAATTTAAAAAAGCAGCATTTAAGACATACCTCTGATACATTCATAAGAAAAATGCTTAACATATTTTACCAACATATATCAAATCTTTACTGCAGAATTCTTTCAAACACAGCTAATGCAGTGAATCAGCAATTATTTCTCTAGTCCAGTGATGGCGAACCTTTTTTTCCTCGGGTGCCGAAATAGTGTGTGCGCGCGCTATCGCACGCTCGTGCGTGCCCATACCCATAATTCAAAGCCCCCCACTCGCCCCCCCTGCGCATGCGTGCCCCCCCATTCCCCGACTTCCAGTGGGCCCGGTAGGGCCGTTTTTTGTCCTCCCCAGGCTCCAGAGGCTTTCTTGGAGCTTGGGGAGGGCGAAAACGCTCCCTCGAGCCACCCCGGAGGCCCCCCGGAGGCCGAAATCGCCCCCCCCAGAGCCTCCGCGCGAGCCAAAAATCAGCTGGCGGGCACGCACATGTGCACTGGAGCTGAGCTAGGGCAACGGCTCGCGTGCCAGCAGATATGGCTCTGCGTGCCACCTGTGGCACCTGTGCCATGGGTTCGCCATCACTGCTCTAGTCCCACAAAGTGTCAAAATAATTTGGCTACCCTTGGTAATAAAATGGTTTCAAATGCCATCTTTAATCAGCAAGGATGCTTTCCTCCAACAAAGACAACCTATCATAAAAGGTCACCAAAAAATGACAGAAAGGAAATTACATTTGGAATTTCAACTAAAATATTAATTTCTATTTTAAGTGTTTTCTCAATTTTATTATTGAGAAATTATAACCACTCAATGGAATTCCATTTCTATACCCATAATTCTTATTAAGAGCAATCAATGCTGAAAGTGACATTTATTGTGCCATTTTTACATTTTTTACTAATAGACAATTATTGCAGATTGCTCAACAGCTCCAGCTTGAACTGCAAAAGGTGCTTAATACATATTTGCAAACTGTTAATCAGATATCATAGGGCTATTTTTAGTGGCTACAGCATTTTGATACTATCATTTATGATAGCAAGGAAAGAGCTATCAAATAAATCACATGTATTTTCAAATATATGGTGGCGTGATGGCTCAGCAGTTAGGATGCTGGGCTTGTCAGCGGAAAAGCCGACAGCCCAGGTGCGAGACCCAAGCATCACATGACAGGGTGAGCTCCTGTCTTTGTCCTAGCTCCTGCCAACCTAGCAGTTAGAAAGCATGCAAATGCAAGTAGATAAATAGGTACCACTTCGGTGGGAAGGTAACAACATTCCGTGACATCATGCTGGCCACTACATGACCGCAGAAACATCTTCAGACAGCGCTGGCTCAATGACCCTTGAAACGGAGATAAGCACCGTCCCGTAGTCAGCAATGACTAACGGAGTAAAATCCACAGAGTCCCTTACCTGTGATGACCCGGGACAAGGCACAAAGGCCACACAGCCAGCTGAGAGTTCAAACTCCCCTTTAATGCTCCAAATTTCCCCCAAACGCTCCCACGTTCTTGGCAAGTCCCAGAGCAAAGTGCACACACACACACATGGCAGCCTCTGGCTGCGCGCAGTCCAGCAAAGCAAAGGAACAGGGAAATGAGTCCATGAAGCAAGGAACAAAGAATGAGTCCACGAAGCAAGGAAGAAGCAATGAGTCCACGAAGCAAGGAACAAACAATGAGTCCACGAAGCAAGGAAGAAGCAAGCAGTCCTGCAAACTCCAAATGTCTGCAATGGCACACAAACTCTACAAATTCAGTGTTTGTTCCTGACAAACGCCCATCCCCACAGCGTCTCCTTAAATCTCAGTCCCCAGGTATGCCTTGTGAAGAGCGGCGGGACGCTCTCATCCTGAGTCGTCGGGTCGGCCTACGCTGTTCCTGTCTTCTCTCCACTCTCTGTGCTTGGGGATCAGGAGGGGGCGGTCCTTGCTCATCACCTGAGCTCCGTCGCTCATTTCTACTACTTGCCCTCTCTCGGTCATCCTGCCCCCGTTTCTCCCTGCTAACAAGCTGTCCCAATCCTGAGGGGCCCTGGGCTGCCTCGTCCTGCTCCTCCCCACATTCCTCCGAAGCCAACAAAGCCGCCCCCTCGATCTCCATCTGCTCCAGCTCTGGCTCGTCCTCCTCCGCAGATTCAGGCTCCGACGGGGGCATGACATTACCCTTTATTTCCAAATATTCTTCTAAGATAATTCTGTACATACACCTTGCTAACTTTGTACTTTTTAAATGAGAGATTGAAAATTAAAAGGGAATTTTTTGCGATGGGGAAAAGCTTAAGCACAATAAATTTTGCTGTTTCTTAGAATCATCTTAGACTGATTTTTCAAGCTGGACTCTAGACAGCTACTCTTCAAATGTCCCATTATCAAAGGACCTCCACTATTTCCAGACTTAACCCAACTTATTTTAACTCTAACCCTAAATGGCTTTAGAATAGCCTATGAGGCCCTCCTAATATACAGGTAGTCCTCAAATTACAACCTTTCATTTAGCGACCATTCAAAGTTGTAATGTCACTGAAAAAAGTGATTTGCAACCAGTCCTCACACTTAGACTGTTGCAGCATCCCCATAGTCACTTAATCAAAATTCAGGCGCTTGGTAACTGGCAAATATTTACAATGGTTGCAGCATCCCAGGATCATGTGATCACCATTTGCAACCTTCCCAACTGGTTTTCAAGAAGCAAAGTCAATTGGTGAAACTGGATTTGTTTAACAATGACATGATTCATTTAACAAATGCATTGATTCAGCTAACAACCATGGCAAAAAAAGGTCATAAGATCAGGCATGACTCGCTTAACAACCACCTTGCTTAGCAATGGAAATTCTGGTCGCAATTCAGGTTGTAAATCAACCTGTACTGTAAGTAGTCCTTGACTTCCGGCTGGTCATTTAATAACTATTCAAAAGTATGATGGGCTCAGAAAGGGTGCTTTATGGCCTGTAAAGCACTTCAACCATTGTAAAACATACCACCACCACAGTCACATGATTGCCATCTGGGTGTTTGGCAACCTGTTTGAATTTCTGACCAGTTGCAAAGCACCCTACAATCATATGATCGCCATTTGCAAGCTTCACTGCCAGTTTCCCCAGAATGTCAAAGGAGAAGTCAGCAGGGAAGGTTCAGGCAGCTGCCATGCACCACAGATATGAGATTCCCTCCTGTTTGAGAGTGAAAGGGCTGCCTGCCAGTAGGGAATTTATGCTCCATGTGGAGCTGGGACATCTGCCACCCCACTCCACAGGCAGCACTTACAGAGAAAAAGGGCTGCCTGCCTAGGGGAGGGGAATTCCTCCAAAGGGCTACAGAAATGAAAGTCAAATCCCAAAGATCTGAGGCCCGTTTCTGCAGCCCCTCAAAGGAGTTCCCCTCTGCACATGGCGGGGAGAGGAACTCCTCCAAAGGCCGCAGGAATGGAGATCAGATTCCAAAGTTCTATGTCCTGTTTCTGCAGCCCTACAAAGGAGTTCCCTTCCGTGCATGGTTCATTTCTGCAGCCTGCCACAGATATCCCTTCCACACAGGCAGGGGAGGGGAAATCCTGCTGTGGGCTGCAGAAACGGAGCTTGAATCCCGAAGTTTCCTTCCACATAGGGAGGGGAGCTGAACTCCTCCAGCAAGTTGCAGAAACAAAATCTGGATCCCAAAGAACTGAGCTCTGCCATCGAGATTTTACCAGGGGCCAAACTACCTAAGCCAAAACTTTACGCTATGACTCCCCGGGAGCTGGATGAACTGCGGCAATTTATAGACAAAAACCTAGAGCGTGGGTTCATCGAACTGGCGAGACCCAAGGTGGCCACCCCAGTGCTGTTCCGGGAGAAGAAGGATGGCTCATTACGCTTATGTGTGGATTATAGAAATTTAAACACTATTTGCAAGGAAAATCTCTATCCCCAACCCCAATGAAGGACATGCAGGCCCATCTGGCGAAGGGGAGAATTTTTTCCAAAGTAGACTTAAGGGAGGCTTATTACCGGATCCGGATCCAAGAGGGGGATGAATGGAAAACAGTGTTTAATTGTCCATTGGGATGTTTTACTCCAAGAGAACGAAGAAGGCAAATTACAACCATGTGCATACACCTCTAGGAAATTAACTGAAACCGAACAGAGATGGGCAATATGGGAAAGAGAGGCTTTTGCAGTCAAGTGGGCACTCCTAACTTGGAAACACTTCTTAGAAGGAAGCAAAATACCTTTCCAAGTATGGACAAGAACTTGGAAGCACTCAAAACCCCACGGAAAATGTCCCCAAAACAGGTCCGATGGGCACAGTACTTCTAACGCTTTAATTTCACTTTGAAGTATTTACCAGGAGGGAAAAACTTTTGGGCAGATGCCTTCTCCAGACTACCGCAATACAACAGTGTCAAGGCGGAAGTAATTAAGCCCATGCTCCCAGCTTCCCAATTAGCGGCTAAAGTTGTCACACACTCTCAAACAAAAAACGACCCCTCCACCTTAGACAATGCCACCACCACAGAATTCAAAAAGGCCTTGGAAACAGATGAGTGGTTTAGTGCCCATAGACATACTTGCATAATAAAAGATGGGTTAGCTTGGGTGGGAAATAAGCAGTATGTCCCAGCTAGGGAAAGGCTGAAAGCTATGCAAGCTTGTCACGACTCCAAATTAGCTGGTCACTTTGGTTTGTAAAAACGTTACATTTACTGAAACGGCAATTCTGGTGGCCCTCATTTAAAAAGGACATAGAAAGGTATGTAGCAAGCTGCCCCATTTGTGCTGCCGCTATACGCAGGCAGGGGAAAAACCCCGGTCTACTGCAGCCGGTGGCCGACCCTTCAGCACCGTGGAGAGAGATCTCCATGGATTTCATTGTAGAATTGCCCGAGAGTTCTGGAAACACAGTGATCTGGGTTGTCGCAGACCTTTTCTCAAAGCAGGTTCACTTTGTCCCATGCCAAAAGATCCCTACGGCCAAAGCCTTGGCTAAGCTGTTTTTGGTCCACATATACCGCTTGCATGGGGGGCCCCACAACGTATTATTTCGGAGAGAGGGGTCCAATTCACATCCAAGTTCTGGAAAGCCTTTTTGGACCTACTCGGAACTGAACAGGGACTTAGTTCTAGTCATCATCCGCAAACAAACGGGGCCACGAAACGAACGAACTCAGTTCAGGAATAGTACCTATGTTGTTTTATTAACTATCAGCAGGACAACTGGACCGAGCTATTGCCTTTTGCAGAAGTGGCCTATAATAATGCAGTTCACACTAGCACAGGTTTTACCCCATTCAGAGTGGCCACAGGGCAAGAATTTAATGCTATGCCTGAGTTACCCTCACATAAAACAACCTTGGATGAAGCCAGGGCTGCCTATAAAGCACAATTCTATAAAGCACATATGTGCCTACATTCCTACATATATGTGCATATATTCCTACAATGCCCTTTTTTTCTTCAACTGTCTGATGTACTCACAACATTCCACACCCACCCATTTTCCTTTGTAAGTAAAGTCTGTCAACATCACTGCGATGATGAAGGGCATGAGTCATTGTCATTATGTTTTCTGGTAGCAATAGCAATAGCAATAGCACTGAGACTTATATACCGCTTCATAGTGCTTTTTACAGCCCTCTTTAAGCTGTTTACAGAGTCAGCATATTGCCCCCAACTATCTGGGTCCTCATTTTACCCACCTCGGAAGGATGGAAGGTTGAGTCAACCTTGAGCCTGCTGAGATTTGAACTGGTGAACTGCAGCTAGCAGTCAGCTGAAGTAGCCTGCAGTACTGCACTCTAACCACTGCGCCACCTCGGCTCTTATTCCTATCCAGGTATTTTATTCCTATCCAGTATAGTATCCAGTATAGGTATCTAGGTATATAGTATCCAGTATAGGTATTCCTATCCAGGGATTTTAGTTCTGCTTGAGTCCAGACCACTATTCCACCTGTATACCTAATTCCACCTGTATACCTAATGACTGGAATTGGCCAGATGTTAATTGCTTTGATGGTATTTCCTCCATTGAGTTTAGACTTTAAGATCTTCATCACAGACTTCCGGTTTTGGCTCCGACGGCGTCGCTGGCACTCCTTGCTGGGCGTCCTTCCGATTCCCTGTAAAAGCCGCCAGAACAGCTGTCTGGCGGCTTGAAAATCTCTCCCTGGGCAAAGGGGAGAGATGAGAGCGAGACAGGTGGGGTAGAGCCCCCCTAGTGCCCTAGAAGTCAACTTAGGGCGCGAAGGGTGAGGGCTCCCCAGGTAGCCTGTCTGTTGCTCCGGGAAGTCGGAAGCCTCCGCTTAAAGCGGAGCAAGATGCCGCGACCACCGCTGCTGTTACAAAGGAAAGTATAATTATTTTAAACTTAAAGAGAGCAGCCAGAGAAAGGCAGGAGTCCATAAGGGCATTAACTTTGACTTTAACTCCACTGCTGGATTTTACTTCGGAAGCAACAAAGTAGCTTAATAAGGAAGAAGTAACAATATGGCGATTGGAGATTTGGGCGTGGAAGAGAAAGTTATTTTCGCTTTGTTACCAGCTTTTTCTTATGGAAACCTCTGATCCGGAGAAATGATTTCTTCTCCTTTTGTCTCTTGATTTAACTTACAGCTTCATAAAAGATAAAAGATTAACTGGCTTTGGACTTGGAAAGAATTTTGCTAAGTATAGATCTGGGCTTTTTTCCCCCTCTTCTTTGTCTTTCTTCTTTGAAAATACTGAAATGGCTTCTAAACCTGGAAAGACTGCTGTGAATAAAAGAACTGAGTACTCTTCTGATCATATTTTAAAGATGCAATTTACGCCTGATTTAACATCATCAAAGTCTTTAACACCTGAAAGTTTATTTAATACTTTGAAAGTTATGAAAAATGAACTGATTATGGAATTCAATTTAAAAATTACTGAAATAGATAAAAAAATGCAGGCTGCTTTGGAGAAGATGAATTTACAACTGAGAGCGGATGTGTTGAAAGTTTGTAAAGGACTAGCAACAAATATGGAGATTTTGGAGAATGATTTGGAAAAAAATAAGCAAGCTCTGACAACTTCAGAGGAATACATAGCCAAGGTTCAAAATGATATAGTAAATTTGGAAACAGAGGTGTTGATGTCTCAATTTAGAGAGATGAAATTTGCTATAAGAGTGAGGGGCCTGAAGGAGGGAAAATTTGAAAATTTGAAAGGAAGGATGGTAGAGGCCCTGGAGCAGGTGTCTGGAATGTCTAAAGAGGAATTGGCTATGCAAATTGATAAGATATATAGAGTCAATTCTTGATATGCAAAACAAAACCATTTGCCAAGGGACATTGTAATATATTTTACTACAAGAGCTCTGCGGAATAGAATTACACAGGCGACCTTTAAGAATAATCTTCAGGTAAATGGTCAGGAAATAAGGATATGGAAAGAAATTCCTTCCAAGATGCTTAAAGCCAGAAAAGAATATACCTTCTTGGTTGATGAGTTAAAAAAACGAAATCTACAATATAAATGGAATGCACCAACAGGAGTGGTCGTGAAATTTTTGGGAAAAAGATACTGGCTTAACACAATAAAGAAAGCTACAGAATTCTACATCAACGTTCTAAAGGCTGATATTTCTAAAATTCCAGAGGAAAGAAGCATGAAAATAATAGAGGAGAAGAAAAATCCAGACATACTTGTTCAAGATGAAACAATTCCAAAGATTCAAAGTGATTGGCAGAGCCAGATAGATGTTTGCGACGTGGAAAAGGAGACGGAGGATTGGGGTCAGATGGGAGGTGAATCGATAGATTCGAAATTGTCAAGTGACAGATGGTGTTGAAATCTATAGGATGGTTGGAAAGATTAACAGGACTGTAACTATTTCTTCTCTTATTATTATCATAATATTTTTTTTGATGGTAGTTCCTTTTTAGATTATTTTATATATATATATCATACATTTTGAAGTTATAAATTTGATATAGTGTAATATTATGTTATTAATATTTTGAGGGATTTTAGGATTAATTTTAAGGTCTTTGAGGTATAAGGGGCCGGTTTTTACTCATTATTATTATTATTATTATTATTATTATTATTATTATTATTATTATTATTATTATTATTATTATTATTATTATTATTATTATTATTATTATTATTATTATTATTATATATTTTGATTATTATTATTATTATATATATTATATATTTTGAAGTTGTTACTTCGATATATAGTAATATTGTTATTAATATTGTGTTTGATTCTATGATTTTATGATTAAGTTTAAAGTATTAGAGGTATAAGGGGTTATTTTTTAAACCATGGGAATAAACAATTTGATAGAATATTTCAAATATTGAGGTATTGTGATTAGGTATAAACATTTAATGTTTAGTTAATGTTTATGTAATATTTACTTAAGTTTTGTTTTGTTTGGAAGAAATGTTGTGCTGATTGAAAGGGGGAGGAAAGGTTTACTTTTGCTCCTCTTATTTTTATTTCTTATTTTTTCTTTTTTTCTTTCTTATTATTATTAGTTTATAGGTAGATTATATAAAAGATGGAGGTTTAGATATGTAAAGTATAGTTTGAGATGATGTATGATGTATTAATATAATGCTTTTTCTTTTTTTTAATATATATATTTGTTAATCATTCTTTTTAATTTCTTATTTTTTTATTATTTTTATCCTTCTTCTGATTATGTTTTGAATAGTTTTTTAAAAAAATTGGAGTTAAAGATTTTTTTTTTAAAGGGAAAATTAAGAACTTGCTTTAATTTAATTTAAATTTATTTTATTGAATATTATGCCCTGTACTTTCTCTGGGAAGTCCGGGGGGGAGGGGGGAAGGGAAGGGGGTGGGTGGGGGTTAGGGGGGAAGAAAAATGAAAAATGTTTGTACTTTGTACTTATAAAACTTTTTGAATAAAAAAAAAAAGATCTTCATCACACTCTTGATGTATTCACCTCTAATCTTTTTCTTGACTTCAGTGTGCTTGATGTTGTCAGCTTGAAGGATACCCAGGTATTTGTAGCAATCATTTTCATCCAGACTCTTGATGCTATTTTTGTACGGCATCTTGATTCCTTTGGTTTTCAATATTTTTCCCTGTTTGATGGAGGGTGTGGCACATTTGTCCAATCCAAACTCCATTGCAATATCTTGGCTATATATATGGACAGTGTTGAGCAGCGATTCTATTTCAGATGGTGTTTTTCCATACAGCTTCAGATCGTCCATGTAAAGGAGGTGGGATACTCTGGCAGATGTTTTTGATGTTTGATAGCCATGGCGTGAGTTATTCAGTATTGTGGACAGAGGAATCAGTGCAATGACAAATAGTAGTGGTGATAGTGAATCTCCTTCAAGTATTCCTCTCTTGATATTAACCTCTCCCAATCTATCATCATTGACCAGCATATGTGTCTTCCATTGTGCCATCAATCTTTGCACAAAGCTTTTGATATTTCTACTGACTCCTGTCATTTCTAGGCACTTGATTACCCAATCATGTGGCAGGGAGTCAAATGCTTTCTTGTAATCAACATCCAAGTTGGTCTTCCTTCTATTGCAGTTTTCCAGACTCATTGGTCTGCATTCTAACTCAGTGGTTAGAATGCAGTATTGCAGGCTAACTCTACCCACAGCCTGAAGTTCGATCCTGACAGGGCTCAAGGTTGACTCAAGCTTCCATCCTTCTGAGGTGGGCAAAATGAGGACCCAGATTGTTGGGGGAAATATGCTGACATTGTAAACCACCCAGAGACTGCTGTAAAGCACTGTGGGGCAGTATATAAGTCTAAGTGCTATGGCTATTGCTATCTTGTCAATTAGGAGTTGATCTTTTGTTCCTCTGCTGTTTGGGCAGTTTCCTTTCTGCTGAGGTGGAAAGAGCTTGTTTTAAAACTAGATGTTGTGGCCCGCCAGCTGCCAGCAGAGCTGGCGGCAGACTCGGACGAGAGCCATGGTGGCGCAGTGGTTAGAGTGCAGTACTGCAGGCTACTTCTGCTGCCTGTAGTTCGGCAGTTCAAATCTCACCAGGCTCAAGGTTGACTCAGCCTTCCATCCTTCTGAGGTGGGTAAAATGAGAACCCAGATTGTTGGGGGCAATATGCTGACTCTGTAAACCACTTAGAGAGGGCTGTAAAGCACTGTGAAGCGGTATATACCGTGTTTCCCTGAAAATAAGACCCTGTCTTATATTTTTTTGAACCCTGAAATAAGTGTTTGGCCTTATTGCCATGCACTCAAAAGCCCGATTGGGCTTATTATCAGGGGATGTCTTATTTTGGGGGAAACAGGGTAAGTCTAAGTGCTATTGCTATTGCTATGAGGAGGTTGGGGAGGAACATGGGCCAGTCCTGGAGTCTGGAGAAGGCTCTGATGGATGCTCTGCGTCAGAAGCAGAGATAGAGCCCGGGCCGTCTGACATTTACCAGCTGCCTTTGCAGTTGGAGATAAGTGGGGAAGAAGAACAGCTGGGGCCTGTTCCAGATGTGTGTATGCGCAGAGCTGTCAGGAGAGGTGAACAATTGAGTACCAGGAGCCAACTCAGGAAGAAAGGCACACGTGGACGCTGAATGGCCCCTCCCTAGCTGGGGAATAAATAGAAGCAAAAGGGGAGTGGTGTCGTAGGAGACAACCGTTCGGATTTTGTTAGGAAGATTTGCTCATCGTGGTTCGTGGCTCAGAGACTGCTTGAGAGCGTTTAATTTACAGCTTTACGACTGGAAGCTCTCGGTGTGGCAATTATCCAAGGACTGATAAGGTCTGTTATTGCAATTAACCCTTGGAAGGATTATTGCCTGGACTTTTCTGTGTGTGTATGCCATGAATTCACAGTAGTTAAATAAAGAGTGTTTTTTCGGGACAAGGAGTCTGTTTCTGGGTTCTGCTAAGGCTGGGTCAGAACACTAGATGCTATTGGACTGCATCAGCTACCACACCAGTTAACAATTTGAAAGTTGTTGGTAAGCAGGTAATTGGCCTGTAATTGCCTGGTGCTGCCCCTTTTGTTGGATTTCATTATCAGGTAGGTTCTGCCAGATGTTAGCCACTCTTCAATTTCATCTCCTTGTAGTATGTTGTTAAACTGCTTGGCAACAAGTGGGTATAGACCAGTTAGATGTTTCAACCAAAAACCATGCAGTTCATCTTCACCTGGTGCTGACCAATTCTTGATCTTCCTTGCTTTTTTCTCTACCATTTCTGCTGTTATTACTAGTTCTTTCATTTCAACTTCTTTTTTTTTATATCTACCTCTTTTAACTCTTTTCAGTTCAGGGAAGCAGTTGATGTAATGTGCCGTTGCCTGGACGATGTTAGGGTCTGGATGGGAATGAATAGGCTCAAGCTCAATCCCGACAAGACTGAGTGGCTATGGATATTGCCCCCCAGGGATTATGTTGACTTTCCCTCCTTGGTTCTTGGGGGAGAAAAATTGACTCCCTCAGAACGGGTTCACAATTTGGGTGTTCTCCTAGATCCACAGCTAAAATTGGAGCAACATCTTTCAGCTGTGGCTAGGGGGACCTTTGCACAGGTCCGTCTTGTGCACCAATTGCGACCCTACTTGGAGAGGGAGGCTTTACTCACAGTCACTCATGCCCTTATCACCTCATGGCTGGACTACTGTAACGCGCTCTACATGGGGCTACCCTTAAAGAGCATTCGGAGACTACAATTGGTGCAAAATGCAGCTGTACGAGCTGTGGTGGGTGTGCCGAGATACACCCACGTAACACCTATTCTCCGCCAGCTGCATTGGTTGCCCATTAGTCTCCGGACGCAATTTAAGGTGTTGATTTTGACCTTTAAAGCCCTACATGGCTCATGGCCGGGTTACCTTCGGGACCGCATACTACCACACACCTCCCTTCGACCAGTTAGGTCCCACAGAGTTGGTCTCCTCCAGGTCCCATCAGCCAAAAAATGCCGGTTGGTGGGACCACGGGGGACAGCCTTCTCTGTGGGAGCCCCATCTCTCTGGAATCAACTCCCACCAGAGATCCGGACTATCCACACTCTTCTGGCCTTCCGCAAAGCCGTAAAGACATGGCTCTTCCGGCAGGCGGGGTGAAGAAGATCGGATTCCCCCTGGATGAATGGTTTTTGTTGCTTTTTAAAAACAATTTTATGTTATGATTTTAAATTGTTTTTTATTTACTGTACTGTTCTTATTCATGCTGTACGCCGCCCTGAGTCCTACGGGATTGGGCGGCCTATAAGAACTTAAATTTAAATTAAATTAAATTAACCAAGCTGCGTCCTCGTTGTATTTCTTTGGGTTATCCTATATCTGTGCCCATAATTACACTGTTTCTTCCTTGTCAGGTACTGACTGATTCACTGCAGTCTCTCCATTGGTGGATTGGTAGAAATGTTTCTGATTGGATTGAAATTGGAGGTTCTGCCTATAATTTGCAATTCAAGCTTTGTATCTGCTGATTTTCTTGGCTATAGCTGTTATTTGCTGCTTTATTATTTCCAGTGCTTCTTTGATCTTCCTTGTTTCTAAGTGGTATTTAGTTAGTATTGTGTCAGGTTCCCATCGAGACGCTGGCATTCTAGAGGGGGAGGGGACAGGTTGCTGGAGCCGGATAATTTGCATGCTTTCACTTTTGCTGTAAAGCGTGGGATCTAGGGAGGGGGACCAGGTCTGTGTGATGGATGGGCTTCCTCCCAGCCAGTTCCAGACTGTTACCAAGGTTGCAGCACCCTGAGAGTGAACTGCTATTAAGCTGAAGCCTTGGAGTTCTCATAACACCTTTGTGGCATATTATTGGATACTGGTGGACTGGGGGATCGGGCGGGGGTTGAATAGGGAAGACTAGCTTAATGCTTTGAGCGGGAACTTCAGATTCCGCCTGATGTCTCTGCAATCACTTTTTTCTAAGTAAAAGTTTCCTTTTGATCTACCGTTTCAAGAGAGTCATGCTTTCCTGAGAAGATAGGTGAGGCAGGTCCTTCTATTAGGCAAAATCGGCAAAGTGGTCAACCAGGAGAGGCACACAGCCCTACCATGGGGACCGTGCAAATGATGTCCACCCAAGGCAGCGACCAAGAGGAAAGCTGAGTGTTGGGTTGAAGCTTCCGCAAAAACTCATCAAGGAGCTGAGTCCAGGGGCTGGACAGAGGAAGCTGCAAGCCTTGGAGACTCATCAAAGCCTAGGTGGCCCATTGTCATCAGAAAGAGAGACGACTGGGAGGGGTGGACCAAGGGGGTCACTCTCACCCGAGGCAGCCAATGTGGCTGTAAGGAAGAAATGGAGGCGCTTGAGGACGACGATGAGGAAGGGGATGAACTTGACCATGCTGACCTCCTCACGAAGCAAGCCATGCACTTCATAATGGATGCATTCCAGAACCTGAAAGGATGGGAGGCATTGGCATGGATGTCAGAGGACGGCGGCCGCCGGAACCAGACCGAGGAGGGGGATGGGAAGGCCTCGTCCCTTGACACCACAGAGGTGGTGTCTACCACTCCTGTGGGGGCTGCTGCAGTTACAGGGGCCCCGGCCAGAGATGCCAGGGGGCTTAACGCTCAAAGAGTGGGAGAGGATGCAGGGCCCTGAAGGCGGAAGGCACCTCCCCTCAGCATGAAATTCAATGGGGACCCCCAACAACTGGGATTCTTCCGGGCCCATTTTCTGAGCTACATGCAAGAATATGGCCATGAGATCCCCACTGAAGGGGCCAAAGTGACAGTCGTCATGCTGGCACTGGAAGGGGCTGTCACCCGATGGATGGTAACCCTCCACAACTCTGACACCCCCAAGCTAAGAAACTTTAATTGATTCATGACCGCGCTTCAACAGCGGTTTGAAGACCCCCTAGCTGATCGCAAAGCAAGAAACCGTATAAAGACTGCTCTGCAAGGACGTAGACCCGTGGCTGAGTACACAGAGGAATTCTGTGACCTGGAGTGCCGCCTGGACTGGCCGGAAGACATTCTCATGAGCTGCTTCAAAGATGGGCTCAACAATGACCTATATACCGCCTGCATCGCGAGGGCCCCCCGGTCTGCCTCCATGACTGGTGCGTGCTGGCTGAAGAGGTGGAAGTCGACCAGACCCGAAACAAGTATCACTCAGCCAAGGTTTGGAAGAAGTCGTCCCCAGAGAGAAAGAGAGGGGCAGCTGGCAGCAGAGCCGGACAGCGAGGAGGCTGGTGTTGTGCTTTGCCAGCGGCCTGTGCAGCTGGCAACAGAATCGGACAGCGAGGAGGCTGGGGAGGCACCTGGGCCAGGCCTGGAGTCTGGAGAAGGCTCAGACCAGGGCCTCCAGAACCTCCAGAGGCTGACACGAGTGAAGACCCGGAGGAGCCTGTTCTTAATGCGTGCGTGCGCAGAGCTGCCAAAAGGCAAGAGTGGTTTCAGAGGAGAAGGTCTACTCGGGAGTAAGGCTTGGGGCTAATTGGCCACTCCCATAGCCTATTTAAGTGATGAAAACGTAGGAGGAATTTGCAGGAAGCAACTTTGTTCATTTCTAGTCATTGTCTTTGAATTCAAGTCTCTTGTTTTGATCCCGTTTGAAATCGTCAAGTTTGCCTGCCAATTGTTCCTGGGCCGTTTGCCAATGAACAGCAGGTTCGTGTGGGTTATCTCCTGTTATCTGAAAGACTGTTCGTCAGACTTGTGTTCCTTTTGCTTGGACTATTAAGGAGTTAAGGAGACTAATTAACAGCCGTTGCACAGAAAAGACTTGTTTATCCTTTATTTTGAACTCAGGACGACTGCTAAGTAAGACAATTAGCAGCCGTTACTATTAAAAGGAGGTTTGTATGGACGCTGTTTGTGCTGTGGTCTTTTATCAGGAAGCTGGGTCAGAACAGCGACCAGAGTGCAAGCCCAGTTGGCACAACCCACTGCCTGCTTTAAGTGTGGCAAAGAAAGCGGACCAGAACCAAGGGGGAAAGCCCACGAAGCCGCTGCCCCCCATGTGAGAGAAACGGCACTGAAAGGGGTGGAGGTCGTAGAGTTCACCCCCTTGCCCAAGATGGAGGAGGGAACTCCGACCCCACCAGACAACAACCCAGGGCTAACTGATACCGACTCCAACGATGACCCCTCGGTAAGTGGCCTGATCGCACCTGTGACTATCCCCATAGAACTCCAACCCTCGGGGTCAGAGCAGAAAGCAAACCTAAGGGCCCTTTTAGACTTGTGGTGCACCAGGTGCCTAGTGAGTCTGGCACTGGTGGAGAAGCTAAGCATCCAGCTAAGAAGATTAAAAGTCCCAATTGCATTTTGTCAGCTAGACGGTTCCATCGCAGGGGGCATTCCTGCAACCTTTGCCAACATACCCATAGAGATGCAGATGGGGACCCACTCGGAGACTTTAGTGGCATCGGGGATGGAAAGACCCCTCATTCTGGGGCTAGCCTGGTTGAAAAAGTGGAATCCATATGTGGACTTGCAGAGAGGGCAGCGGAGCTGGCAGCAGATTCGGACAGTGAGGAGGTTGGGAAGGAACATGGGTCAGTCCTGGTGTCTGGGGAAGGCTCGGACGAGGGCTCTGCATCGGAGGCAGAGAGGGGGCCAAGGCCATCTGGCAGTTATCAGCTGCCTCTGGAGTCAGACATCAGTGAGGCAGAGGAACAGCTGGAGCCTGTTCCCAGGGTGCACATGCGCAGAGCTGCCAGAAGAAAAGAACAACTAAGAAAGCAGGGTTGACTTGGGAGTAAAGCCACACCTTGGAGATGATTGGCCCCTCCCATAGGAAATAAAAGAGGAGCGAACGGGACGTGGGCGTTTGCAGGAAACAATTAGTTCATTCGGTCGTTTCAAGAGTGGAAAGTTCTGTTTCTGACTCTAATAGACTCTGTGCCAAGTTTTGCCTTGCCCTGCATTTGGAAACTAGTTCTCTGGCAGCGTTCCAAGTGAGATAAGGTTGGTGTTGATAAATATTCCTCTGAAAGACTGTTTGCCAAGCCTTGAGGACTGTGAATGAAAGGAATTCATAGTCGTGTAAATAAAAGAGGTTTTGCCGGGACTAAGACTCTGCTTCATGCTTTCTAAGGAAGCCTAGGTCAGAACAAGAAGGGGTTGGATGAACTTCCTTCTCATTGACCCACATACTGCACTATTGAAATTGTACCTAGGGCTAAGCTATCGAAGGCGAAACTATATTTGATGACCCCTAGGGAATTAGAGGAACTGCACTCTTTCATTGATAAGAACCTAGCCTGCGGGTTCATCCAACCAGCACGACCCTGAGTAGCGGCCCCGGTCCTGTTCAGAGAAAAAAAAGATGCGTCTCTTCATCTCTGAATGGATTATCGTGAGTTAAACGTGGTCTGTGTGGAGAATGTATACCTCCTGACCCTGATGGACATGTTAGCTCACCTGGCGAAGGGGACGTTCTTTACTAAGCTGGACTTGCGAGACGCGTATTACCGTGTCAGAATCAAGGAAGGGGACGAGTGGAAGATCATGTTTAACTGCCCGCTTGGCTGCTTCCAATTTAGGGTACTTCCCTTTGGACTACAGAGGGCGCCCACAATTTTCATGCAATTAATAAATAAGGTGCTACATGAACATTTGTACAAAGGGGTGCTGACTTACTTGGATGACATTTTAATCTACACCGAAACAAAGGCAGAGCATGTGAAGTTGGTTAGTGGTCCTCAAAAAACTGCACACTGCTAAACTTTGTGACAAGCTTTCTAAGTGCAAATTCCATCAAAATAAAATAGACTACTTGGGCTACCGAATCTCCCACGAAAGGATTGAAATGGACCCAGAAAAAGTCAGAGCGGTGCTAAAGTGGGCTCCGCCGCACACGAGGAAGCAACTGCAAAGCTTCCTACAATTTGCAAACTTTTACTGGCAATTCATCCCCTCATTCACTCAGATAGCCCCCCGCATTACTAATCTGTTAAAAACTAAAGGGGGAGACAAACCTAAGCCCAGCCAGCCATTAAAATGGTCAATGGAGTGCCAAGCCACGTTTGAAAAACTAAAACGGCTCTTCACCACCGAGCTGGTGCTGAAGCAACCAGACCCAGAGAAGCCTTTTGTCATTCAGGCCGACACCAGTGACGTGGCTGTGGGAGCAGTGTTAATGCAAGAGAACGAGAAAGGGCAGTTACAACCGTGCGCCTGCACTTCAAAGAAATTATCACAAACTGAACAGCGGTGGGCCGTGTGGAAGAGGGAGGCCTATGCAGTAAGACTCCTCTCCTGGAGACATTTCTTAGAAGGGAGTAAAATCCCTTTCCAAGTGTGGACTGATCACAAAAAACTAGAGGCATTAAAGACCCCTCGGAAGCTTTCTCCTAAAGAAGCCCAATGGGCACAATACTTCCAGCAATTCAACTTCACACTGCGCTACTTGACATTAAACCAGCTCTCCTAACTCAACTCAGCCTACTCGGATAACCCCGAGAGAGCTGTGACCTAACGATGTCCGAAACAGAGCGAAAAGCTGATGCCACAGCAAAGCCTGGATAGCTCCCTCCTTGGGAGGCACCAGCAGTCGCCCAAGCGGATGCTGAGGTGCAGACGGTGGTAACCCAATCCAAAGTGAGAGCAGAGAAGACAGAGCACCGGTGCATGAAGAGGGGATCGTGGCTGGATCCATCTGCCCTGACCCGAAGGCGCGATGGCCAAGCGCAGTGAGGAAGGCAGCCGACTTGGAGTTCCCCTTCGTTCTGCCTGAAGTTGCTGTGACTCGAAGGAGCAAATGGAAAGCCCGGAGGACTGCAGACTGGGAAGAGCCAGGAGACTAGAAGTTCTTGACAGCATGCCATAGCCCATCTGTGGAACAACTGTATGAGAGATTTGTTGTTGGTGAATCCGTCAGTCCCAGGAGAGGTGCTTGAGACGGGCCAAGCGTCGGCAGCCCCCTCCCCTTCTCCATCCCAAAGAGTGAGACTGGGGAGTATTGTCCAAGGAGCTGGGTCTCCCCCAGCAGGGGCTGCTGTTCCCCCCGCAGCTGAGGGGCAAGCCCAGGGAATCCCTGCAGCAACAGGAACCCAGGCTCAAGCAGCCCCCCAGGGGGGAGGGCTGCCACTGGGCTACGTGCTAGTTCGGGATGATCAGGAGCCCCTGCCTCTAAAAGCCATATTTGACAGGCAGCCGGAGAAACTAGCCTACTTCCTGAACCAGGCGTGGAATCATCTGGAGCGATACGGGGCAATGTACCCAGATAAAGCTGCCCGCGTGAACACCATCAGTTTGAACCAAGAGGCGGCAGAATGGGTGATGTACTTCCACGATGAAGGAGCACCCGAGCTGGGGAATGTGGATGTCCTCCTGGAGGAACTTTGAGCCAGGTTTGGAGACCCTGCCTGGGTCCGCCAAGCAGAATCCAGGATCCGTGCCACAAGGCAGGGGAGCCGGCCGGTAGCTGAATACATTCAGGAGTTCCGCAGCCTGACTGGGAAGCTGAGAGGGTGGCCAGAACGCTTACTGGTCTACCACTTCCAAGATGGACTAAATAAGGAGCTATACCAAAACTGCCTGCCCCAAGGAATTCCAGACAACCTCGGGGCATGGTAGCAGCTGGCGATCACAGTGGAGCTAGACCGGTTGGAGTACCGGCAGCACACAAGAGTCACCCCCGACGAGGCTGGGAGAGACGGCCGCCAACGCAGGTTCAACAGCACCTCCTGCCACCCCTATGGAAAACCCGCAGTAACTGCCTGGAGCCTGCTTCCGATGTGGAAAAGAGGGCCATCGAGCAGCCAACTGCCCGGCCCCACAACCCATGTCGGCAGCAAGGGGCCCGGGCTAGCCGAAGGCTAAGAAGGTGCAGAGGAAGGGAAAAGAGAAGACACGGGTGGCGCAGCAGGTCGTGGAGGTCTCTTCCCCCTCTAGCGAGGGTGAGGGAACTCTGACCTCCAGAAACCCCAACCTGGTCTTCTACGAAAGCAACAGCGAGGGGTAGGACAATCCGATGGTAAATGGAACCATCACCCCTTTGATTGCCTGGGTGGAGATGCTAGTGCCCTACTCAGGGGCAAGAGGGGTCCTTACGGCCCTGGTAGACTCAGGTTGCACATGCTGCTTGGTCAGCCTGAGATCTGTGGAAAAGATGGGACTGAGACTTAAAAAATTGAGGCAACCTATGAAGTTTGAGCAAGTTGATAGCTCCCTTACTGGGGGCCTACCAGCCACGTGCCTAACCAAACCAGTAACCCTGAGATCAGGAAGCCACAAGGAAACTATACTTTTCATAGTAGCTCTGAAAATGTCAGAGACAATGATATTTATTTATTATTTATTTATTACGGTTTTCTTATATGCCGCCCAACTCCCAAGGGACTCAGGGCGGCATACAACAGAGAGAAGATACAAGAATCACCAATAATAAACGTTACATTAAAAACAAATATAAAAATTAAAAATTCATATTAAAAAAAAACCATCCAACAATCAGACATACCCAGGGGAGAGCTCAGATGGATTAGGCTCTATATTGGGGTTGGAATGGCTAAAAAAGTGGAACCCATCGGTTCACTGGGAAAACAACAACGCTGAAGTAAAGCAGGCAGACTGCAACGTGTAGGGACAAAGCGCAGAGGCAGTGAAAGCCCACTGGTGGGGAGGGGAAAGATAGAGCCCGTCAACTCATTAACCGAGGCCGCCTAAGGGGAACTGACCATCCCTAAGGAATACCAAGACCTAGCAGAAGCATTTAGCAAGCAGGAATCAGACGTACTCCCTCCTCATCGCCCCACTGACTGTGCCATTGAGATACTGCCGAGGGCAAAATTACCTAAGCCAAAGATGTACTCAATGACCCCCAGAGAGTTGGAGCAGCTCAGGAATTTTGTGGATAATAACCTAGCTAGGGGCTTCATCCAACCGGCAAAATCTAGGATGGCAGCCCCAGTGCTCTTCAAAGAGTAGATGGGTATTTGAGATTATGCATGGATTTTTGGGGGGATCAATGGTGTTTGTGTGGAAAACATGTACCCTCCCCCTTATGAAGGACATGCTGGGATACCTGGCCAAGGGGAAGGTGTTCACCAAGCTGGACTTGAGAGAAGCGTATTACCGAGTAAGAATTAAAGAATGTGATGAGTGGAAAACCGCTTTCAATTGTCCCTTAGGGTGTTTCCCATTCCAAGTGATGCCTTTCGGGCTGCAGGAAGCACCCACGGTGTTCATGCAACTAATTAACAAAGTGCTGCATGAGCACCTGTATAAGGGGGTGTTGGTGTACCTAGACAATATCCTCATTTATTCTGAGACAATGGAAGACCACGTGAAACTAGTGCGGGAGGTGCTAAGAAAACTATTGAAAGCTAAGCTCTATGCTAAACTATCCAAGTGCGACTTCCACAAAACCAGTTTAGACTATTTGGGGTATCACGTGTCCAGTGAGGGGGTGGAGATGGACCCTGGAAAGGTGAAGGCCATTCTGGAGTGGGAAGCCCCTTGCACCAGAAAGCAACTGCAGAGCTTCCTGGGCTTTGCCAACTTCTACTGCAAATTCATCCCCTCGTTCACACAGATAGCCCTGCCCATCACCAAACTATTAAAAACTAGCGGAGGGGGAGTACTGCCTCTGAAAAAGGTTTTTTCAGCCCTAACCAGGGGATAAAATAATGTGCTGAAGCTGAACAGACTAAGGATGCTAGCCAGATGAATACCTGGTAGATTTTTCCCCCTATTTTCCTCCCCCAAAACTAAGGTGCGTCTTATACTCCGGTGCATCTTATACTCCGAAAAATACATATATTTGATATTGCAGTATTGGCATTTTTAATGCTTGTGCTAGTTGTTTCTTTGGAACAAGCTTCAATGCAGGCAGCCTTATTCTGATGTTTTTATGCTGTTCTAGATGCTCAGTTAGTCTTTGTTTCAATTCTTCTACTTCTTTATAGTTAGAGAGCTTTGTTCTTTCTGAGGCAGAGGAGAGGGTGTCTGGTTTTGGAATGGAAACAATTCTATAGCTGTGCTGGATTCCTCTACTGCCAACTCCCCCTGGTTTGCCTGTAAAATCTGAGTTACTACTGACAAGGCTTTGATTTATTTGCCCTGGGAAGTCCTTTGCATTTCTTCCAATTCTGCTTCTGTGAATACTTTGTTTCATATTATAAATCAACATTGATCTGCTAGCCTCTGTTCTGTTATTTCTGATTCTGGATGTTCTTTCCAGAATTGATGCATTCGTTTCAAATATCCTCTTCTTGTTTGGCTTGATCTGTAATAACATACCATTATTTCTTTGTTTATTAAGTTTATTTGCTGTCCATCTCACAGTTCAAGGCGACTAGATAATTACTGAAGACTACCTGTAAATTACAACTCTGGGAACATAAACTCTGGGAACATAAACTCTGGGAATAAGAAATGCAGGGAACATTGGGGTGGGGGGGATGGCAGTTTGGAGAAGTCTGATTTATGATTTGGATATCTAAAAACCATTTCCATACCTGCCTGCCCCTCTGAGCACTGCCCAACAACTTTTGTTACTTGAAACACAGTATTTGACTTGATAGACCTCAGTAATCCGCAGCAATAGTTCAGTTCAGATTCCAAGTAATTTGTAACAATTCAGCCCAGCTGGTGAACTTTTATTTATAAAATGTCTTGGCAACATCCAGAATATGAAAGATGTTTCAAGTGGGCAGCTTCATCTACCCAACCTCACATGTTAAACAGCTATGTGAAGAGTATGGCAGATATAGTGATCTCAAATTATTTTTATTATTTACAATAAACATTTGTCAATTAAGCTAAAAATGAGAAGTACATATAGTTTTTAGAAAAGTCTTCTTAGCCCAGTTAAATGGAAAAGTAGTAAGATGTCTTGCCCAGATAATTTCCAGGGAATAGCATTCCAGGTTTCAGGACCATTTCAAAAACACTACAGGTAGTCCTCGACTTCTGACCACAATAGGAACTGGAAAATTCATTGTTAAGAGGAGTGGTCATTAAATGAGTGGTGCTTAAATGAGGCATCACATGACTGCACCCAATTTTACAACCTTTTACACCCTCTTTTTGCCATGGTCGTTAAGCAAGACATCACATGGTGGCAATTTGCAACCTTCCTTGCCAGCTTCACCATTGATTTTGCTTGTCAGAAGCCAGCTGGGAAGATTGCAAATGGCAATCACATGACTGCAGGACACTGCAACCACTGTAAATATGCAACAATTGCCAAATGCCTGAATCACAATCACATGACCATAGGAACGTTGTGAGGGTCATAAGTCACTTTTTTCAGTGCCATTGTAACTTCGAATGGTCACTAAATGAATTATCATAAGTTGAGGACTAGTTGTGAACAGAGAGATAGACACCTAATGTTTAAAAACATTAGAACCAAAGAGGAAATGGCAATTTAAGGCTTCAAAGAACTACATAAACATCTTTAAATGTGTCTGGAAAAATAATTATCTAATGCAGATGTTTCAAAACACTGTAATATAGCCAAAGGGGAGAGATGAGAGCGGGACAGGTGGGGTAGAGCCCCCCTAGTGCCCTAGGAGCCAACTTAGGGCGCGAAGGGTGAGGGCTCCCCAGGCAGCCTGTCTGTTGCTCCGGGAAGCCGGAAACCTCCGCTTAAAAAGCGGAGCAAGATGCCGCGACCACCGCTGCTTCTACAATGGGAGGTATAATTATTTCAATCTTAAAGAAAGCAGCCAGAGAAAGGCAGGAGTCCTGAAGGGCAAGTATCGAAATTTTTGACTTTAATTCCACCGCTGGCTTTCACTTCGGAAAGTAACAAAGTAGCTCAACAAGCAATTAGCAACAATATGGCAATCCGAGATTTGGGTGTGGAAGTGGAAGTGACTTTCGTTTTGTTACCAGCTTTTTTTTTCCTATGGAAACTTCTGATCCTGAGAATTGGCTTTTTCCTTTTTGTTCTCTGATTCTGAATTAAAATAACAACTTATATTTTTATAAAAAATAAAAGACTAACTGGTTTTGCAAAGAACCTTGTTAATTAGAGATTTGGCTTTCTCTTTGTACTCCTTTGGAAATATTGAAATGGCTTCTAAACCTGGAAAGACTGTCTTGAATAAAAGAACTGAGAACTCTTCTGGTCATACTTTAAAAATGCAACTTACGTCTGATTTAACACCCTCACAGTCTTTAACACCTGAAAATTTACTGAACACTTTAAAAGTTATGAAAAATGAATTGGTTATGGAGTTTAACTTAAAAATCAATGAAATAGATTAAAAAAATGCAGGCTGCTTTAAAGAAGATGGAGCAACAAATGAGGGAGGACATACTTGAGGTGTGTAAAGCACTAGCAGTAAATACGGAAGTTTTGGCGAATGACTTGGGAAAAAATAATCAAGTTTTGATAACCTCGAAGGAATATATAGACAAAATTAAAAATGATATGGCAAATTTTGAAACAGAGGTGTTAACGGCCCAATTCAGAAGCATGGAATTTGCAATAAGGGTGAGGGGGCTGAAAGAAGGAAAGTATGATGATTTCAAAGGAAGGATGGTGGAGGCCATGGAGCAGGTGTCTGGAATGTCTAAAGAGGAACTGGTTATGCAAATTGATAAGATATATAGAGTTAATTCTTGGTTTGCAAAGCAAAAACATCTGCCAAGGGACATTGTAATATATTTTACTACAAGGGCTTTACGAAATAAAATTATACAGGCGACATTCAAGAATAATCTTCAGGTAAATGGCCAGGAAATAATGATATGGAAAGAAATTCCTCCTAAAATGCTTAAAGCCAGAAAAGATTACCTTATTTTTCGGAGTATAAGACGCACCTTTTTACCCCCAAAAAGAGGGTCAAAAACTGGGTGCGTCTTATACTCCGGATGTTACAGCCACTGCTGGCCATCGCTGATGCCCGCCGCCAATGCCCCCCGCCGCTGCCCGCCGCCGCTGCCCCCCGCCGCTTTCCACTGCCGCTGCCCGCCGCTGATGACCGCCGCCGCTGCCCGTCGCCGCTTTCCGCCACCGCTTCCTGCCGCTGATGCCCGCTGCCAATGCCCGCCGCCAATGCTCACCGCCGCTTCCCGCCGCGATGCCCCCCGCCGCTTTCCACCGCCGATGCCTGCCGCCAATGCCCACCGCCGCTTCCCACCGCTGATGACCGCCGCCGCTGCCCATCGCCGCTTTCCACCGCCGCAGCTTTCTGCCGCCGTTTTCCGCTGCCGCTTTCTGCCGCCGTTTTCCGCTGCCGCTTCCCGCCACCGCTCGCCGCCAATGCCCACCGCCGCTTCCCACCGCTGATGACCGCCGCCGCTGCCCGTCGCCGCTTCCCGCCGCCGCTTTCTGCCGCCGTTTTCCGCTGCTGCTTTCTGCCGCCGTTTTCCGCTGCCGCTTCCCGCCACCGCTCGCCGCCGATGTCCACCGCAGCCGGACCAAGGGAAAGCCGCCGCCAGTGCCGCCGGACCACAGGAAAGTCCCTGCCACCGTTGCTGGCCAAAGCCTGCTCCTGAGGCAGCTAAGGAGCCGCTGCCGCTGCTGCTGCCCAAAGCGAGCCCACAGCTTTGAAGACCAACTTCCAAGTTTGAAGACCCCTGCGTTAGGAGTGCAAGGGTCTTCAAACCTGGCAAGTTTAAGACTTGTGGACTTCAACTCCCAGAATTCTTCCTCCAGTCATGCTAGCTCAGGAATGACTGGAGGAGGAATTCTGGGAGTTGAAGTCCACAAGTCTTAAACTTGCCAAGTTTGAAAACCCTTGCCACCCCTAACCCAGGGCTCTTCAAACTTGGCAACTTTAAGACTTGTGGACTTTAACTCCCATTCCTGAGCTAGCATGACTGGAGGAGGAATTCTGGGAGTTGAAGTCCACAAGTCTTAAAGCTGTCAAGTTTGAAGTTTGTAAAAAGTGTATATGGTTGTAAAAAGTGTACATGGTTGTAAAAAGTGTACATGGTTGTAAAAAGTGTATATGGTTGTAAAAAGTGTACATGGTTGTAAAAAGTGTACATGGTTGTAAAAAGTGTATATGGTTGTAAAAAGTGTACATGGTTGTAAAAAGTATTCTGCTACACTGGTATTTTATTAAATAATATATTACTACACCATTTGGTTCAGAATACTTTTTTTCTTGTTTTCCTCCTCTAAAATCTAGGTGCGTCTTATACTCCGAAAAATACGGTATACCTTCTTGGTTGATGAATTTAAAAGAAGAAACCTACAATATAAATGGGATGTACCAACAGGAGTAGTGGTGAAATTTTTGGGAAGGAGATACCGGCTTAACACGATAAAGAAAGCTATTGAATTTTATGTCAACGTTTTAAAGGCTGATGCATCCAAAATTCCAGAGGAAAGAAGCATGAAAGAAGCAGAGGAGGAGAAGAAAAAGCCATTTATTTTTGCTCAAACCGAAACAGCTTCAGAGATCCAAAGTGATTGGCAGAGCCAGATAGATGTTTACAACGTGGAAAAGGAGACGGAGGATCGGGGTCAGATGGGAGGCGAACCGACAAATCCAAAATTGTCAAGCTACAGAAGGATGCAGTGCTGAAATTTACAGGATGGATGGAGAGACTAACAGGATTGTATTTTTTTCTCTATATTTTCTATTATTATTATTATTATTATTATTATTATTATTATTATTATTATTATTATTATTATTATTATTATTATTATTATTATTATTATTATTATTATTAATATTAATATTAATATTTTTATTGTAGTTCTCTTTTTTATTTTTTTATTTTTTTATTTTTATTATTAATACATATATTATATATTCTGAAGCCAATAATTTGATATATTGTAATATTACGTTATTAATATTGTGTTTGACTTTAGGATCAAGTTTAAGGTCTTTGAGGTATAAGGGGTTAGTTTTTATTCTCTTTTTTATTATTAATATATATATTATATATTCTGAAGCTAATACTTTGATATATTGTAATATTATGCTATTAATATTGTGTTTGATTTTATGATTAAGTTTAAGGTCTTTGAGGTATAAGGGGTTAGTTCTTAAAATACGGGAATTAACAATTTGATAGAATATTTTAAATATTTAGGTATTTTGATTAGGTATAAATATTTAATGTTTAGTTATTGTTTATGTAATATTTACTTAAGTTTTATTTTGTTTTGAAGAAATGCTGTGCGTTGAAAGGGGGAGGAAAGGTCTACTTTTGCTTCTCCTTTATTTTATTTTTTTCTATTATTATTAGTTTATATATAGATTATATAAAAGATAGAGGTTTAGAGATGTAAATTATAGTATGAGATGTTGTATGATGTTTGATTAATATAATGTTTTCTTTTTCTTTTTACTTGTTTATTTTTCTTTTTAATTTCTTAATTTTCTTTATTTTTTATTATTTTTATCCTTCTTTTGATCACGTTTTGAACAGTTTTGAATAATTCAGAGTTAAAGATTTCAAAAAAATGTGGAAATTAAGAATTTGTTTTAACTTAATTTAAATTTATTTTATTGAATATTATGCCCTGTACTTTCTCTGGGAAGTCCGGGGGGGGGAGAGGGGGGGAAGGGAAGGGGGTGGGTTGGGGCTAGGGGGGAAGGGGGGGGGAGAAAAAAGAAAAATGTTTGTACTTTGTACTTTAAAACTTTTTGAATAAAAAAAACAACACTGTAATATAGCTAATCTTGGTCAACGTGACATTCTATATTAGGTACAGACTCTGAATCATCCTTAGGAGCAGACCAATGAAAACTGGGTTGCTATAATTTCATCAGAAGGCAATTAAGTTGCTAACTATCTCTTCCTGCAATGGACAAGATGGAAAAACAAAGTTGAGAGATGTATCAGCTATAATGGTTACCTGAAAGTTCAAGGTGGCGTCTAAAGCACTACAGTCTTCAAACCACTCCTACAATAGGAATGCCAGATTTATTTCCACCTATTCAGCTCTCAAATCTGCTTTGCCTAGATCAGAAATGTACTCAATTCCAATCAACATCAACCAGCATTGCTAAAAGAAGCTTCAAGTTAGAGTTCCACAACACCCAGAAAACCATAAATACTACACCCCTCATTAATCTAAAACAAAGTTCATGGAGCTCAATTAGCTGAGAACCTCTCAGACATATCGCTGAAACAGAAGACAATGGAATATAGCAATAGCACTTAGACTTAAATACCGCTTCATAGTGCTTTACAGCCCTCTCTAAGCAGTTTACAGAGTTCAGCATATTGCCCCCAACAATCTGGGTCCTCATTTTACCTCAGACCTCGGAAGGATGGAAGGCTGAGTCAACCTTGAGCCTGGTGAGATTTGAACAGCTGAACTGCTGAACTAGCAATCAGCTGAAGGTCGCAGTGCTGCTTTTAACCACTGCGCCACCTCGGCTCCTATATTTGCTGTTTAATATGTACTTTAGAAACAGATGCATACAGGAAAATTATAATTCACAGAATTACTAAATCAGTCTTAAAAACAGCAGAATTTCTTCAAGAGACTTTCTATCCACAAGACTTGAAACACCTACATTACTTTTGCATGAGACATCAGACCAGACAATGAAATACCCGTCTCTAGTATGACAGAAGAAATGTACTCCTGAGATAAGTTTCACAGCAACATGTTGTTAGAAAATTGTAACGTATCTTAATATTGCTCTTGTAACACAGGACAGTTCAAAAGAAGTCCTATTTGTGTGTAGTTTCACAAGATGTCACACTGAGATTCTAAATAATTCATTAGTAAACATGATTCCACCTTGCTATGACATCAAACTGAGATTTCTTTCAGTATCATCTTTAATTAGCCAATGTCTGTGAAGCTGAGCAGACACTGTGGGACACCTTAACATGTTTGTTCCCATATTAGGAATAAGGCATATCCAAATTTACCAGATTGTATTATTATATATATATAAGCCTATTAAAAGCCCTTCATGGCATGGGTCCAGGCTATCTGAGGAGACATCTTGCCCCAATGGGACTAGCCTGCCCCACTTGCTCCAGCAGAAGGGGCCTGCTGCAGACCCTGTCTGTTAAGGAATTCTGGCTGGCAGGCTCAAAGAGAAGAGGCTTTTCTGCCATGGCTCCTGCCCTTTGGAACATCTCTTCCCTCCTCCCCCCCACCGGTGAGATCCGCACCCACCCTTTGGCCTCCCAAAAGGGCCTGAAGACCTGGCTCTGCCAGCTGGACTAGGGTCCCAATGGGGGCACATCATTCTGGAGGTGGTTAACAGACCAAGATAAGACCCCACCTCCCCCCACCCCCAGTTGTGCATCTTGCTCCCTTCCTCCCCATCTTTCTCAATTTTAAGCTAGTTTGAAGTTACTATTTATTGCTTTGAAGGTTTACTGTTTTTTATTGGTTTTTAAATATTGTAAGTTGCCTAGTCACCTCCAGGTGAGATGGGTGGCATATAAGTTGAATAAATAACTAAAAATAACACTGCCCCAAGACCTTTAACCACTTCCCATCTTGAATACAGGTAGTCCTCATGTTACAATTTGGAGCAAAATTGCAGTTGCTAAGTGATGCGGTCATAAAGCGTGAAATCATGTGATGTCACATTGCTTAGCAATGACAATCCTGGCAGTCATGGTTGCTGTTGTAACCCCAAGATGTGCAGCTTGTTAAGTGGGAAGAAGTGAGGGTCCCAGGTAAGGAATGCAGGGGTTGCCGTACGGAAGTCAGGGGAGGGCAGGAGAAAAATCAGGAGTAAACTACCAGAGCAACCTGTGACACTCCCTGCTTGCTTCCCCATTGATTTTGCTTGTGGGAACAAATTATTTATTTATTTATTTATTTATTTAGGATTCTTATATGCCGCCCTACTCCCTGGGGACTCAGGGCGGCGTACAACATTTGAAGAACCACTAAACAATATAATTTAAAACAATTTAAAATGCATTTTTTTAAAAAAGCATACAAAATCTTACATACATGGGGATACCAAGATGAAGTTGTCTCAAAACCCCGCCTGCAAGAAGAGCCATGTCTTCACGGCTTTTCGGAAGGCCAGCAAGGTGGGGATAATTTGCATCTCTGGGGGGAGTTGGTTCCAGAGAGCAGGGGCCCCCACAGAGAAGGCCCTCCCCCTAGGCCCCGCCAGCCGACATTGTTTGGTTGACGGGACCTGGAGGAGACCCACTCTGTGGGACCTGACCGGTCGAAGGGAAGTATGAGGTAGAATGCGGTCCCGGAGGTAACCTGGCAAATGGCAATTACATGACCACAGCTCCCTGTGAAATCTATTTGCAAGCCGGGCACCCGGGTGCCTAGACCACAAGCACATGTCCACAGGGATAGTATAATGGCTGGAACTTTGAGGACCAATTGTATGTCTAGTTTTTCAGCACTGTAACGGTCGTTGAACGAATGGACGTAAGCCGATGACTATCCATACACAGTTTTAACACTATAAAGGTGCTCTTGAACTGCAAATTATCATTGTTTTCATTTCATATATTTTACTTCCTTTTCATCCTCACTGCTTATAATTCACACCTTGTGCACAATTATTCATATTTTTAATGTTTATATTATTACTCAGTACCCAAAAAAGAATCTAGTTTTCTGACTATTCCTCAAAAGTATTACCCAAAGTTTCTGGAATGTTTCTTCGCTCCCTTGTTGCATCTGATAGCCTAATAATTGTCCCTTCTTTCCGTTCAGTTTTGAAACGTAACCGACCAGACTCTTCATCATCTTCCTCCTCCTCATCTGATTCTTCTTTTGTCTCTTCTTGAAATTCCAGATTTTCAATAACTGCCTGTAACAGAGGAGGACAGGATAGAATACTGACCTTCACATTTACAAAGCTTTCAAAATAAAAAAAAACTTTAAATCAGTGTGGGAAGTCTTTCATATGTAACATCATGTCTGCTGCCTATATATGGTATCTAAATGACTCTAAATCATGACCCTTGTATGTTTACTTCACCATGCAATAATAAAATACCGATCTTTTCTTAAAATTCACATTGTTCAAAATTATAGTACTAGGTGAAATTTCTGCACCCAATGCACTAAAATAATATAGGAAAAGAACTGATCTAATTAACACATGCTTAAACTCAGCTGATAACAATTATGGCTAAACCACCTTATGGGTGGCTGACAGGATCTGCAGCATACCCATTCTGCTAGATCGAGTTGGACTACTAGAGACTCTTGAAAAATGGTGATCTTTCAGGTAACCTGGTGCCACATACCATTACAGTAAGGATCACAGCCATAACTCTTAACAAAAGTTTGGAAATCTTTCTCACTGCTCACTTCTTATTATTGAATAACCTTCCAATAAAGCATAACCAAATAGAAAATCTATATAAATAAAAATGTAAATGTTCGTTTGTTCAAAATCTTAAATCTCCGAAAGTTCTTCACCGATTGCTTTGAAATTTTGACACAACGTTGCATTCGAATACACGCGTGTTTTTATATGGCTATATTATATAGATGTCACACCTGTGACAGGTAAAAACATGTTTTTGAAAAACAGCACCATCTGTTGGACATAAAAGCAACACACGCTATACTAAATATTTTGCAGGACGAATTTCATTGCCTCATAACTTCTGCAATTTAGTGACGTCAAAAGAAGAATTGGTTGAAAGACTATTTCCCAATATTCAAACCAATTATAAGAATCACGATTGGCTGAGTGAACGAGCTATTCTTGCGGCCAAGAACAAAGACATCTACGAACTTAACAATATTATTCAGTCTAACATTCAAAGCGAGGCAGTCACATACAAGTCCATCGACACTGTTGTGGAAGCAGATGAAGTGGTTAATTATCCAACAGAATTTTTGAATTCACTCGATCTGCCAGGGATGCTACCGCACGTACTGCAATTGATAATCGGTGTGCCAATTATCATGTTGCGAAATATCAACCAGCCAAAGCTTTGCAACGGCACACGGCTTGCAGTAAAAAAAGTAATGAGCAACGTCGTAGAAGCAACAATCTTCACAGGACCTTTCAAAGGTGAAGATGCCCTTATTCCTCGCATTCCTATGATTCCAACGGATATGCCATTTCAATTTAAGAGATTGCAATTCCCAATTCGATTGGCGTTTGCAATCACCATCAACAAAGCTCAGGGCCAATCTTTAGAATTGTGCAGTTTAGATCTAGACACGGATTGCTTCTCACATGGACAATTATATGTTGCGTGTTCTACAGTCGGCAAACCAGACAACCTCTATATCTGCACAGACAATGGAACAAAAAATATTGTATACCCACAAGCATTGTGAAATTAAACATATTAGAAACGTGCACTTTCTCTTTTCTTTCTTTTCCATTTAACCAGACTGAGCCACAGCAACGCATGGCCGGGTACAGCTGGTCAGTTAATAAAATTCTTGGAACTGTAGTAGCAATAACATTTGAACAGAGGGGAAGTATAGCATTTTCAGTTCAAAGCCTTAAACTATTCTCTTACTTGGAACAGAAACAGTTTGAATGATGTAAGCTTGTGTCTTAATATGCATAGGCTACATTCTTAAATTACTGAAATTAATTTGTTAGGAATGATTGAACAAGAAAAAAAGATCAGTGCTAAGTATTAGTTATGGTGCCTTTAAGATTTTTTTTTCAAACCCAATTTTATTTTCAATCTAGAGTTCTGTATTTTCTGTTGTGGGAAGTGCCTCAACATGCTTAAAAGAATAAAACAACAGGCTTTAAATACCACATAAACCAACTAGGTTTCTAAGGAAAACTCTAACTTGGGTGATGAGCCCTTATTTTAAGGTGATAGAGAAAAAAATGCCTGTCAAACAATTCAGCTAAAGCTCCCACTCCTGACTCCAAAAGAAACAGAGTATGAGGAAAACCTTAAGGCCAAATATAATCCCTTCCATCAAATAGAGACAGTGAAAGCTAACAGTGGCAGCTAGCCTCTTGCATAAGAGGATAATAAAATAAATGCATAGCAGAAAAATAAACAAATTCCTCAGGTAATAACTGTGTCAGGCCTGGAAGCCATCTTTTACCCTTTTGTATTCAGGCCTGCCACATTCCCTACTGTGGGAAAATGGGAGGGGGGATTATATGGAGTAGGTGATATGTAGTAGTCTAAATAACATTCTTTCCAGAAAGTCAAGGTCGCTGTGCCCTGCAGCTGTGATGAAGTGACTGGGAGGCATCTTCAGTTTTGGACGGTGCCTGATTGGATCTTGTGATGGACATGTGGGTGCTGGGCAGGGACGTGAACTTTCGTTTGGGTGGAGAAAACCCGGAAGCTCTCAGATTCGTGTTTTCCCAGATGTGCCAATATGACATCTCTAATAAAATGGAACTTTGAGGAACTTCAAGCCTTAGAGTCTTATTGCGTTGGGGGTGTTACTTGGAACCCTGACATTAACCCAAATCTCTTTCTAAACTAAAGCAGCTCCCCAGAACTTCGGGGTGCTGTCCGGGGTCCTGAGCCAAGAGTCGACCCGAGCTCGGGCGAAAACAAGAACTCCACAAAGGAAGTAGCAGACAATGGCTCAACAACTCCTGTGGAAGCCCTCTACTCTCCTTCACCGGCCATGGCAGAAGCCATAAAGGCCGCAGAAGCTGCACGCAAACTGGGTGCCCGATGCAAGGAGCCGATGCCTGAGCGGAGCTTGCGAATGGACCTGACCCTGCAAGGCGAAGCTGTGGGAATTACCCCAAGCCAGGAGTTGGTGTTGGAACCACAAATGGGTGCGGGACAAGCCCCGACCCTTGAGTGGAGAATGCCAAAGCAGACACGCCGCAGGCGTTCCGGAGAGTGGAGTTCCCCGCCGCTGTCACGCAGCCAGTCACTGGCCTGTCTCCCGGAGCAATTGAGTCAGCTCAGCATGAGCGGGGCAACTCAGTGGACCCTGTGGACCCTGGCACAGCTGACGTTCACCTTCCCGGGTCAGGGAGTTGCAGCGCAATGGAGCGGAACGTCCGTGTCCTTCCACTCGGCGCACGGCAGTTCGGCTCACAGCCTCACCCCGGACCGGTTTTGGGTTCCGTTACCCCCGGGGCACAGATGACCCAGCGTCCAGCCCTATTGAGCCAGCCCAGCCACGGAATGCAGGGCCCGCCACAAGGGTTCTGGAGTCTACCGGCCCCGCAACACCAACCTGGATTTGGGCTGCCACCAGCAGGCCAGATCCCTCCTGGGTGGGCTTTCTACCCAGGGCAAGGATGGGTGCAATGCCAGTGGACACCGGCCCCGATCCAGCAACCTATGCCTTTCCAACCACTCAGTCCTTTTCAGCAATCAGTCGTGGCGCCGCCACGACTGCCTGTTCAGTCACAACCGCACCTGCAGCCACCAGCCGCAATTCCCCAACAAGCTCAAGCTCAACAAGTGCTGGTGGTTCCGCAACAGGTTCCAGCCCAGCAACAGGTGCTTGGTCAACCACCCGCGCAAGCCCAGCAACAGGTCCCGCCAGCCATCCCTCCCCCATGGTTTTGGGCGACATTTGATGGGACCCCCGGCAAGTTAGCCTACTTTCTTAACCGCATCTGGGCCCACATCGACCAATATGGAAACCAATACCTGTCTGATTGGGAATTGATTTCCGCCATCACGGATGGCATGAACGAGGGAGAGGCGTCAGAATGGATAGCTGAGCTTCACGACGAAGAAGCCGCTGAGCTAGAAGACGCCGGCGAGTTTGTCCAGCTGATGCGGACCAGATTCAGCAACGTTGCCCAGCAAGAGGAAGCCGAGGACCAAATTAAGGCATTGAAGCAAGCCGGAAGACCAGCGAAGGAATTAATTTGGGAGTTTCGGAGGCTGGATGGAAAAGTACGAGACTGGCCAGAACGCCTACTAGTGCATATCTTCAAGGAGGCTCTTGACCCAGACCTTAGGCAAGCCTGTGGCATCAGGACAGTACCGGACCGAATACAAGTGTAGTACAACAAAGCTGTTGTTTTGGACTTGGAAATTCACCCCCGCAAGAAACCAGCTGTGGATAAACCGGCCAGGAGACCCTTTAGACGCCGAGCCCAGGTGAAGAAAGCAGAAGCGCCACATCCCACACTGTCCGGGACTCTCAAGTGCTACCGGTGTGGCCAACATGGGCACAGGGCCTCGGAATGCCTGGCCCCGGCTCCAGTTCCCCAACCCCGGTCTCCAGCCAGAGCCGGGACGAAGAGAGCCCCACGGAAGCCACCTGAAAGAGGACGCTTCGCCAAACAGGCTGTGGAAGTTCCTCTCCCTCCCAACGAGGCCAAGGGAACTCCAGCCAGTGAACCCCCTCAAAGCCCTGTGGGGGAAAGCAGCGGTGATGACGACCCGATGGTAAGTGCAACCATCTGCCCCTTCACTATCAAAGCCAAGATAGTAGTCCTAGAAATGGGGGTCCAAGGGGAAGTAGAGGCCGTCATAGATACCGGCTGCACGCGATGCCTAATCAGCCTCCCCACAGTCGAGCAGTTAGGCATACGCACGAGACCCCTAGCTCACCCCATCCTCTCTTTGAGCAAGTTGACGGGACACTAATTGGGGGTGCCCCAGCCACATTGGTCACTGAACTTGTCAGACTGGAGATGGGCCGTCATCGAGAGCTCCTCCGTTTTGTAATAGCCCCAAAGATGACCGAATCAGTCATACTAGGACTTGCATGGCTTGATAAGTGGGGCCCCACCATCTCTTGGGAGGATGGCTACAGGAAAATAAACATCGGTGTTGGGCTGTTGCCACCTGTGAAACAGGACCATCACTTAAAAGCCGAAACCCCGAAAGAGATCAGCAGGCCTGAACCCGCAGCCCCAGCCACCGACGGCCTACCTGGTAGCCAGCAAGAAGGCTGCGTTGGGGGTGTTACTTGGAACCCTGACAAACTGGTCTTCTCATGGACGGCTGCCTTAAGTCACTCCAAATTTCTTGTACCTATCTTCTAACAAGACATCTGTTCATCCACAAGTTTTGAAATGTCAAGGATCAGAATGTTCTGACCTAGGCTTCACCAAATCACGAAACGGACTCCTTGTCCCGAAAAAAACCCTTTTTATTTGGCTAATGTGAATTCTTAGCATTCACATCCAGCAAAGTCCCAGCAAACAGTCTTTCAAGGGTGAATTGCAACCACAGACCTTATCAGTCCTTGGATAGTTGCCAGGCCGATAGCTTCTAGACACAACGCTGTACAAGGAAATACTTGGCAAGGAGTCTTTCAGATAAGCAAATCTTCCCACTAATAATATGAACTAATTGTCTCCTGCAAACACCACTCCCCTTTTGCTCCTATTTATTCCCTATAGGAGGGGCCATTCAGCATCCCCATGTGCCTTTACTCCCAAGTCAACCTCTGTTCCTTAATTGTTCCCTTCTCCTGACAGCTCTGCACATGCGCACATCGGGAACAGGCTCCAGCTGTTCTTCTTCCCCATGTTATGCCCCAGCTATGGCCCACAAAGAACACAGCACACACAAATTCTGTCCAAACCTTAGTTTACTAAATTAAAGACTACTAATGAGCTTTCTTAGTAGTCGTCAAACACAAATACAGTTTAAAGCAGTCTTTTCTGAACACCGGCTGTTAATTCAACTTCATTAACAGCCAGCACGAGTCCACGAAATAATAAATCAAGTCTGAGCAAACAGTCTTGGAGATAACACCACGCTTACGATGGTTGGCAAAATGCCCAGAAGCAATTTGCAGGAAGAATGCCAAGAGAGAGAACAAGAGCCGAGCAGATGTTTCTGAATTCAAGACACGAAGGCATATGAACGAATGTTGTTTCCTGCAAATTGCTGCTGTTGCCGTCATCCCTTAAATAGGCTAGGGGAGTGGCCAATTAGCCCCAAGTCTTACTCCCGAGGAGACCTCCTCCTGAGGAACCATTCCTGCCTTTTGGCATCCCGTGCATTAAGAATAGGCTCCTCCTCTTCTTCCTCGTCACTGATGGGAGTTTCTGGAGGTTCTGAAGGCCCTGGATGAATCTCTGCCTCTGGCACCGAGTCCTCTCCAGCCTCCTCACTGTCTGACTCGGGTGCCAGCTGCACAGGCCGCTGGCGCATCACCACATCAGCCTCTTCTCTATCGGGATCCGCTACCAGCTGCACGGGCTGCTGGCGGACCACAACACCCCACTTATCTCCAACTCCGAAGGTAGCTGATAACTGTCAGACGGCCCTGGCCCCATCTCTGCCTCCAACGCAGAGCACTCGTCAGAGCCTTCCCCAGACTCCAGGACTGGCCCATGTTCCTCCCCAACCTCCTCATTGTCCGAGTCTGCTGCCAGCTCGCTGGCCACTGGCGGGCCACAACACAGAATTCCTTTGGAATGGAGAATATATAGCACTTATATTACACATTTTGCCGAGATTTAGGCTTCATCACTAACTTCTATGACTGTTTCTCCTTTGGTGCAGGGGAGAAGGAAATCAAATTGAGCAGAGAACGAGAACTATCAACAGAAAACTCTGTCGACAAAGACTTACTAAAATGTCACTCAGACACAACTGAGCTGTTACTTGAGGTTTTTAACATCTACTTGCAAGCAGATAGGTCATGTTTTCTATTGATTAACAATAATTAATGACAATACTGTGAGCAGATGAATGAAACTGCTTCAACTACATATTAATGCTAGAAAGAGATGACTTGGTTCCCTCAAAACAAAGTGAAAAAAGATCAAGGATTTTATATCAAGCAGAAGATGCTTCAATGTGGCACAGCTAGCTCTGGTGTACTCATAAGCAGTTTTGAATTTCTGGTCACAAAGAAAAGTAAGGAAAAAAGTAAGTAGTATTCATTTCTTTTTTGTGTCAAAAGCACTACTATAGACAGGGTTAAGGAAATTCAGATATAAAAAGTAAATGGAAAGTTGGCTAATTACTGTAGTGAGCTCTATTATTCCACTGCTACCGTGTTTCCCTGAAAATAGGACCCAGTCTTATTTTCTTTTGGGCTTGAAAAAAAGCACTTGGGCTTATTTTCGGGGAGGTCTTATTTTTTTGACATGCAGGAGGCAGCGAGCACGGGGGGCCGATGGGAATGGGAGCTCAGTAACTGCTGGCCCCACCCTCTCCGTCACACTGTCTGCTTGCCTGCAGCTGCAACGGACCAAGCTCTCAGCATGCCCCAGCCTCCACCTGTCCTGCCTGCTGGCCCAGCTGCTGCCGGGACACTTCTCGGCCGGGGCGGGCACCGTGCCAGCCGCCAAGCGGCTGCACATGCTGCTGCTGGCCTCGTGGGGGTTCTTCGCCCTCCTGGCAGTGCTGCTCTCAGCCAACCTGCTGGGCTGCTCTTGCCTGGTGTGGGGTGAGTTGTCCCAGATCGAAAACCTCTGGAGTGCCGCCGGCCTGCTAGGGCCCCTTCACGAGCGGCCGCCGACCGCATGCTGCCTGTGCCGCCTCACCCACAAACTTTGGGCTGCTGAGCACCGGCCTGAACGCCTATTCGGTGCTGCAGGAGCTGGTGCTGCAGGAGCCGGGCTTACAGCTATGCTGAGCCCGGCACTCTTCAGGCCCTGGTGGGTGCTGCAGCTCTCTTGCTGGCTGTGCGAGGCAGGCGTGGGGCTGCCCCTGGTCGCCTTCGGCGTCTGCCTCACTGTGGCGGCTCTGCAGCCACCTCACCTTCCGCCCGGCCCAGCCCACTGCCTAGCCCCGGCTGCTACCCAGCAGCATCCACTACCTCCCGCTGGAGCTACCCTATGCACAGCTGGCAAGAGAGCTGCAGCATCCACCAGGGCTCGAAGAACTCCGGGCTCAGCATAGCCTGGCTCCTGCAGCATCGAGTAGGCGTGCAGGCCGGTGCTCAGCAACCCAAAGGTGGCAGCACGTGAGGTGGCACAGGCATGGCCCTACCGGTGGCTGCTCGCAGAAAAAAAAATTGGCAGGAAAATCCATCATTTTCCTGCCAATCGTCCTTTCCTTGGGGAGCCCTGCACAGACTCACATCCCAAAAATGCTCTCTCTGTGCGTCTTTGGCACAACGAAAGGACGATCGGCCGGGTTTTTTTTTCCTGCCGATCGTCCTTTCCTTGGGGAGCCCTGCACAGATGCACATCCCAAAAATGCTCCCTCCGTGCGTCTTCAGCACAAGGAAAGGACGATTGGCAGGAAAATCCCCCCCCCCCGGGCCGATCGTCCTTTCGTTGTGTCGAAGATGCACACAGAGAGCATTTTTGGGATGTGAGTCTGTGCAGGGCTCCCCAAGGAAAGGACGATTGGCAGGAAAATCCCCATTTTCCTTCCAATCGTCCATTCCTTGGGGAGCCCTGCACAGCCCTGCCCCTTCAGCCTTGCAATCCTGCGCAGGGAAGACGGAGGTTTGCTCCGAAGCTGCAGCAGAGCATTGCATTGGGAGGCCTCGGCGGGTAACATTGAGTTGCATGACTTGCTCCAGCGAGAGGGGTGCAGGCCGGGGGCTTGGCGGCCAGGGAAGATGGGGTTTTGGGATGCAAAGAAGGAAGGGGCGATCTTCTCCTCCCTCCCACTGCAGGGCCACCACAGAGCTCGCGCAGGGCAGCATAACCAGTGGCGAAGGGGGCCCTGGCAGGCTGGCGGTAGGGGAGGTGCTCCGGAGATCTGGGCCGAGTTGCCCCACGCCAGGCAGGAGCAGCCCAGCAGGGCTGCTGAGAGCAGAACAGTCAGGAGGGCGAGGCCAGCAGGTGCAGCAGGCCCAGCAGCCGGGGAGAGGCGGGGGGGGGGATTTTTTGGGGTAGGGCTTATATTAGGCCCATCCCAAAAAATCAGGCTAGGGCTTGTTTTTGGGGTAGGTCGTATTTTCCAGGAAACATGGTATTTGTAAGGGCTGCTAAAAGTAAGAAACAGTGGAGAAGCTGCTGAGACAGGACTAGCATGCGCAACACTCATCTTCTTATCTCAAGTTTTTCCCTGAAAATGAGCATTCAGGAATGTTGACCATCCTGGTATATAATTCTTGTAAAAGCTAACATAGGATCATAGTTTCTCTTTATACCGACTTTAGTAATAGAAATATTGACAAAAACAATGCCAAGGGTAAATACCAAATTGAAAGTTCTATCTGAAATATTTAAATGTTTTGTTTTTAATATTTCAGCTTTTCTGGAGTACCTCTTCTGACTCATTTGGAGGTGTCTGGGTATCAACAACCTCTTCTAACTCTTCTTCAGCTACATATTCTTGTTTGATTACTTGCTGTTCACTGTAAGACTGCATAAAATCTTCATCCTGAAAGAAATGCACAAGGAAGCCTTTCTTTTAAACTAATTTTAGTTTCTAAATATATTTATTCAGAAGGGGCTGGTATATATGCAATCTTCCCAACTTGTTTGCCCTGATTAACAGACTGGAAAGAAGTCACAAACTTCCATACTTCTATAGATTTTCCATCTCCAGCAGATTTACGTAAACCAGTGTTTATCAGTTAATCAGATTTAAATAGTGAATGGTGCTTAAGAGAAAATGTAATTAATACTAACAATGACAACAACTGTATACATAGTTGCAACTAAAACTGACTTAGGATGAGAAGTTGGAATCTACATGGTCATAAACAGGTTATGAAGGGTGAAATGTAACATTACTTCTATGTTTAAATAACTGAGAGCTAGATCTGCACTAATCCCAAACAGCACATTTAAAATTATATCCATATGACGTAGCTATTTACTTTTTGCATCAATAGGTAATTTAGAAGATTAAAAACCCCAAGATTATAATACATGAAAATAACATACCGTATTTTTTGGACTATAAGACGCTCTGGACTATAAGATGCACCTAGCTTTTGGGGAGGAAAACAAGAAAAAAATTGTTTGCCTCTGCCTCCCAGCAATTTGCCTCCTTGCAGCAAACAGCCTGGTCAGTTTCAGCACAGCTTGATTTAGCACGAGCAGCTGATTGGCAGTTGGATCTGCCTCCCGGAATACCGCCTATCAGCTGTTCCAGGCTGCGGGGATCGTCACCGCCCATCAGTGCCGCCACCTATCGCCGCCTCCGCACGCCCCATTTTCGGCCTCCGAGCCCCATTTTTGGCCTCCGGGCTTCCCATTTTCGGCCCGTTCCGGGCGGCGGGATAGGCGGCAATGGGTGCCGCCTGGAACGAACCGAAAACGGGACGCGCGGAGGCAGAAAATGGGGCATGTGGAGGCTGAAAACAGGGCACGCGGAGGCCGAAAATGGGGCACGTGGGGGCGGCGATAGGTGGCGGCACCAATGGGTGGCGAAAGTGGTGATGGGCGGCGGCAATCCCCGCAGCCTGGAACAGCTGATAGGCGGTATTCCGGGAGGCAGATCCAACCGCCAATCAGCTGCTCATGCTCTATAAGACACACAGACATTTCCACCCACTTGGGGGGGGGCATCTTATACGCCGAAAAATACGGTAATTGTTGCAGTTTTTTAAAAAATAGCAACCTGCACAAAATAAAAAGTGCTCCCAGAGCAGTTTACATGGCATGTTAAAAGCCCTACATGGCTCAGGGCCGGGTTACCTTCGGGACCACATACTACCACACACCTCCCTTCGACCAGTTAGGTCCCACAGAGTTGGTCTCCTCCAGGTCCCATCAGCCAAACAATGCCGGTTGGTGGGACCACGGGGGACAGCCTTCTCTGTGGGAGCCCCATCTCTCTGGAATCAACTCCCACCAGAGATCCGGACTATCCCCACTCTTCTGGCCTTCCGCAAAGCCATAAAGACATGGCTCTTCCGGCAGGCGGGGTGAAGAAGATCGGATTCCCCCTGGATGAATGGTTTTTGTTGTTTTTTAAAACAATTTTATGTTATGATTTTAAATTGTTTTTTATTTACTGTACTGTTCTTATTCATGCTGTACGCTGCCCTGAGTCCTACGGGATTGGGCGGCCTATAAGAACTTTTAAATAAATTAAATTAAATTAAATGATATGTCAGCTCACATTAATTCCTTTAAAATGTAGGATTTTGGGTTTTATTTATCTGACTAATTTGAGAGTAATACAATACCTGTTATTTTCCATGAAATGTGCTTTCTCGTTTATTATGTGTTATGCATCTAAGAATAACATACAGCATTTTCTTATGTGATATACACATAGTCTTTAAAGCAAGGATAAAGGACTAATAAATCTATTTACATTTGCCAGGGTTTTTTTAAATTGAGAAATTAACTTCTAATAAATGGCAATAAATCTATTCTCATTTCAGCTCAGAGCAATCGATGCAGCAAATCACTGAAACTGAAACAAATTATACCGTTTCCCCGAAAATATGACCTACCCCGAAAATAAGCCCTAGCCTGATTTTTTTGGGGTGGGCCTAATATATGCTCTACCCCAAAAATAAACCCTAGTGTAGGGGGTGGGCATGGCCAGCACAGGAGGCAGCCCTTCCCTTCCCCGGTCACCTCATGGCTGCTCGGCCCCTTAATCGGGGCCCGCAGATAAGCTGAGCCAGCGAGGGCCGGGAGCTGCCTCTCGTTCTTTCTCTCCGGGCGCAGCCTGTCCCTTTCAAGCAATCAAATGTCGCTTGAGAAAAGGACACACAACCCAGGATTGCAACGCTGAAGGCTCAGGATGGAGCCTTTTTGGGATGTCCGTCTGTGCTGAGCTTGAGGAAAGGATGACAGGCAGGAAATCCCCCTCCCCATTTTCCTTCCGTTCGCCAAAAAGGCTCCATTCCGAGCCTTCAGCGTATCCCAGGACCCTGCAAGGCTTGTTGTAGCATTGCACGTGCGAGCGGCGGCATCGCCGTGAGGTTCGTCACATTGGCATAGCCTGTTGCAGCAGGACCCTGCAAGGATTGTTGTGGCGT
Source organism: Diadophis punctatus similis (assembly GCA_023053685.1). Taxonomy (NCBI): domain Eukaryota; kingdom Metazoa; phylum Chordata; class Lepidosauria; order Squamata; family Dipsadidae; genus Diadophis; species Diadophis punctatus. Next base: position 2,118,970 of record JALIGW010000074.1, read on the forward strand.
TGTACGCATGAGCGGTGGCATCGCCGCGAGGTTTGATATACCGGTGCAGCTGGTCGCAGCAGGACGCCAGCTGCGCCGGTGTGATGAAGCGGTGCTGCCATTCACGAGTGCAACGCCAGAAAAAGCCTTGCAGGGTCCTGCTCCATGAGGCTGCGCTGGTATGACAAACCTCACGGCGGTGCCGCCACCCTGCACGGCTCGCTCAAGTTGCGAACAGCCCAGGGATTTGGGTGGCCTTTACGTGGCCGGGATGCCTGCAGGATCCCTGGCTTCAGAGTCCAGCAAGGCCCAGCGTTGGGCTCCGATGTGCTCGTCTCCTCCCCGGGGGGGGGGGCAGTGCATCCACGCAACGTCCGGCTCACCGAGTCTGGCTTGCTGATCTCGGCCGGTGGCAGCTCTGACCCGATTCTGGCCAATGCTCAGGGGGGGTCGAGCCCAGCTGGCTTCATGTGGGAGACGAGGCGCTGCGAGGGAGCCCATTTCTCGCGTTGGCCGAGCGGCGGTCGCCCATGCAGAGGCCGGGCCTCCACCCTGAGCAGGTGCAGAGCTGGAGGTGGGGGAGGGTCAGTCCCTTTACCCGGCTGTCCTCCGCTGTTTCTCATTGTGTGTGTGTGTGTGTGTGTGTGTGTGTGTGTGTGAGAGAGAGAGAGAGAGAGAGAGAGAGAGAGAGAGAGAGAGAGAAACGGCGGAGAGGAAACCCTTTCAAACAGCGTTGCCTGCAATTCTTGTTACTCCCCTCCATCGTTTCTCTTTCTCTCTCACACACACACAAAAACATTTGATTGCTTGAAAGGGACAGGCTGCGGTTTGCTTCTACCATAAGCACACGCTTCCCACAATTTTTCAGAGTTGTCCTTTTCTCAAGCAGCAGCAGCCGGGTAGAGGCCGGGGGAGGAGCCGATTCTGACGGGCCGCATGGCTTTCTGCCTCACTGGCCCTCACTTGCTCAGCTGATCCGCGGGCCGCGGTTAAGGGGCCCACCAGCCATGAGGTGACCGCGCTCCCCGCCTCCTGCACCTCAAAAAAAATAAGACCTCCCGGAAAATAAGCCCGAGTGCTTATTTTCAAGCCTAAAAGAAAATAAGACCCGGTCTTATTTTCGGGGAAACATGGTATATGTGATATGTTCTAAGGTAACCTCAATTCTCTTTATTCAGGTTTAGACAATTCCCAATTACAAAAAAAGGGGGTGGAAATGAGTGAGCAGAACATCACTCACTTTGGAATATTAGCGCCTTAAAGATGTCTTTAACAGGTCAATAATCTTTTCACCTTCGAAGGACTTTATCAGATCTTGTCTAAAGTCTGGTTAAATGCTTTTGCATTAAGTACTTCTAACAATTGGCACTGTCTCCACCACACAAGCTGTTTTCTTCCTTAAGGATACAATCTTCAAGGTCATGATTCTCAACAGCCTTCCAGAAGGACAAAAGAGCATTACCTACAACTCAACACAAATTTTGTCACAGTTTAGATAAAGAAACTGGCAGTCAGTGATAATAGGTCTACTTTTGCTCTGGTCCCAAGGGAGGTAAACAGATTTCAAATCAGTCTAAAAACTTAAGCATATGTAGCAATGTTATCTCAAAAACTAAAATAGGAGAAAAAAACTCACTGAAAATTCATCTAGAGGTTCATTGATTTCAAGATCCAGCACTTCATCATTATAATTGTCTTCTTCAACCTGATCTTCCCCGTAGCCTATTTGGTCTTCTGTCAACTCAGCCTCTTGGCCTTCATATTGTCCTTCTGAATACTCCTCTGCATACTCTTCAGGAACATCTGATTTGTCATAACCAATTTCATCTTCTCCGTGTTCATACTCTGAGTCTTGTTCAATAGATGGGTCATTAGCATTCACCGAGAGCTCAAAGGATGTAACCATGCTAGATGCAGCATTAAGACTCACAGTGACATCTTGAGTACTACAATACAGCAAAAAAAGATTTTTTAATTTAAACCAACACATTAAATACTAAGCACATGGATTTTGCATGGAATGCAATAGTCTCCACATTAACTAGAAAAAAATTGATGCGCTCTACATGGAGCTGCCCTTTGAAAAGTATACGGAAGCTTCAATTCGTTAAAAATGCAGCGGCCCACATGGTTTTGTGCAGGCCTAGGTGTGCACATGTCACCTCTCCTGCAGGAGCTGCATTGGCTGCCAATTTGCTTCCAGGTCCAATTCAAGGTGCTGGTTGTCACCTTTAAAGACCTACATGGCTTGGGACCAGGTTATTTGAAAGGCCGTCTTCTCCCAGTAACATCTACCCGACCTACCAGAGAGGGGAGGCAGGGAATGCTGCGGGTCCCCTTTTCTAAGGAGGTACAACTAGTGGGACCAAGAAGAACAGCCTTCTCCATGGTGCCTCCTTCCCTTTGGAATATCATCCCCACGGAGATTACCCCACTTTGACACTCTTTCGCAAGGCCCTGAAGACATGGTTTTACCAGTGGGCCCGGGGAACCCCGAGTGGGATGGAGCCCATCAAGTGGCTTGTTTGACTGATTGTCACCAAGGCAGGGGGGGTATCACTTTTTATTGTTTTTATATGATAATTTTATCTTTGTATGCTGCCTGGAGTCACTGAGAGTGAGTTGGTCAGCCATACAAATTTTCTTAAATAAATAAACATTTGATTTCATGCCACAAACTCACAATATGCATACTTATATTACTGTTTATCACCAATTGTGGACTATTTGACCAAAGTGATCAAAGCAACTATACAGTGCATTCAGAAAGTATTCAGACCCCTTTCACTTTTGTCACTTTTGTTATGCTGCATCAAAACATTAGTGCTCAGCAGTAATAATGCAGCTAGTGTCAACTCTGAATCAAACCAGGCTGAAGCCATCTTGTGCTGCTTCAAAGTTGCCACGCACTATGGGGGGAGGATGAGGGGAAAATAGCTAGACCGTCTCATAGACAAAATAAAGAGCTCTCCCGTGGGAACCAAGATCATCCCAGCAGGTAGCAGGAGGAGGAGCAGCAGAAGTTATCGAGGGTGCCCACCAACTGCTTTCATTGGACAATGTGACCTGTGACACCTGGGGAGGGAAATTTTTGCTCTTTTAATTACATGGTAACCACAGGAAACTTTTAGAGTTGGTTTTCACTGGCTGTGCCAATATGATGTGTCCAATAAACATGTTCTCTGAGGAATGTTCCTGCCTTGGAGTTCTGATTTCTTTAGATGTGTTACTCGGAAGGCTGACAGAAAACCAACTGTCCTAACTTTCTGCTCCATCCGGAGCCGCTCGCCAGGGACCTGAGCCCCAACTGCCCACCCGACTTTCGAGGAAGCAGAGAAGACTGAGGGAAGACCGAGAAGATGGAGAAGGAGCAAGAGGGGGCCGCCAGTGCCAGTGCAGTCCCTACTGAGAGCCAGCAGACCATGGTACCACTGGGGGAGGCTGCACTCTCAGCAGAAACCCGTCCGAAGGCCTGGAAGGAGGCTTCGGCCACCGGAAACCTGTACCGGGCCAATGATGATCTCAGTCGCCAGGGCTCCGGCCAGGGATTTGGAATGAATTCCCGTTGACATCCACGCAGGACTTGGCTGCCCTCACTCCGCACTGGAGGGCGAGGAGACCCATCAAGTTGGACGAGTCAGGGGAATGGTGATACCTGACCGCCCTCACTGGCCAGATGGTGGAGAACCTGCAGGAGAGGTTTGACCGGATAAGCATTGAGGGGATGGGACAGGCGTGTAAGTTTGAGACGCCCGGAGTGATCCTGAGCTGACCCACACTATCGTTTCCACCCCACAGCAGCCCAAGTCCAGCCACAGCAGCTCAGTTGGCTAGCCTGCCCCCAGTACCATCGGCAAGGTCATCCCCAGGGCCACAACAAAGTCCTCTGCGCCATTGACAGATAGTGAGCCAGCCTGGCCGCCCGCGTAACCCTCTGGGGTGGCAGGGACCCCTGCCATGGCCATACTACCCCGGAACTGGCTGATTCCAGGGGCAATGGCCTCCAGCTTGGGCCCCACCGCAACCTCCTCCTCCCCCTCGGCCACCAGCCCATCCCCCGATGAAGGCCACGTTGGACGGAGACCCAGAGAAGCTTGCATTCCTTCTAAATCAGGTGTGGGCTCACCTGGATGACCACACGTCAGACTACCCAAGCAACAAGGCGATGGTTCGTGTGGTGACCACATATCTGGAGGGGGAGGTGGCAGAATGGGTGACCCAGCTCTATGATGAGGGTGCGCCAGAACTGGGAAACATCGACACCTTCCTTCAAGAACTAAGGGTTAGATTCGAGGATGACTCAACCCAGGGGATTGTGGATACCTTAATAGACTCAGGTTGCACCCGCTGTCTAATCAGCCTACAGACGATTCTGAAACGGGATCAGAGCTAAAAAGTTACCCTGGCCCATGAGGTTTGAGCAGGTCGACAGATCACTGATGGGGGAACCCCCGCCACGCTCCTTACTGAACCAATAAGGCTAGAGATGTGTCGGCACTGGGAAATCATCCATTTTGTAGTGGCACCAAAACTGACGGAGGCTGCAATTCTGGGACTGTCCTGGCTGGACAAATGGGGCCCCACCATCTGGTGGGAAGGGGGGGGGAAAGAAAGTTAAGTCTAGGGATAGGTCCCCTCCCTCCTCCCAGCAGACCTGAAGGGGGAGCTGTCCAGCGGCTGAGAGACACTAAGTGATTCAAGAAGCTGAAGACTGCATCAGAGCAGCCACGGGGGGGGGGGGGAATCACCAGGGAAAACCAGGACCTAGCAGGGGTTTTCAGCAAAGCGGAATGCAATACGTTACCCCCTCACCAGCCTACTGACTGCGCAATTGAGATCCTGCCCGGCGCTAAACTACCCAAGCCAAAGCTATACTCTGTGACCCCTAGAGAAATGAAGGAACTAAGGGAATACATCAGTAAGAACCTCGCTAGAGGGTTCATACAGCCGGCGAAGTCTTGAGTAGCCGCGCCAGTGTTATTTAAAGAAAAAAAAGATGGAACTATGAGATTATGCGTAGACTTTAGAGGGATCAATGGCGTATGTGTGGAACAGATTTACCCACTCCCCCTAATGAAGGACATGCTGGCCCACTTGGAAAAAGGGAAAATCTTTACCAAATTAGATATGCGGGAGGCATACTACCGGGTGAGGATTAAAGAGGGGGACGAGTGGAAAATGGCGTTAAACTGCCCGCTAGGAAGATTCAATTCAAGGTGATGCCTTTCAGCCTCCAGGGAGCCCCTGCCATGTTCATGCAATTGATCAATGAAGTACTACACGAGCATCTGTACAAGGGGGTCCTTGTGTACTTAGATGACATTCTCATCTTCACTGAGACCATGGAGGAGCATATTAAATTGGTTCGCCAGGTGCTCAAGAAGCTCCTAGCGGGGAACCTGCATGCCAAACTATCCAAGTGCAAATTCCACAAAACCAACCTAGACTAACTAGGGTACCGGGTGTCCAGTGAGGGGGTTGAGATGGACCCAGAGAAAGTCAGAGCCATCCTGGACTAGCAACCCCCTCGGACATGCAAGCACAACTCCAAAGCTTTCTTGGGTTCACAAACTTCTACCAACAGTTTATTCCCTCTTTTGCCAAGATCGCCCTCCCACTCACCAAACTACTAAAAACGGGAGGGGGAAGGGTGAAACCCCGACCAAGTCAACCCCTACAATGGACACTCGAATGCCAAGTGACTTTCAAGACCCTCAAAAGACTCTTTCCTGAAGAGCCGATCCTTAAGCACCCGGACCCAGAGCGGCCGTTCATCATCCAGGCAGATGCCAGCGATGTGGCAGTGGCTACGGTTCTCCTTCAAAAAAATGGGGAGGGGGGACTTGCAGCCATGTGCATACACCTCCCACAAGCTCACGGAGACTGAAAGGAGGTGGGCAATGTGGGAGAAGGAAGTATATACAGTCTGCTGGGCATTGCTTACATGGCGCCACTTCCTTGACGGAAGAGAAATGCCTTTTGAACTATGGACTGACCATAAAAATCTGGAGGTGCTTAGGACCCCACGGAAACTGTCACCCAAGCAAATCCAGTGGGCGCAATACTTCAACTGTTTTAACGTCACATTGAAGTACATCCCCAGAGGAAAAAACCTCTTGGCCAATGCGCTGTGACGAATGCTACAACACAACAGCAAACGCAAAGAGGTAGTCCATGCCCTGATTCCTCCCCCCAGAGAGTGATGCAAGCCACAACATGGCAACAAGCATGGAGGTGGCGAGCTGTAGAAAGGGGGGGTCTGACTCAGAAACTCAAAGCCGAACTGTTATCCGACCCTTGGTACAGGGACAACAGAGGGCTACTAACCTATAGGGAGGGACTAGCCTGGAAGGGCTCGAAACTGTATGTCCCCAAAACCCTCTGCCCTCAAGTGCTTGAGAGAAGCCACTATTCGAAGCAAGCTGGACACTTCGGGTTTCTGAAAACTCTGCATCTGGCGAGGAGACAATTCTGGTGGCCAAGGATGAAAAAGGACATTAAAAGCTACATAAAAGGTTGTGCAACTTGCGCTGCGATGAAAAAATGACCTGGAAAGCCTGGACTCCTCCAACAAGTAGCTGACCCATCCCGTCCATGGGAAGAGATCGCCATGGATTTCATAGTAGAGCTACCGGAAAGTGGGGAAAACACAGTCATTTGGACCATGATTGACCTCTTCTCTAAGCAAGCCCATTTCATAGCCTGTTCCAGTCTACCGTCAGCCCATAAGCTAGCCAAGTTATTCCTAAAGCACATTTACCGGCTGCACGGGATGCCCCAGAGAATAATCTCAGATCGTGGGGTTCAATTTACTGCCAAATTCTGGAGGGAGTTTATTAAGTCAATTGGATTCTCCCACGGGCTCAGTTCAGCTTTTCATCCGAGTACCAATGGGGTGGCAGAACGGACTAACACGATGACAGAATACATAAGGTGCTATGTCAACCACCAGCAAACTAATTGGGCAGACATACTGCCTTTTGCTGAGATGGCATACAATAATGCAGTGCACAGTAGCACGGGATTCACCCCTTTCCAAATCACCACAGGGATGGAGTTTGTCCCCATGCCGGAGTTCCCTCGGGAGCCACCCTCCTCGGTTACTCTAACCAAATGGATGGATTCCCTGAGAAAAGCCTGGGAGAACGTGAAACAGGCCCTCCACGAAACCACAGAATCCCAGAAAGCTCAAGCCGATAAGCATCGGTCCCCCAACCGTCGTTCCAAGTAGGGGACAAGGTTTACCTGTCCACCAAGTACTTAAGATTGAAATTACCCTGCAAGAAGCTAGGACCTAAATTCCTAGGGCCTTTTCCCATTGTAAAAATTATTAATCCAGTTACAGTGGAGCTGAAACTTCCCCGCCTAGTAGGGAAAGTGCATCCAGTCTTTCATAGCAGTTTGTTAAAGCTGGTAATCAGATCTCAGCTGAGATCGGTAGGCTGGGTAGCCCCGAAACCGATCATGGTACAGAGAGAGACCCATTACGAGGTGAAAAGAATTTTAGACTGTAGATTGTATAAAGGGAAGCTGCAGCATCTAGTGCAGTGGAAGGGCTACCCGCTCTCAGAAGCCACTTGGGTGAAAAGCAGAGATGTGAGAGCAGAGCGGTTAACTAAATTCCATGACAAATACCAGCAAAAACCAAGAGAACCTCTGGAGGAGGGGAGGGGTGGTTGAGTGAGAACTAATCTGATTATGTTTGCCTTTCCAGGAACGTCTCCTGAGTTAAGTGGGGCAGTCCGACTGTCAACTCTGAATAGAACCTGGCTGAAGCCATCTTGTGCTGCTTCACAGTTGCCACACACTATTGGGGGGGGCAGGATGACGGGAAATAGCTAGACCGTCTCGTAGACAAAATAAAGAGCTCTCCCGTGGGAACCAAGGTCATCCCAGCAGGTAGCAGGAGGAGGAGCAGCAGAAGTGATCGAGGGTGTCCGCCAACTGCTTTCATTGGACAATGTGACCTATGACACCTGGGGAGGGAAATTTTTGCTCTTTTAATTACATGGTAACCACAGGAAACTTTTAGAGTTGGTTTTCACTGGCTGTGCCAATATGATGTGTCCAATAAACATGTTCTCTGAGGAATGTTCCTGCCTTGGAGTTCTGATTTCTTTGGATGCATTACTCGGAATGCTGACAGCTAGTATAATGGATAACTGATGTTCCACTAAGTAGAAAATAGATGCTGATCACCTTCTGCATATATTTGTTAGCCTCGGTTTTAAAACTGAATGCACCATGCTTAGTTACCCTTTACTTCATACCAGGTTAACCTGTTAGAACAGGGGTGTCAAACTCAAGGCCCAAGGTCTCTGTTCAGGGTGCGGGGCTGAAAGTGGGGGGAGATCCCCCGCGCATGCGCGTGCACACACACACACACACAAACACGTGCGGGTCTGGGAGAAGTGAGCTGAGATCCACGCAGAGGCCCGTCAAGCACAAAGGGAATGATGGGGGAGGGGTCCAAATGGGAAGCCTGTCCAGAGACTCTGGCAGCTCCGTCGTTGGCAGACTGCAAACTAACGAAAGCTGTTTTTTTGGAGTGCTCATTTCTTTTTCTCACCTATTACCATTTCAATCATGTGTGCTCAAGGTACTGTGGACTGCACATCCCCTCCCCCCAACCTGCTGCCAATCACATTGTGCCCTGCCCCTCCAGCTCCTCCCCCCAGCCCCGGGGAAGGCTGCAAGAAGCTCCCATCCCAGCTTCTCTTCTCCCTTTCTTTTCCTCCCCAACATCACAGGGCGGGGCTGCGAGGAGACCCCCCGCCCAGACACGCACACACATACACAAACACATGTGCGAGTCCGGAAGAGTTGAGCTGAGAGCCAAACAGAGGCCCATCAGGTGCAGAGGCAATGACCGGGAGGATGGGTCAAAATGGGAAGCCTCTGCCCGGAGCCTCTGGCAGCTTTAAAAAGAAAAGCAGAGGAGGGAGGAAGGAGAAGGAAGGAAGGAAGGAAGGAAGGAAGGAAGGAAGGAAGGAAGGAAGGAAGGAAGGAAGGGAGGGAGGGAGGGAGGGAGGGAGGGAGGGAGGGAGAGAGAGGCAACTTGGTTGGAGATGCCTCAGTTCAAAGGAGAAAGCAATTTTGTGTTCTGTTTTGTCACAGACAGAACTTTGTTGGCAATCCAAGTTAACATTGGTATTCTTGAATTGTGAGCTCTTAGGAAAGTATCCCCTCCTTGTGTGTTGCAAACAGCCATTTCCAGTGGGGAAAACAGGACAAAGCAGAGTGGGGGAAAGTATTTTCCTGTGCTATATTTCCAGTCTGAATTAAACCATGGCAGGGTCCCTACAGGAGAGCCCTTTTAAGGATTATGTATTGATAGAAAAGCAACTAACTTAACTCTTTTCCTAAATGCTAAAGCTGTTTGCACATAAAAAACAGATGAGCTCTGATCAACTATCACAGCCACCATTTTGACAGTTTTGCTGTACTGTTGTTTGTGGACGTCCCCACTAAATGCAAGCATGGGATAAACGGAGCCTGGTTTGTTCTCAGTCTTTTAAGTGGCCACAAACTACTAGCAAAAGTGGCATTTGATCACAGCATGGAGGTATTGAGAAATGGTTCCCCTTTTGCATTTGAGTATCAAGAAGGGATAGGAAAGGAGAAAGGGAAAGAGGAAAGACAAAGAAAAAAGAAGGAAAGAGGGGAAGGAAGAAGAAAGAAAGAAGAGAGAAGGAAAAAGAAGAAAAGGGAGGGAGGGAAGGAAATTATAATGAGAGGGAGGGTTTGGGGAAAGTCCTGCCTTTGCACTTGGCCATCAGCAGCCCTGCTGCCTTTTCGTCGTACCCTTGTCCCTTCCTCCTGACAACTCCTGTTGGTCTCCCATCCTATCGCTGAGGCTGCTTTGGTTACAAAGTCGGGTCTCCTCGCATGGAGGAGTGGGCCTCCCTCTGACCCACACACTTTGCCCTCCTGCACACACCATGAGCAACCTGGCCAAGGAGAACGAGCGCAGCAGCTGCAAGGAGGAGGTAAGTGCAGCTTGGTGCCCCCTTGGGGAAGCGGGGCTGGGCTGTGGGGTCCTGGTGCCCTGGGAGCTCAAGGGCCGGGCTGGGCACTTGCCCTCCACGGCCCAGGGCTCCAGGCAGCCTGCACCGCCGTCCAGGGGTCCTCTGTGTGGCCTGAGAGGGATGGCAAGGGTCCTCTGGTGGACAAGGGTTTGGCACTTGCCCTGGTCTCGCCTTACTCTGCTGGAGACAATGGATCCCCCCAGCCCCACCCGGGCTGCCACAGGCGCCCCCGGCCACAAGCGATGTTGAGCTGGCCATGAACCCCCCCCCCCAAGGCCAACCACAAGCCTGATGCGGCCCTCAATGAAATTGAGTTTGACACCCGTGTTAGAACATACAGTGCATTCAGAAAGTATTAAAAACCCCTTCATTTTTGTCAATTTTTTTATGCTGCAGTCTGATTCTACAGTTGTTGAAATTCATTTTTTCTCATTAATCTACACTCAGTACCCCATAATGACAAAGTGAAAACAGAATTTTAGAAATGCCTGTAAATTTATTAAAAAGAAAAAACTGAAATATCACATTGGCATAAGTATTCAGACCTTTCACTCAGTACTTTGTTGAAGCACCTTTGGCAGCAATTACAGCCTCGAGTCTTTTTGTGTATGACACGACAAGCTTTGCACACCTGGATTGGGGGATTTTCTGCCATTCTTCCTTGCAAATCCTCTCAAGCTCAGTCAAGTTGGATGGCAACCGTCAGTGGACAGCCATTTTCAGGTCCCTCCAGAGGTGTTCAATAGGGTTCAAGTCAGGGCTCTGGCTGGGCCACTCTAGGACATTCACAGAGTTGTCCCTAAGCCACTCCTATGTTGTCTTGGCTGTGTGCTTAGGATCGTTGTCATGTTGGAAAGTGAACCTTTGGCCAAGTCTGAGGTCCTGAGTCACTGCACTGTGGAACAGGTTTTCATTGAGGATGTCCCTGTACTTTGCTCTGTTCAGCTTCCCCTCGACCCTGACCAGTCTCCCAGTCCCTGCTGTTGAAAAACACCCCCACAGCATGATGTTGCCACCACGCATCACTGTTGGGATGATATTGGGCAGGTGATGAGCGGTGCCTGGTTTCTTCCAGACATGTTTAGAATTGAGGCCAAACAGTTCAATCTTCGTTTCATCAGACCAGAGAATCTTGTTCCTCACAGTCTGAGAGTCCTTCAGGTGCTTTTTTGCAAACTCCAAGCGGGCTTTCATGTGTTTTGCACTGAGGAGAGGCTTCTGTCTAGCCACTCTGCCATAAAGCCCAGATCGGTGGAGGGCTGCAGTGATGGTTTTCCTTTTGGAACTCTGTTCCATCTCCACACAGGATCTCTGGAGCTCAGTCAGAGTGACCATCGGGTTCTTGGTCACCTCTCTTACTAAGGCCCTTCTCCGATTGCACAGTTTGACCAGGTAACCAGTTCTTGTAAGAGTCCTGGTTGTGCCAAACTTCTTCCATTTGAGAATTATGGAGGCCACTGTGTTCTTAGGAACCTTCAGTGCAGCAGAAATTTTATTGTAGCCTTCCCCAGATCTGTGCCTGGCAATAATCCTGTCTCTGAGCTCTGCAGGCAGTTCCTTTGACCTCATGGCTTTTGTTCTGCTACAGTATGCATTGTCAGCTATGAGGCCTTCTATAGAGAGGTGGGTGCCTTTCCAAATCATGTCCAATTTAATTTACCACAGGTAGACTCCAATCAAGGTGTAGAAACATGTCAGCAACTATCAAGATAAATGGGAGGCACCTGAGCTAACTTTCAAGTGTTGTTGCAAAGGGTCTGAATACTGTACTTATGCCAATGTGATATTTCAGTTTTTTTCTTTTTAATAAATTTACAGACATTTCTAAAATTATGTTTTCACTTTGTCATTATGGGGTACTGAGTGTAGATTAATGAGAAAAAAATGAATTTCAACAACTGTAGAATCAGACTGCAGCATAACAAAATTGACAAAAGTGAAGGGGTTTTTAATACTTTCTGAATGCACTATATGTTCTAACAGGTTAGCCTGGTATGAAGTAAAGCAGTGGTTCCCAAAGTGGGCGGTACTGCCCCCCGGGGGGCGGTGGGAACCCTTAGGGGGGCGGTGAGAGGCAAGGGGGGCAACAGGGGGGCAGTGAGAGGGGCCAAGGGGGCGGTAGGTGGTTTGCCATGCTTTTGCACTTGAAGCTCCCTCGCGTTCCTCGCTCTTGTGTGCAGGGCAGACCATTCTGAAAGAAAACGCGAGATGTTTTCTTTCGGAATGGGCTGCCCTGCACACGAGCGTGGAATGCGACGGAGTTACAAGTGCTAGGTATGTTGCCCGTCTCGCGGCCAGCCCAGCCCGCGGCCAGCCCAGCCCGCGCCCAGGCTCCGCTCCGCCCCGCCCGACTGGTCATCCCAAACTGCATCCCACCGTGCGACGGGCATCCTACCTAGCACTTGAAGCTCTCTCGCGTACCTCGCTCTTGTGTGCAGGACAGCCCATTCTGAAAGAAAACATCTCGCGTTTTCTTTCAGAATGGGCTGCCCTGCACATGAGCGTGGAATGCAATGGAGTAAGAAGTGCTAGGTACTGAGCGTGGCACAGCAACGAGGGAAGCCGACCGCTCCTGAAGCTGCTCGGGCAAGCGCTCGCAGACCCGCATGAAGGCCCCGTTGCAGAACCTGCGCATGCGTGGACTTTCCCGCCTGGCATCCCCGTCTCCTAGCAACACGGCACGCACAATTCGGCAGGCTCCCCTCCAGCATGGCGCACCCGCAGATCTCAGTCCAGCTGCCCCCCGACATCGACCCCACCAAGGTGCCTGTGGCTTTCAGCCGCCGAGGCCTTCCCAAGCTCAATGAAGAGCTGGAGCACCCCGAGCTGTTGACGCGGCAGCTGGCCTTGATGGCGCTATGCGATCTGATGCACGACCCGGAGAACGCTTACCAAGCCATCGGCCTGGGTGAGCGGCAGCGGCGGCCTGGCCACGGCTGGCAGGAGGGAAGGGAAGGGAGGGAAGAAGGAAAGAAAAAGGAAAGAAAGAAAGAGAGAGGGATGAAGGAAGGAAGGAAGACAGAAAGAAAGAAAGAAAGAAAGAAAGAAAGAAAGAAAGAAAGAAAGAAAGAAAGAAAGAAAGAAAGAAAGAAAGAGAAAGAAAGAATGATGGTAGGAAGAAAGGAAGATAGACAGAAAAAGAAAGAAGGGAGGGAAGAAGGAAAGAAAGAAAAAGAAAGAAAGAAAGATGGTAGGAAGGAAGACAGACAGAAAAAGAAAGGAGGGAGGGAAGGAAGGGAAGAAGGAAAGAAAGAAAGAGGGAGGGAGGGAGGAAGACAGAAAGAAAGAAAGACGGTAGGAAGGAAGGAAGACAGACAGAAAAAGAAAGGAGGGAGGGAAGGGAGGGAACAAGGAAAGAAAAAGGAAAGAAAGAAAGAAAGAGCGAGGTAGGGAGGAAGGAAGGAAGGAAGACAGAAAAGAGAAAGAAAGATGGTAGGAAGGAAGGAAGATAGACAGAAAAAGAAAGGAGGGAGGGAAGAAGGAAAGAAAAAGGAAAGGAAAAAGAAAGGAAGAAAGAGGGAGGGAGGGCGGGAGGAAGACAGAAAGAAAGAAAGATGGTAGGAAGGAAGGAAGACAGACAGAAAAAGAAAGGGAGGGAAGAAGGAGAGAAAAAGAAAAAAGAGGGAGGGAGGGAGGAAGAAAGAAAGATGGTAGGAAGGAAGGAAGACAGAAAGAAAGAAAAAGACGGTAGATAGGAAGGAAGACAGACAGACAGACAGAAAGAAAGAAAGAAAGAAAAAGAAAGATGGTAGGAAGAAAGACAGAAAGAAAAAGAAAGAAAGAATGGGGAAGGTAGAGAAGAAAGAAAGAACGAAAGAAAGACTTATGACCACAATTCAGCCTAACATTTTGGTTGCTAAGCAAGAGTGTTGTTAACTGAGTTTCACCACACTTTACAAGTTGGCCACGCCCACCCAGTCACCTGACCCCCTAAGCCATGCCCACCTGAGGGGGGGGCAGTGAGGATGAGTTTGTAGCACCAAGGGGGCGGTGGACTGAAAAAGTTTGGGAACCACTGAAGTAAAGGGTAACTAAGCAAGGTGCATTCAGTTTTAAAACCCAGGCTAACAAATATACGCAGAAGGTGATCAGCATCTATTTTCCATTTAGTGCAACATTAGTTATCCATTATACTAGCTGCATTAATACTGCCGAGCATCAATGTTTTGGATTTACAAGTTACTATAATAAAGTATTTTTAAACAGGGTACGCCTTAATATACTTCAATATGCAGGGATTTGCATTTAGTCCTTATAAGCTTCAACATCTCCAATTTGAATTGTGTCCTTAATAGGTCTTTCCTTAATAGGTCTTATCTAAAATTTGAAGAGCAATCAAGTTTTTGAGGAAGGCGTGGCCAACGCCGCGGCGCTATGGAGTTACCCCTCGTTCCGAAGGGGAACTCCGAAATCCGCGCTGTTCGGGGACCTGGTTCGATCCGAACCAGGTCAGAGCCACCCTGGAGGGGTGGTGAAGAAGAGGGGCACCTGCTGGCGGACTGGGAGGGTGGCAAACCCCCCAGGGAGCCGGCAAAGTCCCCTCGACCGGCAGCGAACAGAAAGCGACATATGTCACCATAGCTGCGGCGGTCACAATCGGCAGATTTGCTTGAAGATTGGAAGTCAGCTGGGAAGAAGATTAAACAGCAAGTGCTGGAGAGAGAGAAAGAAAACGGAAGATTGGTGAGTGATTTCGCTGAAGGAAGGCCATTAAAGAATGTTTTTTAAAGATTGAAAAAGGGAACAAAGGACCGGATTGACAAAGCGGCTATCTGGCAATTAAAAAATCAAAGAGAAACTAAGCTACAATGAAATGACATTAAAGCCCAATTGGGAGAATTTTTAAATGTGTGATTTAAGACATGGTGATCTATGTGATTGGAAAATATATTTGAAAGAAAACATTTTATAAAAACTATGTGGATTTAAAACAACAGGAAAATATTATTGAGCAGTAAAGGAAGACTTGGGAGATCGGAAATAAAGAACCCATCTAGTGTTTGGAGCAATTATTACAACAGTGGAATATTTTCATGGATATTTTGACAGCTGTTGGCCCTGAATGGAAAAATTATCTTGAAAATACCAATTTGTTATTGAAATAAAAGACGGTGTTTGGACTGGCTTGGGAACTTTGATAATTAAAGACTAGAGAGACTTGGAGTTTGAAGGAGTTGGATTTATTTGAATAAGAATAAATCTGGAAAGAACTTCAACATATTAATACTAAAGGATTAGAAGGATTTGGAGTTTGAATGAACAATATTTTACTTAAAAGAAAATAATTATAAGAAGCTGTGGATACAGTTTTTTGTTAACAGCTGGATGGATTGTGAGATTTGAGATTTGGGATTTTGATGAAATGGAGCCAAATGACTATGAAGAGTTTGTGGTACTCTTGAAAGACTTGCGTGATGATATAAAAAGATGCCTTTTGGAACTTGGAATTGGAAAAAAAAGAGAGAAGAATTAAATGAGAATAAAAATGAAAATGAAGAACAAGAAGATATTAGAAGAAAGAAAATAATAGAAGAGAAAAACCAGATTGATGAAGACACCGGGTCCTATAGTGAAAAAAGAAAAGTGGATGTAGTAAATGGACAAATTAATGACTATGTTGAAATTTATGATTATTACACTGGGGTTAACAGTGAAAAAAGAAAAGTAGGGGGAGAATATTGGTACTGGAAGAAACAATTAATAAAAGAAGGGAGAAATAAGGAAAAGAGAATAAGTAGAATTGAAGATACACCTATACAAATAATATATTCAAAGGGGAGGAAAGTAGCTTGGAGGAAAAGAAGTTGGGGGTACAAATGTAAAAGAAAGAAAAAAAGAAGTTGAGAAAAGGGGGATGGAAATCAAAAGAAAATGCATGATTAATGATGGGAGGAACAGAACTTTCTTTTGTCCTTTTTATATTAATATTATATATTAGAATGTGTGGATTATTAGTATTATAATCATACTGGATTGTGACAATTACTTGATATAACTATTTAGTGAATAGGTTTATTTGTGTTAGTGGATTTATAGATATATTATAGATACATATAAGGTTGGTTTTATTGAATTAGTTTAAAATTGATGGAATTAAATATTTGTACTGCCAGAGGGTAAGATGAAATATGGAAGAAAATGAAAATAGGTTAATCTTTGAAACATATAGAATTTGAACAATTATTATTATTATTTACTTCCCGTATAAGATTTGAATAACTAATCAATTTGAAATACTTTCTTTTTTCTTTTTATATTAATGTTATATTATATTAGACTGTGTGGATTCTTAGTATTATAATTATATTGGAATGTGATAATTACTTGATATAATTACTTAATGAATAGGTTTATTTTTGTTTGTGGATTTATAGGTATATTACAGATTGACATAAGATTGGTTTCATTAAATTATTTTAAAATTGATGGAATTAAATATCTGTACCGCTAGAGGGTAAGATGAAATATGGAAGAGAATGAAAATTGATTAATTTTTTGAAATATATAGAATTTGAATAACTATTATTATTTTTATTTTCCGTTTATAAGATTTGAATAATTAATTAATCTGAAATAACAGAAACGATGATGAAAATGAGTTGTTGAAATAAATAACTAATATGATTATATAATATTTTATGATTATAATGTAAATGATGCAATTGGAATGTAGTTTTTTACAGGGCATTTAGTTATGACAAAAATAGGGGACAAGAAAACGAATGATGTGTTAAGAAATTAAAGAAGGGGATTAAGCAATACGGCATAAAATTAAGAGGTAGGAAAGGTAATAACTAGCCTAAGAAGTTAAATGGTAGCGGTGAATTTGAAGAGAAAATTAGAAATTAATCGGTGGTAGACCCAGAAGACAAAACTAGATTCTTTTTTGGAAGTAGCATTATTTATCAATTAATTACATGTACCAAATTATTAAGTATTTGTTTAGAAATGATTTATAAAAGTTAAATGAAGTAATGACACCGATGGAGTAGAAATTTAAGAGAATAATAAATCAATCTGTTAAATATGAGAAGCTTTAAGATAAGAAGCACTCCAGGAAAGGTAAAGAAGGAGAAAGAGGAAGTAGAAAGGAGGAAGGGGAAGAGGAGTGGAGTGTAGGAAGGGGGAGAGAAGGGTAAGAAGGTAGAGGGAAGAGAGGGAGATACAGGGAGGGGAATGTAAAGAAATAAAGAGTAACAGGTAATATATAGTATATATTATAGAATAGTAATATAAATTAGGTGTAATATAGGAGAATATTTTAAGAATAATTGTATAATAATGTATAACAGTGCCTATTGGTATAATGTAAGGTATATGTATTTATATACGTATGGTAATGTTGGAGAAAAAATAAAAATTTCTTTAAAAAAAAGTTTTCTGACAAGAATTTCCATAAAGGCCTATCAATTCAGCCAATTAAAAATAATAGAGGGGGTTTTTTGCCAATAAAGCATACCAACTTTCAATGAATGACATAATGATTCTCTAGGAGTTTCTTTTTACTCTCTCTCTCTCTCTCTGAAAACTATATATTTTTCCGTTTATATCCTGTCTGCCCTTCAGGAACTCAATGCAGCATATGGGGCTCTCCCTCCTTTATTTCCCTCCCCACACACAGCTATAACCCTGGGAGGTAGGTTGGGATGAGAGTGTGATTGGTTCAAAGTCACCCAGCGAACTGCCATTGCTGAGGTTGGAACTAAACTTGGATCTTTCCAATGCCATTTTAATTTGTCAATCACAAAAAACATGGCATGCAAAAGTCATGGAAATGAACAAATTAGAAGGCAGCAATAGCCAGACATGTTTCAAAGATGCAGTTCTGTTCTGGCTGTAAAGTTAGTGAGACTACAATTCAACTGTTATACTGAGTTGTGCCTATCAGCCCCCTCTGAGCAAGCTGATTCCTGAATAAGGAGTTCAGTGTCAGAATTGTTCTGTTGTTATATAGCCTTCTGAATTATATATTTTATATGGCATTTGCTATATTTTAATTAATAGGCAGAACTGATTAAAGACAGTTATAACTACCAATAGAAGAGAATACTTGTAGCTCAGGGTTGAACTGTGGGGTCCTTGGTGCTCTCGGAGCTTGGTTGAACCAAGCTCCGAGAGCACAAAGGACCCCACAGTTATAAAACTTCTTATAAAACATCAGAGGTTGAACAATTGTGCAAATGAGAAAGAAGTTAGATCAATTCTTTGTTTTAATGTATTCAGGTGATACTTCTATCAATCAATCAATCAATCAGAATAGAGCTGGAAGGGACCTTGGAGGTCTTCTAGTCCAAGCCCATGCTCAAGCAGGAGACCCTATACCATTTCAGACAAGTGACTGTCCAGTCTCTCCTTAAAAACCTCCAGTGATGAAGCACCCACAACTTCTGAAGGCAAGCTGTTCCACTGGTTAATTGTCCTCACTGTTAGGAAGTTTCTCCTTAATTCCAATTTGCTTCTGTCCTTGATTCTCTCTCTTCTAATAGGACTAATTTCAATCACATTGATCTATATTGTTTTTCTCTATGACTGTACATATTTAAGTATGTTCATTTGATTGTATAATAATGTTTCATAAAAATTGTAAGTGTTTCGATACAACAGAGTTCTGAAGCCCATTGTACTGCCACAACTGCTTAACACAAAGCAGAAGAAAAACTTAGAACACTTCAGGGGAAACTCTTAAACAAGCCCTCAAAGAAAAACCATGCAGAAGCTGACTGGTTGAATGGTCTTATTTCCCTCCAGCAACAAGTAGATGGGAAAAGATATACAGTATATTCAAAATGAACAAGAAGGTAAAAAGATAAAATATACTGACAATGTACCCAAGAAATTCAACATGACAATTCAATCAAAAACAGAATTGTACAAATGTATTGTTAATGCAAATGAATAAAACAGCAGTTCTTAATTCAACTTTGCAGTTAAGATTATGCATACATGTAGCAGACCAGGAGTCCTGTTTCTTCTTGGAGGCATTTTAGCACAGGTATTTTTAATTAGCTATACTTATTAATAATTACACACCTAATACTTACATGAAAGTGATATAATTACGTTATTTTTATTGATTAAATTTTTATGCTGCCCATCTCCCCTACAAGGTGAAAATAGCAATAGCACTTAGACTTACTGTATATACCGCTTCACAGTGCTTTATAGCCCTCTCTAAACGGTTTACAGAGTCAGCATATTGCCCCCAACAATCTGGGTCCTCATTTTACCAATCTCGTAAGGATGGAAGGCTGAGTCAACCTTGAGCCAGTGAGACTCGAACTGCTGGCAGTCAGCAGAATTAGCTGCAATATCACATTCTAACCACTGCGCCACCACGGCTCCTATAATTAGAGTTTTTCATTAAAATAGCTATTCCTAAGGATTTTCTAGAAGTAATTACATTTGTGGAGGAGTTTACCACAGCTCTGAAAAAATGCATCTGGGAAATCAGGTTCTATACTACCATTATTTTCTGTTTTAATACCCAGGCAAAAATGAGTTGAATTCCTACTCATATACTTGCACAGAAACAACAATGTTCATGTATCACTTTTGGAGCCTCAAATATTAATGCTTTTATCCCTAACAGCACATTATATGTGCTATTCTAACATAGGAATACAAATAGCTAATCTGAATGTACTGATCTAGAAAACAAGTTACACTATTTGGCTCAAACAGCAAAACACAAACCTGTAATGTTGATCCTCTTCATTATCGCTTTGCAGAAGATCATCATTCAGTTCTTCATCTGACATATCTGACTGAGTCTAAAATTGGAAAAAAACAACAACCCTTGAACTGATTTTAGAAGCTTGTAAAAGACCATACACTTCCTTTATTTTCCCTGTGAAGTATCCAGTCTTGAAAGAGGAAATCTGACACCAGATTCTTCCTCTTCTGTCTCCTTCAATTACTTTCTTCTGAATCTGGAAACAATAATCCCCATAAGGGATCTGTGGTGGGTAGACAAGATAAAAGCTGTCCTGCATCCAATAATCTCTTCACTCAGCCCACCTCACAGACTTGTTGCTGTTGTGGGGAAAAATAGATTTAGTACTATACTTAGACACAGATTAATAAAAATGAACTGATAACAAACAGGCAGGGCTCCAACAGAGCATTTGGAGTTCTTTACTGGAACAGCAGGAGACAGATGATTCTAAACAGTCAGGAGCTGCATCGTTGTAGTTTATTACGAAGTAAAGTAATCAAATTACTTTTTCCCATATAGGCAAGCATATACTTTAAACAGACGGATTTACCTTTTTGCCAGTCAACAAATCTTCTCCTAGTAAGTCATCATCTAATTCACTAGAAAAAAAAAGAGATATAGTAATCAATTCTTCAAAACAGTGGCAAAGCAGCAGTTCCTTTGTCAGTATCATTCTACTTTACCCAAAATATACTTGAAGATCTCAACAGCAATGCAAACTAAAGAGGGTAACCTCATTTTTCATTAAACGAGAAAGACACATTTCTACACTCAAGTCAACTAAAGCAGAGAAACAGAATTGCTTGAGCATGGGGTTGGACTAGAACAGGGGTCCCCAACTCCTGGTCCGTGGACCGGCACCGGTCCGCAACATGCCAGAAACCAGGTCGCGTAAACAAGCGAAGCCCCATACACGGGATGCAGGCAGCACACAAAACCACACCCCTCCGGTCCGCAGAAGAACCTCTCTCCATGGAACTGGTCCCTGGTGCCCAAAAGGTTGGGGGCCATTGTACTAGAAGACCTCCAAGGTCCGTTCCAACTGCGTTACTCTGTAATTGCTAAATGTAAGTTAGAATTCTGATTAATTCCAAAGACAGACAGTTTCTATTTCAATAGCACAATAATTCACTCAGAATTCTCTGAAACATTTTCTCCCACTAATACCTAACCAAAGCTGAAGTGTACTAAGTCAACAGAAAGGGCCCTAATGTGTAACTGCAGCAGAGTCTAATTCAAAGGTGTGGCTTGTTTTAATTCTTTACAAGATAAGCTACTTTTTACAGCATATGTTGTGGCCCGCCAGCAGCCCATGCAGCTGATAGCGGATCCCGTTCGAGAGGAGACCGACTTGGTGTTGCGCCAGCGGCCTGTGCAGCTGGCACCCGAGTCAGACAGTGAGGAGGCTGGTGAGGACTCGGTGCCAGAAGCAGAGGTTCATCCAGGGCCTTCGGAACCTCCAGCACCTCATAGCAGTGATGAGGGAGAAGAGGCTTCTCCTCTTCTGAATGCAAGGGCACGCAGAGCTGCCAAAAGGCAGGAATGGTTACTCCGGAGGAGGTCTCCTTGGGAGTAAGACTTGGGGCTAATTGGCCACTCCCCTAGTCTACTTAAGGAAAGCAGAGGCAGCTGAGAATCATGTATCCATCGTGAGTGCTTTGTGTCTGGAATATCTCTGCTCTGCTTTTCTGCCTCGGCTTGCTTATCAAGGAAGACTTCTAGGCATTTTGCCAAGCCTTTGAAACTTCATGAGATAACAAGAATTGCATTGCTATGATTTAAGACTTTCTGAACTTATGCCAGTTGTTAATGATGATTAATTAGCAGCTGAGTTTTTGCAAGAAAAGATTGCTTTTAGATTTGTGTGTGTGTGTCTCCACTACTAAGCCAGTTATTAGTAGTGGTTTATTGATTAAATTAAGTTCGAACAAACCGTGTGTTTGCTACGTTCTTAACTGGGGCAGAACAGCATAAACCTTTTTAATGAAAAAATGCAAAACTTGTTCTGCATAAAGATAGTTGGAAACATCAGCATACTTCAGGCACATTATGCAAAGACCTAGTTCTCTGGATAAGACTGGGACAGTTAGAAGGAAAGAGAAGAGGATGCCAAGCAGCAAAGCGGACAGACTCAGTTACAGTGGAAATCAGTACACTGTTGGGAGACCTGGAAGACCAGGTATGGGACAGATTCTCAAGGATAAAATCTATGTGGCCACTAACAGTCAACACTGATTTGATGGCACGTCATCAAGCATCAGCCAAAGGAAGATTGTTAAACTTTAATTAACCCAAGTGAAACATGATCTGAGAGTGCAGGACATTTCAATCAGTACCTTGTCACACTCACATTACTAAAGTTATCATAGAATTAACAAGCATCAAAGAATTCCATATGGAAGGACCTATAGGTAGTTCTCAACCTACGGCCATAATAGAGCCTGCACATTACGGTCATGTTATGACAGTTGTAAAGCTGGTCATCAGGTGACCGACCCAATTTTAAAAACTTTTTTTGCAGCGGTCATTAAGTGAATGCCATGTTGTTAAGCGAACCTACTGTTTGCTATTGCACGTTTTTGCTGAAAATCGAAAGTAAACACTAGTTTTTAGCAAAAACTGGACGTTGGTTCTTACCTGACACATCCTTTCTCATGTGGATCGACGGGGGAGTCCAGGATGGGTCACTCTAGTCCTCTAGCTCTATGACTGTATTGAATAACTGAAGACACGCCTCCCTGGTAACGGTCTCCAGTTGACAATGAAGTCGAAGCGAATCAAGCCCCCTTCTCTGTGGGGGCTCCGGCTCTCTGGAACCAACTCCCCCCCAGAGATCCGAATCATTCCCACCTTGCTGGCCTTCCGGAAAGCCATTAAGACATGGCTCTTCCTGCAGGCGGTGTGATTGTGACTGTTGCTTGTGTGGCTTTTTTATCTTTTTAACTTCTATTTTACTATTGTTGTCTTATTGTATGTTTTGATAGTATTTGGTTGTTTCTTATATATGCTGTACGCCGCCCTGAGTCCCCAGGGAGTAGGGCGGCCTATAAGAATCCCAAATAAATAAATAAATAAATAAATAAAGTAGATCTGTACACATACTAAAGAGAACTCTTGAACCAAGAAACAATCAACAACGGCAAACGAAACAACCGCCACAACCACCCGGGAAACCCCCAGACCAGACACCGGGCGGGGCTGGACTCCCCCGTCGATCCGCATGAGAAAGGACGTGTCAGGTAAGAACCAACGTCCATTCTCCATGCTCTGATCGACGGGGGAGTCCAGGATGGGACATACCAAAGCAGGTTGGCAGTCCTAAGGGCGGGAAATGGTCTGGTCAGGAACTTCTGCCTCCACGAGAACCCATTGGAGGACCCTCCTGCCAAAGGCAGCCTCAGACGAGGCATAAACATCCAGATGGTAATGTCAGATAAACGGAGAAGGGGACGACCAGGTCGCCGCCCGGCAGATCTCCTCTACCGACGCCTGAGAAGCCCAAGCGGCGGTAGTGGCCGCACTCCTAGTCGAGTGGGCCGTGATGCCCCTAGGCACTGGAAGCGACTGGAGCTTGTAGGCCTTGGCTATACAGGCCCTCAGCCACCGACCTATCGTGGAAGGAGTTACCTTTTGGCCCAGAGTTGACGGCAAGAATGAGACAAACAGGGATTCCGACTTACGGAAAGAAGAGGTCCTAAAGATGTAGATGCGGACGGCCCGCCTCACGTCCAGAGTGTACCACTTGCGCTCCAAGGGATGAGCAGGACTTGGACAGAAGTCTGGCAAGATCAACTCCTGAGCCCGGTGAAACCAGGAGTTGATTTTGGGAAGGAAGGCGGGATCCAGCCGCAGGACCACCCTGTTAGAATGAAAAACACAAAGGTCCCTATGGAACGACAGCGCTGCCAACTCCGAAATCCGTCTAGCTGATAATGATGATCCCGCCCAGGGCCGGGCGGGAGAACCAGTTCGACAGTTCCAAGAATAGACTGGGCAACAGGCGCCACTCTGACTGGTCTATCGTGGCCCTGCTCAGCCAGTCCACCTGGACATTCGCCAACCCCACAATGTGGTCTGCTTTGAGAGACAGGAGGTTGGTCTCCGCCCAACCTGAACAGGGCGTCCGATTCCTTCATGAGCAGGAAGGACCGTGTGTCCCCCTGCCTTTGAGGGCACATCAAGTGGGCCTTTGTGGACACATTGTCTGTTAGGAGGAGAACATGGCAACCCCGGATGTCCCGTTGGAAAGCCAGAAGGGCTAATGGGCCGCTCTGAGCTCCGGCCAATTGATACTGTGTTGGAGCTCTCGTTGAGACCACCAACCTTGGGCGACCTTCGCCCCGAAATGGGGCCCCCATCCAAGCAGGCTGGCATCTGACGTGATCGTCAACCTGTCCAGGTCCCTGAAGAAGCAGCCCCTGGAGAGGGCGCTCGATTCCCACCAAAGCAGGGAACGAAGAACCCTGGGCAGCACCCGAACCAGGTGACATTTGGCCAAATTTACTGAGAACCCATGGTCCCGAAGGACCTGCATAGTCGTCGCCAGGTCCCTTTCCGTGGCAAGTGGGGAGGCCACCTGGATGAGCAGGTCATCCAGGTAGCACTGAATCCTGATGGGAATCGTCCTGAGGTACGCTGCTAGGGCTGCCAGAACCTTGGTGAAAGTACAGGGGGCCGAAGCCAGTCCAAAAGGGAGGGCGGTATATTGAAAATGGCACCCGGCATAGCAAAACCTCAGGAACTGCCTGTGTCCCGGCCAGATAGGCACATGGAAGTAAGCCTCTGTAAGGTCCACGGAGGCTAGGAAATCTCCCTCCCTGATTCCCTGGAGGATGGAAAAGAGGGAATGCATCTTGAACCTGCAGTAAACCAGGTACCTGTTGAGCCCTCTGAGATTTAAGATCGCCCTCCACCCTCCTGAGGATTTTGGGATGACAAACAGGTGTGAGTAAAATCCCAGCCCCCGTTGATCCGGAGGCACCGGTTGGATCGCCTGAATGTCCAACAGATGACCGATGGCCTCCTCCATAAGACGACGCCTGGACGGGTCCCTGGAAACGGGGCAACAGAGGAAGACCCGTGTTGGGGGAGAAAGGAACTCCAGGGACATATGTACTTTATGGTCTCCCTGACCCAGGCATCCGACGTGGTCTCCTCCCATTGCAGGTAGAAGAAGCAGAGGCGACCCCCTATGGGAGGAAGAGGCTTGCTGTCACCTTTGATATTTGAAGGGTCCGAAGGATGAGCCATGTGAGGAACGTCTGCCTAGGAACTGCTGCCTGCCTCTGCCACCGAAGGCGTGGCTTGCCGACTGGTAATCAGATCTCAGGAAGGAGGGCCTGTCATGATGGGGAAAGCCTGCCCCGGCTCTCCCCTGCCTGAAGGAGGGCCGCCCGAAATATGGTGACAGGCGGAAATCAGCCCGGTGACCCTGCGAGGGGAGAACCTTCCTCTTGTCCCTGGTCTCAATTAAAAGGGGATCCAGGGACGGGCCAAACAGACTGTCACCCTGAAAGGGGGCAGAGACAAGTTTCCATTTGTTTTTGGCATCCATGCGCCAGTGACAGAGCCACAGTAGGCCGCGGGCCATCACCAAAGCTGCCATGGCCCTAGCTCAGTGGTTCCCAACCTGGGGGTCGCGACCCCTTTGGGGGTCGAATGGCCATTTCCCAGGGGTCGCCCTGGCATCCTCAGCTCCCCCCCACTGCCACAAGCCTGGCCATATTGGCTCAACTCGCCTGAGCCCTCCGATTGGTTGGGAGAGGTGCCATTTGGCGAGAGGCGTTTGTGACGCCTGGCGGCCGAGCTTTGAAGACATCAGCTAAGGGGCAGGGCGTCGCAAGATTGCGCGCTGGAGAGTGCAAGCCAGTACTTAAAACATCTGTGGCCACCCCTGTCTCCTGCTCGCAGCGGCAGTTTCTTCCCACTGGTGTCGAAGGGAAAGGGAGTCATGGGAGGGAACGGCCAGCCAACGACCACTTAAGTTTAACAGCGCACAACGGCGGGAAGGAGGACAGCTGGGTCGGGCTCGTCTGTCTGCCCTCTCGCCCTCGGCTGGCGCGGAGACCCAGTGAACAAAGAGGCAAACAGGGAGGGAGGGAAGAGAGAGACTGAGAGATATTAGCGCAGGGCTAGCCTGATCATACAGCCTCGGTGCTGAGGGGGCCACCGCTGGGGGCAGGAAGAGCTAAGCCGGAGGGAACTGGAGAAGGAGGTGGTGCCGGAGCATGGTCCATCGCCGCCGCCCTGCTCCGTATGATCAGGCTAGCCCTGTGCTAATATCTCTCAGTCTCTCTCTTCCCTCCCTCCGTTTGCCACTTTGTTCGCTGGGTCTCCGCGCCAGCCGAGGGCGAGAGGGCAGACAGACGAGCCCGACCCGGCTGTCCTCCTTCCCACCGTCGTGCGTTGTTAAACTTAAGTGGTTGTTGGCTGGCCGTTACCCCCGTGACTCCCTTTCCCTTCGACACCAGCGGGAAGAAATTGCCGCTGCGAGCCCCGGCCAGCCCGGTTTGCGAGTCCCGGCTGTAGTCGGAGATGTGGGACGTGGCAAGCGAGGAGACGGGGATGCCGGAGGGGGTAGCAGGGAGTGTCTGGGCGGGAGGATTTAATAAAATATAAAATATAGTTCTTAAAGCAGAAGACATATAAACCCAAGGGGACAAATGGGTGTAAGGAAGGAGAGAGTTTGACGCTTCTCATGAATCAAATTTGCAAAGAATGAAGGAGGAACAGAAGAGTTTGAAGGAATTGTCTTCCAGCCGCAAAGGGGAATCTTTGAAAAGGCGGCTGGGCGAGGGGACCATAAGCGCCTTGTGGGACGTCTCACTGCAGGACCCACGGCTGCGCTACGAGCTCATCCAGCGCATCGGCTCCGGCACTTACGGCGACATTTACAAGGTGCGCAACGGCGCGCCCGGCCGACTTTGGAGAGGGTCCCCCCGGGCGCGCTTGGGAAGGGAAAAGTGCTGCCACCGGGGCGGAGAGGAGCCGCAGAGGCGGCCGAGCGAGCAGGAAGGAAGGCAGGAGGATCCCGAGCCGCCCAAGCCCCACCTTGCAAGCCCGCCCGGGCTCTTCCTCTGCCGCAGAAAAGGACAGCCAGCAACGCGATGGAGAGGCGGGCTCTGCAGCTGGCGGTCTCCAAGAGGGAGGAGAGCAGGGGGAGGGGGTTTCTAATCGGGGGTCCCTATGACTGGCAGCCCCCCCTTTTTCTTCCAGCTCTACCCTCCTCCTGTTGGGCAACTTCTCCAAAGCGCGCATTTGGAGACGCGCAATGTGGAGCAAGGAGTCGTGGACGGGATCGCTGCACGGTGGTGGGGATTTGCAGCCCCCCATCTCCCGGGTGGGGTATGGATCGGACTGGGGAAGGGGTGCAGAGGGGTGGGGGAGAAGCAGGAAATTATGGCCGGGTTTCCAGGGCTGCTCTCTCTGGGGCGTGTCCTGGTCTCTTGGGGCCAGCCTTTTTTTTTTTTTGCACCAGGAGCTTTCTCCAAAGGGTTGCCCCCAAGCAGAGGGCGCCTTTTGGAGAAGGCGAGGCGAGGGTGGGGTGGAATGGCTGGCTGGCTGGTTCCCCGGACAAGGTTGGCTCTGTGGGGCAGGCTGGCTTTGCTACAAGTGTAGGCAGGGCGGGCAGGATCCCCTCCCTGCTCGCTCTGCTTTCCTGGAGTGACTGAATAACCACAATGCGCTTATTTGTCCGGGCTGCCAGAGAGTTTGGCACTCGTGGATCTTGCGGTGCTGAGGGCTAGGAGAGGGAAGAAGAGAAAAGAGAAGGAAGGAAGGAAGGAAGGAAGGGAAGGAGAGGAAGGGAAGGAGAGGGAAGAAGAGGAAGAAGAAGAATGTTAGGTGGGAGGGTGGAAGGAAGGAAGCAAGGAAGAGAAAAAAGTGAGAGGGAAAGGAAAGGAA
This sequence comes from Diadophis punctatus similis, assembly GCA_023053685.1. NCBI lineage: Eukaryota > Metazoa > Chordata > Lepidosauria > Squamata > Dipsadidae > Diadophis > Diadophis punctatus. Next base: position 2,146,594 of record JALIGW010000074.1, read on the forward strand.
AGGAAAGGGAAGAAAGAAAGAAAGAAAGAAAGAAAGAAAGAAAGAAAGAAAGAAAGAAAGAAAGAAAGAAAGAAAGAAAGAAAGAAAGAAAGAAGGAAGGAAGGAAGGAAGGAAGGAAGGAAGGAAGGAAGGAAGGAAGGAAGAAAAGTTAGGAAGGAAGGAAGGAAGGAAGGAAGGAAGGAAGGAAGGAAGGAAGGAAGGAAGGAAGGAAGGAAGAAAGAAAGAAAGAAAGAAAGAAAGAAAGAAAGAAAGAAAGAAAGAAAGAAAGAAAGAAAGAAAGAAAGAAAGAAAGAAAGAAAGAAAGAAAGAAAGAGCCTTGCAAATTAAAATTGTTGTCTTTGCAGGGGTTTTGGAAAGGGTGGGTGAGCAGGCCCCATGGGGGAGGAAGGAATATGGGGCTGTTTTAAGAAGAAAGAGCTTAAAAGAGGAAATTGGCTTTGGGGGCCCTGGCATTGTTTTTGGACCAATCATGGCTTTTTTTGCCCCCTGTTTGCCTCCTGAAACTTTGGAGTCCTGGGAGAAAGCTACTAAACAGGGATTACTTTGCTGGAAGCTTATCTGATTTCTAGTTTTTCGACACTGCAGACCACAATTTCTCAACCTCAACAACTTGAATATACCTGGACTTCAACTCCCAAAATTCCCTAGCCAGCTTTGCTTTGAATTCTGGGAGTTGAAGTCCAGGCACCTTAAAAGTTGCTGAGATTGAGAAATATTGCTGTACACTTGTTGGTTATCAAGTCTAAATACAGAAGTAGACTTGTTGTGGAAGATGATATTCCTTGTGCTCTTGCAAAGACTGGCCCGAGAATTTCTGATCTGGCATAATTACATATTGTTTTTGTGATTAATCGCTATGCTTTAATTATGTTCAATTTGTAACAATGAAAATACATCCTGCATATTAGATATTTACATTACGATTCATAACAGTAGCAAAATTACAGTTATGAAGTAGCAACGAAAATAATTTTATGGTTGGGGGTCACGACAACATGAGGAACTATATTAAGGAGTCGCGGCATTAGAAAAGTTGGGAACCACTGCCCTAGCTGAAAATTTTGCGGTTGCCAGAGACACATCTGCTGTTTATTCTGCTGCTGCAATGATTTTACTCAAATCCTGATGGGTCCTAAGATCCTCAGGGGAAACTCTGCCTTGCAGCTGACGAAGCCAGCGGACTGAAGCTCTAGTAAAGAAGGAAGAGGCAGTCGCCGCCCTGATGGCCCAAGAATCAGCCAGGTGGGCCCTTCGCAGAGCCATCTCCTCCTTCTTCTCATCCGCCTTAAGGGCATCCTCCGCATCAGACGGAAGGACGGAAGAAGAGGTCAGTGCCGCCACTGGGGAGTCCACCCTAGGCACCTGTACTAGATGCTCAAGGGCTGGGTCCACACAGAACAGGGAACCATCCTGGCTGCTGGGGCGGGAAGCCAGGGCTGGATTGGACCATTGTTTCTTAATAAGGTCCAGAAACATCCTCGCAATAGGGATGCAATCCGGAGCCATGATACATTCAGTGAACGGATAGTCCTCCTGGTCCCCTGCCACAGAGGCCGGCTCCTGGAGCTCAGAGTCCTTGCCTAACTTGGCCGTGGCAATTGATGGAAAAGAGCTGGGTTAAAAAGCCCTTTAAATGAAGGCCTGCCAGATGCCTCCTGTTCCTGATCAGAAACCTCCCCTTCTTCCAGCAGTTCGCCTTTGGAGAGATATTGCTGGCTAACTCTCAAAGGGGCCGGGGATCCCTGATGCTGATAGTCCTGATAGATGGCCTCATATTCCCAGAGGTCCGCCCGGGAGGGCAGGTAGGCCCCCTGCCTAGATTGCTGCTGCAGCCCTTCTGCGATGTCCTCTTTGATGGCTGAGGATATCCAGTGCCTCATGAAGGGAGGCATATTCTGTTCCTGCCAAGATTCAGGGCGGGGCCCGGCCTCAGTCGGTGAAAAGGTGACCCCAGGGGTTCTGCGAGCTGGGGGTACTGGGCCCTGGACAGGTACTGAGATGGGGCCAGTTGGGACAAGGGTCTGATGGCCTGAGGCCCCCAGAGCTTCAGCTGAAAGGCTGGAAGCCAAAGGGCCACCCAGGACTGCAGGGTATAGTACAGTGTCAGCAGCCTGGCATGTCTGTGCCGCCTGCTCAGGTGAGCAGCGTGTCAAGGGCATGTCCATCTCTCTGCTAGCCAAACAGCTGTGCCTAGCAGAGGATTCTCCTAATCTGGCAAATTCCTTCTCCAAGGCCCTTTGTCTCTGCTGGTCTGCCTTTTCTTCCCTCCTGGATGAGCACCGGTGAGTTGAGGACCTGGTCCTAATTTTTGCTGCAGCGGCCAGCCCTGCTGCCCTGGGCCTGACTGAGGCTCTGCTAGAAGATTCAGATGCTGGGGGCGGGGCACAAGCCCCTTCGTGACCTCCCAGAGCCAGATCTGTCCTGCTCCATTGATAGCCAGGGAGCACGGGCCTGAAAGAAAGGGACAAGCCAGGTAAGAGGGCTGGCAGGCCCAGGCTCCAAGTAATTGAGGAAACACTACCAGTAATCAACTCAACCAGGTGTGAAGCTAGGTTGAGGAAAGTCACTGACCTCACCGCAAACAGAGGTAGCAGATGCAGCTCATAATTGCGACGGCGATAGGAGAGGAGAGTGGTGGGAAGGCAACCAAAGCTCTCACTCCACTAGGCCTGGTCAGGAAATGTAGGGAGAGGAAAAACTTCGCTTTTATCACAGGGCAGACCAAACCTGGGACACTGCTGCACGCAGTACCCACTTGTCCCAGAATTTCAGGGGGCCAGAAGAGCTGCACCCCCTCCTGCACAGGGCCCAAGTGGCTGCTGTTTGATTCTAAGAAGGCGGCCCCTTCACTCAAAATGGCCACCACCACGTGGCAGTCCAGTCCAGCGAGTCATGCTGTGATCTGCCCAAGGCGAAAAGCCTGCTCAGCTGGCCAAAAAAACCCCTGGCTCTCATCCGCCTCCACGGAGAGCTGATCGATAAAAAATGAGCCTTTTTACCTTTTCCTTTGTCCTCTCTTCGGGTATACTCGGGCTTCTGGGACAGCGTCAGCACGCTGATTCCACCCACTCGGAACATAGGTCACCCGAAAGTCAAATCGGGCAAAAAACAGCGACCATCGCACCTGGCGCCGTCCATAAATGTTCCAGGTTGCGATTGTCTGTCCGCACCTCAACCTGGTGGCGGGCCCCCTCCAGATGGTGCCATGTCTCGAAGGCGACCTTAACCACCACCAGCTCCTTGTCCCATATCTCCGATTCAGACTCTGACAGAGGCATGACAGCAGTGAAACTGGGTGAGAAAATTTCCAACTGTTGCCTTAGAGATTTAACCTAAGTTAAAAGTTCCAAAAAATGATCTCCAAACGTTAAAATGCGGCGATTGGATTTATGGAGTGACTATTGGGAGAAATTGCTTTTCTAAACTCTATCTCTAACTCCCCTGACTGGATGACAATCAGCTGTTTTTGACTTTTACACTTTGTTGAAAAACTTTACACTCTGGAATTGGAAGCAGGGGAGCCATCTACTGGAGGAAGATTACTGCAACGTGTAAAATTAAAAGAAAGTGATGAGAGAAAGCTCATATGGAAAGCTATCTGACCTTGACTTTATCTTAGTAGACAATTTGGATGCTGGGAAATATTTACTGAGCTTTTTGAAGATTCATAAGGCAAATTAAATTAAACACTAAAACTTTATTGGAACTCTACACAAAAAAGCGGATTTGAAAGATTTGAAGAAACTTGGTGGGCTAATTTGGATTTGGGTTATCAACATCACAGGGAAAAAAAAGAAGAAAAGATAAATAAGACTTTAAAATCTAGATAATTGGGAAGATGTAAATTGGAAATTATAAAGACTGAAAAGCACAAATGTATAGCATCTAAGGATTAGAAATTTAGGAGACTTGGAGGAATAACTTGGGGATTGACCAAATCTTATTACCAATCAGATATTGGGATACTGGGATATAAGCGGTATATTAACGTGTTACAAAATGACCCAGCAGGAGACAATAAAGTTTTATGAAGAAATGTTAGAAATAGCGACAAAGAATTATAAGAAGTTGATGGGAATATTTAAAGATAAAGATGTGAAAGTAGAAGGCTCTCAACAAATGGTGGGAAATGATGAATATAACACACAGAAGACAGCTGAGAAATTAGAAGGAGTGGTGGAGGGGACAAAGCAAAATAAATTACAAAAGTTACATAAGTTAAAAGCAGATAAAAATTCTGAAAAGACAGCAATAATAAATACTAAAAATCAAATAGATAATCCCTTAAAAGCTTATAATAGAATAGAGGGCGGAAAAGGAAGACCTTTCAAAAATAATGAAAGGGTTATGGATGGATATTCAAAAGATGCAGCAGAAGGAGATAAAGGGTAAGGCAGAGGGAACAATCAGTCTGTGTAAAAATGCTAGAAAGACATATAGGATTCCAAGAGAGAAACATAAAAGAATCACCAAAAAATCAATAAATGATGTAAAAAAAATAGTTTTCAAGGACTATAAATTCAGGGGACTTAGAGATATAATCTTGGGACTGATTAAATCTTATTGATAACTGGTTTTATTGGCGTTTATAGAAAATTGAGATATTGAAAATGTGTTGGAACACTGAGTGATATTTATATTAAAATATTAGGGGTTAATAAGTATATTTATAAAGAAATGTTATTGATGTTTACATATACTGTTGGAGAAAGTGATAAAAACTCATAGAGAATAGTATTGTTTAAAGATAATGAGGTAAGAACCCCAACAAATGGGAAAAATAAAGAAATAAGTATAAATTGGGAAAATAGTATAATATAGATTGATACATAGAAGAATATATTGAAGTTGGAAGATAAAAATTCTGTATATGTAATTGTATTATTACTGTGAGCATTGTGTGAAAAACATGTTAACCCAGTCATTACACTGTCCACAAAAAATGTTGGTCGTTAAAGAAAAACTGCAAATAAAACATAAACCAAAAAAAATCAGGATGAGGATAACAATCAGGTAGAGCAGGGATCCTCAAACTATGGCCCGCAGGCCGGATACGGCCCGCCAATGCAAAGTATCCAGCCCGGGGAGTGGGATTAAGCCCCGCCCCTTACCCCACCCCTCACCGTCGGACTTATCTTCCAGTGAGCAGCCACTCCAGCCGCACTTCTTTCACCGGTTGAGCAGCATTTCTGATCACACAGCTGCTGGCGAAGGTAAGGCCGAAGGGTGTGGGGGAGGGGCAGCTGAGGGGTGATCTTGCTGGTGCAGCCACGTGATCCAGGGCTCGTGTTTCAGTAGGGGAGGGGGGTGCTGCTGCCTTGAAAAACAGCTCTGGGTTTGTAAAGTACTGATTTAAATTAAAAGTCTTTGAAAACGCTTTAAAAACAGCCAAACAGCCTTTCGGGATGTTTTTCACAGCCACGTGATCCAGGGCTGGTGTTTGAGTAGGGGAGGGGTGTGCTGCCACCTTGAAAAGCAGCTCTGGTTTGTAAAGTACTGCTTTAAATTAAAAGTCTTTGAAAACGCTTTAAAAAACAGCCTTTCAACCTAACAGCCTAACCCCCATTTGCTCTTCTAGAAGACTTTTCTTTCCTGACAGAGAGATGAGAGAGAGAGAGAACGGAATGGAATGGAATTCAGCAAGGTTTCTCTTCCCCACCCCCATTTGCTCTTCTTGAAGACTTTTCTTTCCTGACAGAGATGAGAGAGAGAGAATGGAATGGAATTCAGCAAGGTTTCTCTCCCCCCCCATTTGTTCTTCTAGCACACTTTGAAAGAGAGAGAGAGAGAGACAGAGAGACAGAGAGAGAGAAAGAGAGAGAGAGAGAGAGAGAGACAGAGAGAGAAAGAAAGAGAGAGATGTTGATTGTAACCTCCTTGGGGCTGAGAGGAATTGCTGGAAAACTGAGTTTTTTTGAAGTGGACCACTAGACTCGTAAACAACTTAAAAATGATCTAGTAAAAAGAAAAGTCAAACAAAAGCAAATAAAACACCCCAAGGAGGAAAACAAATTAGTTTAATTTGTGTGTATTATTTAATGGACTGCTAAGTTGGCAAAATGGACGGATAAATTGGCCATGCCCACCCAGCCACGCCCACCCAGCCACATTACCCAGCCACGCCCACCTAGCCAGTCCGGCCCCCCAACAGTCTGAGGGACCATGAAGTGGCCCCCTGTTCAAAAAGTTTGAGGACCCCTGAGGTAGAGGATAACAAATTTACCAATGAAATCAGAGAAAACTTGGTTCATAAAACTGGAAAACACTGCCCCTGCGTTTACTAACCTGAAGGGGACTACAGTGTATTAAAATGTGACGTACCTGGTGTCGAAGGCAGTCAAGTAATCATGGCCCTCTTTCTTTCTAATAGGATTGTAAGCATTGTGACGCTCCATTCTAGAGAAAATGTGTGTCTTTTGTAGTCTATCCAAAACGTCTGAAATTAGTGGTAGTGGGTAGTGGTCTCTGACCACCAACGAATTAGGTGCTTGGTCATTGTGGACTATTCAAAGCACCCCCCTCACGCTTGATGCGCTGGAGTATTGCTTTTTGGGGACAAAAAAGGTTGGAGCTGAAGCTGGTGATATGGAAGGTCAGAGAAAGCTTTTTTGCACGTTAAGAGTCCAAATATTGCTTCAAGGTTATTAACTCTTTGGTTGACATTGGATACTGCCTTTTGGCAGCTAATTTCACACCCAGGATCAGGTCTATGGCACAGTCGCAGTCTCTGTGTGGAGGAAAAACTGCCACTTTCTCCTCCGAAACATCTTGAAAGTCTGCGTCCTTGCTTGGTAGATTGGGAATCTCCCTGCTAGCGTTCAGAGGTGGCTGAAATAAGACAGGCAACCAGGCAACAAGCAACTGTTGCTTCCGCTTACTTGTGAGGTTGTGAAGTAGCAACTGGCTCCTAACACTATAGGAAGGTTCAGATGGCTAGGACAAAGTCTCTGAGTGGTTACCTATGGTTAATTGCAAAGGTACTATGGAACATGTAATAAGACCCACTTTTAAAAGTCGCCCATCAATAATTTTTACTTGCAAGGGGAACTTCAGAGGGACCATTGGAATCTTGAAGTCCTCTACTGTTGCCAGGGTGGTAAAGTTGGCTGTTGCTCCTGAATCTATCAGAGCAAGTAGGATTTCCTCCCAACCCGAGCAGAGGGATTAAACGGAATCAATCTGTAACAAACTTGGTGTGATTGTCTGTGAGCCCTGTTCAATGCTTGGTGAGCCCACTCCCCATGAGCTCTTGTGGGAAGGGCTGTCACTGTTTCCCTGGTCCTAGGGTTTGTGATCTGGGTGTGAAAATTTTTGTGAGTAGATCTGATTGTCAGGCACAAGAAATCAGGAGAGAGGATAGAGTTCATTGGAATTCAGGGGGGTTGGACTTAGGTCTCTTGTGGCAGTAGAGCGACTCCAAACTGATGACACCACTTTCACCCCGCCTCGGGCTTAGCCTGGTCATCTCTCATAAGGACGCAAACGGCCATAAATACAGGGCGGCTGCCAAGTGCCCAAAATTCAATCACGTGACCAAGGGGGCAGCCATCAGAAATTCAGAACCAAGCCATAAGTACTTTGGAAGGGGTCTGTTGTAACTTTGAATGGACAGTAAGCAACCAGTCGTAAGTTGAGAACTACCTCTATTTAGTTAGTCCACTCCACTTGCCTAATGAAACCCTTTAGTTACCGAGGGACATTTGGGGAGTTTCCCAAAATTCTAGTGGCTAGTTCTGGAATAAGAGGTTGGCACACCAGTGCTTGATGGGTGTCCTGTCCCTCTCACACATGCACACACCACAAGAGTTTGAAGTCTTTATTGAGGCTTCACCAGCTCCAAACAGTAATCCTCAGGATTCACCCCACATAGGAACTAGTGCAAAACCCAATGAGTCCAATCGCCAAGTCCGAGAACACAGAGCAGGTCCGTAAACTCACCAACCAGGTTTGGAGTCCCAAGGCAAGTCCACAGTCTGAGCACAAATCTCAGAACCAAAATCCAAGTCCAAAGTCCAAGAAGCAAAGCCCAAAGTCTAGTTGCAGGGTCAAGGCTTAAGTCGAAAGGCAAGAGTCATAATGGCAGATCAGACACACAGCAAGAAATGCATGAGTTATTTCCAGCATCGGTTTGCTCCGCATGCTGGGCTAAATAGCTGCTGGCTGGTGCAGCTCATTAGGATGAGGCTGCCTCAGAGGTGGGTTTCAGCAGGTTCCAACCAGTTCTGGAGAACCAGTAGCGGAAATTTTGAGTAGTTCGGAGAACCGGTAAATACCACCTCTGACTGGCCCTGGCCCCATCTATTCTCTGCCTCCCGAGTCCCAGCTGATCGGGAGGAAATGGGGATTTTGCAGTAACCTTCCCCTGGAGTGGGGAGGAAATGGGGATTTTACAGTATCCTTCCCCTGCCACGCCCACCAAACCAAGTGTCACGATGTGAATATATTGCCAGTTGAGCCTCTCTACTATATTTCTAGATCTACTGTATTTTCTAATCAAGCAGACATGTGACATGTATTACTACGCATGTGTGCATTCCAGGAGTTTGTCTCCTCCTTCCTTCTTCTCCTGCAAGCCTCGCCCGAGGCAGATGTGAATTCTTAGCTGGAACAATGTAGCTTATTAAGATTCATGTTTTGTTACTTTTATACTGAAATAAATATTTTGTTAATTAGAATTAAATCTCGGTTTTATTTTCTAAGTAAGAATGACTTCAAGGGAACAAGGTCTATATCGCCTCGGTAGGAATAATTTCCTATCCCATCACCAAGCCATGCCCACAGAACCGGTAGTAAAAAATTTGAAACCCACCACTGGGCTGCCTCTTCATGAGTAGTCTGGCTGACCTCCATTGCACCTCCCTCTTCTCAGTCCTGTGTGCCCTGGGATCCGATGAAGGAGGCAGTTTCTCCTCATCCCTGCTGACTAGCTACAGCTGCGCCCCTTCTCCACCCTGTGCTTCTGGCTGGTCTTCCGAGCCTCCTGGCTGCACCTGCATCTCTACCCTGTCTTTATCAGCCAAATACTCGTCCAGTTGCTCCTCCAGCCTTTCTGAGGTTCTTGGCCTCTCCTCCTCCACTTGCCCAACCCCAACTGATTCAGACTCTCCCATATCTTCCAGACACTCCTCCGTGCCCCACTAATAAGTTCCTGAAGCTGGCTCTTTCTCATCATGGGAGTTGGCTTCTGGGTCATTCATTACACTGGGTGTCAACTTCGAAACGGATCAGACCTTCCGCAGCCATTTTTTCCGTTTCTCAGATTGCAACACAGTCTGGGAAAGGGGAAGTCTGGAATGTCAGACCAGACAACAACAGACCATCCCATGGGAACCAAGGTAATCTCAACAGGTGCTGGCCAGAGACTGAGGGGAGTTGCCAAGGAGATGCCAGAACACCTAATTGGACAATGTGACCTGTGACCATGATACTGGAATACTGCTATCATGTCACCCCTAGTCCTTCTTTTCTCTAGACTGGCCATACCCAATTCCTGCAACAGTTCTTCATATGTTTTTGTCTCCAGTTGTCAGGACTACAATTCTCAGAATTCCAGGCCATGATTACTGATACTTCTTGGACCTACAGTATATACCCAAAACCTCTGGAGGATATCATATTGGGGAAGGAGGCTTTAAAATATTATCATCTGTTTCTGATTTCACAAAACAGAATAAAACCCAAGCAAGGCAAGGAACAGAAAATATGCTGTAAATATGTTACATTAGAAGGTTTACAATATATAGTGTTCTAATGCAAGACATACATGGGAAAATAGAAAATATGCTACAACTGATGATGAACGAAGATCAAAGAGTCCAGGAAAAAGAGGAGATAGCAGAAAGAATGGAAGAAAAGACAAACCAGCAAACAAAACCAAAAGATGGGAAGGAGAAGATAATAATGACTGATGAAATAAACCAAGGGAAAAGCACTTTAAGAGATTTAAAAATGGAATCAGATAACTGGGAAGATACTTTTGAAAAGGAGATAGGGGCGTGGGTGGATATTCTGGAGACCTGGCAGTTTAGGATAGAGATGGGAGAAATATTCAGTCTAAATGGTGAAGATACAGATGTTGATAGAGATAAAGATCCAAGACAGGAATATGGGAGGCAAGCCAAAAAACGAATAAGAATTGAAGTATTAAAACGGACGAGAGACAATGGATAGAAATTATTATAGATATTTTCTTCTTCTTTTTTTCTAATATAATGATGGCCTGATTAGAAATTTATAGAGGAAGAAATAAGAATACACACCTTTATATATTAGGATTAGTAATAGTGACCTGATATAGGGGGAATATTAGCAGATATAATTTTTTTCCTTCTTTTTATATAATAGAATATAAGTAACAATTTGATGGGAAAGACTAGAGGGTGATAGATGGTATTACCATGTACATTTATAACATCATTGGCATTAAAATGGAATATTGAAATATTGAATAATTGCCTTAAAAATCATGTATATCAATTCTAGGATTATATAAGTTTGATTAATGTAACAATTATTACAATTATCATTACTGATGTTTGTATCAAAATGAATTATACCCAGGGGCCACACTGTTCATGTATTATATTGATGTATATTTAAAAATAAATATATATATTTATATTTATATTATATTATTTATATATATATTATATATATATATACCGGGGGCGGGGCTACGACGGGAGGGCGAGGGGAGAGTAGCTCCGCTTTTCTAAACTTGAATTTTGATCAAATTGCGGCAGTTTTTGTTTAAACTTACCATCTTTGTATATGCGGAAGAACGGGAGACCCTGGGGAACAACAAGACGAGGAAATTATCGTTTACTCTGAGGCTTCCGAGGCTCTGAAGCGCTGAAGTTGCGAGACGCCGAACTTAAGCAGAGGCGCCATTTTTTCACTTCGTTCGCTTCGTTCCTCTGTGAGACTGTCAAAAACGAGTCTCGAGAGGAGTGGGCTCTTTCGGGTCCCGAGGTGTTGAGGCTCCGGAACGGCGAGGCGCCGAACTTTAAGCTGAGTCATTGCTGCCGCTTCTTTCTCTATCGTGAGCCCGGTTCTTGGAGGCTCCGGAGCGGTGAGGCACCGAACTTCGAGCTGAGTCATTGCTGCCGCTTCTTTTCTTTACCGTGAGCCCGGTTGGACACAGGGTGGGGAGTTATTGGGGAGCCGAATGGCTGCCGCGACGGGTATGTTTTTGCTTGCTGCTGAGACCTAGGCTCCTCTCTCGCCCCAATTACGCGGTGGAAGGATGAATGCTACCATCTGGAGGACCCTGTGGCTTGTTATACTGGCTATCCGAGACTCGCTTTTTGCTCCTGCTCCTTCCCTGAGCCTCCCGTGGTTTGTGCTTTGGTGGAATACTAGCACAGCTGTTAGCGGACTGGTCCATCTACCCTCTCCTGCCTGTGAGCGCTTTCTCTCCAGCTTTACTCGCTCAGTGGATGCAGGAAAGACGCTGGGGTTGTCGTCGCCATCTTGGCAACTGCCAGTAACGCCGCTTCGAAATCCGAGACCTGGGATGTCCGATGCCGCCAAGTTTAACATGACGGCTCTGGATGGGGCTTGGATCTCTGCCCTACTCAAGGCAGGACTGAATGCGACCTGGATTTCTGCCTTTTTCGAACTGGGGCAGCTCGAAACGACATCTTCGGGCACAGTTGAGACTCAGACTGTGTTGAAGTCTGGGCTATTTAGAACAGCGGAGAACAGGGAGGACTGGAAAGGAGACTGGGAAAACTTTTTTCTCTGCCAGATTGGTTTATGTGAGTCCCTGTTGTTGAGCAGCCCAGTGAAAACTGTTCGGGGGAGGGAGCTTTGGATACATCAAATAGGGTTGCGTAGGGAGAGGCTTTATTGGTCTCTATTCTGGTATTCCCCCCGACTCTGGGACTCTGGCAAGAAAGACTTAAACCCTGATTGGAACTGTAACATCGAAACAAGGATTGGAACTGCGCAATCATAGAATTGTCGATTTTAATATTAACAACTAACTAACTCTGCATTTCTTTACCCCGGAAGCACTGTGAATGTTATTGATGGATGGGTTATGGATGACTATGACTGTGTGACAATATAATTAGATGAGTGATAGGGATGTATATGTGTCCAGTGATCAGTGAGAATGGTATGGATGACCTGCAGGAAGGGAGGAGGACCAGCGGGGGGGAGGGGGTCTCTGGTGGGGGTGAGAGCCAGAACATCTCGGTCATAATGGGAAGAGGCAGATATAGCGGGAGCAGAGGGGAGGGCCGCTCTCGGGGAATAAGACCTCGCTGTTTACAAGCGATCCCTTGTTCCGGCCCCTCTGATCCGGTTCCATCTTGCTCAACCCGGATACCTGGCAACCAGGGTTCTCAGGGCCCTGGGCTCAGGATGCTGCTGCTTAACGCCAGGTCAATTATCAACAAAGCCCCCCTGATACGTGATTTAATCACAGAGGAGGGGGCAGACCTGGTGTGTGTTACCGAGACCTGGCTAGGGCAGGAGGGGGGAGTAGCCCTCTCCGAGATATGCCCAGCCGGTTTCTCGGTGCAGCATCATTCTCGACCCCAGGGAGGGGGGGAGGAGTGGCAATTATAACACGTGGAAATCTGCATCCTCGTAGGATCCCTGCCCCGGAGATTGTTGGGTGTGAGGCGCTCCTTCTGAAGTTGGACTTAGGGGTTCAGGTGGGCCTTTTCTTAACGTACCTGCCTCCCAGCTGCGTAAGTAAGGCCCTGCCTGAGCTGCTTGAGGCAGTAGCCGGCTTGGCGGTTGAGTTCCCTAGGCTTATGGTGCTGGGGGACTTCAACCTGCCATCTGCTGGCGAAACCTCTGGGGCAGCTCAGGAGTTCATGGATTCCATGACAACCATGGACCTGACCCAAGTAATTCAGGGTCCGACTCATGAGGGTGGTCACACGCTTGACCTAGTGTTTCTCTCGGGGCAGTGGAGAGATGATCTGAAGATAAGGGATATAGTCATCACCCCACTGTCATGGTCAGATCATTTCCTACTGAGGCTGGATTTCACAACCCCATTCCTCCCCCGCAGGGAGGCGGGACCGACTAGGTGGTTCCGCCCCAGGCGCCTAATGGAGCCGGAAGGATTCCAGAGGGAACTTGGGGAAATACCTGAAACCCTGGTACACAATTCGGCTGACGCCCTGGTGGCTGCTTGGAACACCGCAGCATCAGGGGCTTTAGACCGAATTGCGCCTTTGCGACCTCTCCGTGGCAGTGGATCCCGGAAAGCTCCCTGGTTTACCGAGGAGCTCCGGGAGATGAAACGCCAGAAGAGATGTCTGGAGCGCCGCTGGAGGGCCAAAAAAACCGAGTCTGACCGAACACTATTAAGAATTTACATCAGATCTTATTTAGTGGCAATAAGGGCGGCAAGACGATCTTATCTTTCCGCTCTTATTGCGTCCGCAGATTCTCGTCCAGCCGCCTTGTTTAGGGTGACTCGCTCCCTCCTTGCAAAAGGGGGGAGCGAGGAACACTTACAAGGCAGAGCTGAGGAATTCGCTGAGTTTCTGTCGGATAAAGTCGCTCAGATTCGGTCGAACTTGGACTCCGGCAGGGCAGAGTCCATAGAGTTGACAGGGGCGAGTCTTAGTCCACCATTATGGGAGGAGTTTGGGCCTGTTTCTCCCGAGGATGTGGACAGGGCTATGGGAGCGATGGGTACCTCCACCTGTTTATTGGACCCGTGCCCCTCCTGGCTGGTCTCGGCCAGCAGGGAGGTGGCACGCGGCTGGATCCAGGCGGTGATCACCGCTTCTTTGCGGGAGGGATCCGTACCGCAGTCGTTAAAAGCTGCGGTGGTGCGACCCCTCCTGAAGAAGCCTTCCCTGGATCCAGCCGATTTGAAGAACTACCGTCCAGTCTCCAACTTACCTTTTTAGGGAAAGTTGTGGAGAAGGTGGTGGTGACTCAGCTTCTGCAGCTCCTGGATGAAACAGATCATCTAGATCCTTATCAGTCGGGTTTCAGGCGCGGCTACAGTACAGAAACTGCCTTGGTCGCTCTGATGGATGATCTCTGGCGGGCCCGGGATGGGGGGAACTCCTCCATCCTGGTGCTACTTGACCTCTCAGCGGCTTTCGATACCATCGACCATGGTATCCTTCTGCATCGGCTCGGCGAGTTGGGAGTGGGAGGCACTGTTTTGCGGTGGTTCTCCTCTTATCTCGCCGATCGGATGCAGTCGGTGTTGGCAGGAGGGCAGAGATCGTCCCCTAGGCCCCTATCATGTGGGGTGCCCCAGGGGTCGGTTCTCTGCACATCCTGTTCAACATCTACATGAAACCGTTGGGTGAGATCATTCGCAGGCATGGGGTGTGTTTCCATCAGTACGCTGATGACACCCAGCTGTACATCACCACCCCGTCTGACTTCAGGGAGGCAGTAGATGTAATGTGCCGATGCCTGGACAACGTTAAGATCTGGATGGGGAGGAACAGACTCAGACTCAATCCCGACAAGACTGAGTGGCTGTGGATAATGCCTCCTAAGGACCATGACAACTGTCCCGCCTTGGTCTTTGAGGGTGCAAAATTGACTCCCTCAGACCAGGTCCGCAACTTGGGGGTCCTCCTAGATCCACAGCTAAAATTAGACCATCATCTTTCTGCTGTGGCTAGGGGGGCCTTTGCACAGGTCCGCCTGGTGCACCAGCTGCGGCCATATTTGGAGAAGGAGGCTTTACTCACGGTCACTCATGCCCTTGTCACCTCGCGTTTGGACTACTGCAATGCGCTCTACATGGGGCTACCCTTGAAGAGTATCCGGAGACTTCAGTTGGTGCAAAATGCGGCTGCGCGTGCTGTGGTGGGTGTGCCAAGGTACACCCACGTGACACCGATACTCCGCCAGCTGCATTGGTTGCCCATCGGTCTCCGGGTCCAATTCAAGGTGTTGATCACCATCTTTAAAGCCCTTCATGGCTTAGGACCAGGATATCTTCGGGACCGCATTCTGCCTCATACTTCCCTCCGACCGGTTAGGGCCCACAGAGTTGGCCTCCTCCGGGTCCCGTCGGCCAAGCAATGCCGGCTGGCGGGCCCCAGGGGGAGGGCCTTCTCTGTGGCTGGCCCCGTGCTCTGGAACCAGCTCCCCCCAGAGACCCGAACCATCCCCACTCTGCTGGCCTTCCGAAAGGCCGTTAATACTCTTCCTGCAGGTGGGGGGGACAGCTTAATCCACTCGAGCTTACCCCCCAAGTATGTATGTTGCTGAATGGATGTTGTCGTTTTTATACTGTTTTTTAAATTTTGTACTGTTTTTAATTATATGAAATTTTGATTATTCTTGTATTTTTCTTTGTTGTACACCGCCCTGAGTCCTTCGGGAGTTGGGCGGCATATAAGAATAACAAAATAAATATATAAATAAATAAATAAATATACTGTACACACACACACACACACACCCCGTTTCCCTGAAAATAAGACAGGGCCTGATATTTTTTTGAACCATGAACTATGGCCTTGGCCTTATTATCAGGGGGGTGGCTTATTATTTTGGGGATGCAGTGTTCTCCCCTCCCTGTTCTTGGCGCCGGCCGAGCGGCTGGCTCTCTGCCACTGCCTCGTGGAGCAGGACTCTGCAAGGCTTGTTGTGCCATTGCAGGCACGAACTGTAGGACTGCTTCGCTGTAGTGCTGCCGTTCGTGCATGCAACAGCACAACAAGCCTTGCAGAGTCCTGCTCCACGAGGCAGTGGCAGTGACTTGATGAGTCTCACAGAGACTCATTTCTGGCAGGTGGGACGTGTTCGGCCGCGAGACGCGCGTCCTACCTGACACTTGTAGCTTCGTCGCGTTCCTCGGCGTTCTGTCCAGAGAAGCCCATTGTAAAAGAAAACTCGCGAGTTCAATCAAACTTCTCGAACTCACGAGTAGTTTTCATTTACAACGGGCTTCCCTGGACACAACACCGAGGAACACGACGGAGCTACAAGTGTCAGGTAGGATGCGCGTCTTGCGATGGGATGCAATTTGGGGGTTGGAGGTCGGACGGGGCGGGGCGTGAGACACGCGTCTTACTGGAGTTTGGCAGCTCCGTGGTGTCTCTCGGCTGGTCTGTTTAGAGAAAAAACCTTGCACAATACAGAAACTCTTCTCGCGAGGGCGAGCAATTAACTTCTTGCAGCAAGAAGTGTTTCTGTACTGTGCAAGGTTTTTTCCTTAAACAGACCAGCCGAGAGAAACCATGAAGCTGCCAAACTCCAGTAAGACACGCTCGCGGTGGGGCGCAGTTTTGGGGTTTTGGGTGGGGGATGGGGCGGGGCGGGCCGCGAGACGTGCGTCAACACCTTGCACAGTACAGATCTCTGCTTGGGCCGAATCCCCTCAGCCTCACCACCACCAGGCAGCGTGAGTGAACGGCCGTGCCCTTGCAAGCGGAAGGCAAAGCCGAGCCAATGATCCCCGCCGGCGGCAGAGAAGTAGCTGGAAAGGCGGCATCTGAGGGTGCCAGGTTTGGGCAGCGGAACAGGCTCCATACGCCCCTGGGCAACTGAGGAAAAGTGAGCAAAGCAGGAGGTTAACGGGGCGGTGGGGGGAGGCCGGCTCCACTCAGTATCCCACTGGAAATTTTCAGATCCCCTTCCCGTTCTTCCCTCCGCGTTGCCAGAGGCAGCCGAGGCGGCGGAATCCGCGATCCTCATCGCTGGAAGCAGCACCACCAGCAGCAGGGGCATCTTCCCTGCCTCAAGTCAGCCGCTCAAGTGCACCGTCCGCCCACGCCGCGCCTGCCTTTGATCGGAGTTCCCGGGAAGGCAGCCGAGCAAATTCCTGCGCGGTGTTGTGCCTTGGCCGCGTCCGGCGCCGAGTCTGGAGGATCCGGAGGACGCGGAGCCGCTCATGGTGCAGCAGTACCAGCCTATGTGCCTGGCACCAGAGACGGCTGGTGATGAGGACTCGGTGCCAGAGCAGGACGATCTCCCAGGACCTTCTGCACCTGTGCAGCAGAGTTCTTCATCAGGAGATGAAGAACTCATGCTGAATGCCAGAGCACGCAGAGCAGCCAGAAGACAGGACTGGCTGAGTAAGCGTCGGTCCAATAGGAGGAAGCAGTGAGGGCTAATTGGGCCACGCCCTTCAGTGGCTATATTAGGCCATGGTAATTAGTGCTCATTGCTGAGAACAACAATTCACTGACCGCAGCATATCCAGAGTTTTGTTTCTACGTCTGTTTGGGAATCTTATCACCAGCTTCTGCCAGCTTTATTCCGGGAAGCCAGCCAAGTTGTTCAGATAAGAATTAATGAGTCTTGCTTTGAACTTTTGTCTGTGTGCTATTTAACCCTCACGTAACCCAAAGAACCTTATTCCTGAAGACTTTCCGTTTGTGTTGTTTTGGACTTCTAAACCCTCTGAGTTTTACTAAGAAACTTTATTAGTAAAAGGAACCTTTTTGTTTGCCTCCCAACGACTGTGTGTGTGTGTTTCTGGGGGGTTGCGGTGCTGGGTCACAACAGTTTGTTCTCAGCCCAAACTGACCACACACAAGCCCAGATTGCATCATGGAGCAGCTTCAGGACGAGAATGCTCAACTTCGGCAGCAGCTGGCAATCATGAACGCTCAGTTAACAAGGCAGCAAAATCAGTTGGCAGCTGCTCCTGCGTTGGCCCCAGCCCAACGGACACGCTGCCCGATAGCCATGCCGGATAAGTTCCATGGTGACGAGGCTATGTTCCCGGCGTTCCTGGGCCAGTGCCAGTTGTTCATGTCTCTGAGGCCAGAGGATTTCCCCCACGACCGGGACAAGGTGGGGTTTGTAATTAGCCTGCTGTCTGGAAATGCAGCACGTTGGGCCACCCCTCTACTGGTCCAGAACAGTCCCCTCCTCCAGGACTTTGGGCGTTTCTGCACTCATTTGGAGGAGATGTTCGCGGATCCAATTAAGGCCCAGACAGCGTGCAGGCAATTAAGGCAGCTGAGGCAAGGCCGGAGACCACTCAGGGAATACATCAGTGAGTTCCGTCTCCTCAGCCAAGACTCGGCCTGGAATGAGGCAGCGTTGTTGGATGCCTTCCAGGAGGGCTTGGCAGACAGCATCCAGGATGAGCTGGCACGCGTGGACATTCCTGCAACCACCCAAGAACTGGTGCGGCTCTGCTTGAAAATTGATGCCCGGTTGCAAGCGAGGAACGCACGCCGTGCTGCTCCGGCGCCTCTCGCGCCACCTGACGTCCCCGCTGTTCTGGCTCCACGTCGCGCTGCTCAGGCACCTCCTGTTCCCCGTGGACTTCCGTCGGCCCCGGCTCCCCGTGACGAGCCTATGGACCTTGGCGCTGTTCGGCCCCGCTTGACCGGCGCGGAAAAGGACAGACGCAGGGCAGGGGGGTTGTGTTTGTATTGCGGCGACCCGGGCCATTTCGCTCGCTCGTGCCCTAGGAAGGGTCGGGGGCCCACCGCTTCTGGTCCTGCTCCACCGTCCCAGCCATCGCCGTCGGAAAACGGCCAGCGCCCGGCCTAGCGGAGACGCTGGGTCGGGCATGCACACCGAAGGACTCCGGCTCAGCTGACGTGGATCCCGGTCCTCCGCGGCATCTGCTCTTGGACACCAAGGTCTTTATTGACCACCGGGACCGCGGCGTCTCCGCACACGCTTTGGTGGACTCCGGGGCAACCACCAATTTCATTGACGAGGCGTTCGCCCAGCATCTTGCCGTTCCCCTGTGCCCCGTGGACCCGCCGATGAGGGTGGAAACAATCGATGGCCGGGTGTTGCTGTCCGGTCCGATTAAGGCCATCACGCAGCCGGTGCGCCTTTGCATTGGACGGCACGAGGAGGCCATCCAGTTTTACGTGACGTCAGGACTCCATTTCCCTTTGGTTCTCGGACTGGCGTGGCTGCGCACCCACGACCCTCAGGTTGTATGGTCCCAGAACTTCATTGCCTTCCCGAGTCTCCAGTGTGTGGACCATACGCGCCAGGTTTGTGCGGGCGCGGTACCTGACCCTCCGGACATTTCACTCCCAGCTGAGTTTGCAGACTTCGCTGATGTGTTTAGCGAAAAGGAGGCGGACCAGTTGCCCCCGCACCGGCCCTACGATTGCCCTGTGGATCTGATTCCCAACGCTCCGCTCCCTGTGGGCCGCCTCTATTCCATGTCAGAACCCGAACTGGCCGCACTGCGGGACTTTATTGATAAAAACCTGGCCAGGGGTTTCATCCGACCCTCCTCATCGCCCTTGTCTGCCCCCGTCCTCTTCGTCAAGAAGAAAACCGGGGACTTGCGCCTGTGCTGCGATTATCGCAAGTTGAATGCCATCACAGTGCGTAACCGGTACCCGTTGCCCCTCATCCCGGAGTTGATGGAACGCCTCCGCTCGGCGACCATCTTCACCAAATTGGACTTACGTGGCGCTTACAATTTGGTGCGTGTTCGTGAGGGGGACGAGTGGAAGACGGCGTTCGGAACCCGCTACGGTCATTTTGAGTATACGGTCATGCCGTTCGGCTTGACCAACGCTCCGGCTGTGTTCCAGCATTTCATGAACGACATCTTTAGAGATTTGCTGGACCAGTTCGTTGTCGTGTACCTGGACGATATTATGATTTATTCTACGTCCCGGAGCAGCCACATCCAACATATCCGTCAAGTCCTGCAGCGGTTGAGAGACCACCAGCTATACGCGAAATTAGAGAAATGCCAGTTTTTTCAGACGACTGTGGATTTCCTGGGCCATCGGATTTCGCCAGAAGGCATCGCCATGGACCGGGGCAAGGTCGAGGCCCTGAAAACCTGGCAACCCCCGCGCCGGGTGAAGGACGTTCAGCGACTCCTGGGGTTCGCAAATTATTATAGGACCTTCATCCCGGGGTTCGCCACTCTGACCGCGCCTCTCACTCGACTCCTGCAGAAACAAGTCCCTTTCCGGTGGGGCGATTCCGAACAGGAGGCGTTCAAGATCCTCACGGATGCCTTCATGCAGGAGCCGATCCTCAAGCACCCAGACCCTCACCGCCCTTTTGTTGTGGAGGCGGACGCGTCCGACATTGCCGTGGGCGCCGTCTTGCTCCAGACCCGGGAAGATGGCGGCCATCTCTTCCCTTGCGCTTATTATTCCCGGAAATTAACCTCGTCGGAGCGCAATTATACGATCTGGGAGAAGGAGTTGCTGGCCATCAAGGCGGCTTTCGAGACCTGGCGGCACCACCTCGAGGGGGCTCGTCATCAAGTGGAGGTGCGCACAGACCATAAGAACCTGGAGTTCTTGCAGACGGCCAGGAAGCTCAACCAGCGCCAGATACGCTGGTCGTTCTTTTTCTCCCGCTTCAATTTTCGCATTACGTACATCCCGAGTGGCCGGAATCAGCAGGCGGACGCGCTGTCCCGCAAGCCGGAATACGCCCAAGCCCAGGAACCGCTGCCACCCCGGACGGTCCTGCCCGTCGAGTCCTTTGCAGCTACCCAGGATCCCGTGGACCTCCGAGGACAGATCCGGGAGGCGCAGCGACACAACGCCTACGCGGCACAACGGAGGCAGGAGATAGGGCCTGAGTCCCCTTGGACGTTTTCGGACGACCTCCTCCGTTTCCGGGACCTGCTCTACGTTCCTGCCGGTCCGCTCCGTGGCCTGATCCTGCAGCAGTGCCACGACAGCCCTGCGGCTGGCCACTTCGGCCTTTTCAAGACTCTGAACCTGGTGGCTCGGACTTTTTGGTGGCCCCGACTCCGTGATGATGTCCAGGCCTATGTGACGTCTTGTGTTCGCTGTCGCCAGGCCAAGTACGCCCCTGGAGCGCCGCCGGGCCTGCTGCAGCCCTTGCCGACGCCTGAGAGACCCTGGGGGGCCGTCTCTATGGACTTCCTCACGGACTTGCCCCCGTCCGCCGGCTTCACGACCGTGTTCGTAGTGGTCGATATGCTGACCAAAATGGCACATTTCATCCCCTGTCGCGGGTTGCCGACAGCTCGTGCCACGGCCCGCATGTTTATCCAGCATGTTTTCCGCCTGCATGGTCTGCCGGATCGGGTCGTGTCGGATCGGGGAGCCCAGTTCACGGCCCAGTTCTGGAAGGGTCTGATGGCGGCCCTGGAGGTCCAAGTCTGCCTCTCGTCAGCGCATCATCCGGAGACTGACGGGGGCACTGAAAAAGTCATCGGCATCCTTGAACAGTACCTGCGCTGTTTTGTCAACCAGCAGCAGGACAACTGGGCGGAATACCTTGCCGTGGCCGAGTTTGCTTTTAACAACTCTCAGCACACCTCCACGCACGCCTCTCCGTTCCTCGCCAACTTTGGTTACCACCCCCGTTTCTTCCCGCTCACGCTCCTAGACTCTCCTGTTCCTGTGGCAGAGGAATTCCTGTCCGAGCTCCAGGCCGTTCACCAACTGGTCAAACGCTCGTTGAATAAAGCCAAGGAAGATTACAAGAGGGTCGCGGACCGCTCCCGGCGAGCAACTCCACCTCTGGCGGTCGGGGATCGTGTCTGGCTGTCCACGAAGCATCTCCCCTCCGACCGACCGGCTCGCAAGCTTGACCACCGCTTCTTGGGTCCGTTCCCGGTGGAAGCGGTCATTAACCCCGTGGCCTACCGGTTGACGTTGCCCCGCTCTCTCAGGATCCACCCCGTCTTCCATCGGTCCCTCCTTGTTCCCGAACGTCCTGCCTGTCCGCTCCGCCCTCCCGCTCCGCCTCAGCCTGTGATCCGCACTCCCGCTGACCCACCCGAATACGAAGTTGCCAGTATTCGGGATTCCCGCTGGATGAAGGGCCGGTTCCAGTACCTCATTGAGTGGAAGGGGTACGGCCCTGAAGACTTCACATGGGAGGATGCGACCGCCGTGCATGCTCCGGATCTGGTCCGGGCCTTCCACGCTCAATTCCCGTCCCGGCCGCATCCGGACCGACAGACCCGGGGGAAGGGCCCTGCGGTGAGGGATAGTGTTGTGCCTTGGCCGCGTCCGGCGCCGAGTCTGGAGGATCCGGAGGACGCGGAGCCGCTCATGGTGCAGCAGTACCAGCCTATGTGCCTGGCACCAGAGACGGCTGGTGATGAGGACTCGGTGCCAGAGCAGGACGATCTCCCAGGACCTTCTGCACCTGCGCAGCAGAGTTCTTCATCAGGAGATGAAGAACTCATGCTGAATGCCAGAGCACGCAGAGCAGCCAGAAGACAGGACTGGCTGAGTAAGCGTCGGTCCAATAGGAGGAAGCAGTGAGGGCTAATTGGGCCACGCCCTTCAGTGGCTATATTAGGCCATGGTAATTAGTGCTCATTGCTGAGAACAACAATTCACTGACCGCAGCATATCCAGAGTTTTGTTTCTACGTCTATTTGGGAATCTTATCACCAGCTTCTGCCAGCTTTATTCCGGGAAGCCAGCCAAGTTGTTCAGATAAGAATTAATGAGTCTTGCTTTGAACTTTTGTCTGTGTGCTATTTAACCCTCACGTAACCCAAAGAACCTTATTCCTGAAGACTTTCCGTTTGTGTTGTTTTGGACTTCTAAACCCTCTGAATTTTACTAAGAAACTTTATTAGTAAAAGGAACCTTTTTGTTTGCCTCCCAACGACTGTGTGTGTGTGTTTCTGGGGGGTTGCGGTGCTGGGTCACAACACGCGGTGCTATCCTGCATGGAAATTGCCCCGGCACAACCTTCGCCTGCCGTTCGATTCCCGGGCAAATTTCCCAACTGAGCACCTGAGTCCTCCCTCCACCACCCCGCCGGCAATACGCATGGAAGGCACGGAGGTGATCTTCTCGCCGAGGAGGGGACCAGTAGCAGCTTCAGCGGCTGCGGCTTCTGTGGCAGCGGGCACAGTGGTGGCATTTCCAAAAGCAGCCTGGGAAAACCTAAAAACTCGGGCAACTTGTCGCTTGTGCTCTCTCTCTCTCCCGGCCAAAAAAGCACCCGCTGTAAAAAGAGCAGCTCCCGGCAGGGAGAGAGAGCACAAGCGAGAGGCGGGCACACGCAGGCAGTTTTACCAACTCCCTCTGCCACAGCGTTGTGCACACCCCACGGGACTGGCTCGCCTCATCTGGGCTCTGCCTCCAGTGGCATTTTGAAACGCGCTCCTACCTGCGAGAAGGTGAGGCAGGGATCAAGGCTCCAGGGGGGAGAGCCCCCCCCCATCCGCCAGTGAGACACGAAAGGGCCCTTCTAGCCGCCCGCCCCAGGATCCGCCTCCCTGCACCTCTGGCTCGGTGGGCGACACTCTCGGCGGGCTCCGTAGCAGGGCCCTCCCGCTACCTCAGCTCTATCTCACCACGCCACGCCGCTGGGCATGAGTTCAATCTCTGGGTGAGTTGCTGCTGCTGCCGCCGCCTTCTCACTCTCCAAGGAAAGGGTGGGGGGCTTGGAACAAATGGGCAAGAGCGGGCGGCGAGCAATGCGCCTCAGTAAGGGCGTGTGGGGTGCGTGGGGCATGTTCCCCCCCGTTTCCCCGGAAAGTAGTTGAGGGGGCTTATTTTCAGGGGGAGCTTATTTCAACGCATGTCCTGAAAAGCCCTGTTGGGCTTATTATCGGGACATGTCTTATTATAGGGGAAACACAGTATATACAGTAGTGTTCTAAAATGTTTGTAGGATAATCATAATCTCATTTAAATATAGCAGTGAGGAGGAGACTTAAAGCATTGCTTATTCAAAAAGGCATGGTACAACTTAATGCTTTTCTCTGCTTGAATCTTTTCTATGCAGAAAAAGCTCACAAGATCAAAGTAGCCTGTTTTTTTAAAATGTGCAGAAAAGGCTATTGTTCATCCTTGCCTTCAGTATTCCAAGAACATTGACAAATGCAAATTTGAATATAAGGAAGAATGTAGGCAAGTCAAGAGATGGATTCCTAACTAACATGAGATAAGAGGAGGACTCCGAGATCCCTCTTCACAGTTACTACTATTGAGTGAGGTACCACCTATACCAGTGATGGCTAACCTTTTTCTCGTCGCGTGCCGAAAGTGTGCGCGCGCGTGTGCCAGTACCCATAATGTAATGCGCGCGCAACACCCCCCGCGTGCCCTGCCCCCGTGCATGCACACGCGACACCCCACCCCCTACGTGTGATCCCCCGTGCTCCCTCTACCCCCTCCAGAGGGCCTCTGGAGCCCAGGGAGGCTGTTTTCACCTTCCCGGAGGCTCGAGGAAAGCCTCCGGAGCCTGGGGATGTGCCCCACCCTCCACGCATGCGTGGCAGATACCCGAAAATCAGCTGGCTGGCGGGAGGCACGCACGCATGCGTGGTTGAGCTGAGCTGGGCGATGGCTCGCGTGCCTACAGAGGGCTCTACATGCCACCTGTGGCACGCATGCCATAGGTTTGCCATCATGGACTTATACTGTACCTGTACTTGCCTAAATGTAGAACCTGAAAATTTTTCACCACTGAATTTCATTTTGTTAGATAGTGCCCAATGTTCAAGTCTGTCAAGAACCTTCTGAATCTTATTTTTAGTTTTTATTATTTTTATTTTTATTTTAATATAAATACAAAGAGCAACATATTCAATATCAATATAAACAGTGTGTTGTCTGGTTACAATTCTTTTGAGTAATACTCATCATAGTAATAATAATCTCTAGTAGTAATCTCGTAATGACAGTGCTTTTCCCTCATCATATTAATATATATCAATTATTAATACTAATCAAAATTAATAAGTTACAATCATGAACCCTAATAGTGAAATTAATCTTTCTCTTGTAATTTTAGAAGTTCTAACTTCTGTTTATTTATTTATTATTTATTTATTTATTAGTGAGACTTATATACCGCCTCATAGTGCAAGCACTCTCTAAGCGGTTTACACCAGTAAGCAATGTATATTGATATCGCCCCCAACAATCTGGGTCCTCATTTTACCTACCTCGGAAGGATGGAAGGCTGAGTCAACCCTGAGCCGGTGAGATTTGAACAGTTGAACTGCTGATCACAGTCAGCTAAAGTAGCCTGCAGTACTGCACTCTAACTGGTGCGCCACCTCGGCTCTTCCAATTTTATCTTATTTAACCATCGATAGAACAGATCCCATATCTCAAAATATTCAGTGTCTCCCTTTTCTTTAATTTCAAGTGTTAGTTTATTTCATTTCTGCACGTTCTAAGATTTTTGTTATTATCTTTTCTTCTGTAGGGATCTCCTCACCCTTCCAGCGTTGTGCGAACACGATTCTGGCCGCTGTTAACACATGTACTATTAAATATACATTCCTTTCACTGTATTTTTCTAGTACAATGCCCAACAGAAATATTTCTGGTTTTAGAGAGGGCGTGGCCAACGCCTCCGCGACGCACCGCTTTCCCCGGGCTCCGAGGGAGGATGGTGGACTTGCATCAGTTTGGGGGTCTCGGAACCTTCGGTTCCGGACTGGAACCCCCCTGGAGGGGGGGTGAAGAAGGGAGGATCTTGTCAGCAACCCGAGAGAAACGGCAAATCTCCTGGGAAGCTGGCACAAACCTCTCCACCGGCAGACGTACAGGGCGATTAGTTCGCCATAGCAGAGGAGGCCACGAACGGAATGAGGAAACCAGAAAGCTTTGAACCGTCTGGGTTAAAACATCTAAGTATTGGAGCTGGAGCAGAGAAAAAGAAGAAGAGAAGTGCAGGAATTTGGTGAGTGATCCGATCAAGCTACGAAAATTATAAAAAATTGCTGAGGACTTTTTAAAATGGAGAATAGCGACTGTCTAGCAACCTAAAAAATCATAGACAAGCTGAAATAAATGAAGAGTAAAGCCCAAGGAGATTATTGATTTTCACTATAATCGGACTGGGTAAAAATTTAAGAAACTTGAAACAGAAGAATTGACTTTGAAAAATCTTTAGTAACGGAATTAACTTTGGAGATTGGTTTTAAAGAGTTCTGTTGTTGACTTCTGGTTTGGCTCCGCGTTCTCCGAAGACGCTCCTCGTTGAGCGCCGGTCCCCGGTTCCGTTCAAGCCACCAGTACAGCCGACAAACAGCTGACTGGCGGCCGAAAACCCCCTCCCCTGGCAAAGGGGAGGGTGAAAAGCAGGCAGGCACAGGTAGAGTCCAAGTGTCCCAGGAGGAAATCCTGGGGCGCGAAGGGCGAGGGCTCCCTGGAAACCTGTCCAATGCTCCGGACCCGGGACATCTCCGCTTTTTAGCGGAGCAAGAAGATAGCGACCAACCCTGCTTTAAATAACAGATTTCAATTTTTTGGGAACAGCAGCAGCAGAAAAAGCCAGGAGACAAGCTGGGCAAGTAACCATACTTAACTCTATGTTGATTCTCATTTCGGAAGCTACAAACTAGCAAGCTGTTTTAAAATGGCGATTGAAGTTTAAAAGGGCGTGGAAAAGCGAAAGTTATAAAGAAAGTTTCGTTTTGCAGCCCTCTTCATGGAAACCTCTGATTCCGAGGGACATTTTTTTTTCTTTCTTACCTTTGACTTTGGATTAAAAGAACAATTCAAATTTTAAAATCTAAATGGCTTCACCATCTGGGAAGAATCTTTTCAATTATGGATTTGGGTTTCTTTTTGTACACTTCTGAAAACGTTGGACTTTGATGAACTCTTTTCACTCTCTGATTTTGGATTAAAACTAAAAGCTTAATCTAAAATTTTAAATGGCTTCTAAATCTGGAAAAATTGTTTTTAATAAAGGATTTGAGCATCCCTCTGTTTATACTTCAAGAATGCAATCCACTTCTTACTTAACACCTCCACAGACTTTAACACCTGAAAATTTATTTAATACCTTAAAAGTTATGAAGAATGAACTGATCATGGAATTCAATTCAGAAATTAATGAAATTAATAAAAAAATGCAGGCTGCCCTAGAGGAGATGGACATTAGACAACAACAACTGAGGAAGGATATGATATTTGCATTTCAAGCAATAGCAGTAAATATGGAAATTTTGGAGAAGGATGTGGAAGTAATTAAACAGTCTGTGACAACCTTGGGGGAAAACGTAGACAAAACTCAAAACAATATTGAAAATTTTGAAACAGAGGTGTTAATGACCCAATTCAGAAGCATGGAATTTGCTTTAAGAATAAGAGGTTTAAAAGAGAAAAAACATGAAGATTTGAAAGGGAGGATGTTGGAAGCTCTGGTGCATGTGTCAGGAATGACTAAAGAAGAATTGGTCATGCAAATTGATAAGATATACTGTGTTAATTCTTGGATTGCCAAACAAAAACATCTGCCAAGGGACATTTTAATATATTTTACTACACGGGCGTTACGTAATAAAATCCTACAGGCGACCTTCAAGAATAAGCTCCAGGTAAATGGACAGGAAGTAATGACACTGAAAGAAATTCCTCCTAAAATGCTCAGAGCCAGAAAGGGTTATACCTTTCTCGTGGAAGAACTTAAAAAACAGAACCTACAGTACAAATGGGATGCCCCAACGGGGATAGTGGTGAGATATTTTGAAAAGAGATACCAGCTCAACACGATAATGAAAGCTACTGATTTTTATGTTAAAGTTTTAAAGGCCGATATATCCAAAATTCCAGAAGGAAGAAGCATGAAAGCAACAGAAGAGAAGAAAGGACAGTCATCGATAGTTGTTCAAACGGAAAGAGCGTTGATGATTCAAGGTGATTTACAGAGCCAGAGAGATGTTTATAATGTGGAAAAGGAGACAGAGGACCAGAGTCAGACAAGAGTAGAGCTGACAAATCAAAAATTGCCAAGCTACAAAAGGCTGCAAGAACCAGATTCAAAACTTGACCGAGAGGAAGGAACGATTAGAGTTTGGTGCTAGTGTGGGACGTTTATTTATTTATTTATTTATTATTTGGTTCTTCTATGCCGCCCTACTCCCGAGGGACTCAGGCGGCGTACAACATTGTGCAAGAACACTGAACAATAAACATGATTAAAACAATTTTAAAAGATTAAAAAAGTTAAAAGAAATATTCACCAACATACATACAGGGGGAGAGCTCAGATGAACTAGTCTCAGCCCCCTGCCTGCAGGAAGAGCCATGTCTTGACGGCTTTTCGGAAGGCCAGCAGGGTGGGGATAGTTCGGATCTCTGGGGGAAGTTGGTTCCAGAGCACGGGGCCCCCCACAGAGAAGGCCCTCCCCCTAGGGCCCGCCAGCCGGCATTGTTTGGCTGACGGGACCTGGAGGAGACCCGCTCTGTGGGCCCTAACCGGTCGAAGGGAAGTGTGAGGCAGAATGCGGTCCCGAAGGTAACCTGGTCCTAAGCCATGTAGGGCTTTAAAGATGATGATCAACACCTTGAATTGTACCCGGAGACCGATGGGCAGCCAATGCAGCTGGCGGAGTATAGGTGTAACGTGGGTGTATCTCGACACACCCACCACAGCACGCGCAGCCGCATTTTGCACCAACTGAAGTCTCCAAATACTCTTCAAGGGTAGCCCCATGTAGAGCGCATTGCAGTAGTCCAATCGAGAGGTGACAAGGGCATGAGTGACCGTGAGCAGAGCCTCCTTCTCCAAGTATGGCCGCAATTGGTGCACCAGGCGAACCTGTGCAAAAGCCCCCCTAGCCACAGCTGTAAGATGTTGATCTAATTTTAGCTGTGGATCTAGGAGGACCCCCAAATTGCGGACCTGTTCCGCGGGAGTTAATTTTCCTCCCTCAAGAACCAAGGAGGGACAGTTGTCATGGCCCTTAGGAGGCAATATCCAGAGCCACTCAGTCTTGTCGTTATAGGACAGATGGAGAGATGAACGAAAATTGACATTTTGCAGTAAGATGATTATTGAGGAAATGATTTTGATGGTTGTGTTTTTCTTTTTTGTTTTGCTCTGTCTTTGTCTTTCCTTCTTTTTATTATTATATTTCAAAATAATTAAAGATTTAGAATTTTTGTGAAATTAGTAACTTGATATATTGTAATGTTAGGTTATTAATAATGTGTTTGACTTTAAGATTAAGTTTAAAATTTTCTGAGTTATAAGGGGTTAAAGGAATCTAGAAATACTGGAAGTAACATTTTGTTAGAATATTTTAAATCTTTATGTATATTGATGAGGTATAATGAAGAAGGAAGTTTTACTTAATATTTATTTAATATTTACTAAATTTTTACTTAATATTGAGGAAATGATGTTGATGGTTATAACTGAATGAAATGGTGAAAGAAAGATTTCTTCTTTTTTTCCTTTTTCCTTTTTTCTTTTTATTATTATACTAGATTATACAAAGATTATATAAAGGAAAGATATTTAGTGGAATAAATTAGCAGCCTGAAATATTGAAATGATGTTTGATTAACAATATGCTTGATTCTTAGATTATGCTTAAAAAGTTTTGAACAACATGGAGTTAAAGATTTAAAGAAATGTGGAAATTAAGATTTTTTTTTTAGTATAATTTAAATTTATTTTAATGAATAATATGCCCTGTGCTTTTTCTGGGAAGTCGGAGGGTGGGTGGGTGGGTAAGAGGGGGGGAAGGGGGGGAGAAAAAGAGAAAAATGTTTGTACTTTGTACTAATAAAACTTTTTGAATAAAAAAAAGAGTTCTGTTGTTGCTTTAGGGAATTAACAGTGCCACCTGCTGGCTTAAAGAACTGGAAATTAAAATTGTTTGTACAGCTGGAACTTGTGCCTTTGTTGTGAAATTAGCAGTTCAAAGGAGTCCTTATCATCCCACCATTGCGGGTGAGGGGGAAAAAAGAGGATCTGTTGGACTGAAATGTGAAGAGATATAATACTAAAAACTGACAAGATGAAGAGGAGTTTCTATGAAGAAATGTTTGGAATTTTAAAAAATATACAAGAAGATTTAAAACACTGTCTTCTAATATTCAGAAAAGACAAGGCTATTGAAATAAAGAAGAGACTTGAGGAACAGATAAAATTTACTATGGAAGAAAATGAACAAGAAGAACAAGATCATGCTGAAAAAGGGTTTGAATACAAAATGCAGATTGACAATTTAAAAAGACAAGAAGATTTTAAAAACTGTTTTCTGGAATTTAGAAATATTTAAAAAATGAAATGATAACACAGAATGAGAATTATACTGGGATGAATGAAAATGAAAATGGATGAAGAGCTGAATAGAAAGAAAAGATGAGAAGATTTAGTAAGGTTGTTGTAGATGTTTAGACATTAATTGTATAACTAATTAAAATATAAGATTTTTTTGTATGACTGAAATATAATTTTTAGGGGAAATATGGGATTGTGATAATATGGATAAAATTGTGGGTGAAAATAATGAAATGTTATAATGAATATAATTATTAGATAACTATTAGATAATTTTAAAGATTTAGATATCAATTGTATGATTAAGGATGATTTAAGCCTGTTTTTGTATAAGATTCTAAACCCGTGATGGCGAACCTATGGCACGTGTGCCACAGGTGGCACGCAGAGCCATATCTGCCGGCACGCGAGCCGTTGCCCTAACTCAGCTCCAGTGTGCATGTGAGCGCCGGCCAGCTGATTTTCGGCTTGCGCGGAGGCTCTGGGAGGGCGTTTTTGGCCTCCGGAGGGCCTCCAGCAGGCAGGAGAAACCATTTTCGCCTTCCCTAGGCTCCAAGAAAACCTCTGGAGCCTGGGGAGGGTGAAAAATGGACTCGCCCGAAGTTGGGAAATGGAGGAGCGGGGGGGATCGTGCGCGCATGCATGGGGGGGCAGCACAGGGGGATCACACGAGCATGTGCAGGGGGGCATTGAATTATGGGTGTGGGCACTCGCACGTGCGCAATAGTGTGCGCGCACGTGCTTTTGGCACCCGAGGAAAAAAATGTTCGCCATCACTGTTCTAAACCCTCCAAAAAAATGTTCCTTTTGGATAATGGAATTAGGATAACAAGTCACAGCAATGGCTGTATAGATATTAAAATATATGATTAAAGGTGGCAGAAGATTCTGCCTATAAATTAGGGGTGAAAACAATGGATTATTATAATTGATATAATTAGGAGCTAAAGGTTTTTTAAAATTGAGTTTTATGTATTTCCTTTTTAAATGTATATGTGTGTGTGTGTGTGTGTGTGTGTGTGTGTGTGTGTGTGTGTGTGTAACATTTTTTTGCTGATAAATGAAAATAAAGGGAGACTATTATAGATCTATTTCGAGCTATTTTGCTCTCGTCAGATAGCCATACCCAATAGCCATATATATGTGGCTATATATATATAGGCATTTTGAGATGGTTAAATAAATTAAAGGAAGTGAGGAGAAACGCTAAAAGAATAAAATAAAACGCTAAAAGAATAAAATAAAGCAAAAAAGATAAACAATATAAAATATTTATAGATTAGAAATAAGATTTGAAAAAAAAGGGGGGGAAAGAGCGATACCTAGACAACAATGATATAAGGAGGAGGAGGGGGGATGGGGAAAGGGTGGGGAGGGAGGGGGAAGGAGGGGAAAAAAGGGAAAACCATAAGTATGAAAACTTTTGATTGACAAATACATAAAAATAAAAGAGATAAAACTTAAGAATATATATAAAATAAAGTGTAAAAGGTAAAAATGGGTAAAAGAATTCAGAGCTGCTGGAATACCATCCCAAAGAAATGGAGAAAGCACGCAAGGAGGGAAGGAGAGGAGTGAGAGGAAGGAGGAAGAAAGATGAGAATGGGAGAGAGGGGGGAAGTGAGGTGAGAAGGAGGAGAGGGAGTAGAGGAGAGGAGGGGAGAGAAGAGGAAAGAACGTAGTAAAGGTGGAGAAGAAGGGGAAGAAGGTAGAAAGAGAAGGGACTATAAGAAGGGAAAAGGGGACTTCCGGTTCCGGTTCGCTGCATCGCGGACGCTCCCCGTTGAGCGCCTTTCCATTTCCCAGTTAAAGCCGCCAGAACAGCTGTCTGGCGGCTTGAAAGTCTCTGCCCCGGGCAAAGGGGAGAGATGAGAGCCGGACAGGTGGGGTAGAGCCCCCCCAGTGCCCCAGGTGTCAGCCAGGGGCGCGAAAGGTGAGGGCTCCCCAGCCAGCCTGTCTCTTGCTCCGGGGACTTGGAAACCTCCGCTTTTGCGGAGCAAGATGCCGTGACCACCCGCTGCTTCGTGAATGGGATTACAACTACTTAATTGATTAAACAAGCAGACAGAGAGAGACAGGATTTTAAAAGGGCAAGTACAGAATTTTTTTTCTCTTTCAACTCCACTGCTGACTTTCACTTCGGAAGAAATTAAGTAACAGTTAATAGGCTACAACATGGCGATCGGAGAAAGTGGGAGGAGAAGTGAAAGTAACTTTCGTTTCCCTAGTGGCTTTTTTTCTTATGGAAATTTTTTACTTTGAAAGTTGGCTTTACTCTCTCTGTCTCCCGATTTTGAATTAAATAATAACTGACAATTTTTTTAAAAAATAAAAGTCTATCTGGCTTTGGAATTTAAAAGAAATTTAAAAGAATTTTAACTAGAGGCTTGGCTTTTTCTTTGTTCTCCACTGGAAATACTAAAATGGCTTCAAAATTTGGAAAGACTGTTTTGAATAAAAGAATGGATTATTCATCTGGTTATATTTCTAAAATGCAACTTACCACTGAGTTAACACCCCCAAAGTCTTTAACACCTGAAAATTTAATAAGTACCTTAAAGATTATGAAAAATGAACTGACTGCTGAATTTAACCAAAAAATCAATGAAATAGATAATAAAATGCAGGCTGCTTTAAAGAATATTGACCAACAAATTAGAAATGATGTGTTGGAGGTATGCAAAGGTCTAGCAACAAATATTGAAGTTTTGGCAAACTGCATTGAAGAAAATAAACAAGTTTTGACAACTTCAGTAGAATACATAGACAAAATACAAAATGACATTGCAAAATTTGAAACAGAGGTGTTATTGATGCAATTCAGATCCATGGAATTTGCCATAAGGGTCAGGGGGTTGAAAGAGGGATTATATGAAGATTTGAAAGGAAGGATGGTGGAAGCTTTGGAGCAGGTGTCTGGACTGTCTAAAGAAGAATTAGCCAGGCAAATTGATAAAATATATAGAATCAACTCCTGGTATGCAAAACAAAAACACCTACCAAGGGACATTGTAATATACTTTACTACAAGAGCCTTACGGAATAGGATTATACAGGCGACGTTTAAGAATAACCTTCAGGTGAATGGCCAGGAACTAACGATATGGAAAGAAATTCCCTCTAAAATGCTCAAAGCCAGAAAAGATTATACCTTTCTGATTGATGAATTTAAAAGGCTAAACTTACAATATAAATGGGAAGCACCAACAGGAGTCGCAGTGAAATTTCTGGGAAAAAGATATCGGCTTAATATGACAAAGAAAGCTACTGAATTTTATGCCAATGTCTTAAAGGCTGATATATCCAAGATTCCAGAGGAAAGATGTATGAAAACAAAAGAGGAGGAGGAGGGAAAGCCATCCCTTCCTGTTCAAATCGAAACAGATTTACAGAATTCAAGTGATTGGCAGAGCCAGACAGATGTCTACAGTGTGGAAAAGGAGATGGAAGATCGGGGTCAGATGGGAGGCGAGCTGACAACTACAAATTTATCAAGTTACAAAAAGATGCAACCATCATCAAGATACAACAAGATGCAGCGTTGAAGTTTATTGGACAGATGGTTGCTAATATGACTGTACTTTTCTTTTTTCCTTCTTTCCTTAATTTTCTTTCTTTACTTCTTGCATTCTTTTTTCTTTTCTTTTTTTTCTAACCTATTATTATTACTAATACCTTTTAAAGATTTAGAATCTTTTTTGAAGCTAATAATTTGATATATAGTAATATTATGTTGTTAATATAGTGGTTGATTTCATGATGAAGTTTAAGATTTTTGTATTTTATATTTAGTTATTATTGGTGTAATATTTATTTAAGTTTTATTTAATTTTGCGAAAGAGTTGGAATTTTTATCTAAAATTATTAAGTTATAAAATATCATAATTTGTTTGAAAAGAAGGCTTATTCAAAGTTTAGAGTTAGTGCTGAATTTACAGGATAGATTGTATTCCCCTTTTTTCTTTTTTTTAGCCTTTTTTTAAATATATATATATATTTATTATTATTATTATCATTATTAATAATATTTTTAGAGATTTAGAATTTCTCTGAAATTAATAATATGATATATAGTAATGTTATGCTATTTATATAGTGGTTGACTTTATGATGAAGTTTAAGGGTTTTGTATTTAACACTGGATTATTGCCTATGTAATATTCAGTTAAGTTCTATTTAATAGTGAAGAAATGCTTTGCAGGATAGATGACGGAAAGGAGGAGGAAGGAATTTTTATGTGTACAATTCGGAGTTGAAACTTTTAAACAATAAGGTGGGGAAAAAATTCTTTTTAACTTAATTTAAATTTATCTTACTGATATCATGCCCTGTATTCTCTCTGGGAAGTCCGGGGGTGGGGAGGGGGTGGGTGGGTTAGGGTTAGGGGGGTAGGGGGAAGAAAAATAAAAAATGTTTGTACTTTGTACTAATAAAACTTTTTGAATTAAAAAAAAGAAGGGAAAAGGGATTGTAAAAAAGTAACTCTGAGCTGAACAAAGTAATAAGATAACATATTCGTATAAAATGTGTAATGATTGTATATAAAATGAAATGAGAAATGAGATGATAAATATGTGAATTGTCTACATTGAAATAAAAATAAAAAACTTGAGAAAAAAAAGAAATCTTTCCGGTTTTAAATCTATATGTCCCTTTATCATTTTTTCTATCCAGGTGTGTATTTTAGTCCTTTTTTTTTTTTTTGCTTTCGGGCATGTCCACCACATGTGGTAGTATGAGCCCGGGATTTGGTTGCACTTCCAACGCTTGGCAGACATATTCTTAAACATTCTAGCTAATCTTGCTGAAGGGAAGTGCCATCTATAAAACATTTTGTATTGGTTTTCTTTATATGCAGTAGACGTTGTCAATTTATAGTTTCTGTCCCACAACTTTTGCTATTTGTCCAATTCTAT
Organism: Diadophis punctatus similis; assembly: GCA_023053685.1. NCBI lineage: Eukaryota > Metazoa > Chordata > Lepidosauria > Squamata > Dipsadidae > Diadophis > Diadophis punctatus. Next base: position 2,181,405 of record JALIGW010000074.1, read on the forward strand.
GGAATACCCAAAATTTTTAGCCCATGCTGTCATGGTTTCTTTTACTTGCTCCTCTTCCATTCTAATAGTCAATAGATAATTATATAATTTTTTAATTAGTTTCTCCTCCGGTCTTAAGATTTGATCCAATTCTGTTGGTTCTTTAAAAAAAACTATATGTTTTAGCATCTTTATAATATCTAGATTGTATCTGTACATGCGGCCACCATGCTAAGTCTATCCCAGTGGTTCCCAAAGTGGGTGGTACCGCCCCCCGGGGGGCGGTGGGAACCCTTAGGGGGGCGGTGAGAGGCAAGGGGGGCAACAGGGGGGCAGTGAGAGGGGCCAAGGGGGCGGTAGGTGGTTTGCCATGCTTTTGCACTTGAAGCTCCCTCGCGTTCCTCGCTCTTGTGTGCAGGGCAGACCATTCTGAAAGAAAACGCGAGATGTTTTCTTTTGGAATGGGCTGCCCTGCACACGAGCGTGGAATGCGATGGAGTTACAAGTGCTAGGTATGTTGCCCGTCTCGCGGCCCGCCCAGCCAGCGCCCAGGCTCCGCTCCGCCATCGGCCTGGGTGAGCGGCAGCGGCGGCCTGGCCACGGCTGGCAGGAGGGAAGGGAAGGGAGGGAAGGGAGGGAAGGGAGGGAAGAAGGAAAGAAAAAGGAAAGAAAGAAAGAGAGAGGGAGGAAGGAAGGAAGGAAGGAAGGAAGGAAGGAAGGAAGGAAGGAAGGAAGGAAGAAAGAAAGAAAGAAAGAAAGAAAGAAAGAAAGAAAGAAAGAAAGAAAGAAAGAAAGAAAGAAAGAAAGAAAGAAAGAAAGAAAGAAAGAAAGAAAGAAAGAAAGAAAGAAAGAAAGAAAGAAAGAAAGAAAGAAAGAAAGAAAGATGGTAGGAAGAAAGGAAGGAAGATAGACAGAAAAAGAAAGAAGGGAGGGAAGAAGGAAAGAAAGAAAAAGAAAGAAAGATGGTAGGAAGGAAGACAGACAGAAAAAGAAAGGAGGGAGGGAAGGAAGGGAAGAAGGAAAGAAAGAAAGAGGGAGGGAGGGAGGAAGACAGAAAGAAAGAAAGACAGTAGGAAGGAAGGAAGACAGACAGAAAAAGAAAGGAGGGAGGGAAGGGAGGGAACAAGGAAAGAAAAAGGAAAGAAAGAAAGAAAGAAAGAGCGAGGTAGGGAGGAAGGAAGGAAGACAGAAAAGAGAAAGAAAGATGGTAGGAAGGAAGGAAGATAGACAGAAAAAGAAAGGAGGGAGGGAAAAAGGAAAGGAAAAAGAAAGGAAGAAAGAAAGAAAGAGGGAGGGAGGGCGGGAGGAAGACAGAAAGAAAGAAAGATGGTAGGAAGGAAGGAAGACAGACAGAAAAAGAAAGGGAGGGAAGAAGGAGAGAAAAAGAAAAAAGAGGGAGGGAGGGAGGAAGAAAGAAAGATGATAGGAAGGAAGGAAGACAGAAAGAAAGAAAAAGATGGTAGATAGGAAGGCAGACAGACACAGACAGAAAGAAAGAAAGAAAAAGAAAGATGGTAGGAAGAAAGACAGAAAGAAAAAGAAAGAAAGAAGGGGGAAGGTAGAGAAGAAAGAAAGAACGAAAGAAAGACTTATGACCACAATTGAGCCTAACGTTTTGGTTGCTAAGCAAGAGTGTTGTTAACTGAGTTTCACCACACTTTACAAGTTGGCCACGCCCACCCAGTCACCTGACCCCCTAAGCCATGCCCACCTGAGGGTGGGGTGGGGGCGGTGAGGATGAGTTTGTAGCACCAAGGGGGCGGTGGACTGAAAAAGTTTGGGAACCACTGGTCTATTCCTTGGCTATTCAATTCCTGTTTGTTTTTAAATTCCTTCTCATTTAAAATATCTTTGTATCTTACAATTTTCCCATATCCATCACATTTGGGTGTATTAGTGCCTCCATCGTGGAGAGCCAGACTGGTATTTTCAAATAGTGTTTTTCCTTGATTTTTGCCCATATTGAGAACAGAGCGTTTCTAATATAGTGTCCATGAAAATATTTGTGTGCTTTGTGTTTCTCGTACCATAGGAAGGCATGCCACCCCAGTTGTAAATTGTGTCCCTCTAATACCAGTAATCGTATATGTCTCAGAGTTATCCATTCTTTCAGCCAGGTAAGGGCAGCTGATTGGTAGTATAATTCCCAGTTTGGCAACCCAAAGCCTCCTCTATTGGTAGAGTTTTGTAGTAATTTTAGCTTAATTCTTGCCTTTCTACCTTGCCAGATAAATTTGGATACTATTCTACAGAGGTGGGTTCCTCCCGGTTCGGACCGGTTCGCCCGAACCAGTAGCAACCCGCTGGTGATGTCACAATGATGTCATGGAACCGGTTCGGTTGGTGCCGGTCCGTGGACGCCGCCATCTTTTTTTTGAATTTTTTTTTTAGGAATTCTTTTTTCTTTGGGATTTTTTTCCAGGATTTTTTTCTTCTGAGCATGCGCAGAAGCCGAGTTTCTGGCACTGCGCATGCGCCACCATCTTGTTTTTGGCTTTTTTGGGGGGGTAATTTTTTCGACACTGCGCATGCACGCGCGCTCGAGGCACAGCCACGCGGCGCGGGAGGAAGCGAACTGGCAGCGAGGTAAGTTAGAACCCACCCCTGCTATTCTATTTAGTTCTTCAAAAAATTTCCTTTCTAGCTTCATTTGGGATTGTTTGGAACAGGCATAACAGTCTCGGTAAGATATTCATTTTGATGGTGGCTATTCTTCCTAACAATGGTAGTTGCATGTTTTTCCACTTTTCCAAATCCAGTTTAATTTGCTGTGTTAGTTTTAAATAGTTGTCTTCTTTTATAGTTACACATCTCACTGATAGGTAGATTCCCAAATATTTTACTTTTTTTACTATCTGAATGTCTATCTTTTCCATTAGGTTTTTTCTTTATTTATTTTTAATCCTACAACACCACCATAGTCTTCTATTTTCTTTATTAATCTGAGTCCCATTTCTTGCGGTTCTTCTATGATGAATACCAAATCATCTGCAAAAGCTTGAAATGTGTATGTTTCCTTTTTTATCTCCATGCCTTTTATTTCTATATCTTGGTGGATATTTCTATTTAACACTTCCAGAGTCAGAATAAATAGTAAGGGGGACAATGGACATCCTTGTCTTATGCCTCTTTTAATATTAATATTCTGTGTTGTGTCCCCATTTACAAACACCTTTGCAGTCTGCTTAGTGCAGGGGTGTCAAACTCGATTTCATTGAGGGCCGCATCAGAGTTGTGTTTGACCTGGGGGGGCTGGGGGGGGGCAGGGGGCGTGGCCAGCATGACATCACTTGTGTCGGGGGGTGCCTGTGGCGGCCTGAGCACTCTGCCAGCGAAAACTGGCTTCTGAGCTCCGTTTTCGGCTGGGATGGCCTCCTGCAACCCTCTGCCAGCGAAAATGGAGCTCAGGAGGGCAGCATGCGGCCCTTGTAGGCTCAGTTTTCACTGGCAGAGGCACCACAGGCCGGTCCTTTGCTATTTCCAGGGCGGCCCCGCAGGCCAGCTCTAAGCACCCTGCGGGCCGAATCCGGCCACCAGGCCTTGAGTCTGACACCCCTGGCTTAGTGTATATTGCCTTGATCATATTAATAATTTTCCCCAAATTCCATATATTTTAGCTGCAGTATCATGAATCGCCAGTTTACATTATCAAATGCTTTCTGTGCGTCTAGAAACATCACCACCATTTGTTTTTCCAGATGTGCTTCATAATATTCCAGTGTGTTCAAAATTATTCTCATATTGTTTTTAATTTGTCTATTCGGCAAGAAACCATTCTGGTCTAAATGTATAAATTCATTCAGGAATCTCTTCAGTCTTTCAGCTATTATTGATGTGTAAATTGTGTAGTCCACATTTAAAGGTGAGATAGGTCTATAGTTTTTAATCTGCGATAAGTCTGCGTCTTCTTTTGGTATGAGGGTGATATTTGCTTCCATCCAGGATTTTGGTATTTTAGCTTTTAGTAAGACTTCATTGTAAACTTCCAGTAGTAATAGTCCCAGGGAATCTTGAAGTTGTTTATAGAATTCTGCCGGTAGGCCATCTGGTCCTGGTTTTTTATTATTTTTCTGTCTCTTAATTGCCTCTGTTAATTCAAACATTGTTATCCTTTCATTTAATGTAGATCTTATTTCTTCAGGGACTTTAGGCAATCTGGCCTCTTCTAGGTATCGTTTTATTTTATCCTCCGATAGTTCCTTTTGGTCGTACAGATTTTCATAATAGCTCTGAATTATTATTTTTTTGCTGTTATTTTGATGCTGTAGTGTACCTTTCTCGTCTATCAAACTTTGTATCTGTTTTTTTTCTTTTTCCTTTTTTAGTTTGTATGCCAGCCATCTTCCTGGTTTATTAGCATTTTCGAAGAAGTTTTGTTTTATACTCTTAATTTTACGTGCTAGTTCTTCTTTTTCGAGTAGGCTCAGTTTGTGTTTTATTATTTCCATTTGATTTTTGAGCTTCTTTTCTTGTGGCTTTTTTCTGTAGTTCCAGTTCTAGTCTGTTGTACTCTCCCTCCAGTGTTTTTTGATGTTGCTTCTTTTCCTTATTTTTCCTTCCTATATAAGATATAGCTAATCCTCGAAAGTATGCCTTCACTGCGTCCCATACGTTTTGTAATGAGGTCTCTTCCTTTCTATTTTCTTTAAAGAAGAATGTCATTTCTTTTTCTGTTATTTGTATGAATTCTTTATTTTTTAATATAGATTGATTCAACATCCATCTCACTTTTTTCTTATATCCTTTCCATTTAATCCTAACTGAGTTGTGGTCTGCCCATATATTTGGTTCTATTTCTATTTCCTGTACATTAGTACTTAGTTCTGATGACATCTATACCATATCTATCCTTGACCAGGATTGATGACTATTTGAGTAGTATGTATATTGGTTTTTCTCCGGATTTCTTTCTCTCCATATGTCTTGAATGCTCATTTCCTCCACCAGTTTAAAGAAAGTCTTTGGTAAGGCTTTCCTTGCCTTTTTGTTTGTTTTACTGCTTCTGTAGTCTAGCTTTACATCTATGATTGCATTAAAATCTCCTATTAGGCAAATGTTTTCATAGTCCAGTTCTGCAATTTTCTCCTGAAGTTTCCCATAAAAATGTTCTTGCTTGTTGTTTGGTGCATATAGTACTGTCAAGAGTACCTGTTTGTTGTTTATTATTACTTCCACCATCAAAATTCTCCCATCTTCATCTGCGTATATTGGTTTGGCTTTTATTGTTTCTTTGATGTATAAGACCACACCCCTTTTCTTTTGTTGTGCCAACGAAAAATATAAGTTTCCCAATTTTGGGGCACTAGTTTGCTATATTGTCTTTTGATATGTACTTCTTGTAGGCAGATTATATCTAAGTCCATTTTTTGCAGTTTTGTAAAGAATCTTCTCCTTTTCATAGGAGAATTTAGTCCATTTATATTAATCGATAGTAGGTTTGTTTCTTCTTTCATTGTTTCACTTACAGGTGGGTTTTGCCGTTCTAGTTTCTCTTGTTTCTCTCTACTCTTTTGCTCTTACTCCTTCTCGTTCTGCTCATCTCTTTTGTTCAATTTCACTTCCTTCTTGTTGCTTAGTCGTAGTTTCGTCTATCATTAAATCCTCTTGTCCTTTATTTTCTACTTCCTCTCTTCTTATTTGTTGCTCCTGTGAGTTAAAGTAATGATCGTAGAATTCATATGCACTATCTAGCGAGTCCAGTCTATGTCTTTTGTCATTCCAGGTAACCAAAATTCCCTCCGGTACCAGCCATCTAAAGTTTACTTGGTGTTTAATCAACTGTACTGTCAGGAATTGGTATTGCTTTCGCAGATCTCTAACTCTTCTGGGCACTTGTTTTAAAACCACAATCTCTCTCCCTTTATATTTTAAGGTTTCCTCTCTTGTGTTTTTAAGAATTTCTGCTCTTGTTGATTTTTTCATAAATCTTACATGCACCTCCCTTGGAAGTTTCTTCTTTTTGGCATAGCTAGTGTGAATTCTGAACACTTCGTCTATCTCACCCCTCATCTCATGTGTCATTTATCTGTAAGGTTTGAGCCAGTAACTCTACCATCAACTCAGCTAAATTTTCCTCTTTTCTTCCTCAATATTCTGGAACCTCAGGAAGTGTTCAGCCTTTTCCATTTGAAATTGAATTACAGTTCCTTCCAGTTCTTTATTGGCCTGTGTTAGTCGCTGATTCATTTTCTCCGCTTTTTTCTCTACTTGTTCTGACTTCTCTTCAATTGTTTTAAACTTTTCTTCATTTTTGGCTAGCATTTGTTGAAAAGTCCTCAGTTTTTCATCCATACTTTGCATTTTTCCCTTGATCTCTCCCATCTCAGTCCTCATCTCACCCATCTCGGTCCTTATTTCATTATGGTTCTTGGTTATGGCCTCTTGTAATGATTGGAACAATGCTTGCATATCTTTCTGAATTGTATTCATTTTTTCCTGCTGAATTAAACTTTATATTGACCTTTGGCTTGAAGGGCTTGACGTTACTGATGATGTGGCGGATGATGATGCCGATGCAGTTTTTTTTCCCTCATTTGGATAGGTTTGCATTTGACATTTTGGACTTTATCAATATATCAGCAATTTTAGACGGTGCCCCACCACCCTTCAAATTTCTCCCAAATTTTCCACTCCCTCTTCGTCCCCTCTTTAGTATTAACCAGTAATGCTCTTTCCCCCAACTATTTTTTTCCTTTCTCCCTTTCAATCCTCAATGTCCAGATAGTCTTTTCAGTATCCTTCTTAATTCACTTATTCTTCTTATGGGAAATGATATTTGTAATCCACAAGGCCCACAAAAATCCCAATAGTTGCCAGTCACCCCTGTTCAGCAGTTCAAAAGATCTCCACTAAGCTTCAACTTAAATCCAAATATCACGCTGTCCAATGTATTTGTAATCCACAAAGAGTCAAATGGTCTCAAGGACAAATTTCTATGTCTTCCCCGTCTGTTTCCAAGTATCCAGTGTCAGGGCAGTTAAAGTACCCCATTACTATTGTGATGTGCTTCCTACATACCCTAGTTCACTGACTAGCAAAAAGTTTATCTATTTCCTGTTTGGTTGGGTGGCCTATCTCAATTCAATTCAATTCAATCCTTTATTGTCAGAGTACATGTGTACTATGAGATTGGCTGAGCCTCCCTTCGTGCACCCCCCAACACAACTCACAGTGACAGAAAATCCCTATCCCAGTGAATCCTGCTAACAAACACCCAATCCTATTGCACCATGTGAACTTATTGCATGTCACGCCAGCCCCAGAAGTCAATCGTACTATGTTGTTGTAGTTATTTTTCATTCAGGAGTCTGACAGCCCACAGATAAAGACTGTTCTTCAGCCTGTTTGTGCGGCTGCCTATGCTTCTATATCTCCTTCCTGATTTGTAGGAGAATAAAGAAGTGCTGACCAGGGTGTGAGTCGTCCCTGAGGATTTTCCTCACTCTTCTAAGGCAGCAAGCCCTAGTGATGTCATCTAGTGATATCAGGGGACAGCCCACGATGTTTTGCGCTGTGCTCACCACCCTCTGTAATGTTTTTCTATCCACAGCTGTCAAGCCAGCATACCAGGGGTGGGTTCCTCCCGGTTCGGACTAATTCAACCAAACCGGTAGCGACCCGCTGGTGACGTCACAATGATGTCACGGACCCGGTTTGGTCGGTGCCGGTCCGTGGGTGCCGCCATCTTTTTTTTTGAATTTTTTTTTCTTCTGGGCAAGCGCAGAAGCAGAGTTTCCGGCACTGTGCATGCGGTTGCCATCTTGTTTTTGGCTTTTTTCTCCCTGATTTTTCGGCACTGCGCATGCACGTGCGCCCACGCAGCGCGGGAGGAAGCGAACTGGCAGCGAGGTAAGTTAGAATCAACCCCTGCAGCATACCACACCGTAATGCAATGAGTGAGGACGCTTTCTATTGTGGACCGGTAAAAGGAGGTCATCAGTTGTCCCACTTGGTTTTTTCGCAAGACTCTGAGGAAGTGGAGTCTCTGTTGGGCCTTTCTGGCCACCTGGGTCGTGTTGATTTTCCAGGTGAGATCTTCACTGAGATAGACTCCCAGGAATTTAAAGGAGGAAACTCTCTCCACACAGCCCCCCTCGATGTAAGGTTCCTCTCTCTTCTTCCGGAAGTCTAACACCATCTCCTTTGTATTGCTGATGTTCAGGTGCAGGTTTTCTAAGCACCATGTGGATAGCTTTTGAACCTCCCCCCTGTACGCTGTTTCGTCTCCACCTGTAATAAGACCCAGTACGGTGGTATCATAGCCTATTTAAGTGAGGAAGAGGACTGACCAATTTGCAGGAAACAACTCCGTTCATTCCCATTGTGTCTTTTGACTTCAAAGCTCCTGTTCGGCTCGTGTTTGGAAGACGTCCAGTTTCCTGCAAATTGCTTCTGGGCATTCTGCCATCAATAGTAAGATAGTGTGTTGTTATCAGACAACCTCTTCATTGGACTTTTGACTCTTGTTGCTTGGACTATTGCTGGCTGTTAAGAAGGTTAATTAACAGCTGTTGCTCCGAAAAGACTGCTTTATTATTTCATTGACTTTACAAACGACTGCTAAGACAATTAATTAGTAGTTTGTGAATATTAAATAAGGTTTGTTCGGATGCTGTTTTGTGCTGTGTTCCTTGGTCCGGCAGCTGTGTCAGAACAGTCATCTGTCTTGAGACCATCCATGGCATCGGCAGGGATGATGGTAGCGGATGTCAAGGCTGCCACAGGAACATCCACTGTTGGAATCTGAAGAATCTCTGAAAGCTCTGAATCTACGTTATAGAGCTTCTTTTCAGCTCCAGAAGGGGGAGGCCCCACCCCAGGCTTAGCCCATTGCCTCTGAACCACGTCCAGGAATAACTTGGGCGCTGGAGTAGTTTCCTTTTTGATGGCCGGCTCTGAGAAGAGACTATGGCCAGAGCTCCCTGCTCTCTGAGCTGGATCAATGTTAGGAGGGGAACCCAACTCCGTTATGTCCTTGGCTTTACGCAACAAGGACTTAAGCAAATCAGGCCGAAAAAGCCCAGTAAAGGGCGAAAGCTCAGGAGCCATCTCCTCTTCCTCAGACAGAGCAGAGAATTCCCCTTCTTCTACAGAGGAAGCCTCACTCCTACAGGATGTTGCTTGGACAGGAAACCTGGGAGGAACCAGCCATGCCTCCTGAGCCCTGGATGCAACTTGATGTCCTTGATGAAGAGGAGGGTCCCTGGCTGAAAACTCCAATTGCTGTAGGCCAGATGCTATTCCCTGGCAAATAGCCTTGGAAACCAACAATTGCAGATGATCAGGCAACTCTGATTCAACTGCATCCTCCTCTGGGCAGAGCCCGGACGCAATAGGAGTAAATGTAGCTTCTGAAATATGTCTTGGAAGAGGTAATTTTTTCCTCTGGAGCAGTTGTAAGCAGATTTGGAGCTGCTGCAGAAAAAACTTCCCTAGGTTCCACTTGCAAGGTGGAAAACCTCTCTCTAGCGCCATCTGGTGACCAAGAGGAACAACCAGGCTGAGAGAGGCTGGGTTCTAAAGCCGATTCAAAGGCTTGCTCCTCTGGAGGGAGGGAGACCTCAGCCCCTCCCTCAGGAATCTCTCCCAGGGTCTGGTGACCGCCAGACTTCATGGCTCTCTCCAGCTCCTTTTCCAAAGCTCTAAAGCACCTATCAGCGTCTCTCTGGGCCGCCTTGGAGCCTCTGCTGCTGGCAGCTGCCTTTGCAAGGCTTTTCTCAGCCGCTCCCCTTGCAGCCGCTTTCTGGCTGGGGGCTCTCAGCCCGTGACCCTGGGGGGGCACCAGGTGGTTTTCTCTGCCCCTCCAGAGATCAATAGGGCCCCCACTCTGATGATATTCTGACAGTTTGACAGTTGTTGAAAACCGGGCTTTGCTCCCAGGGGTGGGGTAGTTACTGACACCCCCCATCAGTTTTGGCAAAAACCACTCCATAGTGAATGGGTTCACTTAATGACTCCATTCACTTAATGGCTGCTACAAAAAAGGTTGCAAAATCAGGCAGTTAGATGGTGACCCACTCTATGACTGTTATGAACAAAATTGTGGGTTCAATTACAGTCATAAGTCAAGGACTACCTGTACCATAGGTACAGGTACCTACCTGTACCTGTACCAATTCTGAACTACCCTGCTGCACTGCAAGTGGAGGCGTGTGTTTGACCAAAGTGTTAGGGAAGAGCACAAAGGGTGCCCTTTTCTTTTAATATCCTTCTTTCCTTTCCACCACTTGCTGCAGGGTGAATAATATATTCCCAGAATACTGCTTTCCTGCAACTACCCATAGCCAAAGGCACCAATCTGCCTTCTTTGACACTGCCCAGCCTTGCAGTAGAAGCCCAACAAGAAGCAAATAGACTCAAAGTATAAATCAGTCCCTTCCTCACCAAGCCCCTGATCTTCCCCACCCTGTCACTGCTAATGTCACAGGACAACATATGCCACTGGCCTACCCATCCCAGTGATCTTCCCCAAACCTTCCCAGAAACATCAGCAAACTCTCAGTTAAACCAACTTTGTCCAATACTTCCATTTTTGTCTACTGCATGCAATTTGTCCACTAAATTAATGCCCATTAAATCCAGGTTTTAATGTACAATGAAATGTTCAGTATAATATACTTGTTTGTGTCTTCAGGCTGTAAACTGGGGGGGGGGGAGAGAGAGAGAGAGAGAGAGACAGAGAGAGAGACAGACAGACAGACAGACAGACAGACAGACAACATCACAATATATATAAGATATGCTGAGCTTCCTTATTTGGTCCACAGACTTTCTTTACCAGCAGACCGGCTTACTTAAAAATATATTAATTGGCACTAGTGAGCATGTGTTATATAGAGGAGTACAAATACAAGTATGAACAGTTGCATATAACTAGGTATAAATAGGCATATATTTAGATAAATGGGGAAAACGTAATACATGGCTCCTTTTTTTATTTAGTTACATGCATTCCCATGTATTCTACAGCAAAATGCAACCCTGATTAAAGAAAGTGGTGCTTGCATACAGTTCTCCATATCCGAGTATCAGATATACACATGGCAGATAAACTTATTAATGTATGTATGTATGTATGTATGTATACATTTTCAAAACCCTGTAAATTAGAATGTGAGTGAAACCAAATGACATACAGTAGAAAACATATCAGCATAAAAGAAAAAGAGACTTACCTATCCCAATCATCATCTCCAGTTCTCCTTCTCCAAGACCTTTCTGCACCAGGCTTATGATGATCAAAGTCATCATCTATAAACAGAAGGTATTTAATGATTTGCACAACATGAACCATATGCTTGGATTCTAAGACAGCAGTACTGATATTCTTTTGAGGAATCATGCTGTGTTTCTACACATTCCTTCTAGGAGAACATTTTTTTCAAATTGCTTTTAATCTTTTTTTTAATAGCAAAGTAAGAGATACTGCTACTTGTTAAAAAGTTAAATTAATGGAAATGAAGAGCAAATGCTATAGACTGGCATGTGCAACAGAAACAGAATGCAGAACAATCTAAGGGAAGACAATAGCAATTATTATACCCCACTCCCCAGTTAAAACATTTTTGGCTTTTTTTACTGTGGTACAACAAAGGGCTTTAGGTTTTCTTCCTTACCGATCACAATGGGAAAGAAAACTGAAGTATGCAAAGAGATTTATAGTTTTTTATTTCTTCATTTAATAATTTAACTAAAAACGTATGGTACAATTCCAATAAATATCACTTCTGATTGTCCCAAACTGCCTCATGTTGCTGCTAGCTGCTCTGCTCAGATGTTAAAATAGGCCTGTTTTCATTGCTTAAAACAAATTGGTTAACTAGCTCTAGACCCGTGATGGCGAACCTGTGGCATGCGTGCCACAGGTGGCACGCGGAGCCATATCTGCCAACATGCGAGCGGTTGCCCTAGCTCAGCTCCAGCACACATGTGCGCGCCGGCCAGCTGATTTTCGGCTCGCGCGGAGGCTCTGGGAGGGCATTTTCAGTCTCCGGAGGGGCTCCGGGGGGGCGGGCGTTTTCGCCCTCCCCAGGCTCAAAGAAAGCCTCTGGAGCCTAGGGAGGGCGAAAAATGGGCCTACTGGGCTCACCAGAAGTCGGGAAACAGGGGAGGGGGGCGTGGGGGTGGGGCATGGGGGCGTGGGGCATTGAATTATGGGTGTGGGCACACACACACGCTTTCGGCACCAGAGGAAAAAAAGGTTCGCCATCACTGCTCTAGACTTACAAGTGTTTCTATGGCATCAAATTCTTACAGGACTCTGGCTATCTACCAACTCCATACCAGACCTGACTCTTCATGGGAATTATAAGTAATTTCCTACCATCTGGATAATCTGACTATAAACCCATCTAATATGGCTAATTATTAAAAATTATATGAACTGTAGTCCCAAAACACCCGAGGCGCCTACCCCTGATTTAGGAATAGACATTCCTTTTTAAAATTCTAATATCTATTGGCAGCTCTGGATTAATTACACAACACTGATGGGCATTCACAACATAGTGTCAGGTCTGCCATTTTCGGCTTGGTGCCACACTGGCATCCTACTATCAAAGACCACGGGGAGAGGGCATGGGGGGGACATATGGGCAATAAACCTGTGTGGGGATACAATGGGAAATAGGGATGGGGGATGACAGCTTGACAAAGACCAGGGAACCACGGAACCAGTTTGTGCCAGCACTCAAGGCCACATACCCCGAGAATGGAATGTGGACTTCCCCAAACATCTCAGCGTTTCTCAAAACACCTATGCGGCTCTTCATTGGCTGAAGACGAACTGGTCATGGGGGGAAGGCCAGGACGAGGGGGGGAAATTTGTAACCTTTCACGCAGGAAACCTAGTTCTAGCCTGACTTTACTGCAGCCAGCAACCTTTAGTAAAAGAACCTATCACTTCACCCAAATTGAGTCGAGAGTCTTTCTTTCCTAAGGGGGCAGGTCTGACACATAGTGCTTCAAGTAGTATTTTCAGGTACATGTATTGTCCAGATGATCATTACTAAAAAGTTTCAACATTTGAATGTTTTTGCCTGTCATTTAGAAGTTTGTTTTACACTATAATCCTATATATGGAATCAAATTAAACCTCATCAAGATGAAGACTTTGTTTATCCAGAAGTTACTTGAATTCAAGTTAATTATTTAGGCCATGACAGAGTTGCAGTTACAACCTCCTGGAAGGAGATACTATAAGATCCCGGGGGTGGGGGTGGGGGTGTTGGACTCATGACTCCAACTGGAGAGCTGGTGGAAGTCATAGCCAGGAGACCCTTGGTTTCTGAAACAGGATATTCTGGCAATCACTTATACTACAATTAATTATTTCCTAAGAAATCTACTCAGAAATTACAACTGATTGCAGCAGCCTAACTGCTGATGGGGCCAATGCCAGATTAACAAAATGTTTTCCATTTTGCAGGAGCTGCACTGGATATCAGTACAGTTCTGAGTACAATTCTACATGCTGGTCATTGCTTATAAAGCCCTTTATGGCTTGGGGTGTTCAGGACTGTTTCCAAACTAGAATCCCCCACCCCCTTGCATTCTATTGAAGAAAGTATGCTGGTGACTAATGAAACCACCTCTTTCCCCCAAAGGCTTAGTTGATGGCAGCACAAAACAAGTTTCTCTTGGAATTCTTTGTTCCTTTCTCTCTGAAATTAAACAGCTCCTTCCTTTATTGCAGGGGTCTGCAACCTTAAACACTCAAAGAGCCATTTGGACCCATTTCCCACAGAAAACAAAACATCGGGAGCCACAAAACCATCTCTCTTTCTCCCTCTCTTCCTCTCCCTCCCTCCCGCTCTCATCTTTCTCCCTCTCTCATCTCTCTCGTCTCTTTCTCTATCTCCTTCTCCCTCCCTCTCTCATCTTTCTCCCTCTCCCTCCCTCTCATCTTTCTCCCTCTCTCATTTCTTTCTCTATCTCCCTCCCTCTCATCTCTCATCTTTCTCCCCCTCTCATCTCTTTCTCCCTCTCTCCCTCTCCCTCCCTCATCCTTTCTCCCTCTCTCCCTCTCATTTGTTTCCCTCTTTTCCCTCTTTTTCCCTCCAGATCTCTCTCTCCCTTTCTCTCCCCTTCTCTCTCAATTGTTTCTTTTTCCTCTCATTCTCTCCCTCATTTTCTCATTTCTCCCTTCTGTCCAGTCTCCAACCTACCCTTTGTGGGTAAGGTTGTAGAGAAAGTGGTGGCGCTCCAACTCCTGCTGCTGTTGGATGACACGGATTATCTACCGTGTTTCCCCGAAAATAAGACATGTCCCGAAAATAAGCCCCACAGGGCTTTTTCGGGACATGCCTTGAAATAAGCCACCCCCGGAAAATAAGCCCCCCCAACTACTTCCAAGGGAAAGGGGGGGACATGCCGGGAGCCGCTCTTTTTGTGGCGGCACTCTTTTGGCCCGGAAAGAGAGAGAGAGATCCCTCAAGAAGTTTCCCTGAAAAGACCTGCTGAAAAGAGAAGCCGCGAACTTCCAGACGCTGGTAAGATGAGCGCCTCGCAGCCCGGCCCTCCCCTGCATTCCCCGCCACCCCCAAATTGTGCCTGATGATCTTACCAGCGTCTGGAAGTTCGCGGCTTCTCTTTTCAGGTCTTTGCAGGGAAACTCCTTCAATGTAAAGGAGAAGTTATCGTGAGTGCGACCAATTAACAACTTTTCGCACTCGCGATAACTTCTCCTTTACATTGAAGGAGTTTCCCTCAAAGACCTGCTGAAAAGAGAAGCCGCGAACTTCCAGACGCTGGTAAGATCATCAGGCACAATTTGGGGGGGAATGCAGGGGAGGGCCGGGCTGCGAGGCGCTCACTTTACCAGCGTCTGGAAGTTCGCCGCTTCCCTGTCACCGCCTTCCTCACTCACGTCGCGCCCCGCCCCATCCCCCGCCCGGTGGTCAAAGTCCTTCAAAGCATTTTAAAGGGATCCGTTTTGGCTGCCATGAAGGGAACCAATGTTCCCCGAAGAACAGGAGGCAGGCATTGGTTCCCTTCATGGCAGCCAAAACGGATCCCTTTAAAATGCTTTGAAGGACTTTGAAGCATTTTGAAGGGATGCCCGCCATGCCACGCCCTCCCGCCCTGCCAAACTCCAGCGCGAGACGCCCCTCCTACCTCGATCGCGTTCTTCGGTCTTCTCTCCACGGCAGCCCATTCTGAAAGAGAACGCCTCGCGAGGCTTTCAAAGTTCTCCAACTCGCGAGGCGTTCTCTTTCAGAATGGGCTGCCGTGGAGAGAAGACTAAGAACGCGACCGAGGTAGGAGGGGCGTCTCGCGCTGGAGTTTGGCAGGGCGGGCGGGCGTGGCATGGCGGGCATCCCTTCAAAATGCTTCAAAGTCCTTCAAAGCATTTTAAAGGGATCCGTTTTGCCTGCCATGAAGGGAACCAATGCTTGCCTCCTTTTCTTCGGGGAACATTGGTTCCCTTCATGGCAGGCAAAACGGATCCTTTTAAAATGCTTTGAAGGACTTTGAAGCATTTTGAAGGGACGCCCTCCCGCCCTGCCAAACCCCAGCGTGAGACGCCCCTCCTACCTACGACTTGTCCTGGGACCTCCGTGGCATTCTCAACGTCTTCTCTCCACGGCAGCCCGTTCTGAAAGAGAACGTCTCGTGAGTTGGAGAACATTGAAAGCCTCGTGAGGCGTTCTCTTTCAGAATGGGCTGCCGTGGAGAGAAGACCGAAGAACGCGACGCAGGAAGGAGGTGCGTCTCGCGCTGGGGTTTGGCAGGGCAGGAGGGCGTCCCTTCAAAATGCTTCAAAGTCCTTCAAAGCATTTTAAAAGGATCCGTTTTGCCTGCCATGAACGGAACGGATCCCTTTAAAATGCTTTGAAGGACTTTGAAGCATTTTGAAGGGACGCCCGCCATGCCACGCCCTCCCGCCCTGCCAAACCCCAGCGCGAAACGCCCCTCCTACCTCGATCGCGTTCTTAGTCTTCTCTCCACAGGCGATTAACACACACACACACAGCTCAATCACGCTAGTCTTCTTTGCGCGCTAGTCTTCTTTGTAATAATGGGTGTTGACTCCTTCGTTTTAAAGCCACCTCTTGCCAGTCACCCTTTGGCACGGCTGGCGCACAGAGATCCTCCCGACTAAGCTCAGCCCCTCTTTTGCCTCGAACTTGCTGCCATCAATAATTCATCGGCTCCCAGCAGTAGCGGCGGCGGCGAGCAAGAGAGCAACAGCCGCAGCAGCTGCTTCAATAAGAGAGAGCAGGAGGCAGCAGGGCGGGGAGGAAAAAGCTGGTGCGTGAGCCGTGCTTGCCGGCTGCCTGCAGAGAGGAAGTAGCGATGACGCCGAGGAGGACACGGGAGGACAGAAGGGAGGCGTTGTGTGTTGCAGTGGTTCTCCTCCTATCTCTCTGATCGGTCAGTCGGTGTTGGCTGGTGGACAGAGGTCGACCCCTAGGCCCCTCGTTTGCGGGATGCCTCAGGGCTCGGTCCTCTCTCCCCTCCTATTTAACATCTACATGAAACCACTGGGTGAGATCATCCGACACGGTGTGAGGTTCCAGCAGTATGCTGATGATACCCAGCTTTACATCTCCACCCTGTGTCAATTCAGTGAGGCTATTCATTCATTCATTCATTCATTCATTCATTCATTCATTCATTCATTCATTCATTCATTCATTTATTTATTTATTGGTTCTTATATGCCGCCCTACTCCCGAGGGACTCAGGGCGGCGTACAGCAATATACAAGAACACTAGAAACATTAATTAAAACCAAGTTCAAAAATTAAAAAAAATTAAATATTTAAAAAATATCCATCAACCACATATACCCGGGGGAGAGCTCAAATGGATTAGTCTCTACCCCCTGCCTGCAGGAAAAGCCATGTCTTGACGGCTTTTCGGAAGGCCAGCAGGGTGGGGATAGTTCGGGTCTCTGGGGGAAGTTGGTTCCAGAGCACGGTGCCCCCCAGAGAAGGCCCTCCCCCTAGGGCCCGCCAGCCGGCATTGTTTGGCTGACGGGACCTGGAGGAGGCCAACTCTGTGGGCCCTAACCGGTCGGAGGGAAGTATGAGGCAGAATGCGGTCCCGGAGATAGCCTGGTCCTAAGCCATGAAGGGCTTTAAAGATGATGATCAACACCTTGAATTGTACCCGGAGACCGATGGGCAACCAATGCAGCTGGCAGAGTATAGGTGTAACGTGGGTGTACCTTGGCACACCCACCACAGCACGCGCAGCCGCATTTTGCACCAACTGAAGTCTCCGGATACTCTTCAAGGGTAGCCCCATGTAGAGCGCATTGCAGTAATCCAAACGGGAGGTGACAAGGGCATGAGTGACCGTGAGTAGAGCCTCCTTCTCCAAGTATGGCCGCAATTGGTGCACCAGGCGAACCTGTGCAAAGGCCCCCCTAGCCACAGCAGTAAGATGATAATCCAATTTTAGCTGTGGGTCTAGGAGGACCCCCAAATTGCGGACCTGATCCGAGGGAGTTAATTTCCCTCCCTCAAGAACCAAGGAGGGACAGTTGTCATGGTCCTTAGGAGGCAATATCCAGAGCCACTCAGTCTTGTCGGGGTTGAGTCTGAGTCTGTTCCTCCCCATCCAGGTCCTAACGTCGTCCAGGCACCGGCACATTACATCAACTGCCTCACTGAATTGAGACGGGGTGGTGATGTACAGCTGGGTGTCGTCAGCATACTGATGGAAACTCACCCCGTGTCTACGGATGATCTCCCCCAGCGGTTTCATGTAAATGTTAAACAGGATGGGCGAGAGAACCGAACCCTGAAGCACCCCGCATGACAGGGGCCTAGGGGACGATCTCTGCCCTCCTGTTAACAGCGACTGCATCCTATCGGCGAGATAAGAGAACCACCGCAAAACGGTGCCTCCCACTCCCAAGTCACCGAGACGATGCAGAACGATACCATGGTCGATGGTATCGAAAGCCGCTGAGAGGTCAAGTAGCACCAGGATGGAGGAGTTCCCCCCATCCTGGGCTCGCCAGAGATCGTCCATCAGAGCGACCAAGGCAGTTTCTGTACTGTGGCCGCGCCTGAAACCCGACTGATAGGTATCTAGATGATCTGTTTCCTCCAATAGCCGCAGAAGCTGAGCAGCCACCACCTTCTCCACAACTTTCCCTAAGAAAGGTAAGTTGGAGACCGGACGATAGTTCTTCAAGTCCGCTGGATCCAGGGAAGGCTTCTTCAGGAGGGGTCTCACCACCGCAACTTTTAACGGCTGCGGTACGGATCCCTCCCTCAAAGAAGCGATGACCACCACCTGGATCCAGCCGCGTGCCACCTCTCTGCTGGCCGAAACCAACCAGGAGGGGCACGGGTCCAATAAACAGGTGGAAGCACCCATCGCCCCCACGGCTATGTCCACATTTTCAGGAGAAACAGGCTCAAACTCCTCCCACAACGGTGGACTAAGACTTGCCTCTGTCAACTCCATGGACTCTGCCCAGCTGGAGTCCAGGTTCGACCGGATCTGAGCGACTTTATCCGACAGAAACTCTGCAAATTCCTCAGCTCTACCTTACAAGTGTTCGTCGCTCCCCCCCTTTGGCAAGGAGGGAGCGAGTCACCCTAAACAAGGCGGCTGGGCGAGAATCTGCGAACGCAATAAGAGCGGAAAAATAAGATCGTTTTGCCGCCCCTATCGCCACTAAATAAGACTTGATGTAGGTTCTTAATAGTGTTCGATCAGACTCGGTTTTGCTGGCCCTCCAGCGGCGCTCCAGACGTCTCTTCTGGCGTTTCATCTCCCGGAGCTCCTCGGTAAACCAGGGAGCTTTCCGGGATCCACTGCCGCGGAGAGGTCACAAAGGCGCAATCCGGTCTAATGCCCCTGATGCTGCGGTGTTCCAAGCAACCACCAGGGAATCAGCTGAATTGTGTACCAGGGTTTCAGGTATTTCCCCAAGTTCCCTCTGGAATCCTTCTGGCTCCATTAGGCGCCTGGGGCGGAACCACCTAGTCGGTCCCGCCTCCCTGCGGGGGAGGAATGGGGCTGCGAAATCCAACCTCAGTAGGAAATGATCTGACCATGACAGTGGGGTGATGACTATGTCCCTTATCTTCAGATCATCTCTCCACTGCCCCGAAAGAAACACTAGGTCGAGCGTGTGACCACCCTCATGAGTCAGACCCTGGATTACTTGGGTCAGGTCCATGGTTGTCATGGAATCCATGAACTCCTGAGCTACCCCAGAGGTTTCGCCAGCAGAAGGCAAGTTGAAGTCCCCCAGTACCATAAGCCTGGGGAACTCCACCGCCAATCTGGCTATCGCCTCTAGCAGCCCAGGCAGGGCCATTGTAACGTAGCTGGGAGGCAGATACATCAGCAATAGGCCCAACTGAACCCCTGAGTCCAACTTCAAGAGGAGAGACTCACATCCAACAATCTCCGGGGCAGGGATCCTGCGACGAAGAAGACTCTTGCGTGCTATAATTGCCACTCCTCCACCCCTTCCCTGGGGTCGAGAATGATGCTGCACTGAGAACCGGTCTGGGCATATCTCGGAGAGAGCTACTCCCCCCTCCTGGCCCAGCCAGGTCTCAGTTATACATACCAGGTCTGCCCCCTCTTCTGTGATTAAATCACGTATCAGGGGGGCTTTGTTGGTAATTGACCTGACGTTAAGCAGCAGCATCCTGAGCCCAGGGCCCTGAAAATCCTGGTTGCCAGGAACTCAGGTTGAGCAAGATGGAACCGAATCGGAGGGGCCGGAACAAGGGATCGCTTGTAAACAGCGAGGTCTTATTCCCCAAGAGCGGCCCACCCCTCTGCTCCCGCCATTATGACCGAGATGTTCCGGCTTTCGTCCCCACCAGAGACCCCCTCCCACCCCCGCTGGTCCCACTCCTTTCCTGCAGGCCATACATACCATTCTCACTGGTCAGGGTAACTGCGCCCCGCCGCCCCCCGCTTCTGTTTCCACACTCAGCGGGTGGGGGCGGAAACCCAGCCCCTGACTCTTTCATTTC
This sequence comes from Diadophis punctatus similis, assembly GCA_023053685.1. Taxonomy (NCBI): domain Eukaryota; kingdom Metazoa; phylum Chordata; class Lepidosauria; order Squamata; family Dipsadidae; genus Diadophis; species Diadophis punctatus. The sequence continues at coordinate 2,201,345 of JALIGW010000074.1, forward strand.
TTCATATTCATACAAACACTCAAACACCCATCTCACTCATCCTCCTACACACTCATACCCATACCGCAAGTTGGGTGATGTGCCAGTGTCTGGACGACGTAAGGATCTGGATGGGAGTCAACAGGCTCAAACTCAACCCGGACAAGACTGAGTGGCTATGGATAATGCCTCCTAAGGACTTGGTCGACTGTCCCTCCTTGGTTCTGGGGGGTGAAAAATTAACCCCCTCAGAACGGGTTCGCAATTTGGGTGTCCTCCTAGATCCACAGCTTAAATTACACCAACAGCTATCAGCTGTGGCTAGGGGGACCTTTGCACAAGTTCGGCTTGTGCACCAATTGCGACCCTACCTGGATCAGGATGCACTTCTCACGGTCACTCATGCCCTTGTCACCTCAAGGCTTGATTATTGTAACGCGCTCTACATGGGGCTACTCTTGAAGAGTATTCGGAGACTTCAGTTGGTGCAAAAAGCAGCTGCACGTGTGTACCTAGATACACCCACACTACTGCCATCTTGCGCGAGCTGCATTGGTTGCCCATTGGTCTCCGTACGCAATTCAAGGTGTTGGTGATTACCTTTACAGCCCTATATGGTTCAGGGCCAGAGTATCTTCAGGACCGCCTGCTACCACATACCTCCCTGCAACCGGTTAGATCACATAGAGGTGGCCTGCTCCGGGTCCCGACAGCTAAACAATGTCGGCTGGCGGGCCCGTGGGCGAGGGCCTTCTCTGTGGCGGCTCCTACCCTCTGGAACCAACTACCCCCCAAGATTCAGACTATCCCCACCTTATTGGCCTTCAGAAAAGCCGTGAAGACCTGGCTTTTTGGGCAAGCCTGGGGCCAATGAATGATTATTGATATTGGCCCACGAAATGAAATGATTGGATGATTGAATGTTTTTTAAATTGATATATTGTTTTAATTTTGTTTTTAAAATTTGTAACTGTTTTTTAGATTTTGTATTTGATGCTGTTAGCTGCCCAGAGTCCCTTTGGGAGTTGGGCGGCATACAAATATATTAATTAAATAATTAATTAAATAATTAATTAATTAATAATTAAATAAATAAATAAATAAATAAATAATGCAATGTCTTCTATATTAACAGTGTATTGGAATATACATGTCACCAATTTACAGATTCATGAAGATTCTTAACAATGCTTCTGTTGCATGGCTTTTACTTTCAAAAAGAGAAACGGGGTAAGAATATGCGAGTTTAAAACATAAAAACATTGAAACAAGTAAAACAATTAAAAACTCATGCATATCCTTTCATGGCCGGATCTCGCCGATTACAGTCGCGAGATCAAAGGCCTCAAGCCTGCCGGAAGAGCCAGGCCTTAACTGCTCTTCGGAAGGCCAATAGGGTGGGGGCAGTCCGGATCTCCGGAGATAGCTGGTTCCAGAGAGCCGGGGCAGCCACAGAGAAGGCCCTCCCCCGTGGGCCCGCCAGCCGGCACTGTTTAACTGACGGGACCTGGAGGAGACCAACTCTGTGGGATCTCACCGGTCGCTGGGAGCTGTGTGGTAGAAGGCGGTCTCGAAGATAGCCTGGTCCTAAGCCATGTAGGGCTTTAAAGGTAATGACCAAAACCTTGAATTGTGTCCAGAGACCAATAGGGAGTCAGTGCAGCTCGCGGAGGATTGGTGTAGTGTGGGTGTACCTAGGTGCACCCACGATAGCTCGCGCGGCTGCATTCTGGACCAATTGTAGTCTCCGAACACTCTTCAAGGGCAGCCCCATGTAGAGCGCGTTGCAATAATCTAATCGTGAGGTGACAAGGGCATGATTGACTGTGAGGAGAGCCTCTCAATCCAAGTAGGGTCGCAATTGGTGCACCAGACGGACTTGTGCAAAGGTCCCCCTAGCCACAGCTGTCAAATGTTGCTCTAATTTCAGCTGTGGGTATAGGAGGACACCCAAAGTACGAACCCGTTCTGAGGGGGACAATTTCTCCCCCCCAAGAGCCAAGGATGGACAGTTGACATAGTCTTTAGGAGGCAATATCCACAGCCATTCGGTCTTGTCTGGGTTAAGTCTGAGCCTGTTGACTCCCATCCAGACCCTCATAGCCTCAAGGCACCGACACATCACATCCACTGCTTCACTGAACTGACGCGGGGTGGAGATGTATAACTGGGTATCATCCGCATATTGCTGATACCTCACCCCGAATCGTCGATGACCTCACCCAATAGTTTCATGTAGATATTAAATAGGAGGGGAGAGAGGACCGAACCATGAGGCACCCCACAAACGAGGGGTCTAGGGGTCTATCTCTGTCCTCCTACTAACACCGACTGGGATCGAACAGAGAGATAGGACAGTGCCTCCCACACCCAACTCTCTTAGTCGTCCCAGAAGGATACCATGGTCAATGGTATCAAAAGCTGCTGAGAGGTCAAGTAGCACCAAGACAGAGGCGTGACCCCCATCTCGGGCTCGCCAGAGATCATCTATCAGTGTGACCAAAGCAGTTTCCGTGCTGTAGCCAGGCCTGAAGCAAGATTGAAAAGGGTCCAGATAATCTGTTTCATCCAATAACCATAGGAGTTGAAGTGCCACCACTTTCTCAACAACCTTTCCTACAAAGGGTAGGTTGGAGACTGGACGAAAGTTCTTTAATTCAGCTGGATCCAGGGAAGGCTTCTTGAGAAGGGGTCGCACAACCGCTTCCTTTAAAGGTTGCGGGAAGGACCCCTCACTCAAGGACGCGTTGACTAACGCCTGGAGCCAGCCTCGTGTCACCCCCCTGCTGGCCGAAACCAGCCAGGAGGGGCATGGGTCCAACAAACAATTGGAGGAACTCATCGCTCCTATTGCCTTGTCTACTTCCTCAGGGGTCACAGATTCAAAATCATCCCATACAACAGGACAAAGACCTGCCTCTGTTGTCTCGGTCAGAGTTGCCCAATCAGAGTCCAGGTCCATCTGAATCTGAGCGACTTTATCCAACAGAAACTGCACAAATTCCTCAGCTCTACCCTGCAAGGGCTCCTCCGTTCCCTCTACATTGAGGAGGGAACGAGTCACCCTAAAAAGGGCGGCTGGGCGCGAATCAGCAGATGCAATAAGTGCAGAAAAATGTGAACATTTTGCCCCCCGTATCGCCACTAAATAAGTCCTAATAAAGGCTCTTAAACATGTTCGGTCGGATTCGGAATTACTGGTCCTCCAGCGTCGCTCTAGACGTCTCTTATGGCATTTCATCTCCCGGAGCTCCTCGGTAAACCAGGGAGCTTTCCTGGATCCACCACCACGGAGAGGTCGCAAAGGCGCAATCCGGTTCAGTGCCCCAGATGCCGCTCTATTCCAGGCAGCTACTAGGGTCTCAGCCGGATTGTGGACAAGGGAGTCCGGTATCTCCCCAAGCTCCTTCTGGAACCCTTCAGGGTCCATTAGGCATCTGGGGCGGAACCACTTAATCGGTTCTGCCTCCCTCCGATGGAGGAGTGGTGTGCTAAAGTCTAACCTCAGCAGGAAATGATCTGACCACGACAAGGGAGAAAAACTATACCCCTTAGTTTCAGATCATCTCTCCACTGCCCTGAGAGGAACACTAGGTCAAGCGTGTGTCGGACCCTGAACTACTTGGGTCAGGTCCATGGTTGTCATGGATGCCATGAACTCCTGAGCTGCATCCGAGGATTTGCCAAGTGATGGCAGGTTAAAGTCCCCCAGTACCATAAGCCTGGGGAACTCCACTGCCAATCTGGCTATTGCCTCTAGCAGCCCAGGCAGGGCCATTGTAACGTAGCTGGGAGGCAGATACATCAGCAATAGGCCCAACTGAACCCGAGTCCAACTTCAAGAGGAGAGACTCACATCCAACAATCTCCGGGGCAGGGATCCTGCGACGAAGAAGACTCTTGTGTGCTATAATTGCCACTCCTCCACCCCTTCCCTGGGGTCGCGGCTGATGCAGTACTAGAAACCCGTCTGGGCACATCTCTGAGAGGGGAACAGCTCCCTCCTGGCCCAGTCAGGTCTCAGTTATACATGCAAGGTCAGCTCCCTCCTCCAAGATTAAATCATAGACAAGGGGAGCCTTGTTAACAATAGACCTGGCATTAAACAGCAGTAGCTTGAGCCCAGGGCCCTGACATCCCAAGTCACCAGGAATACGAGCTGAGCCAGGTGAACCATAACCAGAGGGGCTGGAACAAGTAATCGCTTTGAGACAGCGAGTCCTAGTTCCCCGAGAGCGGCCTACCCGCTCAGGTCTGCAACAGAGCTCTACTCTATATCCTTTATTAACAACATTCTACTGGAAAGGAGGCTAAGCTGACAGATATACAGGCAATCCAAGATGTATAAACAAACGTTGCAGCAAATTTTAACTGAGATTCAACCACTATATCATTCTGGCTCTTCCCACATGATCAGCTTTGCTTCTGCTTTTGCTTCACAAAATGTTTCATTTGAATTATTTTTCACTTTTGTTACAACACAAAAGTTTGGAAGTTTTATATACACTGTAAGTAATGAAATCACACAACTACTAAGTTATTTAAACCTTGATAACTCTAAAAAAAACACTGAATTGCAGCCACTGGGGCCAAACATATCAAAGAAATTATGATTTACAAAACTAGGCAAAAGTGCAATATCCAACAAAGCGTATGAGAAATGCAGACTTAATATGTAACAACTTTTTTTAATCATGACATTTGTAAGTACTTAACTTCAAGACACATGGCAAGGATAAACTGATATATCCAAACTAAGTCAAGACTAAGACAGATCAAACATAAGGAGTATGAGCTGAATGAATGTTAAAAGCAAGCAGGAAAACAGCTAGGTTCAACTTACTTTTTTTCAAAATACAAGTTAATGTCATTCAGGATTGAAAAAAAAACTTTTGGAACAAACAGATTTGTAATTTGAAAGCTTTATACTCCTTTACAAATTAAGGCCCTTTGGAAAAGTAGAATACACACATGGCAACCATCAGAATCAGAATAGAGATGGAAGGAACCTTGGAGGTCTTCTATACTCCAATCCCCTGCTCAAGCAGGAATCCCTATACGATTTCAGATAGGTGGTTATCCAGTCTTTTCTTAAAAACCTCCAGTGATGAAGCACCTAAAACAGGTGTCAAACACAAGGCCCGCGGGCCGCATCTGGCCCGTGGTTGGATCCGGCCTGCGGGGCCATCCTGGGAAATGTAAGGGGCTGGCCCGCGTCATCTTGGCTCGGTCTACCCAATGCGAAGAGGAAACATCGGCCAGCGGAGCTTCGGTCCAGTCTAGCCAATGCAAAGAGGAAACATCGGGCCAGTGTGGCTTCGGCCCGGTCTACCCAATGCAAAGAGGAAACATTGGGCCAGTGTGGCTTTGGCCTGGTCTACCCAGTGCGAAGAGGAAACATGTCAGCAGTTTTGGGAGTGGGGTCAAGCTGGGCACACCCACCCAGTCAGGCACGCCCAGGGAGTGGCGTCAAGCTGGCCACACCCACCCAGTTGGCCATGCCCAGCCGGCCCCCCAAGGTCAACCACAGCCCTGATGTGGCCCTCAATGAAATTGAGTTTGACACCCCTGACCTACAACTTTTTTTTTTGGTTGATGATACTGGGCTTTATTAATAGTTAAGAAAATATAACAGTTTGAACAAACAAGTTTGAACTGCATTTAAAATTCAGATACAATGCAAATAAAATCAGTGTCAGGTGTGCTTCCATTCAAAGTCCAGGAAATAAAAACCCCAACTCCATGTTTATAGAGATGAGTACTTTTACTAGACAAGAAGTGATAGCAACAAAAGGAAAGCAAGTTCTGAAGCAAGCGGGCAAAATGCATATACAAAGCATCCCAAAACCCACCCTCATAACCCCCCTGGGCAGATCATCCAATCCTCATGTGCCAAGGTGTCATGTGGGCGCAACGGCCGCCTGGATGTCCACTTCTGGTCCGACAAAGCCATTGACCTTGAGCAGGCAATAAACATGTCTCTGAAGCCTGGTAGAACGTGATGAGAACTTTCCTCCCCAGAGCACTATCAGAGACGAACAGGGACATCTCCAGCAGCTTCCCAACCCCCACCCAAATACCTATCCCAACCCCCCTCCCACCGTTTTTATGACAGCCGAAGCAAGCAGGCCTTTCTGAGGCTGACAATCAGTTAATTTTAATATGAATAGTTTTTTTAAAAAAAATTATTAAGTAAACATTAAAACATTGGACACAGTGCGACCTTCCTGGCTTTGTCATTTCCATACATATTTTAACATAACAGAAGATATATTTCCTACTCATCGTACATTACAACTTTGATATTATAAACACAACTCTTATTCTCATTTGTATATTTGTATAGATATTGTCCTGTTTCAGTTTAACAAATCCTCAATATTTTCTGTTCCGACTCCTTTTCCTCATTTCCAACCATTGGTACATTTTGTTCCAGATTTCATAGTATTCTGTCTCGCTTTTATTTTTAAGTTCTAGTGTCAGTCTGTCCATTTCTGCACATACCATTATTTTATTATCCCTTCTTCAGTGGGGGTGTCTCTATTTTTCCAATGTTTTCCAATTCTGCGCATATACCAATCTTGCTGCTGTTATAACATGCAGCATTAAATATATCGATCCTTTACTACATTTCTCTTTTATAATTCCTAATAGGAAGAGTTCTGGCTTCCAGTCTATTTTTTGGTCTAGCATCTCTTCCAACCATATTTTTATCTGCCGCCAAAATTCCTTGGCTTTTGTACACGACCACCACATATGGTAGAATGATCCTTGCGCTAAGTTGCATTTCCAACATTGCGGTGATATGTTTTAAGTCATTTTTGCTAACCTTGTAGGCGGAAGGAGCCACCTATAAAACATTTTATATAAGTTTTCTTTGTATGCGGTAGCTAACGTTAATTTCCTATTTCTCTCCCATAGATCTTGCCATTTATCCAGTTCAATATTGTAACCAAAATTTTTGGCCCACACTACCATGTTTTCCTTCACTTGCTCTTCCGCCATTTTAGATTCCAATAGGTATTGATAAGCTTTATCACCTTTTCATCCATTCCTAATAAAATTTTATGTGGCGTCGTTAATTCTTTTTTAATACCTCATTCTTTTCTATCTTTCATATAACATGATTGTATTTGTAAATATGCCCACCACTCCAATTCTATTCCTTCTCCTTGTAGTTCTTTTCTAGATTTTAACTCCCCTCTTTCATTTAATATATCCTTATATGTAACTACTTTCCCCAATATGATAAAATTTGGATGTACCAATACCTCTAGTGTAGACAGCCAGGTCGGGATTTCCCTGTAATTCTGTTGTTTAACTTTTAACCAGACCTCAAGGAGAGCTCGTCTGACATGATGCCTTTGGAAATATTGGTGGGCCTTGTGTCTACCATCCCACAAAAATGCATGCCATCCTATTTGCATACTGTGCCCTTCCAACATTAATAACCTCCTATTCTTTAAGATTATCCACTCTGTCACCCATGTGAGTACGGCAGCTTGGTAGTATCTTTCCCAATCCAGCAAGCCAAATCCTCCTCTTTCTTTAGATTCTTGCAGTGGTGGGTTGCTACCGGTTCGGACCAGTTCGCGCGAGCCAGTGGCGGACATTTGGCCCCGTTCGCCGAACCGGTAGTGATGGCTGGCTTGCCACGCCCTTCAACCGGTTCCCCGGTCGCCGCTGCTTGAAAGCGGCTGGCAACGAACCCTCTGCGCATGCACAGAGGGTCAGAACCCCGGTGTAACACGCACACGCGCGCACACTTCTGAACCAGTAGGGAAGGTAAGAGAAACCCACCCCTGGATTCTTGTAATAATTTTAATTTGATTCTAGGTCTCTTCCCTTGCCAAATAAATTTAGATACTATTTTGTTCAAATTTCCAAAATATTCCTTCTCTAGTCTTATTGGTACATTTTGAAAAAGGAAAAGTATTTTTGGTAGGATATTCATTTTTATTGTTGCAATTCTCCCCATAAGAGTTGCAAATTTTTCCATCTATCCAGGTCTACCTTGATTTGATCATTTAATTTATTGTAGTTGTCCTCTTTGTTATACATCTTGCCGTAAGCTGTACTCCTAAATATTTCACTTTTTTCACAATCTGGATATTTATTCTCTCGGTCAAATCATCTTTCTGTATTTTAGACATATTTTTAACTATCATTTTGGTTTTTTGCTTATTTATCCTCAGTCCAGCTACTTCCCCATAATCTTCCAATACTTCCATAAGCCTCAAACCAGATTTTAATGGCTCTTCTATAATAAATACAAGATTGTCTGCAAAAGCTTGCAGTTTATAGACTTCCTTTTTGATTTCCAATCATTTAATTTGTTTGTCCTTTCGGATTCTCGTTAACACCTCTAAAGTTACTATGAACAGTAATGGTGATAACGGGCACCCTTGCCTCATGGCTTTCTGGATTTTAAAACTTTGTGTTACTTCCACGTTAACTATGACTCTAGCCTCGTTTGGAGTATATTGCCTTGAACACATTTATGAATTTTTTGCCAAATTCCATATATCTTAACTGTCTTAACATGAAATCCCAATTAACATTGTCAAAGAGCTTTTGTGCATCGAGAAACATCAATGCCACTTGTGTCTCACTATGCACTTCATAATATTCTAATACATCAAATATTATCCTCATATTGTTTCTTATCTGTCTTTTTGGCAAAAAACCATTTTGATCAGCATGAATAAATTCATTCAAATTTTTTTAAAATCTTTCGGCCATTATTGCCATAAATATTTTGTAGTCCAAATTCAGCAGTGATATAGGCCTGTAATTTTTAATTAATGTTAAATCAGTATTCTCCTTTGGGATCAACGTAATATTTGCCTCCGCCCATGACACTGGTGTTTTCGCTTCTCTTAATACTGCGTTGAATACCTTGATTAATATTTGTCCTAAAGAGTCTTGCATTTCTTTGTATAGTTCTGATAGTAACCCATCGGGACCTGGCGTTTTATTGTTTTTCTGTTTTTTAATTGCCTCTATTAATTCCAACATTGTTATGTCTTCATTCAACATGTTCTTTATATCTTCTGGAACCTTGGGTAATTCAGCTTTCTCGAAGCATTGTAGTACTTCTTCTTCAATGTTACATCCATCATCTTTGTATAATTTCTTATAAAAATCATATATTATATTTTTCTTCGTTTTGATAAGCTATACTTCCCTCGTTTTGTAATTTATTAATCCACCTTTTCTTTCTGTTTTTTCAATTTGTATGCAAGCCATCTCCCTGGCTTGTTTGCATTTTCAAAAAAATTTTGATTGCTCCGTTTAATTTGTTGTGCGAATTCTTCCTTTTCGAGGATATTCAACAGCCCCAAAGGATTGGAAGGTGGTGTCTCACCAAGGAGATCCACTGAAGTTGAAATTTTGAAGGACTTAATGGACTGGGAGACAGGCTAATCTTTGCATGTTTTCTATTTAGGGCAGAGTGGTTGCCTATGCTTTTCCCTCAACTAAAGAAGACCAGGACGGAACAAATTTCGTTGTGCAACCTCCTGGATAGCTTGGTTTTGTAACTGTGCTTGTGGATGTTGTAGTTGTCATTGCATTGATTGTGTCTTGTGTGTGATGGGTGCAAGATAGTGCGTGATATTAAGATTATTGAAGATGTACTGGATCCATACCAAGTGGAGCTTATTGGGAATCACTATTATTATACTCTTAGATGCAGCCCAACCATTATAAGAGTGTACACCAGTGGTTCCCAACCTTTCTAATGCCGCGACCCCTTAATATAGTTCCTCATGTTGTGGTGACCCCCAACCATAAAATTATTTTCGTTGCTACTTCATAACTGTAATTTTGCTACTGTTATGAATCGTAATGTAAATATCTAATATGCAGGATATATTTTCATTGTTACAAATTGAACATAAAGCATAGCGATTAATCACAAAAACAATATGTAATTATGCCAGATCAGAAATTCTCGGGCCAGTCTTTGCAAGAGCACAAGGAATATCATCTTCCACAACAAGTCTACTTCTGTATTTAGACTTCATAACCAACAAGTGTACAGCAATATTTCTCAATCTCAGCAACTTTTAAGGTGCCTGGACTTCAACTCCCAGAATTCAAAGCAAAGCTGGCTAGGGAATTTTGGGAGTTGAAGTCCAGGTATATTCAAGTTGTTGAGGTTGAGAAATTGTGGCCTGCAGTGTCGAAAAACTGGAAATCAGATAAGCTTCCAGCAAAGTAATCCCTGTTTAGTAGCTTTCTCCCAGGACTCTAAAGTTTCAGGAGGCAAACAGGGGGCAAAAAAAGCCATGATTGGTCCAAAAACATTGCCAGGGTCCCCAAAGCCAATCTCCTCTTTTAAGCTCTTTCTTCTTAAAACAGCCCCATATTCCTTCCTCCCCCATGGGGCCTGCTCACCCACCCTTTCCAAAACCCCTGCAAAGACAACAATTTTAATTTGCAAGGCTCTTCTTTCAACAGTTTCTTTCTTTCTTTCTTTCTTTCTTTCTTTCTTTCTTTCTTTCTTTCTTTCTTTCTTTCTTTCCCTCTCTCTTTTTTCTTTTCCTTCCTTCCTTCCTCCCTCCCTCCCAACCTTCCTCTTCTTTCTTTCTTTCTTTCTTCTTTCTTTTTCTTTCCTTCCTTCCTTCCTTCCTTCTTTCTTTTTCTTTCTTTCTCTCTCTCTTTTTTCTCTTCCTTGCTTCCTTCCTCCCACCCTCCCACCTAACATTCTTCTTCCTCTTCTTCCCTTCCTTCCTCTCCTTTCCTTCCTTCCTTCCCTTTTCTCTTCTTCCCTCTCCTAGCCCTCAGCACCGCAAGATCCGCGTGTGCCAAACTCTCTGGCAACCTGGACAAATAAGTGCATTGTGGTTATTCAGTCACTCCAGGAAAGTGGAGCGAGCAGGGAGGGGATCCTGCCCGCCCTGCCTACACTTGTAGCAAAGCCAGCCTGCCCCATAGAGCCGATCTTGTCCAGGGAACCAGCCAGCCAGCAAGCCCACCCCACCCTCGCCTCACCTTCTCCAAAAGTCTCCCTCCGCTTGGGGGCAACCCTTTGGAGAAAGCTCCCGGTGCAAAAAAATAAAAATAAAGGCTGGCCCCAAGAGACCCGAATACGTCCCGGAGAGAGCAGCCCTGGAAACCCGGCCATAATTTCCTGCTTCTCCCCCACCCCTCTGCACCCCTTCCGCAGTCCGATCCATACCCCACCCAGGAGATGGGGGACTGCAAATCCCCACCACCGCGCAGCGATCCCGTCCACGACTCCTTGCTCCCCATTGTGCGTCTCCAAAAGCGCGCTTTGGAGAAGTTGCCCAACAGGGTGAGGGTAGAGCTGGAAGAAAAAGGGGGGCTGCCAGTCATAGGGACCCCCGATTAGAAACCCCCTCCCCCTACTCTCTCTCCTCCCTCCTGGAGACTGCCAGCTGCAGAGCCCGTCTGGACCCCCAGTTGTGGCGCCTTTCCCTCCCCAAGTGCACCAGGGGTGACCCTCTCCAAAGCCGGCCGTGCGCCCCGGGCACGCTGTTGCGCACCTTGTAAACATCGCCATAAGTGCCGGAGCCGATGCACTGGATGAGCTCGTAGCGCAGCCGCGGGTCCTGCAGCGAGACTCCCGCAAGGTGCTTATGGTCCCCTCACCCAGCCGCCTTTTCAAAGATTCCCCTTTGCGGCTGGAGGACAATTCCTTCAAACTCTTCTGTCCCTTCTCCAGTCCCCTCCGGCTTAGCTCCTCCTGCCCCCGGCGGTGGCATCCTGAGCACCGATGCTGTATGATCAGGCTAGTCCTGCGCTAATATCTCTCAGTCTCTCTCTTCCCTCCCTCCCTGTTTGCCTCTTTGTTCGCCCGACCCAGCTGTCCTCCTTCCCGTCGTCATGCGCTGTTAAACTTAAGTGGTCATTGGCTGGCCGTTCCCTCCCATGAATCCCTTTCCCTTCGACACCAGCGGGAAGAAACTGCCGCTGCGAGGAGACAGGGGCGGCCACAGATGTCTTAAGCACCACCTTGCACTCTCCAGCGCGCAATCTTGTGACGCCCCGCCCCTTAGCTGATGCCTTCAAAGCTCGGCTGCCAGGCGTCACAAACGCCTCTTGCCGAATGGCACCTCTCCCGACCAATCGGAGGGCTCGAGCGAGTTGAGCCAATATGGCCAGGCTTGTGGCAGTGGGGGGGGAGCTGAGGATGCCGGGGCGACCCCTGGGAAATGGTCGTTCGACCCCCAAAGGGGTCCCGACCCCCAGGTTGGGAACCGCTGGTGTACACAATGCATGAGTAACAAAAAGGGAGGGGAAAGTTGAAAACACGTTAATCTATCACACTATGATTCCTGACTGTTTACAAATGGATTTGACAGACTGTGTGCATAATGAAACTCAATATAAAAGATGCAACACTAGCCAAGGGGTAGAATGTTACGAACCAAAAGCAATAGGACCAGTGACTGCAAGAGTATGGGTTTATGCTTATAAAGGAGGGGGAAGTGCACCTCAGATGTTTTCCTTAGGCCAAACTAGACGAGGCTATTTAGCTCATAATGAAACAAGGGGGAAGACCAGCATCCGGGTATGTTTTGATGCATGTCAAGCTATTAACAAAGGACGGGGGCCCGATGACTCACAAGGGATTGGATGTGGAAACCTGGAGTGGGAAAGGAGTTATATGAAAGAACGGAAATACCTTTTCCAGAGAGCTTCAACGTTAAGTACAGGACAAGTGTCCTTTACCCAGGCTTACGATTATTGGTACACCACGGTGGTCCCAAATGAGAGGAGTATGGGGCCCCAAGAAATGAATATTAGCATGGGAAGCATCAGGACTGATTGTGACCAGGGAAAATGCAATCCTCTATGCTTACATACTAATCAATCATTGGAAAAAGGAATACAATATAAAGGATTTGGAATAGGGATAGATGGGAAAGGAAAAGACCCGTGGGGGTGGCTTGTATTAAAAACATAGACTACTAAAATGAAACCAATACACAAAAGTATATTTTGGTCATACTACCAGGAGTTTGAAAAATTAGAATTACCTGAATTCCCTAAGAAAGCAGTAAACATGTTCCTGCAATTGGCTGAAGAAATTGCAAAGACCCTTACGGTAAATAATTGTTTTGTGTGTGGGGGAACAAATATGGGAGAACAATGGCCTTGGGAAGCTCAGGAATTAGCAATAGCACTTAGACTTATATACCGCTTCATAGTGCTTTACAGCCCTCTCTAAGCGGTTTACAGAGTTCAGCATATTGCCCCCAACAATCTGGGTCCTCATTTTACTGACCTCAGAAGGATGGAAGGCTGAGTCAACCTTGAGCCGGTGAGATTTGAACAGCTGAACTGCTGAACTAGCAGTAGCCTGCAGTGCTGCATTTAACCACTGCGCCATAAAATAGTAGTTGACATGTGGAAAAATAAAACTTTAAAATTTTCAAAAGGGAAAGAATGGACATGGGCCCCGACAACAAATTTAGTAGGGAAAGTGTGCTATGAGAGAAAGAAGGGAGGTGGAAGAAGGATAGCCGTAGGAAACATTATTTGCTTAACTGTATGGAACAGCAGCAGTTGGTGGGGAGGAAGTGGAACCTCAAAAGAGGATGCATTAAGCAAAATAACTGAAATGGCTTATTTAAAAGATCCTGAAAGCGACACTCTGGACTGGGTGGCTCTGGAAGGTATGTATTGGATATGTGGAAAATATGCCTATGGATATCTACCCAAGGGGTGGTATGGATCTTGCATATTGGGAATAATTAAGCCAAGCTATTTCCTTCTCCCCATGAAACAAAAACAACTGTTGGGACTGACTGTGTATGACAGTTTAGCAAATGGTGTTAGAGCAAAAAGATCTGTGCAACCAAGCGATATAAAAATTAGACACTGGGAAGATGAAGAATGGACCCTGGAAAAAATTATTATTATGGACCTGCCACGTGAGCAGAGGATGGAACTCTAGGTGCCAGAGAGCCCATATATATATTGAATAGGGTGATTTGATTACAAGCAGTGCTTGAAGTAATCACTAATGAGACTGTAAGTACTTTAAAACATTTAGCCAAAGAAAATGTGAAGTCCAGAACTTACATTATGCAAAATAGATTAGCATTAGATTACTTACTAGCCCAGGAAGGTGGTGTGTGTGGAAAATTCAATTCGAGTAACTGTTGCATTGAAATAGATGAAAGTGGTAAAGTACCGGACTGGATGATAAAACTAGCTCATGTTCCAGTCCAAACCTAGAGAGGACTGAACATAGATGGGGTAAGTGGTTTGGTGGGTGGTTCTCAAATTGGAAAGATTTAGTAAAATTTTCAATATTAGGATTCCTGGCTATCATGCTTTTACCATGTTTGGTTCCTCTCATACAAATGTTAATAAAAAGGACTATGAGTAGTATGACCCTAATAACAACCTCAATAGATTGGGGGGGGGGGGGAGGAAACAATGTTAATAATGAAGATAGGAAAGCAGAGGTTCGAGAAAGAGGAGTCAGAATACAAGAACATGCTCCACAAGAACCTGAAGAGAAATTAGGAAATTATGAATTGTTACAAGTATAAAAGAGTAATTCAGGTAGAAGAGAAAAAGGGTGGATTTGAAGGAAAATAATAATGAGTTACTCTTTTATAAAAGTATTTAATGTACTAACAAGCTTTATATACAATAAACATAAGCTATAATACTCTTTTCTTTTATAAACTAACCCAGGATGTATTCAGTAAAACAGAACAGGATGACTTGTGACAATTCCTCCTGGAAAACAGGAACAAACCCAAGGCCAGGCCACAGGAACACCCACGGTCAGGCTACAATTCAGTTAGATAAGAACATCCGCGGCTACCAGTGGGCAAGATAAGATATCTGTGACTATGGAGAAATTGTCATGCTGACCCTTTAGAGCAGCGGTTCCCAACCTGGGGGTCGGGACCCCTTTGGGGGTCGAACGACCATTTCCCAGGGGTCGCCCCGGCATCCTCAGCTCCCCCCCCCCCCACTGCCACAAGCCTGGCCATATTGGCTCAACTCGCTCGAGCCCTCCGATTGGTCGGGAGAGGTGCCATTCGGCAAGAGGCGTTTGTGACGCCTGGCAGCCGAGCTTTGAAGGCATCAGCTAAGGGGCGGGGCGTCACAAGATTGCGCGCTGGAGAGTGCAAGGTGGTGCTTAAGACATCTGTGGCCGCCCCTGTCTCCTCGCAGCAGCAGTTTCTTCCCGCTGGTGTCGAAGGGAAAGGGATTCATGGGAGGGAACGGCCAGCCAATGACCACTTAAGTTTAACAGGGCATGACGACGGGAAGGAGGACAGCTGGGTCGGGCGAACAAAGAGGCAAACAGGGAGGGAGGGAAGAGAGAGACTGAGAGATATTAGCGCAGGACTAGCCTGATCATACAGCATCGGTGCTCAGGATGCCACCGCCGGGGGCAGGAGGAGCTAAGCCGGAGGGGACTGGAGAAGGGACAGAAGAGTTTGAAGGAATTGTCCTCCAGCCGCAAAGGGGAATCTTTGAAAAGGCGGCTGGGTGAGGGGACCATAAGCACCTTGCGGGAGTCTCGCTGCAGGACCCGCGGCTGCGCTACGAGCTCATCCAGTGCATCGGCTCCAGCACTTATGGCGATGTTTACAAGGTGCGCAACAGCGTGCCCGGGGCGCACGGCCGGCTTTGGAGAGGGTCACCCCTGGTGCACTTGGGGAGGGAAAGGCGCCACAACTGGGGCAGAGAGGAGCCGCAGAGGCTGCCGAGCAAGCAGGAAGGAAGGCAGGAGGATCCCGAGCCGCCCAAGCCCCGCCTTGCAAGCCCGCCTGGGCTCTAAGGACGGCCGGCAATGCGATGGAGAGACGGGCTCTGCAGCTGGCAGTCTCCAGGAGGGAGGAGAGAGAGTAGGGGGAGGGGGTTTCTAATCGGGGGTCCCTATGACTGGCAGCCCCCCTTTTTCTTCCAGCTCTACCCTCACCCTGTTGGGCAACTTCTCCAAAGCGCGCTTTTGGAGACGCACAATGGGGAGCAAGGAGTCGTGGACGGGATCGCTGCGCGGTGGTGGGGATTTGCAGTCCCCCATCTCCTGGGTGGGGTATGGATCGGACTGCGGAAGGGGTGCAGAGGGGTGGGGGAGAAGCAGGAAATTATGGCCGGGTTTCCAGGGCTGCTCTCTCCGGGACGTATCCGGGTCTCTTGGGGCCAGCCTTTATTTTTATTTTTTTGCACCGGGAGCTTTCTCCAAAGGGTTGCCCCCAAGCGGAGGGAGACTTTTGGAGAAGGTGAGGCGAGGGTGGGGTGGGCTTGCTGGCTGGCTGGTTCCCTGGACAAGATCGGCTCTATGGGGCAGGCTGGCTTTGCTACAAGTGTAGGCAGGGCGGGCAGGATCCCCTCCCTGCTCGCTCCACTTTCCTGGAGTGACTGAATAACCACAATGCGCTTATTTGTCCGGGTTGCCAGAGAGTTTGGCACACGCGGATCTTGCGGTGCTGAGGGCTAGGAGAGGGAAGAAGAGAAAAGGGAAGGAAGGAAGGAAAGGAGAGGAAGGAAGGGAATAAGAGGAAGAAGAATGTTAGGTGGGAGGGTGGGAGGAAGGAAGCAAGGAAGAGAAAAAAGAGAGAGAGAAAGAAAGAAAAAGAAAGAAGGAAGGAAGGAAGGAAGGAAGGAAAGAAAAAGAAAGAAGAAAGAAAGAAAGAAGAGGAAGGTTGGGAGGGAGGGAGGAAGGAAGGAAGGAAAAGAAAAAAGCGAGAGAGGGAAAGAAAGAAAAAGAAAGAAAGAAGAGGAAGGTTGGGAGGAAGGAAGGAAGGAAGGAAGGAAGGAAGGAAGGAAGAGAAAAAAGTGAGAGAGAGAAAGAAAGAAAGAAAGAAAGAAAGAAAGAAAGAAAGAAAGAAAGAAACTGTTGAAAGAAGAGCCTTGCAAATTAAAATTGTTGTCTTTGCAGGGGTTTTGGAAAGGGTGGGTGAGCAGGCCCCATGGGGGAGGAAGGAATATGGGGCTGTTTTAAGAAGAAAGAGCTTAAAAGAGGAGATTGGCTTTGGGGACCCTGGCAATGTTTTTGGACCAATCATGGCTTTTTTTGCCCCGTTTGCCTCCTGAAACTTTAGAGTCCTGGGAGAAAGCTACTAAACAGGGATTACTTTGCTGGAAGCTTATCTGATTTCCAGTTTTTCGACACTGCAGGCCACAATTTCTCAACCTCAACAACTTGAATATACCTGGACTTCAACTCCCAAAATTCCCTAGCCAGCTTTGCTTTGAATTCTGGGAGTTGAAGTCCAGGCACCTTAAAAGTTGCTGAGATTGAGAAATATTGCTGTACACTTGTTGGTTATGAAGTCTAAATACAGAAGTAGACTTGTTGTGGAAGATGATATTCCTTGTGCTCTTGCAAAGACTGGCCCGAGAATTTCTGATCTGGCATAATTACATATTGTTTTTGTGATTAATCGCTATGCTTTATGTTCAATTTGTAACAATGAAAATATATCCTGCATATTAGATATTTACATTACGATTCATAACAGTAGCAAAATTACAGTTATGAAGTAGCAACGAAAATAATTTTATGGTTGGGGGTCACCACAACATGAGGAACTATATTAAGGGGTCGCGGCATTAGAAAGGTTGGGAACCACTGCTTTAGAGTATAGAATAACTTAGAAAGTGACTTAGCAGAATAAAGGGGTGTGGGGAGGGCTTCTTAGGCATGGTGTGTATTGTGTAGAAGGCAGGGGTGGGTTCCTCCCGGTTCGGACCAGTTCTCCTGAACTGTTAGCGACCCGCTGGTGACGTCACGATGAAATCACCGACCCGGTTCAGTCAGTGCCAGTCCATGGGCGCCGCCATCTTTTTTTTACATTTTTTTGATTTGTTTTTTGTACTTTTTATTTTTTTCCTTCTGAGCATGTGCAGAAGCCGAGTTCCAGCACTGTGCATGCGGTCGCCATTTTTTTCGGCTTTGTTTTTTTTTCAATTTTTTGTTACTGCGCATGTGTGCACCCGCTGAGGCGCGCCCACGTGGCGTGGGAGGGAGCGAACTGGCAGCGAGGTAAGTTAGAACCCCCACCCCTGCTTAGAACCCACCCCTGCATTCATTGCCATTCCGCACAGTGAGAGAGAAAAGGGGGCGGGCGGCCACCCCACTCTCCATTGCCTCGCTAGGCATATCAGAACTAAATTGACCCTCCCAGACAAAGCATACTGCAGTCTCATCTACACGACAGAATAGAGAGAGAAAGAGAATGAAAGAGAGGGAGAGAGAGCGCTCGGCTTCTACGGGGCTTTTGGGTGATTGCTGCCTGCATCTGCCTCGGGTCCCGTGGACACGCCGCTTTCTTCCTTCTCCTGCCGCTCGCCGGATCAGTTCGTCCCAGACCAGGGGTGTGTGTGTGTGTGTGTGTGTGTGTGTGTGTGTGTGTGTGTGTGTGTGTGAGAGAGAGAGAGAGAGAGAGAGAGAGAGAGAGAGAGAGAGAGAGAGAGAAAGAAAGAAAGAAGTGTGTGTGTGTCTGAGAGAGAGAGAGTGCAGGCGCTGAGCTGGGACTGATAAGGGGTAGTAGTAGCAGCCCTCCCGTCTTTCTCCAGCTGGGCAGAAAAAAAAGGAGGGTGACTTCATAAACAAAAGAGAATTGGCACCAGAGCCAAAGCTAAAAGAAACTGTTGGGAAGAAAAAGTGGGAGGGTAGGAACAGGGGAAGGACAATTTTTTCGTTGTTTTAACTACGTAGCAACATTGTTCCCAGGTACTGCTTTCTCAGTCAGCAGCAGAGCTTTTTTTTTATTTTTTTAAGGTTAGTCCCCTTCTTCCCGGGAGAGAGAAGAGCGGGGCCGGGGGGAAAAGAAGGCGGTGCGGATGGTGGGGGGCGGGAGCGGGGGTCATCTTAGTCCCGGCCGGTTGCTGCTTCCTTGGTTCCCCTCAACTTTTCAGTCCCAGAAAGCGGCTGAAAAATGCCCTCCTGTTTTGCAGCCTTCCTTGCCTCTTTCCCGTTTTTATTTGGTTTTTCCTCCCACCCTGAAAGGAGCTTCAAGAAAAAGGAAGCGAGGGGGGGAGGAGGGAAGAAGGATCCGGGAGTGGGAAGGGAAGGGATTTGGAGGAATGAGAACGAGGGGGGCTTCCCAGCTCAGGGAAGGCTTGGAGAATCCAGAGAGATAGGGTATTGAATTGATTAGTATCAGGTGTATTTTAGAGAGAAATGAAAACTTCTGTAACAACAGATACTTTGTGCCCAGACCGTGTGTGTGTGTGTGTGTGTGTGTGTGTGTGAGAGAGAGAGAGAGAGAGAGAGAGAAAGAGAGAAAGAAAGAGAGAGAGAGAGAGAGAGAAAGAGAAAGAGAAGAAGAGAAAAAGAAGAGAAAAAGAGAAAAAGAGAAAAAGAGAAAAAGAGAAAGAAAAAAAGAGGAAGGGAGAGAAGAGAGAGAAGAGAGTCTAACCTCCTACTGCAGCAGGAAACCTTACATTGTCTGGATTATTTTGGTGCCTCTAACAGAGAGGAAAATTGCCAGAAAGGAGAAGGAGTTTACTAGGACAAGGTTGCCATGCAGAGGAAGGCAGAGATAGTCCTTGACTTATGACCACAATTGAGCCCAAAAGCAAGAGCGTTGTTAAGTGAGTTTCACCACATTTTACTCAATCCATGACATCTCCTGGCTCTAACAGTCACGTGCAAACTAGGGAAGTACATCTGAAGGCTTGTGTAATGTTCTAATGTACAGAAGTTATGGTTAAATGTGTGGTAGAAAGTGGACTCTGGGTGTGTTTTTCCAAATGCAGTGAGGTTGAATGCATAGAGTTTTAGAAGAGGTGTGTGTGTGTGTACATACACATACAGTATATATAGTAGATAATGTATATTTTTGTGTGCCTGTGTGTAATATGTATGTACACATATGGCATATATGCATAGGATTAAATAGTATATTTTGGATGTTCAGTAGTAGTAAATAGATAGGGAAATTGTATCTCGTTGAGGCCTTTGAGGCGAGGAGAGGCCAGGCACCCTAACCCTTGACGTGAGTGACGTCACGTTGGCCACGCCCACCCAGTCACATGACCACCCAGTCACATGATCACCAAGCCACACCCCCACTCAGTCACATGACTGCAAAACCACTCCCACCCGGTCACATGACTGTCAAGCCATGCCCACAAAATTAAGCCACGCCCACAGAGCAGTAGTAAAAAAATTGGAACCCACCCCTGGTAGAAGGTATAAAATGTATGGATTGTAAGATGTGCTTTGCTCTCCTTGTACTCAATCCACTTGGGAAGAGACTTGGAGGCCGCCTTTGCAAACGCTTTTTCTTTAAAATAAAACTTTGAATTGTGAACCAGATCTCTCTGTATTGTGAGTATTAAAATAATTGGCTATCTTCTCTCACACACTTATATGCCTGATTAAATCCATTTGCTGTTTAAGATCTCCTCTTTGCGGTTCTTTTTGTAATCCTACCTCTAATTTCCTGAATTCCTCCTCCAAGGTTTTCTGTCTTTCTTTTTTTAATTTTTCTTTTGCCATATAAGCAATCACAATGCCTCTCATATAAGCATTGGCAGTGTCCCATAGATTTTGTAAATTTGTGTCTTTTTATTTTCCTGGAAGAACAAAAGCATTTGTTCTTCCATCTTTAATCTAAATTCTAAATGTTTTATTATTGATCTTTTAAAAGTCCATCTTGTCACTTTCTTTTGTCCCTTCCATCTTATACTCACTGGGTTGTGGTCCGCCCAAAGGTTGGTGTCTATTTCCACTTCTTCCACCTCCAAGTTCAACTCTGTCGACATCCAAACCATATCAATCCTAGACCACGATTGATGTCTGTTCGAATAATATGTATACAGTGAACCCTCGCTATATCGCGGTTCACCTTTCACGGTCTCGCTGCTTCACGGATTTGCATCGTGCATTGTGTTCTGCATTCTGATTGGCTAAACAGTCTCTCCACTTCTTCTCTACCTGTGTGTCAATAACGTTGCGGTTTATACACGTACGTAAAACAGCTTGCCAAATTTAAGTTTGCAAATTCTTTTGCAATTTCAAGTTTCTCTAAAATCCATAATATCGACAAAACGTTCTGCACCGACAAAGGCACTTGCGGTCGGGCCCAAAAGACAGAGGAAGATGCTAACTATCGCAGAAAAAGTTAAACTTCTGGACATGCTAAAGGAAGGTAGAAGCTATGCGGCTGTAGGTCGCTTTTACGGAATTAATGAATCTTCCGTTCGTTCCATAAAGATAATAATTGATAAATTATTTATAATAATTGTAAAAAAAATAAAGGTTACTACTTCACGGATTTCGCCTATCACGGGTTCTTTTTGGAACGTAACCCCCGCGAAAAACGAAGGTTCACTGTACTGATTTCCCCCTTGATTCCTCTCTCTCCAAATATCCTGGATGCTCAACTCTTCTACCATTTTAAAAAAGGTTTTGGGTAATATTCTTCTAGTCCCGTGATGGCGAACCTATGGCACGGGTGCCACAAGTGGCACGCGGAGCCATATCGGTGGGCACGCGAGCTCAGGTCTGGCGTGCATGTGTGCACCAGCCGGCTGATTTTCGGGCCTTCTGGGCCCACTGGGAGTCGGGAAACAGGCCTCCAGAAGGGGTGGGGAAGGCCGTTTTCGCCCTACCCAGGCTCCTAGAAAGGCTCTGGAGCCTGGGGAGAGCGAAAAATGGGCGTGCCATTGCATGCTGGGAGCAGGGGGGTCATGCGTGCACGTGCGGGGGTGCATGGAATTATGAGTGTGGGCACGCACACACGTGATCCCCCGCATTCCCCCCCCTTTTGGCACGCGAACCAAAAAAGGTTCGCCATCACTGTTCTAGTCCCTTTTCTTGCTTTGCTACTTTTGTGGTCTAATTTTCTATCAACTATTGCATTAAAATCCCCCATGATACAGATATTATCATCTTCTATCTCCCCGATATTATGCAATTTCCTATAAAATTGTCCTTGCCCCTCGTTCGGGGCATAAATTTCTACAAGTACAACCCGCTTTTGGTTTAATATTACTTCTATTAGAATTCTACCCTCGTCATCTTTATAAATTTGTTTAGCCAGGATCCTCTCATTGATATATAACACTACCCCACTCTTCTTATATTGCGATAACGATGTAAACATATTTCCCAATTTAGGATGGGCCAGTAATTGTTCGTGTTTTTTCTTTATGTGTACTTCTTTTACAGCTATAATGTCCAGATTCATTTTATTAATTTTATTATAGAATGTTTTCCTTTTGGGGGGGGGGAGTTCAATGCATTAATATTCAGGGATAAGATCTTAATTTCTTCCTGCATTTCTCTACTTGTATCTAGATCTTTTCACCCTAGTCGTTCTAACTCAGTGATGGCGAACCTTTTTTGGTTCACGTGCCAAAAGGGGGGGAGTGCGGGGGGGTCACGCTTGTGTGTGCCCACACCCATAATTTCATGTGCCCCCCCCACGCATGTGCACGTGACCCCCCCGCTCCCGGCACACAATGGCATGACCGTTTTTCACTCTCCCTAGGGTCCAGAGCCTTTCTAGGAGCCTGGGGAGGGCGAAAACGGCCTTCCCCACCCCTCTGGAGGCAGAATATGGCACATTTGCCAACTTCCAGTTGAACCGGAAGGCCCGGTTTTTTTGCTCTCCCCAGGGTCCAGAGCCTTTCCCGACTCCCAGTGGGCCCAGAAGGCCCGAACCTGAGCTCGCGTGCCCACCGATATGGCTCCGCGTGCACTTGTGGCACCCGTGCCATAGGTTCGCCATCACAGTTCTAACTTCTCTTGGTTCTTTAAATCTTCCCTCATTATTTTCCATTTTTCCTCCTTTCCCATTTTCCCTCTCTCTAGTTTGCAATTCTTTCTGTTCTATAGCCTTAGATCTATAGGTCTTACATCTCCTTCTTCTTTTACTTCTCTCTCCTCTTGCCCTTCCTCACTACCAAAATTTTGTTCATAAAATTCCTCCGCTTTTTCTACGGTATCTATTCTAAATCTTTTTTCCTGCCAGGAGACCATTATCCCCTCCAGTGTCAACCATCTAAAATTAATATTATGTCTAGTCAGTTTTGAAGTCAAAAATTGATATGGCCTTCTTCGTTCTCTCACTCTTCTTGGTACTTGTTTAAGCACAACTACCGTGTTTCCCCCAAAATAGGACATGTCCTGAAAATAAGGCCAAGCCTGATTTTTGGGGTGGACGTAAATATACACCCTCCCCCGAAAATAAGCCCTATTGAAGGGGTGGGTGTGGGCAGCACAGGAGGCAGCCTGTCCAGGGAAGCACGTTGTAAAAGAAAACTTCTCGCAAGTTCGAGAAGTTTGATTGAACTCGCGAGTAGTTTTCTTTTACAACGTGCTTCCCTGGACACAACGGCGAAGAACGCGATGGAGCTGGAAAGGTAAGACGTGCGTCTCGCAGCCCAACACGTCCCACCTCGACCCAATGGCAACAGCAGCCTGGCTGCTTCCCTTCCCCATCTCTTTATTGAGAGGGGTGGCAGGTGGGGCGAGGGAGGAGACGCGTGGAGCGAGACATGGCTCCCCTTGCTGTCTCTTCTCCCCCCCTCCCCAGGCATGGCAGGGCTCCTGCCCCTTGGTTAGCCACCCACCCCCTTTAGGGATGCAATTTAGGGGTGGCAGGTGGGGCGGGGTGGGCCGCGAGACGCGCGTCTTACCTTTCTAGCTCCATCGCATTCCTCGCTGTTGTGTCCAGGGAAGCACGTTGCAAAAGAAAACTTCTCGCAAAGTTTGAGAAGTTTGATTGAACACGCAAGTAGTTTTCTTTTACAACGTGCTTCCCTGGACACAACGGCGAGGAACGCGATGGAGCTACAGGTCTCAGGTAGGACTCGCATCTTCCAGCCCAACACATCCCACCTGCCAGAAATGAGTCTTTGTGAGACTCGTCGCGTCACCACCGCTGACTCATGGAGCAGGACTCTGCAAGGCTTGTTGTGCCGTTGCATGCACGAACGGCAGCACTACCGCAAGGTTCGACATACCGGCACAGCTGCGAGCGGCAGGACGCCAGCTGTGCCGGTATGATGAAGCTTGCCGCCGTCCTGCAGTTCATGCGTGCAACGGCACAACAAGCCCTGCAGAGTCCTGCTCCACGAGGCGGCGGGCCAGCCGCTCAGCCGGCACTAAGAACAGGGAGGGGAGGAGGCGGCAATGGGACATCCAGTACCATGTTTGCCGCCTACTGCACCCCAAAAATAATAAGCCCCCCGATAATAAGGCCAAGGCCATATTTCGGGGGTCAAAAGAAAATAAGACCCTTATTTTCGGGGAAACACAGTAGTTGCCTTCCTCTATACCAGTGGTTCTCAACCTTTCTAATGCCGCGACCCCTTTAATTTAATTTAATGGATTTAATTTAATTTAATGGATTTCTATGCCGCCCAACTCCCAGAGGACTCTGGGCGGCTCACAACACGAGCTTTAATACAGTTCATGTTGTGGTGACCCCCCAACCATAAAATTATTTTCGTTGCTACTTCATAACTGTAATTTTGCTACTGTTATGAATCGTAAATAAAAGCCCAGCTCTCAGAGAGGGCACAAACTCAGAATTCCCTCTTGCTACCCATTTCCATGCTCCCAAAAGCTTTTTTCAAAATCGGGCAGTCACGAGGCATTTTCTCTCTCTTTTTCTGCCCCGTATTCCCGTTCAAGCCGATCAAAGGATCCGGAAGAAACCCTTCCTCTCCTCTCTTCCCCAGCACACATACGTGTCGGGTCCACATCTCTCCCTTCCCGGCTTGTTGATAAAAGCAGTTCAACCCCAGTTTTAAGAGCGGGAGTTCCTGCTCCGAATGAGCAGGAATCCGAAACTCGGGCGGGCAGGCGGATGGGGGGGGGAGGGAGAGGGAGAGAAGGAGGAGTGCTTTCATTCAGACCAGGTTTGTTCTTACCTTCCTTACACTGTTTGCCGTTGTTGGGGTACAAGGAGAGGGAGGGAGGGCCAGGTCCGAAATGCTGTATACTACTTTACATTGTAGCCAAGTGTCATTTCTTCAGTGTTGTCACATGAAAAGATATACTTAAATATTTACAAAATGTGAGGGGGTGTACTCACTTCTGTGACATACTGTATTCTTTCCACTTCTTGTGAGGTTCACCTCCATCCCTTGCCAGTAGTCCTTCATGTAGGTAATGCAGACCATGGTCTAGGAAACAGAAGGTCTCCTGACAACACCAGTTTTTAAGTCAGTGGTTCATTTCTAAAATCCTTTGCTCCCTCATTGGAGCCTTTTGTTGGAAGTATAGATGAAAACACCACTTCTGCTCCTAATTCTGTAACTTTATCCCCTAGCTCAGAGGTTCCCAACCTTCCTAATGCCGTGACCCGTGACCCACCCCGCGCCCCCACCGCGACCCACCCCATTTGGGTTTTTACCCTCTGCGCATGCGCAAAACGTTCTGCGCATGCGCAGAGGGTAAAAGAACCCAAATGGCGGTGGCAGGGTGGGGCGCGGGGCGCGATATGGCCAGGCTTGTGGCAGTGGGGGGGAGCTGAGGATGCCGGGGCAACCCCTGGGAAATGGTCGTTCAACCCCCAAAGGGGTCGCGACCCCCAGGTTGGGAACCGCTGCCCTAGCTGTTCGTAATCTCATTATTTTCAGATTCATTGTTGTGTCATTGGTACCCACGTGTAGGAGAAGAAAGGGGTAGTAATCCATGGGGTTGATTATATTAGTAAGGCACTCCATTACATCTTTGATTTTTGCTCATGTGGAAAAAAATGAAACTCTGACGTTGGGTTTTACAGATTAGACTGATAGATCTTTATAGAAATGACTTTTTGATACTATTATGGAAAACCAAAAACTTGTGATTTGATGTTAATGCCTTATTTTACTGTAAGAGAGTCGGAAGTCAATGCTTTTTTTCTTTTTTTTCCTTATCTTTCCTCACTTCTCTTCCCCCTTTTCGCCCCACTGCTTTTCTATTTACTTTTGTATTTTGTATTTTACAATACTTTATAACTCAATAAAAATGTTAAACTTGATTTTTCCTCCAGGGAAACTATATAACTCCCTAGATCAGGGGTGTCAAACTCAAGGCCCACAAGCCAGATGTGGCTAGAACTGGCCCACGGGGCTGCCCTGGAGACAGCGAAGGACCGGTCCTCGGCGCCTCAGCCCCAGCCCAGCCGGGAGCTGATCTATAACTTGATGGCGGCCATGCGGGCCGGAACATGGTCAGCCTTAGAACCACGGGGCCGCCCTAGAGCCAGTGAGGGGCAGCTCCCGCTCCGCCCCCTGGGCGCATGCAGAGGCAGCGGCGAGCACGTGGGCCTGGCGTCTCTGGGGACCGTCTTGCCCCGCAGGCTGACTGTATTCTGAGTGCTTCCCTTTCATACAGGATGCCAGCGCTTGACACCTCCTCTGCACATGCCCAGGGGGTGGGGCCAAGACGGCAGGGCGGTCTCTTGCTGGCTCCAGGGCGGTCGCACAGGTCGGATCTAAGGCTGACCACGTTCCGGACTGGATGGCTGCACCAACTTGTAGATCAGCGCTGTGCCCGCACTAGCGCCTCCATGCCCAGCTCGCCGGCCTGGCCTCGCAGCCCCCTTTCACTGGGACCATCCTGCCCCCACATGGGAAAGCCACAGCCAGCATCCGCACAGCCACCAGCTGTGCTGCCAATCTCTCCCCCTCCCCTCATCCGTTCCTGAGTGTGGAGGAAGGAAGGAAGATGGGAATGAGACAGAATGGAACCTTTAGGACCATGATACTTCTGCCTGCCATCGTGCAATGGGCGATAGGCGATCGCAGGAGCTGTGAACGGCAGTGGTGTGCGGCTTCTGGCATTGCAGGGGGGCAGAAGAACTGCCCTTTCGGCATCAGGTGTACAGTCAGACCAGGGATGGAGGCAACGGAGGGAAGGGTGGGCAAAAAGGGAAGCCGCTGCTCTGCAGGGTTGTTTTTTTAAGCTGGCAGAGGCTCCGGGCAGAGGCTTCCCATTTTCATCTGCACCTGATGGGCCTCTGCGTGGCTCTCAGCTCACCTCTCCCAGACCCGCGCATGTTTGTGTGTGTGCGCGGGGGTCTCCCCCCTTGCAGCCCCACGCTTTGACATTGGGGAGGAAAAGAACAGGAGAGATAAGAAAAGCTGGGATGGGAGCTTCTTGCAGCCTTCCACAGGGTTGGGGGCAGGAGCTTGGGGGCCAGGGCACGATGCGATTGGCGGCAGGTTGGGGGGGATGTGCAGTCCACAGTACCTTGAGCACACACCATTGAAGTGGTAATAGGTAAGAAAAAGAAACAAGCACTCCAAAAAAACAGCTTCATTAGTTTGCAGCCTGCCATCGCAGGAGGTCTCTCCAATGACGGGGGAAGGGGTCAAAATGGGAAGCCTCTGTCCACTGCTGCCTGCCTGTTGCCAGCTCTGCCCAGAGCCTCTCTGGCAACTTAAAACAAAAAGCAGGAGAGGAAGGAAGATTTACTTTATATGTTTAAATGATTGTGATTGGTACTAGAAATGTACTGTACATTGAAACACTGAATAATGAAAGAATGAAGGATGAAACTTTAATATAATAGATGTGAAGAGCTAAATAAGGGGAATATGAATAACAAAGCAGGTGAAAGATGGAAAATAGAAAAGAAACGTCTTTGAATATTACGGTGACATGGAAAAAAAGTTAAACTAGAGATAGAAATAAGAGGGGAATAACAGTATATATATATTAATACAACAAGATATATGTAATAAAAAGAGGGAGGTTTAGAAACTGAAGGGTGGTAGTATTAGGTATGTTTAAACAATATGAAACAATGAAAATGACATGTAATAACTATGAGTAATAATATGTCTATTTGTATCAAAATGTATGATACCCAGGTATCACACTATTCACGCATTGATATGTATAAATAATATAAAATAAAAAACTTGAAGCAAAAAAAAAGAACTTTGTTGGCAATCCAAGTTAACATTGGTATTCTTGAATTCTGAGGAAAGTATCCCCCCTTGTGTGTTGCAAACAGCCATTTCCAGTGGGGAAAACAGGACAAAGCAGAGTGGGGGAAAATATTTTCCTTTGCTATATTTCCAGTGTGAATTAGACCATGGCAGGGTCCCTACAGGAGAGCCCTTTCAAGGATTATGTATTGATAGAAAAGCAACTAACTTAACTCTGTTCCTAAATGCTAAAGCTGTTTGCACATAAAAAACAAATGAGCTGTGATCAACTATGACAGCCACCATTTTGACAGTTTTGCTGTACTGTTGTTTGTGGACGTCCCCACTAAATGCAAGCACAGGATAAACTGAGCCTGGTTTGTTCTGAGTCTTTTAAGTGGCCACAAACTACTAGCAAAAGTGGCATTTGATCACAAGGCAAGGAGGCATCAAGAAATGTTTTCCCTTTTGCATTTGAGTATCAAGAAGGGATAGGAAAGGAGAAAGGGAAAGAGGAAAGAAAAAGAAAAAGGAAAGAGGGGAAGAGAGCAAGGAAGGAAAAAGGAAAGAGGGGAAGGAAGAAAAAAGGAGAATGAAGAGGGAAGGAAAAAGAAAAGGAAAAGAGGGAGGAAGGAAGGAAGGAAGATTATGAGAGGGAGGGTCTGAGGGAAGTCCTGCCTTAGCAGTTGGCCACCATCAGCCCTGCTGCCCTTTCGCCATCCCCTTGCCCTCTTCTCCTGACCTCTCCTGGTAGTCTCCCATCCTATCGCTGAGGATGCTTTGGTTACAAAGCTGGGTCTCCTCGCATGGAGAGGGAGTGGGCCTCCATCTGACTCACACACCATGAGCAACCTGGCCAAGGAGAGCGAGCACAGCAGCAGCCTCAAGGAGGAGGTAAGTGCAGCCGGGTGCCCCCTTGGGGAAGCAGGGCTGGGCTGGGCTGTGGAGTCCTGGTGCCCTGGGAGCTCAAGGGCCGGGCTGGGCTCTTGCCCTCCACTGCCCATGGCTCCGGGCAGCCTGCGCCATCAGGGGGTCCTCTGTGTGGCCTGAGAGGGACAGGGAGGCTCCTCTGGTGGACAAGAGGAAGAGCAACAAAGATGATTAGGGGACTGGAGGCTAAAACATATGAAGAACGTTTGCAGGAACTGGGTATGTCTAGTTTAATGAAAAGAAGGACTAGGGGAGACATGATAGCAGTGTTCCAATATCTCAGGGGTTGCTACAAAGAAGAGGGAGTCAAACTATTCTCCAAAGCACCTGAGGGTAGAACAAGAAGCAATGGGTGGAAACTAAACAAGGAGAGAAGCAACTTAGAACTAAGGAGAAATTTCCTGACAGTTAGAACAATTAATCAGTGGAACAGCTTGCCTCCAGAAGTTGTGAATGCTCCAACACTGGATGTTTTTAAGAAGATGTTGGATAACCATTTGTCTGAAGTGATGTAGGGTTTCCTGCCTAAGCAGGGGGTTGGACTAGAAGACCTCCAAGGTCCCTTCCAACTCTGTTATTATTATTATAAGAGTTTGGTGCTCACCCAGACTTCCGGCGCTGACGTCACGCCGGTGCGAGCAAGCCGACGGAGCTCCATCTGGCACGCACGGCATTTCTTGTTATTGTGGCCGTTTCAGGCAAGGTCGGCTCTGGGAAAGAGCACCGGTGGAGAGGGGCGACTTCGGAGCTTCTGCAGGAGAAAGGCGATCTCCGAACAGAGCGAGAGGTGCCCTCAGAACAAACAGGAAAGAGATCGGCCTGTTAATGGCCGATCCGAAGACGTGGCAGTCAGCCTGACAAGGAGGAAGGAGAAAATAAAACAGTGAGACGTATCGTCAATCTAAAGTAGTAAAGTATACCGAAAAGCCTCTTTACCAACGGAGAGTGAATTGAAAAGGGAAAGTAAAAAGAGAGATCCAGAACAGATTGAAAAGCGGCGAATTTGAGACGGAAACGGAGAGGAGAAGGCAAAGTAAGTGTGGAGACGGAGAAGAGGAAGTGTGAGAAGGGACTGAGAAAGTGAACGCGAGAGTGACTTTTGGAATACAAAAGAACGAGAGGGAAGGAAGAAGAGAATGAGTGTTGACTTACCTGATACGCTCTTTCTCATCAGGAGGAGCCAGCAGTCAGGATGGGTTGTCTCCGCCTACCAGCAGTTGAGGACCGAGTCACTTTTTGTTTTTAATTCCCTGGATCCGCCCTCTGAGACCCCAGTTCTGACGAATCCGAAGGGAAGACTCGATGTGGCGAAAACGTAGATCCAATGGACGTATCATCCCAACTGTTTGTAGACTGGTTCGTAAAATGTTGAAAATAGAAGGAAAAACTAACCTCTCTTTTTTTTTTTTTGAAATTCAGTGTAAGAAGAAACTGGAAGAAACTGACGTTCTGGGACCAACGTCCTCCCTGGTCGAAACAGAACGTTGCAACGAAACAACATAATGACAACAGGGAGGGAGCTGACTGCTGGCTCCTCCTGATGAGAAAGAGCGTATCAGGTAAGTCAACGCTCATTCTCCATCCTCTGAGGAGCCAGCAGTCAGGATGGGACATACCAAAGCAGTATTACCCATGGGAGGGACAGAAGGATTATGCGTTGTTGTTGAGTACTCTTTGCAGCACCCGACGTCCGAAGGCCGCATCAGCCGATGCGTATTTGTCAATTCTGTAGTGTCTTATGAATGGAGTAGGCGATGCCCAGGTCGCCGCCCTACAGAGGTCTTCCAGTGGGCATTGAGTCGCCCATGCGGCTGAAGTGGCTGCACTTCGTGTAGAATGCGCCGTGATGCCCACGGGTCGCTGAAGTGAGGCCATGTCGTAGGCCTTTGCGATCGCTCCTCTGATCCAACGGCCGATAGTCGTGGACGACGCTTTGAGGCCCATTGATTGGGGCAAAAATGTAACCAGGAGTGCTTCTGTCCTGCGGAATGGGCATGTGCGGCTGATGTAGATGCGCAGGGCCCGGCGGACGTCTAAGGTGTGCCAAATCCGCTCGGAGGGGTGGGATGGGGAAGAGCAAAAGGACGGCAGAATGAGTTCCTGTGCACGGTGAAATGGGGAGTTGACTTTCGGGATGAAGGAGGGATCCAAACGGAGAACGACCCTGTCGGCGTGGAAAATGCAGAGATCGTCTCGGACAGATAGAGCCGCGAGCTCAGAAATCCTGCGAGCCGAGGTGATGGCGAGGAGAAACGCGACCTTGAGGGATAGATGCCTAAGGGAAGCATCCCGCAACGGTTCGTATGGAGCTTCCGTCAAGGATTGTAGTACCCTAGGGAGATCCCAGCAGGGGTACCGGTGGATCGCGGGGGGGTGGCAGTTAGTGACCCCTTTTAAGAATCGGCGGACGGTCGGTATGTGAGACAAGGAATCCCAGTGGCCGTACGACAGGACCGAAGAAAAAGCCGCGAGTTGACGGCGAAGAGTGGTGGGTGAGAGACCTTTATCCAAACCCCGTTTTAGGAATCGTAGGACCATTGGGAGAGGAACGTTGAGGGGAGAAATACGCTGAGAAGAACACCAGGAGCAGAAGGCCTGCCAGGTCACCGAGTAGATGTGGTCTGTAGACGGACGGCGAGAGGCCTGGATGTAAAAGATGACGTCTGGGTCGTAAAGTTGACGCCTCAGGCTGCACCGCTCAATCGCCAAGCGGTCAATTGGCACCACCGGGGATCCGGGTGGAAGATCTCCCCCTGGCTGAGGAGGGTCGGGAGGGGAGGCAATATCCAGTGGTCCATCACGGAGAGAGCCACGAGTTCGGCAAACCAGGGTTGCCGGGGCCAAAACTGCGCAATTAAGATTAGCTCCGCTTCCTCCTGGATCAGCTTCCTGAGGACCAGGGGTAGGATGGGGAGAGGAGGGAAGGCATAGAGAAGCCCTTCGGGCCACCGGCATAGTAGGGCGTTGGTCCCCTCCGACCCCTGTGTTTGGCATCTGGTGTAGAACCGCTGCAAGTGAGAGTTCTCCGGAGTCGCGAAGAGGTCCACAAGAGGGGTGCCGAAATTGTTCGCAACGGATTGGAATACTGATGGATCCAGGCGCCACTCGGCTTGGTCCACCGTCGATCGACTCAACCAGTCCGCCTGGACATTGGCTACCCCGGAGATACGTTCCGATGTCAGGGACGAGAGGTGACGTTCCGCCCATAGACCGATCTTCCTTGCCTCGTCCATCAGAGTCCGGGAGCGGGTGCCCCCCTGACGATTGACATGTGCCTTGGTGGTAATGTTGTCTGTTAGCAGGAGTACGTGAGACCCTGCTATCATGTGATGGAAATGCTTCAGCGCGAGGAATGCGGCGTGCAGCTCGAGCCAGTTGATGGAGCACCTGGCTTGTGCCTCCGACCACAGACCTTGAGCTGTGGCGCCTTCGCAATGAGCGCCCCATCCTGAAAGACTTGCATCCGTTGTTACTGTGATTTGTGGCTGAGGAAAGAACAGGGTACCTCTTGCGAGAGCGGGAGAGCGCCACCAGGCGAGGGAACGGCGAACCACTGGAGGCAAGCGGACTTTGTGAAGAGATGATCCGAGTCGCGCCTTCTGAAACGGAAGAAGGAACCACTGCAGCTCCCGGGCATGCAACCTAGCCCATGGGGTAATGGAGATGCAGGAGACCATTTTGCCCAATAGGGAGGATAAGGTGAGAAGGGGAGAGGAAACCGCCCCCTGAACCTGTGTGGCCAAATCCGTAAGACTATTCTGTCGCTCCTGGGATAAGAATACTCTGCCCGCTGAGGAATCAATGACGGAACCCAAATGTACTATGGATGTCGATGGGGACAACTGACTTTTAGAAAGATTGATGGAAAACCCATGGTCAGTTAAAACCTGGGCGACAGTCTGAAGATGCTGCTGTGCCACTGCTTTGGAAGAAGCATGCACCAAAATGTCGTCTAAGTAACATTGAATCTTAATAGGAAGAGCCCGAAGGTGACCCGCCAAGATGGAGAGGACCTTCGTGAATACTCTGGGAGCGGAAGAGAGGCCAAATGGAAGGGCTCTATATTGGAAATGCTTATCCGCATAGCAGAATCTAAGGTACCGACGGTGCTGGTGTGCAATGGGAATATGTAAATAAGCCTCAGTTAAGTCCAGGGAGGCCATGAAGTCCCCTGACCGGATGCAAGCCAGGATGGATTTTAGGGAATGCATCCGGAATTTTTTGTAGACCACGTAGCGGTTTAGACGTTTGAGGTCTAGAATTGCTCTCCAGCCCCCCGAAGCCTTGGGTACCACGAAAAGAATGGAATAAAACCCCTGAAAGTGTTCATCAGGGGGCACCTGCTGAATCGCCCTAATATCAAATAGATGTTGCACCGCATCGGCCATGAGAGCCCGTTTAGCAGGGTTCCTGGCCGTGGGGCACCGGATAAAGGCTCCAGGGGGAAGGGAGAGGAATTCCAAAGACAAACCATGTCGAATCGTGTTGAGGACCCAGGAATCATCTGTTGTTGATTCCCAGCAATCAGCGAAGTATCTTAACCGCCCCCCAATGGGAGCGTTCGTGGGGGTGAAACTACTACTTCCCTCGCTTGGCGGGGCGCCCACCGGTGCCTCCGCGGAATTGCCGTCTAAATTGTTTCCCCCTCCCGGCCCTGTCCTGATTGGGACGGAACCTGCCCGTATACTGACCTGGGGACCGGGGAAAACTGGAGCTCTGGTCAGTGTGGCGAAAGGGCCCCCTGAAGTAGGGGGTCTGTCGAGGAAGGCCTCTGCGAGAGAGTGATGGTAGAATCTTCCTTTTGTCTTTCGATTCGATGAGGAATGGGTCGAGGGAATCCCCGAAGAGCTGTTTGCCCTTGAGAGGCTTAGATGCTAATCGCCATTTGTGGCGAGTTTCCACGGGCCATTGCTTGAGCCAGAGCATGCGTCTGGCTACGAGGGTGGACGCCATTGCCTTTGATGCAAATTTAGACATGTATAGCGTGGAGTCTGCGAGAAATTGGCAGGTAGCAAAGATTTTGTTAAGGTCTTGATGTGCCCTTATGTTGGTGTCAGGAATATGGCACCTGGTGAGCACGCACCAGAGCCTGTTCCACCTTTCGATCTTCAGGTTTGAGGTTTTCCTCTGATTCACTAGGAAGAGTGGTCTGGGCGTGTAGTGCCAAGACAGGAGGGTCTACCGTTGGAACTTCAAGAAGATCCCCCAGTTCAGATGCTACGCTGAAGAATTGGCGTTTGAGGGTGGAAGGGTTCGGCCCAGTTGCCGGTGCAGCCCACTGATTCCTTACTGTATCTATGAATAGCGAAGGGGCCGGTACTGAATCCGGTTCTGGAGTGACCGAAGAAAAGATAGGCCCCAAGGGAGTATTTAGCGATGGCGCCGGGTTGGCGGGAGCCGATAGACCGGCGGCCGCCCTGGCTTTGCTTAATAGGGACTTGTACAGGCCCGGTGGAAAAAGCGCCGCTGACGGGGGCTGGGAAGGGGCAGCTGTTTCATCCTCTGACAGGTCACCCATGGTGTCCATCTGCGTTGCAGGGAAATCATCGATATTATCATCCTCAGACATGTTGGATAGATCCGCCGCCAGGAAATCAGCGCTGGTTCCTGGTTGAGGGTTCAGCTGAGGAGATGAGGTGCCTGAACCTAAGTGTGGCAGGGAAGCCGCCAGGTTTTGGAGATTTGCAGTGATACTGGCCTGGACCGCTGTTGCGATCTATTGTTGAATTAAGGTTGGATCGAAAGGAAGGGCAAGTGTCACCTGAGCTGGAGCCGGATGAGAAGGAGGCTCAATCACCTGGGTCACAGGTGGAGGAGGGGGCTGAATCACCTCTTGACCAAGAGTTAGAGAAGATGGGAGGCCCTGATTGACCTCCTGACCGGTAGTGGCCTGTGAGGTGGGAGTTGGGATTCCCAGTCCCCCTGGACCCCATAGATTTGAAGAAATCTGGGGAAGGGTTGTGGCCTCTAGACAAAGGATCTCTTCAGGTCGGGTAACAGTGGCCTGGGGTGCACTTGCATTGGCTGCCCTGTCATGAATCTTCTGCAGGGCGCGGTCCCTGCGCTGCTCTGCCCTTGTGGGCTCTACCCTGCCTGCCTGAGATGAAGAGGCCGCAGCCTCGTCATCATTAGGCCTGTTGGTTTTGTGCTTTCGTTTCCCCCCCCCCCCCCGGCTTGGAGGAGGTGGGAGGCATCCCCTTTGCCATTATGACTGCCGAATTAGTTGTTTCCCTTTAAATGCCTAATAGAGGGCTCAATTGTCCGGATTGCAGGGCCACCTCTCTCTCCTCCCCCTCCTCCCCCTCCTCCCCCCCCCCCCCCCCCCGATTTCAGCCAAGGCCTCTTCTTATCAGCTCCAGTTCCGTGATTAGAATGGAGGGAGCGATCCGAAAGAGAGGCCTCCGCGAGCGCTGCGAGCGCTCTGAAAAAACCACTGCGATTGGCACCAAATTTAAAGTACGGAAACATTTAGAATTTAGATTAAAGATGGAAGAACAAATGCTTTTGTTCTTCCAGGAAAATAAAAAGACACAAATTTACAAAATCTATGGGACACTGCCAATGCTTATATGAGAGGCATTATGATTGCTTATATGGCAAAAGAAAAATTAAAAAAAGAAAGACAGAAAACCTTGGAGGAGGAATTCAGGAAATTAGAGGTAGGATTACAAAAAGAACCGCAAAGAGGAGATCTTAAACAGCAAATGGATTTAATCAGGCATAAGTTTGTGAGAGAAGATAGCCAATTATTTTAATACTCACAATACAGAGAGATCTGGTTCACAATTCAAAGTTTTATTTTAAAGAAAAAGCGTTTGCAAAGGCGGCCTCCAAGTCTCTTCCCAAGTGGATTGAGTACAAGGAGAGCAAAGCACATCTTACAATCCATACATTTTATACCTTCTACCAGGGGTGGGTTCCAATTTTTTTACTACTGCTCTGTGGGCGTGGCTTAATTTTGTGGGCATGGCTTGACAGTCATGTGACCGGGTGGGAGTGGTTTTGCAGTCATGTGACTGAGTGGGGGTGTGGCTTGGTGATCATGTGACTGGGTGGTCATGTGACTGGGTGGGCGTGGCCAACGTGACGTCACTCACGTCAAGGGTTAGGGTGCCTGGCCTCTCCTCGCCTCAAAGGCCTCAACGAGATACAATTTCCCTATCTATTTACTACTACTGAACATCCAAAATATACTATTTAATCCTATGCATATATGCCATATGTGTACATACATATTACACACAGGCACACAAAAATATACATTATCTACTATATATACTGTATGTGTATGTACACACACACACACCTCTTCTAAAACTCTATGCATTCAACCTCACTTACTGCATTTGGAAAAACACACCCAGAGTCCACTTTCTACCACACATTTAACCATAACTTCTGTACATTAGAACATTACACAAGCCTTCAGATGTACTTCCCTAGTTTGCACGTGACTGTTAGAGCCAGGAGATGTCATGGATTGAGTAAAATGTGGTGAAACTCACTTAACAACGCTCTTGCTTTTGGGCTCAATTGTGGTCATAAGTCAAGGACTATCTCTGCCTTCCTCTGCATGGCAACCTTGTCCTAGTAAACTCCTTCTCCTTTCTGGCAATTTTCCTCTCTGTTAGAGGCACCAAAATAATCCAGACAATGTAAAGTTTCCTGCTGCAGTAGGAGGTTAGACTCTCTTCTCTCTCTTCTCTCCCTTCCTTCCTCTTTTTTTCTTTCTTTTTCTCTTTTTCTCTTTTTCTCTTTTTCTCTTCTTTTTCTCTTCTTCTCTTTCTCTTTCTCTCTTTCTCTCTCTCTCTCTCTCTCTCTCTCTCTCTCTCTCTCTTTCTCTTTGGTTTGGGGAAGAAACTACTGAGTCAGGTAAAGTGTTCCAGGCATTGGAACACTTTACCACATAGTCATCACCCCTCTGTCATGGTCAGATCATTTCCTACTGAGGCTGGATTTCACGACCCCACTCCTCCCACGCAGGGAGGCGGGACCGACTAGGTGGTTCCGCCCCAGGCGCCTAATGGAGCCAGAAGGATTCCAGAGGGAACTTGGGGAAATACCTGAAACCCTGGTACACAATTCGGCTGACTCCCTGGTGGCTGCTTGGAACACCGCAGCATCAGGGGCTCTAGACCGAATTGCGCCTAAGCGACCTCTCCGTGGCAGTGGATCCCGGAAAGCTCCCTGGTTTACCGAGGAGCTCCGGGAGATGAAACGCCAGAAGAGACGTCTGGAGCACCGCTGGAGGACCAAGAAGGCCGAGTCTGACCGAACACTATTAAGAATTTACATCAGATCTTATTTAGTGGCGATAAGGGCGGCAAGACGATCCTCTCTTTCCGCTCTTATTGCGTCCGCAGATTCTCGTCCAGCCGCCTTGTTTAGGGTGACTCGCTCCCTCCTTGGAAGAGGGGGGAGCGAGGAACACTTGCAAGGCAGAGCTGAGGAATTTGCTGAGTTTCTGTCGGATAAAGTCGCTCAGATTCGGTTGGACTTGGACTCTGGCAGGGCAGAGTCCATAGAGTTGACAGGGGCCAGTCTTAATCCATCTTTGTGGGAGGAGTTTGGGCCTGTTTCTCCCGAGGATGTGGACAGGGCTATGGGAGCGATGGGGACCTCCACCTGTTTATTGGACCCGTGCCCCTCCTGGCTGGTCTCGGCCAGCAGGGAGGTGGCATGCAGCTGGATCCGGGCGGTGATCACCGCTTCTTTGAGGGAGGGATCCATACCGCAGTCGTTAAAAACTGCGGTGGTGCGACCCCTCCTGAAGAAGCCTTCCCTGGATCCAGCTGATTTGAAGAACTATCGTCCAGTCTCCAACTTACCTTTTTTAGGGAAAGTTGTGGAGAAGGTGGTGGTGACTCAGCTTCTGCAGCTCCTGGATGAAACAGACCATCTAGATCCTTATCAGTCGGGTTTCAGGCGCGGCTACAGTACTGAAACTGCCTTGGTCGCCCTGATGGATGATCTCTGGCGGGCCCGGGATGGGGGGAACTCCTCCATCCTGGTGCTACTTGACCTCTCAGCGGCTTTCGATACCATCGACCATGGTATCCTTCTGCATCGGCTCGGCGAGTTGGGAGTGGGAGGCACCGTTTTACGGTGGTTCTCCTCTTATCTCGCCGATCGGATGCAGTCGGTGTTGGCAGGTGGGCAGAGATCGTCCCCTAGGCCCCTATTATGTGGGGTGCCCCAGGGGTCGGTTCTCTCGCCCATCCTGTTTAACATCTACATGAAACCGTTGGGTGAGATCATCCGCAGACATGGGGTGTGTTTCCATCAGTACGCTGATGACACCCAGCTGTACATCACCACCCCGTCTGACTTCAGGGAGGCAGTGGACGTAATGTGCCGATGCCTGGACGACGTTAAGATCTGGATGGGGAGGAACAGGCTCAGACTAAACCCCGATAAGACTGAGTGGCTGTGGATATTGCCTCCTAAGGTTCATGACAATTACCCCTCCTTGGTCTTTGAGGGTGCGAAACTGACCCCCTCAGACCAGGTCCGCAACTTGGGGGTCCTCCTAGATCCACAGCTAAAATTGGACCACCATCTTTCTGCTGTGGCTAGGGGGGCCTTTGCACAGGTTCGCCTGGTGCACCAGTTGCGGCCATATTTGGAGAAGGAGGCGCTACTCACGGTCACTCATGCCCTTGTCACCTCGCGGTTGGACTACTGCAATGCGCTCTACATGGGGCTACCCTTGAAGAGTATCCGGAGACTTCAGTTGGTGCAAAATGCGGCTGCGCGTGCTGTGGTGGGTGTGCCAAGGTACACCCACGTGACACCGATACTCCGCCAGCTGCATTGGCTGCCCATCGGTCTCCGGGTCCAATTCAAGGTGTTGATCACCATCTTTAAAGCCCTTCATGGCTTAGGACCAGGATATCTTCGGGACCGCATTCTGCCTCATACTTCCCTCCGACCGGTTAGGGCCCACAGAGTTGGCCTCCTCCAGGTCCCGTCGGCCAAACAATGTCGGCTGGCGGGCCCCAGGGGGAGAGCCTTCTCTGTGGCTGGCCCCGTGCTCTGGAACCAACTACCCCCAGAGACCCGGACTATCCCCACTCTGCTGGCTTTCCGTAAAGCCATTAAGACATGGCTTTTCCTGCAGGTGGGGGGGACAACTTAATTCCACCTGAGCCTACCCCCCAAGTATGTATGTGTCGAATGGATGTTGCTGTTTTAAATAATTGTTTTAAATTTTTGTACTTGTTTTTAAATTTTATGCAATTTCTTTGTTTATTCTTGTATTTCTCCTTGTTGTAAGCCGCCCCGAGTCCCTCGGGAGTTGGGCGGCATATAAGAATAACAAAATAAATAAATAAATAAATAATTGACCACTCTGTTGTTGAAGTCGAATTTTTTGCAATCAAGTTTGGAGCGGTTTACATTAAGTTTGTATCTATTGTGAGCTCGTGTATTATTGCGGTTGAAGCTGAAGTAGTCGTTAACAGGTAGGACATTGTGGCAGATAATTTTGTGAGCTACACTTAGGTCAGATCGAAGGCGGCGTAGTTCTAAATTTTGAAGTCCCAAAATTTCAAGTCTGGTTTCATAAGGTATTCTGTTGTGAACAGAGGAATGTAATACTCTTCTTGTGAAGTATCTCTGGACATTCTCAATTGTGTTAATGTCTGATATGTAGTGTGGGTTCCAGACAGATGAGCTGCATTCAAGAATCGGTCTAGCAAATGTTTTGTATGCTCTGGTTAAGAGTACAATGTTACCAGAGAAGAAGCTATGCAAGATTAGGTTAACCACTCTTAATGCCTTCTTAGCTATGTTGTTGCAGTGGGCTCTGGCGCTTAGATCGTTAGAGATGAGTACTCCAAGGTCCTTTACTGAGTGAGGATCATCATCAAGGTCATGATCATCAAGTTTGTATTTTGTGTTTTGATTATTTTTGCCAATGTGTAAAACTGAGCATTTGTTGATAGAGATTGGTAGTTGCCACTTGTTTGACCATTCAGATACATAGTCAAGGTCTTTTTGAAGGGTTGTAGTATTGTTGGTGGTGTTGAATAGTTTTACATCATCTGCGAAGAGGACGCAGTTACTTTGTATATTATTTGGCATAATTTTCTTTGGGAGGGGAAACATCAAACACATAAATATTTTCAGAGGCATCATATCAGAGGGACATTATTGGAAGACTGGTTAGAAATTAAGAAATACTACATCAAAATGCCCAAATGGATATCTCCAATGGAAGCAGTAATCTATCCCAATGTGTTAGATTTAGATTTAAAAAATTAACTATAAGGAATTATTAGATGAGCAAAATAAC
Source organism: Diadophis punctatus similis (assembly GCA_023053685.1). NCBI lineage: Eukaryota > Metazoa > Chordata > Lepidosauria > Squamata > Dipsadidae > Diadophis > Diadophis punctatus. Next base: position 2,241,387 of record JALIGW010000074.1, read on the forward strand.
TTGAAAACAAGAGAAGATTTGGCATTAAGGGGAATAAAAATAGATTGGTGGCCATATTTACAAATTCAAACAAAATACAGAAAAGATTTAACACAATCCGGATTTTAGGAAAAATATCAAGAATTGGATAAAATTTTATTGGGAACTGAGGAAAAAATGATAACAAAATTATGTAACTGTTTACTTAATATAAAAATGGAAGAAGAAACGGTAAAGGAAGTAATGATAATTTGGGCACAAAATTTTGGCCAAACCATTGAATTAGAACTTTGGTATAAATTATGGGATCAAAATTATAAGATGACAATGGCCTCATCATACAGAGAAAACGCATATAAAATGTTTTATAGATGGCACCTACCTCTGGCAAGATTGGCGAAAATGTTTCCACATCTATCAGCAAAATGTTGGAAATAGTGCAGAATGAGGCAGCGCGTGTGGTGATGGGTGTCCCTAGATACACCCATGTGACACCCATCCTTCGCGAACTGCACTGGCTGCCCATAGGTTTCCGAGCACAATTCAAGGTGTTGGTGATTACCTTTAAAGCCCTACATGGCTTAGGACCAGTTTACCTCCGAGACCGCCTTCTCCAACATACCTCCCTAAGACCGATTAGAGCCCACAGAGTTGGTCTGCTGGTGGTCCCGTCAGCCAAACAATGTCGGCTGGCGGGCCCACGAACGAGGGCCTTCTCTGTGGCAGCACCGGCTCTCTAGAATACACTACCCCCCGAGATCCGCATTATTCCCACCCTGCCAGCCTTCAGAAAAGCACTAAAAACCTGGCTTTGTTGACAGGCCTGGGGCCAATGATTTTAATATAACATCGAGCATTCTTGGCCCCATGAATGAATTATAGTATGGGTTTTTAAATTGTTGCTTTTAATGTTTTTTAAAGTTTTAATAATCATTGTTTTTAATGCTCTTTATATTTATTGTTGCATGTAAATTTTTATTGTTGTGAGCCGCCCAGAGTCTCTGTGGAGTGGGCGGCATACAAATGCAACCAACCAACCAACCAATAAATAAATGCAAAAGAGAACTGGGGACGTACTACCACATGTGGTGGACGTGCCCAGAAATAAAGAAATATTGGAAAAAGATACTGTATGTTCCGCCGTATAAGACGACTTTTTAACCCAGGAAAATCTTCTCAAAAGTCAGGGGTCATCTTATACGCCGGGTATCTTAACATCAGGCAGCCTCCCACTGGGAGCTGGGCTGCACCAAATGTTGGGCTTCGGGGGGGGGAAAGGGGGGCTCGTAGGGAGGATTTTAAGGGGATCGGAGAGCTGTTCACAGATGCAGCAACCGAGGAGGAGAAGCAACGGCGCAGCAGTTCCCACGGAGCAGAAAACCTTGCAAGGAAAGGCGGAGACTCGGAAGGGGAGGGGGCGCAACTGGGGAAACTTCACCTCGCTCTCCTTCCCTCCTGCACCTGGGGATTCCCCCTCCTCCTCCTTGCCCCCCCCCCCGGTCCCCTCCCCCACTCACAGCGTCCTTGCCTACCAGGCCCCCCTTGAGTGCCCATCCCCGAGAAGGGATCTCCGCAGCACTTGGCATAAGAGACGTCGGGAGACCACGAAGGGGGGCGGGAGGGGAAGGAAACTTGGTTCCCAACCCCCTCTTTCCCCTTTCCTACCTCCCCTCTAGGTGCAAAAGCTCTCTGCCCTTAATCTCTTCGTTGAAGCCGTTGCGGGGAGGGGGCGACAGGGGCGCTGCTGAGCAATGCAGAAATCAGGATTTCTGTTGACAGCTTGCTCGTAATTTAGGAACTCTACCGCTGCAAAACATGCCTTTAAAGCAGAGGTCTTCAAACTTGGCAACTCTAAGACTTGTGGACTTCAACTCTCAGAATTCTCCAGCCAGCTATGCTGGCTGGAGAATTCTAGGAATTGAAGTCCACAAGTCTTAAAGTTGCCAAGTTCGGGGACCCCTGCTTTAAAGCAAAAATAACAAGAGGAAAAAGTGGAATGGCTCCTTTACAAAGAAATCCAAAAGGCCTATTAAATAAGCCTTTTACTTGTTTATTCACAAGAAAGGAACCCATTCCCTTCCCATTCAGGCACTTTCCAGAAGGAATGGCATGATGAATTAAAACCTATCTGTACTTTTCAGCATTCATGATCCCATCAATATTGCTAACACCACTGGCAGAAATGCAGCCCCAAACAGGTCAGACGCTCCATGTTCCCTTGAAGGCGACAAACACTCATTTGTCCATCTCTCTCCAACTCTTCTCACATAGGGTTTCAACAATTGGATCCCAAAATTTCAAACTTGGGTTCATCATTCCATAATACTCTTTTCCACTGATCATTAGTCCTATTTTTTTGAGCCTCAGCATATCTTAGCCTTTTCACTGTGTTCCCCTTCTGCAAGTGTGGTGCCTTGGCTGCTACCCATCCACAAAGACCATTCCTGATTGTGCTTCTTCAGACAGAAGAAAGAAAGAAGAAAGAAGAAAGAAGAAAGAAAGAAAGAAAGAAAGAAAGAAAGAAAGAAAGAAAGAAAGAAAGAAAGAAAGAAAGAAAGAAAGAAAGAAAGAAAGAAAGAAAGAAAGATGGATGGATGGATGGATGGATGGATGGATGGAAGGAAGGAAGGAAGGAAGGAAGGAAGGAAGGAAGGAAGGAAGGAAAGAAAGAAAGAAAGAAAGAAAGAAAGAAAGAAAGAAAGAAAGAAAGAAAGAAAGAAAGGATGATAGGAGGGGTAGTCTTATACAGCGAGTATATCCCAAACTCTATATTTTAACTGGGAAAGTTGGGGGTCGTCTTATACACCCAGTCGTCTTATACGCCGGAACATACGGTACAAAAATGGATAGAGGAAATTACAAAACAAACTATAGATTTCAAACCGGAAACATTTCTATTAGGAATTTTAAAAATGAAAACAAGTAAAAGCAACCAATATCTCATATTACACATAATTACTGCGGCCCGGATCCTATACGCACAACATTGGAAAACAGATATAGTCCCTTCAAACTCAATGATAATAACTAAAATATTGGAATGTGCGGAAATGTGTAAATTAACAGGATAAAGAGGAGACAGAATTTTATAAAATTTGGGAAAACTGGTATAAATGGTTGGAATATAAAAACAAATTTAAACAATCAGTAACAAATACAGAACAAAAGACAGGTAAATAGATTCAAACAGGATATCAATGACGACGAAAAGAATAGTAAATTAAAATTATGAAATATATGATTTTAGGTAAGTTAATGGAATAGTGATTTAGAAATATAGAAAAAATAACGATACGTAACGCTGTAAAATATATTAGTATTAATTGTGTATGTTTTTGTTGTTTTGTTTCAGTTTTGTTTTATGTAGTCTTATGTTTGATTTGTATATATGTATATTTTGTGTATATATGTTGTTTTTTAAAACTACTTAATAAAAATTATTTTTTTTAAAAAAGTTTGGTGTTCACCCTGGTCTCGCCTTCCTCCGCTGGAGCCCCCCCCCAAGCCGGAGGTCAACCACAACCCTGATGCGGCCCTCAATGAAATAGAGTTTGACACCCCTGCCCTAGATTGACTGCCTGGTTTGCAGACTATAGTTTCTGTTCCCCTCAGAATTGAATCTCCTATCACCAATATTTGCCTTTTTTTTCCTAGGGAAGTCTGGAATACTTTTCTTCCTGTCACAGGAATGCAGAGTTGTGCCTCTTTTTAAGAAACTATCGATGAATGCTCTTTTGTGGGTGTCTGTATATTTTCTTCCAGGGGGAGGCTATGGAAATGATTGTTTAATTCCAAAGGGGCTTCACTGGAGTGGGCTAGGGTAGATAATAGGGGCTTTGCTCTTGGTTGTTGTTTTCTTCTAAAAGTGACACGTGTCCATCAGTCTTGCTCTTTGGGTACACATGTAGGGACATTTTTTACCAAAGCTGTTTGTTCCCTAATTGTGTTCAATTTAGGTATATCGGTTTTTTTCTTTAAGTTCATATAAGGGGTCTTTTTTTTAGAAGCTGTTTGCTCCCTATTGTGTTTTCTTTTGGTGTAGTCTTCTTGTTTAGGTTGGGATTTCTCACCTTGCTCATTGAGTTTCAGAGTGGCTAGAATTGCCTTTAGAGTAAGGTGACCAGACGTCCCGCTTTTGGCGGGACAGACCCGATTTTAAACAAATTGTCCCGCGTCCCGTGGCGTTTCCAAAAAGTCCCGCTTTTTGAATTTGCGCAAAGCGCCTCGCTTCCCTCGAGCGGATCTTGAGGGAAACAGCTGCGCCCGCACGCTACGATCTCGCCAGCTCCGGGCCGGGCAGGGAAAACCCCCCACCGCGCTCCGACGTGCCCAGTTCAGCGCCTCGCACGCTCAGCCCCGCTTGACGGCAACAGCCAGAAATGGGCTTCCGGAGGCGTAGAGGGAGCAGCGGCTTTGGCAGGTCTGGCCGTGTCCTTTCCCGGGTCTGCCACACGGGGGGAAGGAGCGGAGGCGTGGGGCACCCGCCGGACGCTGCCCCGGAGAGAAGACCAGGCCCGGCTGGCAAGGGCCAGGAAGGATTTTTCCCGCGCCGCCAGCCAGCTTGTCCTCCGGGCCAGATGCAGCAGAGGCTGCAACTTTGTGCACACACACCCCCAAACACCCCCCCTGCATCGCAGCCCTTACTGCTGCCATGGCCGGGGCTCGCCTCTTCTGCGTCTGGCCCGGAGGACAAGCTGGCTGGCACTTATGCACGCCCCTTATATACCCAACCCCAAATCTTTATTTCAATCATTTGTTTAGCGTGTCTTTGCTGTGTCCCCCGGAGCTATTTAAGCAGTGTGATAAAGCAAAGCAAAACATTAAAAGCCGAGGAAGGAAAAAAAAGAGCAGCCACCTTCCCCCCAGTAAGGCCCTGAACTGAACTGAACAGAGGCGGCAGGGGACGACAATGGACGCTGTTTCGTTGCTTAACAACCAAGGCGAAACAGATTCTCTCTGTCCCTCCCTTCCTCGGGCCGCAGTTCTTTGCACATGGGTTCAAATAGATATCAGCCTTTTTTACGTCTCTGCCTCGGCGCGAATGGTGACGCAATCGGCACGCGCCTAATGTGAAAGAGGAAGGAGACGTGTGGGGCTGAGGAAGTGGGAGTTTCTCCCCTCATGAAAATGTTATGGTGGTGAATTTGGGTAGGAGAGAGATGTTTCGCCGGCGGTTCTTTCCCCTGCTCGGCTCAGTAGAAGAGGGACCCTGTTTTGACTGCATGGCTTAAAGAGCTCGCCAGTATCCGGCAGGGCTCTGCAGATAAGTAAAAGCATAAGAAACGGAGCAGGTGAATCTTCTGCCCTGGTTTGTGGTCTCTTTCTACAAAAATTGCTGCTAATTAGGGTTTGCGGAAGTCGTTCTTCCCTCTCCGCAGTTATATATGAATATACAATTATATCGCAGCATTCCAGGGCCAGACGCAGCAGAGGCTGCAGCTTTGTGCACACACCCCCAAACACCCCCCTTCATCGTCCTTCCCGAAGTCTTTTGTCCTGGCGCGGAAAGGGGAGGCGTGGATCATCTCTTCCCCCCCCCCCCGGTCAATGGTGTCCCGCTTTACCAAAGTGAAAATCTGGTCACCTTACTTTAGAGCAGCGGTTCCCAACCTGGGGGTCGGGACCCCTTTGGGGACTGGGATGACCAGTCGTGCGGGGCGGGGCGGAGCGGAGCCCTGGCACGGGCTGGGCGGGCCGCGAGACGGGCAACATACCTAGCACTTGTAACTCCGTCGCATTCCACGCTCGTGTGCAGGGCAGCCCATTCCGAAAGAAAACATCTCGCGTTTTCTTTCAGAATGGTCTGCCCTGCACACAAGAGCGAGGAACGCGAGGGAGCTTCAAGTGCAAAAGCATGGCAAACCACCTACCGCCCCCTTGGCCCCTCTCACTGCCCCCCTGTTGCCCCCCTTGCCTCTCACCGCCCCCCTAAGGGTTCCCACCGCCCACTTTGGGAACCACTGGTGTACAACAAGAGTTCTTGGCCCTTTGTTCTTGGCCTTGAAAAATTAATCACTATCTTCCCTGTTTTGAAGTGTCTGTCTCTTTTTCCATGGTTTGTTTTCTCTTAGCTCATTAAGAATTTAAAAATTTCTAAAGAATTAAAATAACTTTTTTTTTAATTTTTAATTGAAAAAAATTAAAAAGTTGATTTTAAAAATATTAAAAAAATTAACATTGAAAAAGATTTAAAAATTGAAAAAAGAATTAAAAATTAAAAATATTTAAGAGTTGAAAAAAGATTAAATTTTGAAAAAAGAATTTAAAAATTTAAAAATAAAAATTTGTAAGACTTTTTTAAAAAGGAATTCAGAGATTTTAAAAATTTAAGAATTTACAAGAGTCCTTGGCCTTTTATGAAGTAATATGCACTTGCTTTTTGTTGGAAATCTCAGGCTTTTTTAAATGAGATACCACAGGTGTCAAACTCGCGGCGTCACATTGCCATCACATGACGTTTTTCGCATTCACGGAGCTGGGGTGGGCGTGACGCATCCAGCCCGCAGGCTGCCAGTTTGACACCCCTGCTCTTCTCCCTGCCTTGAAAGTTTATTCCTTTCCTCCCTGTCCACAAGTGTTTTGTACTTATCCTTTTCTTCCCTGCTTTCTTGTCTGGCCACTGCTGGGGTTTTCAGGTACGATGTGTTCATGTGGGCACTCTGCTCTGCTTAACTGATCCGCGGCGCTACTCTCAGCCGCTGCTGGTTCCCCTCGCTGCTCTTAGTCACAGGTCTGGGCGCTTAACTCCTCTGCCACTTAGCTCTGCACCGCTGCCTGCTCAAGGTTTGCCATGCTGCTCACAGCCACTGATCTGCTGCCACCTAGCTCCGTTTCACTGCTGCTCAGTGGCCTCCGTTTGCACCGCACTGCCTCCACTCAGGTGTCAGGATGGGTCACTGGGCTGCCTCTCCGGCTCTTATCTCGGCTGTCTCTCCTTCTCTCAAATGGGTCGCTGAGCCACCTCTCAGTTGGGACACTGAGTTGCCTCTCAGCTGGGCCTTTTTGTTCTAGGAGTTCAAGCTCTTTTTTTGTTCCCTCCTGTAGCTAATCTTGATGTTGCCCTCTCCCTTATGCCATATATATTCCTCCTCCTCTGCTCGATATAGTTCAACTGTCCCAGGAATAGAGAAGAGATAAAGCCTTCAGTTGTGTTGATCATGAGAAGCAATGGAGAGCCCTACAAGATCTGGGGGGGGGGGGGGGACCAGCACATCTGGTCAAGTTGGTGCAATCACTACACAAATCAGGAAGCCACTGAGCAAACACCATATGGAAACACCAATTGGTTTAAGATAGAGAAAAGAGTGTGATAAGGTTGCATTCTCTCTCCTTATTCAACCTGTATGCCGAAATGATCATGAGGAAATTAGAGCATGAAGAATAAAAAATCGGGGTAAAGATTGGAGGAAGAAACAGCAACAATCTTCAATGTGCTGAGGGTATCTAATAAAGGCATAAGGATGGGTGGGAGGAAAGCAAATCCCTCAAAAGAACAAGGTCAAATGGAAGGAAATAGGAAATAAAAACGGAACACAATAACATGCCCGCCACACTTTATTCTACCTCTGATGTCCTATACCTTTATCTCGCTTTTATTAGCCACAAGACCTACCTCCGCAATCCCAGGCTCTCAAAGCACTGCCACCAAACCAGTGGCACCTTTTCCTTCCCACTCCCAAGAAACACTTCCAAGTATCCCTTAATCTTCCCGCTTCCTCTCTCATCGTAGCGCCCTCAAACCCAGGAAATCCTCCCCAGGTGTCCCTCAATCCAACCCCCCACCCACCCCCTCAGGACAAGCCTAACGGCCCTGTATAGCCCAGTGTGTCTTCTCGCGAGTAAATACACACGCAGGCGGCGCAAACAGCAGCATCTCTTCTCCAGTAGCTCACGAGATCAATGAGATCAGTTTCTTCTTCCCACTCACCCTGGGACGTCCCCCACCCGGTTGGGGCCCGCAGCTTTCCCCGCGCGTCAGCCGCACCCACTTGGTCTTGGGAGTACGAGAAGAAAACTTCCGCACCTGCTCCTGCTTCTGCTCCTCCTAAGGTGGCTGCCATGGCGTCGGATTTTGCCGGGTCGCGGCGTGAAAGCCTGCAACCCTCCTACCTCTCCCAACGGCAGGAGCTACTCTCGTTCAGAACCGACTGCCAGCAGCGAAGCGTAAATCTAGCACAACATGGCGGCCGGCTGGTGAAGAGAAAGCAGAGGAGGGTGGGGAGCGCCGCTAGAAGCGCCGCGTTGTAGTCTGGGATACTGGAAGACTGACTGTTCCGCTCCGGTGCGGAAGATGGTGGACTCAGCGGAATGGCCAATCTGCCGCACTGGAGACAAGGCGAGGTTGAAGGGGGAGGGCGTTGCGGTGACGCCACGGATTGTAGCATAAACCGAGAAAAGCGAGCCTCTCTTTCCCATGACTTTATGGTCATACTGACAAAAAAAAACCTGGATTGCCAGGCGCATGCGCGTAAGAATTTTTTTTTTTACTTGTTTATTATTGAATTGATTTGCCGGCCATCTCGTAACGAAACGGCTCTTCGCGGCTTCCAGCATTAAAACATTAAAATCCTAGCAAATAGATATATTTAAAAGAATAAAAATAGAAATCCCAATCAAGATAAAATATAGTTAAAAGATGGGAAGGGAGGGAACAGGTTGCGGGGTGGGTGGGATTGCCTCTTAATTCAATAACCACCTCCAATGTGATACTCCCGTGGGAAGCCCTCCCCCCACGAAGAATGAAATATTTTGAGGAATATTAAAAAGGCAGGATATTATATTTCCCCAAAGGGAGAAATGGAGAAACATGCTCTTAAAGACAGAAAGCAGCCCCCAAGTCTTTCTTAATAGCCCACAGCAGATGCCAGCACTTAAGAGATAAAGAGCTTATTGAAAGAGGAAGACGGGTATCTAGACAGCTCTATTCATAAGCAAAGCAAATACTGCAGGCAGAAATCCATTCAAGACAGGATATTTCGAAACTCCTTGGCAGAATGGTAGGATTAGAAAGCAGCCCCTCACCCAAGATCCAACACAGGATGAAAGCCATTAGCCACAATAGGAATTGCCCAACACCCTTTCAGAACACAAGCTCCTTCATTGCACCATCCCAGAGCAGTCCAAACTTCAAAGTCACAGAAACCTGGGAGCTCAGATAAACAATAAACCAGAGGTTGACCAGATTAGCTCAGACAAGCGCCTAGGATTTGCATTTCCTCTTTTGCCTATAGAGCCAGCTATGACCCCTACATAACCCCTACATGACCCCATAGGAATCTGACAACAGCCAATAGAATATTAAAGGACATGTTCTTGCACAGGAACAGGAAGCTCAAATACAAAGCCCAAAGAAGGTATAAAAACCACCCACTCTCAACTCCCATTTTGTCAGCTGACCAGTGGTGAAATGCTCCCAGTTTGGGCGGGTCGGTCGGTCGTCGTAGAGCTGATAGCGATTGCAGCGCGAGGCTTCCCCCACCCGCCTGGACGCCGTCATTTGGGTTCTTTTACCCTCTGTGCATGCGCAGAATGCTTTGCGCATGCGCAGAGGGTAAAAGAACCCAAATGACGGCGTCCAGGCGGGTGAGGGAAGCCTCATGCTGCGATCGCTACTGGCTCTGCGACGACCGACTGGCCCGCCCGAACCAGGAGCATTTCACCCCTGCAGCTGACCCAGAACTGCACACTGTCTTTGTGGTTCTGTTCAATAAACCAACTTTCCAATCAGCCTCCATGTTGTTTCCAGCTTCTTTCTCCCAGCTTGGAACTGAACCAGATGGATTTTTCTTCCAACACCCCCATTGGGGCCCCAAGCCATCTGGCAGAGCCAGGTCTTCAAGCTACTGCAGAAGGACAGAAGGGTGGGAGCCAATCTCACCTCAGGGGGTAAGATGTTTCAAAGGGCAGGAGCCACAGCAGAGAAGCCCCTTCTCCTGGACCCCACCAACTGGAATTCCTTGACCAATGGGGCCTGCATCAAACCAGGTCTGTCTGGGGTAGTGCAACCCCATACAGAACTAAGTTGGTTAAAGCCTTGAAGTTCTGTGCACCCAAACCAGGGGCGGGTTCCTAATTTTTTTTACTACCACTCTGTGGGCGTGGCTTATTTTGTGGGTGTGGCTTGCCAGCCATGTGACCGGGTGGGCGTGGCTTGCCAGCCATGTGACCGGGTAGGCGTGGCTTGCCGGTCATATATTAGTTATTTCAGAGAGATGTTACTACTATTTTTGCTATTTTATACCTTACATGAAAAGCTTTGCATACAAAGTGTGTGTTACACCATGGCAACACAGCAACCTTTATATGCAGAAAATGCTATAGTTAAAAGACAAGCAAGTCTCATACAGCATTTTTGGTTTCAGTCATGGATTCCTTAGATGAAAATATTGAGGACTGTTAAAAGAACAGTATCTTTTAACAGTCCTCAATGTTTTCGTCTAAAGAATAACAGTATAAAACTGTATAAAATTAACAATATAAAAGGTTACGCTTTCGGAAAACGCCCACTTTGGGAAGCTTTAGGCAAAAGCGAAGGAAAAGTGTCAAATGTGAGCTTCTTATTATTTTCAAGCGAAGGGACGGGAAAAGACTTAATTGTCAGGTTTTCAGTTTTTCCAGGCAAGCAGGCAGTTGACTAAGCAGTTTCCAACGGGATGCGGGAAGAGAAAGAGGAGGCACAAAGAAACTTTCAGGACTTGCTCAGTACAACACACTTCCACCGGGTGCGTTGCTAGAAACCGAGACTTTTGGGGAGAAACCGGGACTTATTTCTCATCTGAATCCTTAGCCTGGATGGGGCGAGGGTCGGTGGGGGGCATACTCACTAGTTCATGCGGGGCTCATTCAGTGGGATGGCCACCTCCTCTTCTTCGTACTCGGGCCCGTCAAGAGAGTCGCCTTCATCCACTGTGCTCAGTCCCCTGGCCGGAAGCAGCGGCTGCGGAGGCAGCGGCAGAAGAGGGAAGCTCCGGGCAGTATTGGCGGCGATGCCGCCACCGCTGATCCGCAGGGACAGGCCTGGAGCCCATCGCGAGCGAGTCCGGGGTCTTCTCCCACCCTGGGCTCATTAAAGGTGGGGAAGGGGTGGGAGGAGCCGGATGGCAGTGGCCGAGGCTGGCGGCCTCGGGAGCTTGGCAGCGGCCGGAGAAACGGGGGGACATTGCCCACCCGCAACGCAGCCCCCCACAGCGGGAGCAGCAAGACCACGGCAGCGGTTCTTCTAGGAGGCTCCGTCCGGCCTGAATGCTTCTCCCCATTCGATGATCCTAGGCTCCTGCTGCCCGTTCCCCCTCCCCTCAGCAGCTCGAGAAGCCTCAAACGTGCGAAAATGCCTGGGATCATCACCGCATGTTCGTGGCTTCTCGGACTGCTGAAGGGAGGGGAACTGAGATAGGTCCTGTCGCCCATTCCCCCTCCCCTCAGCAGCTCAAGAAGCCTCGAACGTGCGAAAATGCCTGGGATCATCACAGCGCGTTCGTGGCTTCTCGGACTGCTGAAGGGAGGGGAATGGAGATAGCTCCTGCCGCCCGTTCTTTCAGCGTCTCACACGCTCCCTCAGCCATCCTTCCCTGCTTGGACTCACTGTGGGGTAGGAAGGCAGTGCATGCGCAGTGCCGGAAGCTCGGCTTCTGGGCATGTGCAGAAGAAAATTTTTTTTAAAAAGTTCACCAGCGGGCCGCTACCGGTGCTATAGAGTGGACTGCACCAGTAGGAACCCACCACTGAAGAAAATGAAAAGTTTCTACCATATGGGGATATTTTGGGATGTATAAAATTGTGATATAGATAAAATTGTGATATAATAATAACAACAACAACAACAACAACAACAACAACAACAACAGAGTTGGAAGGGATCTTGGAGGTCTTCTAGTCCAACCCCCTGCTTACGCAGGAAACCCTACACTACTTCAGACAGATGGTTATCCAACATCTTCTTAAAAATGTCTAGTGTTGGAGCATTCACAACTTCTGGAGGCAAGCTGTTCCACTGATTAATTGTTCTAACTGTCAGGAAATTTCTCCTTAGTTCTAAGTTGCTTCTCTCCTTGTTTAGTTTCCACCCATTGCTGCTTGTTCTACCCTCAGATGCTTTGGAGAATAGTTTGACTCCCTCTTCTTTGTGGCAACCCCTGAGATATTGGAACACTGCTATCATGTCACCCCTGGTCCTTTTTTTCATTAAACTAGAAATACCCAGTTCCTGCAACCGTTCTTCATATGTTTTAGCCTCCAGTCCCCTAATAATTTTTGTTGCTCTTCTCTGCACTCTTTCTAGAGTCTCAACATCCTTTTTACATCGTGGCGACCAAAACTGTATGCAGTATTCCAAGTCCTGGAATTTGGCTGCTGGCTCCTGACAAGGATAAAAATTTGAACTTTGTTTGTTTGGAGGAGAGGAAGGAGGGAGAAGCAGCTGATAAGGGGAAAGGGAGCTGCAAACGCCATTAATTTGGAGATATGCCGAGAGCGACAGCGTGAAAAAATTAAGGAAATACATTTGGCAAGAAAGAAAGGGGCTCCGTGATGATGGATTATTTAGATTTAGATTTATTATTAGAGTTGGAAGGGACCTTGTAGGTCATCTAGTCCAACCCCCTGCTCAAGCAGGAGTTCCTACACCATTTGAGACAGATGGCAGTCCAGTCTCCCCTTGAAGGTCGCAAGTGTTGGGGCTCTCACAACCTCTGCTGGCAAGCTGTTCCACTGGTTGATCGCTCTCACCGTCAGAAAGTTTCTCCTCACTTCCAGGTTGAATCCCTCCTTGGTCAGCTTCCATCCGTTATTCCTTGTTTGGCTTTCTGGTGCCATAGAGAACAGCCTGACCCCCTCCTCTCTGTGGCATCCCCTCAAGTATTGGAACACTGCTATCATGTCACCCCTGGTCCTTCTCTTTGCCAGACTGGCCAAGCTCAGTTCCTGCAACCTCTCTTTGTATGTTTTATTTTCCAGACCCTTTATCATCCTGGTTGCTCTCTTCTGCACTTTCTCTAGGGTTTCAATGTCTTTTTTGTAGTGTGGTGACCAAACCTGGATGCAGTACTCTAGGTGTGGTCTGACCAAGGCTTTATAGAGTGGTACTAGTACCTCTCTGGTCCTTGATTGTATCCCTCTATTTATTTATTTATTTATTTATTTATTTATTTATTTATTTATTTGTTTGTTTGTTTATTTATTTATTTATTTATTTATTTATTTTGGTTTTCTTATATGCCGCCCAACTCCCGAAGGACTCAGGGCGGCGTACAACAGAAAGAAATACAAGAATAACCAACTATAAATATTAATTAAAATCAAATATAAAAATTAAAAAACACAATATTAAAACCATCCAAGAGCCATACAACAACAATACATACTTGGGGGTGAGCTCAGGTGGGATTAGGCTCTACCCCCAGCCTGCAGGAAGAGCCATGTCTTAACGGCTTTTCGGAAGGCCAGCAGGGTGGGGATAGTTCGGGTCTCTGGGGGGAGTTGGTTCCAGAGCACGGGGCCTGCCACAGATAAGGCTCTCCCCCTAGGGCCCGCCTGCCGGCATTGCTTGGCCAACGGGACCTGGAGGAGGCCAACTCTGTGGGCCCTAACCGGTCGAAGGGAAGTGTGAGGCAGAATGCGGTCCCGGAGATAACCTGGTCCTAAGCCATGAAGGGCTTTAAAGATGGTGATCAACACCTTGAATTGGACCCGGAGACCGATGGGCAACCAATGCAGCTGGCAGAGTATAGGTGTCACGTGGGTGTACCTAGGCACACCCACCACAGCACGCGCAGCCGCATTTTGCACCAACAGAAGTCTCCAGATACTCTTCAAGGGTAGCCCCATGTAGAGCGCGTTGCAGTAGTCCAGACGGGAGGTGACAAGGGCATGAGTGACCGTGAGTAGAGCCTCCTTCTCCAAGTATGGGACAGTTGTCATAGTCCTTAGGAGGCAACATCCAAAGCCACTCAGTCTTGTCTGGATTAAGTCTGAGTCTGTTCCTCCCCATCCAGATCCTAACGTCGTCCAGGCACCGGCACATTACAGCAACTGCCACACTGAAATCAGACGGGGTGGTGATGTACAGCTGGGTGTCATCAGCGTACTGGTGAAAACACACCCCATGTCTGCGGATGATCTCCCCCAGCGGTTCCATGTAAATGTTAAACAGGATGGGCGAGAGAACCGACCCCTGGGGCACCCCGCATAGCAGGGGCCTAGGGGACGATCTCTGCCCTCCTGTTAACACCGACTGCATCCTATCGGCGAGATAAGAGGAGAACCACCGCAAAACAGTGCCTCCCACTCCTAACTCACCGAGCCGATGCAGAAGGATACCATGGTCGATGGTATCGAAAGCCGCTGAGAGGTCAAGTAGCACTAGGATGGAGGAATTCCCCCCATCCCGGGCCCGCCAGAGATCATCCATCAGGGCGACCAAGGCAGTTTCTGTACTGTAGCCGCACCTGAAACCCAACTGATAAGGATCTAGATGATCTGTTTCATCCAGAAGTCGTGGAAGCTGAGTAACCACCACCTTCTCCACAACTTTCCCTAGAAAAGGTAAGTTGGAGACCGGACGATAGTTCTTCAAATCAGCTGGATCCAGGGAAGGCTTCTTCAGGAGGGGTCTCACCACGGCAGCTTTTAACGACTGCGGTACGGATCCCTCCCTCAGAGAAGCGGTGACCACCGCCTGGATCCAGCCGCGTGCCACCTCCCTGCTGGCCGAGACCAACCAGGAGGGGCACGGGTCCAATAAACAGGTGGAAGCACCCATCGCCCCCACGGCTATGTCCACATTTTCGGGAGAAACAGGCTCAAACTCCTCCCACAACGGTGGACTAAGACTTGCCTCTGTCAACTCCATGGACTCTGCCCAGCTGGAGTCCAGGTTCGACCGGTTCTGAGCGACTTTATCCGACAGAAACTCTGCAAATTCCTCAGCTCTACCTTACAAGTGTTCGTCGCTCCCCCCCTTTGGCAAGGAGGGAGCGAGTCACCCTAAACAAGGCGGCTGGGCGAGAATCTGCGGACGCAATAAGAGCGGAAAAATAAGATCGTTTTGCCGCCCCTATCGCCACTAAATAAGACTTGATGTAGGTTCTTAATAGTGTTCGATCAGACTCGGTTTTGCTGGCCCTCCAGTGGCGCTCCAGACGTCTCTTCTGGCGTTTCATCTCCCGGAGCTCCTCGGTAAACCAGGGAGCTTTCCGGGATCCACTGCCACGGAGAGGTCGCAAAGGCGCAATCCGGTCTAATGCCCCTGATGCTGCGATTCCTCAGCCCTGCCTTTTAAGTGTTCCTCGCTCCCCCTTTTGGCAAGGAGGGAGCGAGTCACCCTAAACAAGGCGGCTGGGCGAGAATCTGTGGATGCAATAAGAGCGGAAAAATAGGTTCGTTATGCAGCTCAGGACTGCGTTGGCCTTTTTGGCTGCTGCTGCACACTACTGGCTCATATTTAGTTGGCTGTCTACCAAGACTCCAAGATCCCTCTCGCAATCGCTGCTATTGAGTGTGTTTTCACCCAGTTTGTATGTGTATTTTTGATTCTTCTTACCTAGGTGTAGAATTTTACTTTTCTCCGTGTTAAATTTCATTTTATTGGTTTGGGCCCAGTGTTCGAGTCTGTCAAGGTCCCTCTGGATTTTGAGTCTGTCCTTTGGGGTGTTTGCTACTCCCGCCAGCTTGGTATCGTCTGCAAATTTGGTTAGTTCTCCTGCTATTCCCTCATCTAGGTCATTTATGAAGATATTAAAGAGTACTGGGCCTAGGACGGAACCTTGTGGTACGCCACTGCTTACTTCTCTCCATGTGGACTTAGAGCCATTGAGGACTACTCGTTGGGTACGGTTGGTCAGCCAGTTGTTAATCCATCTGGTTGTGTAGCTGTCTGTCCCGCTTTTTTCTAGCTTATGAAGAAGTAGGTTGTGGTCTACTTTGTCAAATGCTTTGCTGAAGTCCAGGTATATTATGTCTACTGCATTTCGCTGGTCTACTAATTTGGTCACAGTGTTGAAAAATGAAATGAATTTGATGGAAAGACTTAATTTACTTCACTAAAGAGTTTAAAAACCTCTGGAACTTTGGACTCTGGGCTTTGACTTAATATTTTGACTTGGAGTATCTGCGAGAGAAGAGAGGAGGTGCTTAGCATTTCTGCAAACTTTGGGCAGCCATTATTGAAAGACCCAGACACTGAAAAGAGCTTTGAGAAAAACACTGAAAGATAGAAACTGCTCTGGGAGAAATACAGCTTTCACGGTTGACATGTGAAATTATAGAGGAGAAGAAATAGAGAAGAAATAGAACTATTGATTTGATAAGTATATTTCAAGGGGGGGTGGAAAGACTCTGATAATACTAGAGAGGAGAAAGGAGCCGTTTAGGAGCACAATAAACATTTGGGAACTATTACTGAATTATTTGGACATAGAAAGGGAAGAAGGATACAAATTGGACTGGACTGGACTGGTTTGGACTAAATAGAATCTTTCACTTTATAAACCTGTGGACTTATAAACGAAAAGAAATGAAAGACTTGCTAAGTATACCCAAAAGGATGAAGGAAAAATATATCAAAGTTCTCTTATGAAAATTGACAACCTTTTCATTTTGCTTAGTAACTGTCTATACCTTCTATTCTCTACTTTCTTCTCCTTTCTTTTTTCTTCTTTCTTCTTTCTTTCCTTTCTCCCTTTCCAATAGATTAACTATATAATGGTGTGATTGATAAATATACTTAATATTACAATTGATAACAATTGATAGTTAATTAACTGTTTATAGTGTAATTAATATAAGAAGTTGGTAAACTATATATTTATGTGAATATTTACCTATAGCTCTTCACAAATTATGTATACATAATATTAACACTCAAATAATTTAAAATATTTAAAGTGGATTATACAAGGTAATTATAGAGTTGTGATAGGAAGACCAATATAAGAGCTATAACTGTTTAAAGGATAAGAATAATGATTATATTTTTATAAACTTATAATTATTTGGAATAGATTGAAGTTTATATTAACATAACTATATTTTAGAATAACTAGTGACTTTTTCTGCTATAAGATACACCTATAAAAGTTATGAGAGTCAAAATAATTGTATATGTCACTGTGGAAAAATATACGAGAATCTTTAAATATGACCAGTATAACTACCGCTACCAAAATGAGTAAAAAGCAATCATCAAACCCCACTTTAACAGTTCAAGAGTCTCCAATGCATCAAAAAACCATTGAATCTATGTTACCAAAAGAAAAATCTGGACCATCTAGTAGTTTGCAATCCATCCAAGAGACATTATTCCAGATGACGGAATCAATGGCGAGAACCAATATAATATTAGAAAACAATAGAGAAGAAGCAAAAAAATATCATGAGGAACTAAAAGTAGAAATGGTCGAAGTAAAGGACAAGGTGAAAGGAATAGATGACAAGATTGTAAACATTCAACAAACTTTAAAAGAAAATGTACAAAAGATTAAGATAATAGAAGATAAAATAGAAAGAGTAGAACAAAGGATTGATGGTATAGAAGAGAAAAACACTGCGTCCTCTAGAAATTTAGAAGAAGCCATAGCTCATTTAGAGATAGAATGCGCTTCATATAATTTGAGATTCCAAAACATCGCAGAAGAGAAAGGGGAAAACTTGGGTGAAAAGATGGCCGAGATATTAGTTGAAATTTTACAAACTGATGCACAGGAAATAAGGCGAGAAATTGATGAAATTTATCGTGTGCACACAATCTATGCCAGAAGACACCACTTGCCCGGAGAGGTGCATGTAAAATTTGCGAGGAGAACTGTCCGAGACGACATCTATAGATGGTCTAGGAATGAGGCAATTTCGTATAAGGACAAGGAAATAATTATATTAAAACAAGTCCCCCGTAGAATCAGAGATAATAGAAAACAATATCATTTCCTAACTAAAAGATTAATAAAGGATAATATAATGTATAGATGGCTGATGCCGGAGGGGCTCTTGATAACATGGCAGGAGAAGAAGATCAGAATCAACTCAGTAGAACAAGCATGAAATTTTGGTGAACAAAGCTGCCTAATAGAAGAAGAACAACCCAGCAGAGAAAGTAGGGAAAGCAGAGAAGATTTAGAAGATAGAAGCCAAGAAGAAGAAGATCTAGTAGAAGAAAGGAAGAAACAAAAGGAGGTCATTAAGAAACAGAGACAGCAAGAGAAAACGCAAGGCAGAGTGCTAAGAGAGACGAAGCATACTAAAAGATATTATAAATAATAATGTCTGAAGAAATAAAAATAACATTCAGCAAAATAAATGGACTTACTAACCGGAAGTAAAGAACTCAAACATTTTTTAAACAAACAAACAAAAAAAGGAAAAACTTGACATCAATGTAATGGCTCTCCAAGAAGTACATATCAAAAAAGAGAATTTAAGACTACTTGCTATACTCACAACACATTATGCCTCAAATGATAAATAATTTGAATCTTATAAAAAATTACACGATAAATTTACAGAACTAGGAGTAGAGAATTTAATTACTATTGGGGATGCTAATGCCTTAGTTAACAGTAAGATAGAGTAAAAGAAAAGTATAAAGGTGTATTTCCATGTAATCTTGTAAAGGTTTTAGAAGGTATATTGTACAATAGGATAGGTAATGTGAGAGTAATATGAATATTAAATGAAATACTGTATAAAATGTAATC